>CM077161.1:31079331-31679331 GCA_039583875.1 Platanthera guangdongensis | reverse complement strand
ACAAAGGCTTCAAAGTATATCAGATGGATGTCAAAAGTGCTTTCTTAAATGGAGACATCAAAGAGGAAGTTTATGTCAGACAACCTCCAGGTTTTATCTCTCCAACTTATCCTGATTATGTTTTTAGATTAAACAAAGCATTATATGGTCTCAAGCAAGCTCCTAGAGCATGGTATGAGACCCTAGCATGATTTCTCTTGGAAAATAGTTTTATAAGGGGTAGAGTAGACCAAACTCTTTTTATTAGAACCCATAAGTCCCATACCGTACGAGTACAAATTTATGTAGACGATATCATTTTTGGTTCTACTGACTCCAAATTATGTAGAAGGTTTTCTAACCTAATGCATTCTAAATTTGAGATGAGTAGCATGGGTGAGCTATCCTTCTTCCTAGGATTGCAAGTCAAACAACATGCTGAAGGCATCTTTATTTCTCAAACCAAATATGCAAATGAACTGGTTAAGAAATTTGGTATGTCTGAGGCATCTTGTATGAAAACACCCATGCCTACCAATGCTGTATTGGATGCTGATGAACATGGGAAACCTGTTGATCAGACCACATATAGAGCAATGATTGGCTCTCTACTGTATCTTACAGCTAGTAGACCAGATATAATGTTTGCTACATGTATATGTGCTAGGTTCCATGTAAGCCCTAGAGAGTCACACCTCACTTAAGTCAAGAGGATTCTCAGGTATGTTAAAAGTTGTCCAAATCTAGGTCTCTGGTATCCAAAAGATTCAACATTTGATTTAACTGGATTCTCAGATGCTGATTATGCTGGATGCAGAATTGACAGGAAAAGCACCAGTGGAACTTGTCAGTTCCTTGGTGACAGACTTGTCTCTTGGTTTTGTAAGAAACAAACATCTGTGTCAACTTCAACTGCAGAAGCTGAATATATGGCTGCAGGCAGTTGTTGTTCACAAATCTTGTGGATTCAAAACCAACTCATAGACTATGGTTACAACTTAGAGAAGTCTAAAATCTTTTGTGACAATACAAGTGCTATTTCCATAGCTCAAAATCCAGTCCTCCATAGTAGGACAAAACACATAGAGATTAGGCATCATTTCTTAAGGGATAATGTTGAAAAGAATAAAATTGAATTACAATATATCCCAACTGATTTACAAAGGGGAGATATTTTCACCAAGCCCTTGGATGAAAAGAAACACACTTTCTTCCTAAATCAGTTAGGAATGTTAGATGGAGGAAGTCTTAAATAATATCCAAGATTTTGAAAGCTTAAAAATTGACCAAGACTAGGCAAACTTTCTGATTTTTCTTAGTGTCTAGAATTTTTCTGATCTCTGATCTGCGCTCGACGATTTGCCTCAAGATCGTCGAACGGAGATCGATGATTTCCAAAATCGTCGAACTGAGTTCAGCGCCTCTCAGATAGTATGAACTATCTCTTCCGGTCAACAATCGTCGAACGGCGCTCGACGTTTATGTTCACTGAACGATCGTCGAATGGAGCTCGACGCTCTCCAATATCGTCGAACGGAGATCGACGATGTTGAAAACTCTTCAGATTCCTTTAGAAGCCTCGATCGTCGAACTGAGTTCAACGATCTTTCCAATTCTGCGTCGAACCCTAATATAAAACTCTTTTTTCGCCGTCGTTCTCTTTTGCGCTTTCGATTTCTCTGCAAGAATTTTCTTTCCCTCCAAACAATTCTACGCTTGGTCGTTTTGTTTGTTGAGTTTTTGCAGGTACAATGGCTGTGTCAGTTGCTGTTCTTGCTGCAATGAAGTTCGATGCTGGGTTTGACATTGATATAGAATCATTCAGCACCACTGACCAGATTTTCCAAGACATACTGGGTCTGTTCAAAGATCAGAATCTGTCTGCTATCATGACCACCAGGATAAAGCTGGCTTCAGATGAGATCAAGGAATGGGTTTATACTGCTCATACTCAAGATAACAACACTATAGTTGGGTCCATAGCTGGAAATCAGGTACCCTTGACCCCCATAATTTTAACAGAAGTTTTTGGATTGAGAAATGGAGAAGAATCTGCTGAGTTATCAGGAGAAGAGTATTCTGACCTGCTTGCCAGGATGGGTCATCCAGAGGGAAACCCTAGCAAGCTATTCAAGAGGAATCTGTCTGTTGAATACAGGTTCCTGGCAGATGTAGTAGGGAAAGTGCTGCTGGCAAAGCACTCAGCTCATGATACTATATCCAGACATCAGCTCTGCCTCATGGGAGCTCTTGTGGATAAGAAAAGTTTGAACTGGGGAGAGGTTTTCTTTGACCTCATCAAGAAGAAAATAAACAAGAGTTTTGTTAATTTTGGAAGGATTATTGGAGTTTTCCTGCAGACCAGGTGCCCTGCCTTGCTGGTCTCCTCTGGAGTTCACATAAATGCCTCCAAGAGACTAACCTGTGCCCTCTTTGGAAAGTGGGACAGGCAAATAAGCAAGCCTAGCAGGCCCTCCTCCAATGCTCCTTCAGGCACAAGAACTCCAAGAGTCACTCCCCCACAGGTCTCTGCTCCTGCAGAAGACCTGGCTGCTGCTGTTGCTGCCTCTCCTCCTCCTCCAATTCCAACCCTACCTCTTCCATCCACCACTCCAGCTCCATCCACCATTACCATATCCAGCCCATCTCCAACATCAACTCCATCTCCAGAGCCCATTCTACCTCCACCAGAGGACCTCTTCCACCCATTATTCTCCTATCCTCCACCAGATATCACCTCTTCACCATCAATCCCATCCTTCACCCTACTGGATGATTCCTTTATGGATGATTCCCCCTCATCTCCTCCTGAATTACCTTCCTCCTCCACTTCCTTCCAAGACCTCCTACATCACATCATTGATCAACCAACATTCACTCCATCCATATCCATCCCCTTGTCCTCCATATCCACCATCCCAACACCTCAGCCATCCATACCACCACTCTCCAGCCCTCCACTTCCAGAATCTTTAGCTACTCCTATTCCATCTACCTCTGCTCCAGCTGTTGAGCAAGTAGACCTCTCAGCCCTAGCTGACAGGCTGTATGAGCTGATTGCCCACAGGCTCTCTCTACTATTGGAGACCTCCTTGGCTCCTCTACACCTGTCAGTGGCAGCTCTCTCTGTCAGGCTTTCCTCCCTCCTTCCTCAGGCAGCACCTCCAGCAGTGTGCCTTGATCCAGATGTATCTGCATCTAGGTAGGGGGAGATGCCATATGAAGAGACTCTTCATGCTGTTGCTGCTGCTGTTTCTCTGCCTGCTGCTTTGAGCCCTCCTGTTGCTGCTGTTTCTCTTTCTGCTGCTGTTGTGCCTCCTACTCCAGTTCTGGCAATAGACCTAAGGTCTTTGCTCTCAGCTTTTGATTCTGCTTTCTTTAGCTGTTTGCCAGAGGTCCATGCTATCCAGCCTCCAGAAGACTTATCCAAGGCACTTGTGCCATTGTCTTGTTGTGACCCTAGCATCCTCACTTCTTTTGTACATTCAGTCATTACTGCTTCTGACGAAAGGACTGATACTGCTGCTTCTGAGAATTTTGATGCTGCTGCTGCTGAAGTTTTTACTGCTTCTGATGAGCCAATATCCAAGGATCTTCTAATGACAGAGGCCACTGAAATTGAGCCTGCTGCAGTTTTTGAGCCTGCTGCAGTTTTTGATGATGCTTCTGCTACTATCAGTGAAGTTGTTGCTGCTATCAACTCTCCAGTTTCTGTTGTTGAGAGTGAATCTGCTGTTTCTGCTGTAAGTGAGACTATTACTGCTGCTGTCACCTCTACTGCTGCTGTTGTTGTTTCTGCTACACCTCCTTCATCTGCTGCTGTATCTGTTGTTGTAACTGCTGCTGTCTCTGCTGCTGTCCCTGCTGCTACTATCTCAACTTCTGCCTCATCTGCTGCTGTTCAACTAAAGAAAGATTTAATGAAGAAAATAGATGCTCTATATGATGACCAGAGTTCTGAGACTGATGAATTTAAAACAGACTCTGATGATTCATCTGCTACCATTGCCAGGAAAAGGAAGGCAAGGAGCAAGGCTATGAAAAGGGTTCCTCCTGCTAAAGTCAAAGATAACAATGACATTCCTTACTATATTCTGCATAACTGCCCAATCACTGAACATTGGATGCAATATTCTAAAAACCAGCTGAAAGCCATGAAGAAAAAGAGAAAATATGAGAAGGGCTCTTCCCAATTCCAGCACCCTCATCCTCCTCCACCACCTCCTCCTGATGCAGGTGCAGGTGGAAGCTCTGCAATCAACCCCCAGCTAGAAGGCAGGCTCCCTATCAACCTCATGCCAGATCCTATCAAAGGGAAAGCCAATCCAGGGGTTCATATTCTAGGAGAGGAGGATACAGGGGTAATCAGAGAGATATTCAAGTTTATTCCAAAGGGTATTCCAGGCAGCACTCATATTCTAGGGGAGGACATGTTTCATCTGATACATCATCAGGTCCTTTCCCCTACAAGCTAAAAGAAACTGTGTCTGCCAGGCCTCCTCAAGACAATCCTTCCAACAGGTATGAGCCACCTGTACCTTTTGAGGATCCTGAGAATAATCCATCTGCTTGGATTGCCAGAATGAAGGAATTGGCTGCACTGGATCAGATTAAGAAGGCCAGAGATCAAGGATTGGATACCTCCAACATTTCTACAATGTCTGAGCAAAGACAAAAAGAACTAGAGAAATATGGTTCCAGTAAATTCTTTGATGCTGAGAGATATATGGAATTGTATCCTGCTGCTGTGGTTCCCAGGCCTACAAAGCAAACTTTTTTGGGTGCAGCAGATGACACCAGGTCCAACGAAGAAGCCCTAGATCCTAACAGAGAAATTAAAATGGTTAAAGGCAAAGAGAAGAAGTGACATTGTAAGGTGACAGTTTCTGTGAACTTCTGATTATCTGGATACTATATATCTCTGTGTTTCTGCTTGTCTAGCTGTTGTTTTTTTGCTTAATACTTGTATGTTGTCATTAAAATTTCTTTTAAAAAAGTCTGTAAATAGTAATCCTAACCCAAATAGGGGGAGATTGTTAAAACACCCTATTACTAATTTGGGTCAGGATCACTATGTCTCTAGGAACCTTTGCTTGACCTCCTGTATAGCTTAAAAGGTCAATTAGAATTGAGTCTAAGGGTTAGAAGTCTAGGATTGGAAGCTGCCCTGAAGACCAAGTTTTTCTGTCTGGAGACTAAGTCTGATCGTCGAGCTCAGCACGACGATTCGTCGAACTCCGGTCGACGATCGTCTAGCTCAACTTCGACAGATCGTCGAACTCCATTTGACGATCGCTGAGCTCCACTTCGACAGATCGTCGAACTCCATTCGACGATCGCTGAGCTCAACTTCATAATATCGCCGAACTCCATTCGACGATCGGTGAGCTCAGGTCGACGATTTTGACTCTGCCTTGGATCTTTATCTCTGAGCTCAGCTCGACGATAGCAGAGCTCAGTTCGACGATTTCAGATAACTTCCAGAATTCAAATTCAAATCAGTTAGGAGTTATTCTGCAATTAATTCAGAGATTTGCTAACCGTTTTCATTTAATTCTGGATCAAGTTTCAAGGGATTTTTAAAGGAATGTCTATGTGGACTTTCCTCCAGAAGAGTCTATGCAATTAAGGATGCAATCAATGCAGACCAACGGCTATACTTGACAGAGAATGATATTTTATTCAGGATCAGAGAATAAAAGATAGAATGTTTTTTTTTTGAATCTCTTAACAGAGAACACACAATACAGATTACAGAGACTCATTCAAAATCTTCTGTCATAAAGAATTCTGAAGAACACTCATCAAAGGAGATCAAGTTTTCTCAAATCTTCAGATCTCTGTAGTTTTCAAAGTGTTCAAGGCCAACATATTTCCAGACTCCAGACATTCAACATTTCAGCTATTGCTGAAATCATCCATTGCTGGAGCTCAATCTTTGAAGGCCTATCACCCTCAGCAAAGCTTTTCTTCCTGAAGATTTCAAGGATTTAGGGGGAGCTTTGACATCAATCCACATAGTCTTCTCAGTTGCTTGAGAAAGAGAAGACTTCCATCACTCTCTCACCCCCACTCTGTAAAGGGTTTTTCAAACTCCCTTCAAAAGTTTGAATCTGGTTTTTGAGCACCTTGTCAAAAGCTCATTGGTGGCAAGACACCTGATCAAAAAATCTGGTTTGGTTTTTGAGCACCTTATCAAAAGCTCATTGGTGCCCAGGACACCTGATCAACTCATCCTGCAGTGGATTCCTACCTAGGGTGGTAGAAGAGTGGATGTACCCAAGTTTGGGGAACCACTATATTTCCTTGTGTCTTCTGGTTCTGCTTGCTTTCTTTTTGTTTATGGCCTTGATTTTCTCTGTGCTTAGTTTTTGCGTAGCTTAGTGCTGTAGTTAGATTTATTATTGCTTCCCTGCTCACACATATTACAACAATAGTTGTAAAAGTTTGTAAAAGTTTTTAAAGCACCATATACTCTATTCACCCCCACTCTAGAGTATATCAGATCTAGTTCCTCTTTCACAGTGGTATTCGCCTTGAAGGTTTGGAGGCACTATCTATATGTCGTCCACTGCGAGATCTTTTCAGACCACAAAAACTTAAAGTATGTTCATACAAAAAAGGAATTGAACTTGAGACAACGGCGGTGGTTAGAGTTTCTGTGCGATTATGAGTTCACCTTGAACTACCACCCCGGAAAGGCGAACTCAGTGGCTGATGCATTGAGTAGAAAAATACTGGACTCGAGCTCAGAGTCTCGGTTGATGCGCATGGAGTTAGCTCGGGTGCTCGAGGAGATGGAGATTACTTTGGTATATAAGATTCCTTCGGAGGAGTATACAGAGTACTTGACAACCATGAGCATAGTTTGCGATATCCGGGACCGAATCCGGGCAGAGCAAGGAAGGGATGCAGCTCTGGCCCTGAAAATCAAGTCAATCGAAGATGGGACTACTAACGATTATATATTAAAAGACGACCCCGTATATTTCCGCGGCCGGCTCTACATTCCCAAGGGAGGTAAAATCCGGGAGGATATCTTGAGAGAGGCATATTGCTCTCAGTATTCAGTGCACCCGAGTATTGCCAAGATGTACGCCAGCTTGCGGAAGATCATGTGTTGGCCGAGAATGAAGAAAGATGTCAGATACTTCGTTACACATTGCGACGCCTCTCAAAGGGTGAAGGTGGAATGCAAGAGCCCCGGTGGTTTATTACAGTCATTGCCCATCCCCGAGTGGAAGTTTGAGGATATCTTCATGGACTTCGTTCATGGGTTACCTCGCTCATGATCAGAGAATGATTCAGTGTGGGTGATTGTTGATCGCTTGACAAAGGTAGCCCGGTTCATCCCTATGAAGAAAGAGGCTCACGAAGATGTTTTGGTACGCCTCTTTGTGGAGAAGTTTGTTCGGTACCATGGCGTGCCAAAGACAATCATTTCTGACCAGGATGGTCGTTTCACCTCTTAGGAATGGAAGGCGGTACATGCGTATTTGGGTTCGCGCCTTTCCTTTAGCATCGCGTTTCATCCTCAGACGGACGGGCAGTCTGAGAGGACCATCAGAACACTGGAGGACCTGTTGAGGTTGTGTGTGTTGGATAGAGGAGAGCCGTGGGAAAGGCTCTTACCACTGGTAGAATTCTCTTACAACAACAGCCGTCAGGTGAGCATCGGCATGGCAACCCATAAAGCCCTTTAAGGAAGAAGTTGTAGAACCCCCTTGTCTTGGGTGCAAGATGAAGACCCGAAGGCTTTGGGAATTGAGCATATTGATGATACCGATGCGGTGGTTAGACTAATACGGGATCGCATGTTGGAGGCTCAAAGTCGGCAGGCGAAGTATTATAATGCAAAGCACCAGATAGTGGAGTTTCAAGTGGGAGAAAAAGCGTTTCTAAAAATCCGGCCGATGCATGGAGTGTCACGGGTGCGTGGTGTGAAAAAGCTCAGCTCAAGGTACGTTGGGCTTTACACTATAATGGAAAGGATTGGTCCGTTTGCCTATCGGTTGGAGTTACCGCCAGAGCTAGAGAATCTTCACGACGTGTTCCATGTGTCGTCGCTTCGGAAGGCGCTGTTGCGGCCCGATCAATATATCCCCACCACTGATGGTGCAGTGGCGACTGATAGGTCTATGCGACTAGAGCCGGTGTGGATCGTAGACAACGAGACAAGGATTTTGCGCCGCAAAAGTGTTCTTTTGGTGAAGGTGTTGTGGTCTAATCATGGGAAGGAGGAGTATACATGGGAGCCGGTGGACTTGATGCAAAAACGCTACCCGGAGTTGTTTGCTCAAGGTAATTCTTAAAAGCATATTTTATTTTTTGTTATGCTTTTTCTCCCCATAGCCTAAGCCTAATTTCGGGGACGAAATCTTTTATTTTTTTTGTAGGATTTGTAACGTCCCGATTCGCACTCGGCCCCTCGTGCGTGTTTTTGAGTCAGGAGAGCTGACTTGGGTTCAGGGAAGTGCTGGTAACATGGCTGCACTTGTAAATGGGAGGAGAAATCAGTATAGAATAGGACACGGGTAGAAACACGGGCGTGTCCCTACCCGTGTGGGAGAGGCCAGCTCTCGAGTCGACGACTCAAGTATGTCCAGAGAAGGACACGGGTAGTGACACGGGCATGTCACTACTCGTGCAAAGATGACACGGGTAGAGAAAAGGGCGTGTCCCTACCCGTGTGCGTCGAGTTGAGATCGACGAAGTGTACCCCAAGAAGGACACGGGTAGAGACACGGGCGTGTCCCTACACGTGTGTGTCGAGTTGAGCTCGACGAGGCGTGTCCAGAGGAGGACACAGCCAGATAACACAGCCTCGTCATGTGGACACGGGTAGGGACACGGGCGTGTCCCTACCCATGTTTGTGTATTGAAACGTCAGGTAACCGCCTGTAACGCTTCACCCGAGTAGGACACCGGTAAGGACACGGGCGTGTCCCTACCCTTGTCACTTTTCACTTATAAGGGATGTGAAAACCCTAGCCATTTTCACTCCTCATTCCAACCCTTCTTCCTGTAGAAACTGCTGTAGAGAGGGAGAAGCTGCTGGAGCAAGTCCAAGAGGAGAAGAACCGCCGCTGCCGAGGATAAGAAGATGCCGCCGCGAAGAGTTACAAGATCCTTGGCCAGAAATGGTGGAAACGCCAGAAATGAGGTGAGCTTCCTCCCCTCTCCCTTGGTGCTAGATCTGTAGTTATATCTAGGCGAGATGTCGACTCAAAGGAGTCTCGACTTGCGAGATGATGATTTCTCTAGGAAGAGGCCGTTCTAGGGCTTGTGCTCTAAGGATAGTGGTGTCTTCAACCTCTCCAACCTTCTATGTGAAGATGGGGGACGGTTTCGTGAAGCGTAATGGCCTCATGAGGGTTAATAAGGAAGGAGGACTTTCTGGAGGTGATTTTGGAAGATCGACTTGAGGAGGAAGATGAACCGATGTCGTTCATTCCGCCTGAAGATGCGTGCAGAATCTGTGTTCTGCATGCAGCGTCCTTCTTGGCCATTTTCAGGTGTGGTATTTTCCGAACTGGGCTTTCTACTAAACACGAAAGTCGAAGCCCTTGAAAATACTTTCCAACGAGTGGTTGTACGACTTCGGGCAAAGTCTGTAGCCACGGGAAAGTCTGAACGAATTTGACGGCCGACAAGCCAAGCATGCAGAAATTGTGTTTTGTACGCAGCGGACTTTGAAGCCGATTTCAAATATGATACTCTCGGATCTGGGTTGTGGCCTAAACATGAAAGTTGTAACCCATGGAAATACCTTTCGATCGAGAGGTTACACGCCTTCACCGGATTCCTGTAGCTTCGGGAATCTTCGGTCGAAGTTGATGTCCATATTATTTCTATACTTAAAATTCTGGGTTGGAGTAGAGTCGGATTTGGACTCGGTGGAGACAATGTAGCAAATTAACTTGAGGTTTGGTGAACTTTTTTATGTTAACCATCATAGATTTATGAATGATGAAGTTTAATAATTGGATCCCATGTAATTGATTTGTGAAGCGAAGCGTACTTAAACAAAATGATTCGATAGAAATTGATAAACTAATAGAAATGCGCATCTTATCAATAATGTGTTGAAATCATTTGGAATGAAATGTAGGATGATACTCCCTGACCATGTGAATGATTGTTTAACTAAATGAATTTAGTAGTCCAATGCTTAGAGTGGCGTCTCCCTACAGGTAGCATTGTGAAAGGGTGTAAGTGCTAGTGTTGACTGCACTGAGTTGGTTAGTGTTGAGATGAATCATAGGCGGGAAGTTGGGCTTGGTCCTCGGTGCTCATTTACCGGGGCTCCTTTCGTGTCGAGTGGACGGTTGAGCTTGGTCCTCGTGTTTTCTCCGAGCCTCCTTCCATGCCACAATGATGTGGAATTGCATGGGATGTGAGTCAACACGCGGTGTCGTAATCCTGGGTTAAGGATAGTGTGGCAGGTCTACGGGCTCGCCAGTCGTCACACCGACGGGAGTTTATAGTTAGACTTTGGGCGGTTGGGCTTGGTCCTCGGTGTTCATGTCCCGGGGCTCCTTCCGTGCCAGGTGAACGGTTGGGCTTGGTCCTCGTGCTTTCTTTCGAGGCTCCTTCCGGATCACTCAAGGCCAGTTCGGGGCTTGGTTCTCGGTGCACAGCTACCCGAGACTCCCGTTGGGCCATAGTACGCGAGGGGGGGGGGGCTCCGTTGTTGTGTTCTTAGCGTTGAGGCGTACGAAGGCCTAAGTGAAGCAGTGTGGATGCCCGCTTAGTAGTAGAAAAGCACGCTCTACTGTCGCCGCCTGGCCACGACGGTTGATGCCTGAGAGGTTAGCTACCTGCTCGAAAAGTGCAAACTACTAGTCTGTGTCGACATAGTGGTTGCATGTGCGTGATCATGAGTGAGTCATTGCATTGCATACATACCATTACATTACATTGCACAAACAAGATCCTCATCGTATAGCTTTGTATGGGCACTCCTATACGATGAGTTACTTTATGTTAAACCAATCCTTAACTTATAAGCTTGTATGAGCATCCTTATAAGTTAAGTTACTTTTCTACTGTAGTTACTTATACTTGATGGATTGTTATACCTCATGTAGAACTGTTAGATAAAATATTGTTAATCATATTGTACTTATTCCACCTGCTTGTACCTGCTTAAATCACTTATTATATATTGTACCCCTGTTCCTTTCTCCGCCCGGTGCCGAGAAGTCGCCGGGGGAGCAGATGTGATAGCCACTTAGTCTTTTTGACTAACAGTTGCTACGTCTTCCTTTTTAGGAGGTCACCCCGCAGGTAGAGGAGCCGCAAACTTTGCAGCAGGACATCCAAGCCAGGACGACAGGGCCTGAAGGGACGGTGTCGTCGCTACCGTCGTTTACCGATGTGAGTTTTATTGAGCGATTTGATGTTGCCCTTTTGGGTATATGTTAGATGTACTCTGATACTTGTAGAAGCTTGTTGTAGCTTCTCTATTTTGATGTACTTTGGACTATTATGCTTTGTGTGGATTTGACTTCTAGTTTATATTTTGGTTGGGTTGACATATATTGATATTGGTTGTAGCCGGCAGAATAGGCGTCTTGTGGTACAGGTTAGCCCGTGTGCTAATGCTACAGCAAGACGGCTGTTCTGGGCATAAGACCCCCCTTCGTGCCGTGTTTTGGGATCCGGGAGGGTGGGTCTTACAAAACACGTATAGTTTGGCATGCGCTCCATTCATAGCAGTGAACAACTATGTGCAAAACATATTTGTTGGCAGTGCATTTGAAGCACATAAGATTGTTTTTGAGACATTCTTAAAGTTCCTTGGAGGTAAACAACCAACTACTAATAATACAGATCATGATCAGGCAATGGCAGTTGCCATTGAGAGGCTTTCACTAATACTTGGTATTGCATATGCCAATGAAACATTTCATAAAAAGACACTCTCGAAGGTTCCAACCTTCAACCTTGATAAGCAGATTAGGTCTTTATTTATACTTACATGAGTAAATGTGGTAATGAAATAAAGTTTGAGCTCTATTGAAGAGAAATGATAACTAAAGGTAACTTACAATTAAAATGATTCTTACATAATCTTTAGAATATTAAAATGAGTCGGTCTACTGCATTTAATAAGGAGGTATTGAATCTTATCTACCCAATATAGTGAACCGGCTAATAATCGCCTGCACGGATGGTCAAAGGCTAAAAATTCACTTGTTGAATGCTTCCATAGAATAAAAAAATTGATTTATGATTGGCAAAATAGTGAACATGATAAAGGCTTCAAATATAAACAAGGTAATATCACTCTAAAATTCAAAAAATGCTTAATAATTAAGTAAATGCCAAAGATCAATACAAGGAAAATATATTCAATATTTGAGCAAGATTTTATGGAGGGTGCAGTAGGATTGATGGTAGCAGAGGAAACAAGATATAATGAAGATATAGTTCTATACAACATACATCTTTGTGATGGAGGCAACGTTGGTAAATAATGGATTGTGATAATAAAGGCAAAGAGAAATGATATAGAACGCTATTGTAGGGATTTTCATATAAAAGGTTTATTGTACAAACATGTTTTGTGAGTATACAATATTCGTAATGTGAAGCATATTCAAGTAAATTATATCCTGAAGAGATTTACATTGCAGGATAAGAAGCGAATCTATTTTTCAGTGCTCACAACCTCAAATCACAATGACTCCAGTTTAATTTACAAAAATCAATTGATGTGGTACATATATTATTTATGCCACCAAATTATAAATATACAACTAGCAAAGGACTACTTTGTGAATGTAATGAACGATGTTGATAAAAGTCTAGAAGATATGGTTGACAATGATGAGAAGAATAAAAAGGGATTTCTAAACAACATACACAAAGGCAAAAGTGATAAAAAATATCCACTGTCAATGCGACCTTGAGGGGCATCAAATGCACGTTTGAAGAATTGTTGGGAGACTATCGCCAAAAAATAAGTATGGTTACATTGTTTATTTGTATTTATACTGAATTGCTATGGATTTTAATTTAATCTATTTATTATATCAAACAGAGAGGATGCGCATTGCCAAAAGGAATGAATCACCCGGCTATTATTGATGTTGTGGAGCAACCAAAGGAGCATAATTTTATGGACCTTACTTGTGAGGTTGATTCAAATTCTAACCCTACTCCACCATCAGTTGATCCGAACGATGAAATCTCTATGAATGATGACCTATCAATTAATGTACCTTTTAATTTTTCATGTATTCCTAATGCCTTTAAATGGTGAATTATATGTCAGTATAAAAGTAATTATACTTTCACCCAACCTAGTCTTAAAAAATTGGCTAAATGTGATGACTTAGTATGCAAGGTAATTGAATATAGAAGTATTGTGAAATTTATTTGTTAACAATGTAGATGTATTATGGTTCTGATCGCTACAATTTATTAACCTATATTTTCATTAAATACAACAGTATCAGAACATATTATTTTTTCAAATAAATCCGTAGCAATCGGTAGAATAATTATTTTATTAAAAACTAATCATGTTATTTCTTCATATGCAATAGAAATATGTTTAATTTAATTAACTATTAGCAGTATGTGAAGATTTAAGATTACTAATTTAAAAAAATAAATAACAACAGATTGTCCAATAACCTAAAATAATTAATCACCCAACAACATTGTATCCATCATTTGCATTACCAAATTTAAATTAATTTATCCAGTAATCTAAATCTACATGATCCCCAAAACATGCAAATGCGCATGCACTTCTCCTTCATTATTTCTGCTTGTTGTACTCCGATTGATCAAAATTGTTAACCTGCAATATATTGAATTTTGCATCAAAAGAAATATTTAAAATAGTATAAACACAAATTAATACATTTACAAGCGTGTAATTGAATCAGCACAGTGATCCCTATTGTTCTTAGGTGCATGCATGAATCGAATATTTAATTCAAAGTACTTCTATTTCTAACAATACCAGGGTATTGAGAAAAATCTGATCATATTGCAGAAAATTAAGCCTGTATTTTCTAAATTCGACTGTATTTTAATATTTACTTCAAAATAAATTTAAGAAAAAAATATAGTGTACAACCTGTAGAAATCATACAGAACTAAGAATATAATGTCCAATGAAAAATTCAATTTACTTATACAACATTCCATGGAAGTATATAATAGTTATTTTATATGCCTATTATGGGAAACCAAATAGTTTACACTAAATTAATTGTCTACTTAACATCTTTTGTGAAAAGATTTAAGTATCTCAATTCCAATTTCCACATGAATCTTCGACATATCATTTTTCAAGTATGATACTTTCCACAATAAATTTGGCTATATATATATATATATATATATATATATATATATATATATATATATATATTCAGTTACTATGTTTAATAAACATTTCATACCATTTTTAAAAGCTGACTGAAATTCGAGGTCTAGTATAGTGACTTGTAATACTCCCAACACCCCTTGCTTGATGTTTCCAACAAGCAATGTCAAATGATTAGTCAGATGGAATGGAATAAAAATAAAGTCTACATACTGTAAGACCCCCCTCCCCCTTACCAAGGAGGGCTACCGGGTCTTATGCCCAGAACCGCCGTCTTATGGTGGCACTAACTCACGGGTTAGTCGACACCGCAACACGCCGATTCTGCCGGCTAGTACGATCATTTAACCTGTAGGCCAATATGAGAAGAAAGAAGTAAAACTGTATATAAAACCATCAGTCCACAAGCCACATAGTACAATCATATAAATGAAATGAAAAGTACATCACTATAGTCCACAGAAGAGTACAAATGAAAGAGTAAAAAGGGCTTATGCCCAGTACATCAAAGTCACTCTCTCACAAAATAATGAATGCGGAAGCTATGCTAGAACATCTGATCTCGTCCCACCTGAGGACGCACGGTAGTGGTAGTAGCCTGCTGAAGCGGTATCTGCTCCTCATGTCCTGCCTCCTCGACGTGCTGGTGCTCCATCTCCACGGGCTCCTAAAAATAGTTGGTCACCGACCATTAGTCAAAAAGACTAAGTCTTTTCCTCCGCACCTCGCCCCGCAGCTCCTAGGCACCGAGCGGGAGGACGAAGCGGAGGACAACAAAAGGGGTAGCAAAGTGGAAGCAGGTGACAGTATCTAACTAGAGTTGTAATAAGTAATGTAGCTCTACTCTAGCAGTTCTAAGCACGGTACAGGTAGTAAGTAAGAGCAGTGCAGTAATGGAAAGCAAAGAACAGTAATATGAACAAGTAAATAAACTAAACTACCACTATACTATCATCACAAATGTACCCTAACTTATATAAATGCCCATACAAATATATAAGTTAGGATTTCCAGGAAATTTAACTTATCATATAAAAGAGCCCATACTAATTTATATGATAAGGATCTATGAAGCGTATGACCTAATATGGATGAATGATATGATGCAATTTATGCGCAGGCAAGTGCAACTCACACACAACGACTCTGTGATCACAGACCTTTAGTTCCGACTTTTTGAGAGCTAGCATCACTCTCGGGTACCACCGCTGTGGCTGCGGCAGCAGTGGAGCGGGCGTCTCCGCTTCTAGACCGGTATGCACACTACCAAGCCTTAGACCCCTCTCATACGCCTCTGTACACGTCCAAGGTGCACTCTAGAGTCTCGCGTACGTACTTTGCTGACAAACCCGTCAGTCTTGTTGGGTCGAATGTGTGTTATCGGGGATCGTCCTCCAGACCGCGGTGTAAAACAACCCACTGGCCCCTCTAACTCTCACAACCGCCTGGTGCACCGTACTGCCATCGGTGTGACGAACGGCCAGTACCGCATGCCCCGCCATGATATTTATGCACATGCAAGTATTTCATTCTGAGCCTCTCGCTCGCAGGACCAAACCCGTCCTGAATCCCTCAAACCCAAACCCGGGTGAGAATGCACATTAGTGCCTATATACCAACTCCCTCAAACCCCAAAACGGGTGAGATCGCACATTAGTGCCTTTATACCAACTCCCTCAAACCCCCAAACGGGTGAGCATATATCATGAATCTCTCCAACCCTACACGGGCGAGAAGGTACAATAAAGTCCTAACCTATTAAACTACTCTTGTCTACGGGTTATTATACTTAGAGATTTAAGGTTAATCCCAGGACTGCCCCTGGTATTCCCTGTGAAGGGCTCTCAAGGGGCACTAGGAACTGTGTTGGGATTACGCCCAGCGTTCCCTTTCGTAAGGATACTTATTTTAGTTGATGGCTACCCATGTATCTCCCCAGCTCTCCTTATTGCTCTAGTACAACCCTAGTGACTTAAGGTGTTACCGGGAAACCGACGGTCTTCCGTCGATCCCCACTCCAGTTGCTAACTAAGACTTGCACTTTTGATCCCTCACTAAGACAACTCTACCCACCAGGGTTATTCATGTTTACTCTCTTATTTCTGCCGATAATCAATCCCCTGGTAACCACTAAGGCAAGACCTATTTGTGTTATATGCAGACCATGTCCTATGATTACCCTAAAAATGTGATCTTCCAAACCTTAAGGCATCTTACCTCTACATATTTATCCTAGGGTGGTATGTATTAAGGGAACTACCCTATGAATTCTCATAATTTTTCTTGGCAAAATAGTCCGTTAATTAAATCTTTTAATTTAAACACTAGGTCACTTTACACATGAAGTACTATGATTTAACATCCTATGACCTAGGAAATTTTTCCTGAGTGGTATAATGATAAACTATTGCTGCCTACAGAGTTTAATAATTTTCCTTTAATTATTTACTCTCATTTCTTATTTAATACCAAATTCACATAAATTCCATTTTCCAAATGAAGTATAGGCAATATGTAATCAACACTTCCAGGAAAATTACAGAACATTTAGAACATCAATTTATGACTATTGGCAGAGTATCATCAATTGTTATTGTGTAATGGCCTATAAAATTCCATTATAACATATTTACCAAAAATGTCATTGTATTAATTTAACAACTAACAATGCATCTATTAATTCTGAGAAATTCATACAAAACTAATAATACCATTTTATAGCAGTAGAATAAATTCCAAATTTTTCTGAAGTATATATCCATCATTTCATGAATTAAATAAGATAAGGGTAAAATGGGCAATTTAAGATATCTAATCCAAATGTTCTTCAAAACAGAGGGATCATATTTTTCCTAAGTCAAATGTGACATTATCTAGGCCTTGGCAAAATTGTAGGATTTGTACTTGAGGAAAACCTATTTTCCAATTTTATTTCCAAAATAGCTATATTTAAAATAAATTCCAATAAATGGAATTTTTGATTCCAAAAATTCCATGATTAATTTGAGGGATGAAATTTACCATAATGATCCACTGTAAATAATTCCAAGACCTTTTCATGTCACCATTGGGCTAAATACACCATATTTGAGTTTTTGCTATTTGCACACCAAGGCAAAACATGAGCTAACACATGCAAGTGGATTCCCTAACATGCAGTGAACCCAAGGTGCTGAAATTTTTATCATGCACCAAGTATGTCCCCATTGACCTACCACCAAGATTTGGGACCATGGGGGGGGGCGTAAAACTCCATATATTTCATTTATTTGTATTTTGATATTTTGGCAAAAACTATAAGAAACTGTTCTCTAAAAATTCCTAATTTTTGGCAGGGGCTAAGTATGCCCTAATCATGCATGTGCCCAAAATATGGGGCCATGATGACTAATGGTTTGACCTGGGCATCCAATTTAATTTCTGCCCTACTCTAGGACCAGTCCTAGGAGAAATGTCCTACAGGACTGTACACTGCACCAAATCACATCTTTAAGGTGGAAATTTAAAGATAAGACCATCAGCTACAATTTTAATTAAGAGACTAAGTTCTTAAAATGCTTCTAAGAGGCCTATAATTAACATGCAAAGTGGTTGTATTTGTGTGACAGGGATTTCACTATTCATCATATAAAATTTAATCATATTAATTATCATTGCACGAATCTTAAAGTCTAAACCGACGGGATCGTTTCATCGTCCACGATGGATTGACGGCTACGATTGCATTTTCCTGGACGATGTTGGCTGGCGTTTTCCGGCCAGCTGAGCCACCACCACCGCCGGCGGATATCGCCACCACCTTCGTTAAGGTGGGGGCTAGCGTTTCCCGGCGGTGGGGCCGCCGGAGTTGGCTCCTCCGGCGAACCCGAGCAAGAAGAAAAAGCTCGGTTTTCTCCATTTTCCTCTCATGGAATCGGGCTCGATTGAGCCCGATATCTCCCTAAATAGATCTAGAAATCTAGTACAGGAAGAGGTGAGGTGAAACGCACCTGAATTGGGGCTTGGCTGTGGGTCAGGCGGCGGTTTGCCGTGGTGGTGGTGCGCCGGCGAGCTCCACCCCGAAAACTCGATTCTCCACCATTCTCCATGATCCAGCACTCGATTTACACTCCCTTCTACCTCCTGAAACTGTTGGTGAGGTCTGTTTGGACTGAGGTTGTAACACCCCCATCTGTCGCATGGCATATAACAGAAGGTCCAGCTGGAACCCGACGTCATATACCACAGACAGTCGGAAGTGATACTAAATGAATAATCAAACCAACCAATTAAGACTACTCGTCCTAATCACAGAGCATTCTAGCGGAAGATTTTAAAGTTGAAAGAACCCAAAATTAATTCCATCAATATGAATGTCCACAGCTACAACAACAGGAATGAAACCCCAAATACACAGAAACAGGTACATGGCCTTAAGGCCTTACAAATGTTCACTTCATAAATAGTGTTTTACATACATCGGCTCGCAGGCCGGCCACACATGAAATATATAAATAAAACTATTCTACGGCCTTCTAGGGCCAGCACAGCAACATGGGCTCCAGCCCGCTATTTGGCGCTCGGCTCCGCAGCACCTGCAAGCACATACCACCGCACAGTGGCAAATAAAGCAACGGTCAGCTAAAAGCCGACCAAATTATAACGACCCCGCCCCTTACTCGGGACGGCGGTGCTCTTTCCCTGCATAACATTAGCCCAACAATATATATATATCGCAATTATAATTCACCACAGGTGTAGGCTCGCACGGCCAAACACCCCGTGCACTCAGGGCACATTCATGGTGAACCCTGACCCATCAGTGCATTCACCACCACCCCCAGGATGGCAACAACATGTGAGCATTTAGCCTTTCTGACCACCGTCTAAGGCTCCGACTATGCCAACGGCCAGTCCCCATCTTCGGGTCTCTCGCACCGAACCACATAGCCTAGGTCCAATTCCACTTGCCCGTTGCTCACGCCGCATGTCCAATTTAAGGAACTTTGCGCGGGCCAAGCTTCTCTCGGATCCCAAATTTTCCAAAACAATCTCATAACCCAGTTATGATCAAGGCCGGTTCCCAGACCGCCAAGTTAGCAGAACACGTTTCCGCTCAATTTTCCGGGTGCGCCTTGAAGCTAACCTCCAAGGATCCCTGCTGCAATCTACTGCGTAGAAACCCGAAAAAATCCAAAGCACGGAGTCTTCTCCGGCAAAACCACATCAAATGCAACATCACCGATCCAGACAAACACGTCCGGGTAGGCTTCACACACAATGCCTATGCCCGTACTTACGATTCCGGGCTCTACATGCAACACAAGGGGGACTATTCCCGTCAACCCCAAGGAACACCACGCACTCACCGCATACTCGCGGGATCGGGATTCCCTATGCAGAAAGAAAGAGCTTCAAGCGCTCGAGTTGAGAATCGTTACCCTTGTAGTCCGTTTTGGCGCCATGGAAAAACTACGCGGTTAGAACTCTTCGCAATGACCTTCCCTCCACGGATCCGCTCTCCGATTTCGAAACGGTGCTCCGATGCTCCGCCGGCGGCCGGAAACCTCCTTCTTCTTCCTCTCCTCTCTCACTTTGGAAGGGGAGAACTTTGGAGAGAAAATGAGGGAATAACTCCCTATTCCCGGCCTTAATAGAGCAGGGTTAAATCTGGGCCATCGGATCCTAATTAAAGAAAATGAACGGCTCGGATCTGCACAAAATTCCCCAGACCTGGGCCGCACACGGCTTGGCACACGGCCGTGTCCATGGCCGTGTGCCTCGATCCAGGCACGATCGTCGAACTGAGAAACGCACACGGGCCAAGACACGCCCGTGTCTGACCTGACACGCCCGTGTCGGGTTCCTCGACACGCCCGTGTTCGTGGGCGTGTCACGCATAACCGCCACGGCAACGGACACGACCCATCAGGACACGGGTAGGGACACGGGTTGGCACACGCCCGTGTCGGATGACACGCCCGTGTCATCTGGCTGTGTTTCTGGCCGTGTCCTTCTCGGGTTGAAAACGGCCAAAAAATCACCAGCCAAACACGGCCTTGGACACGCCCGTGTCCTAGGCCGTGTACCCCTACAGGCACCAAAAACTCTATTTCCGCGACCGACTCGCACACAAAATTCGGGGCGTTACAAATCTCCCCCACTTAAGGAATTTCGTCCCGAAATTAAGCAAAGGTACACAAAAGCTAAATGATACCTGAGTGGAATAACTCGGGGTATTCCTCCAACATAGCTTGCTCTCGCTCCCAAGAAAGCTCCTCACGTCCGCAATTATCCCAACGGACTTTAACCATTCGGACCTCCTTGTTGCGGAGTCGTTTGACTGCAACATCTTCAATTCGCACTGGCTTGACCCTTGTTGTTAACTCATAGTCAACCGGTACCTGATTGTCCGCAACGATCTGTGAAGGCTCTTGCACTGCCTTACGCAACACCGATATGTGGAATACATCATGCAGCCCACTCAACTCCGTCGACAGCTTTAATCTATACGCCGCCTCGCCAACACGCTCCAGGATTTCAAATGGTCCAAGGTATCTCGGACTCAGCTTCTTCAATCGTCGAACCCGCGATACACGCTTGAACGGCTTGATCTTCAAATATACCATGTCGCCAACGTTGAATTCCACATTTCTATGTTTGGCATTGTAATACTTTGACTGTCTATCCTGAGCAATCTTCAGTCTTTCCTGGATTGTCCGTATCATTGAAGTGGCATCTTCCACCGCTTGACGTTTATACAACTTTGATTCGCCTGCCTCTAACCAAGACAACGGCGTACGACACTTCCTCCCATACAAGGCTTCGAAAGGCGCCATTCCAATGCTTTCCTGAAAGCTGTTGTTGTAAGCAAACTCCACACCATGTACAGGTGATCCTCCCAATGCTTCCCGAAATCTAGGACGCACATGCGAAGCATGTCCTCCATAGTTCTGTTGACTCTCTCGGTTTGGCCATCCGTCTGAGGGTGAAAGGCTGTGCTGAACTTTAGCTTAGTACCCAACAGACCATGCACCAACCTCCGGTCATTTGACGTGAAGCGTCCATCTCGATCACTAACAATGCTTCTAGGCACACCATGCAATCGTACAATATTATCCACATAGAGTTTGGCTAACTTTTCCACTGGATCCTCCTTTCTCACTGGGATAAAGTGCGACACCTTTGTCAATCTATCAACGACCACCCAAATGGCGTCGTTTCTCTTCTGCGACTTCGGCAAACCGTGCACAAAATCCATAGATATGTCGTCAAACTTCCATTCTGGGATAGGAAGTGATTTCAAGAAACCTCCGGGCTTCTGGCATTCCGCCTTCACTAATGCACAAGTACGACACTTGGCCACATAAAGTGCCACATCCTTCTTCAAACCCGGCCACCAGAATAATTTTTTCATGTCTCTATACATCTTAGTGCTTCCCGGGTGGATTGAGTACTTGGTATGATGTGCCTCATACATCAACTCCTCCCGAATATTATCCGCACTAGGAACGCATAGACGACCGTCCTTCCTTAGCAACCCATCTTCAACCACAAACTGGGAATTTGACCCATCCAAAGCTTCATCCAAGATTTGCTTCATGCTGCTATCCTGAACCAAAGCCCTCCGAACTCTATCTGCTAGGTCACATTGCACCTCTGTCCAAAACAGTTTTGCCTCGTCACTTGACTGCTTATCGACGCAAGATATTTCCAATGCCTCCAACTCTTGGACCAATCTCTCATCATGTACTGATAACCAATTGGCTTGTGCGGGAATCTTACGACTCAACGCATCCGCCACTGCATTTCCCTTCCCAGGCACATAGTGTATCTTGAAGGTGTAGTCCCCTAAGAACTCCATCCACCTCCTCTGCCTCATGTTCAAATCCTTTTGGTCCAATAGGTACTTCAAACTCTTATGATCGGTGTAAATATCGACTTTCACACCGTACAGATAGTGCCTCCAAAGCTTAAGAGCAAATATCACGGCCGCTAACTCTAAGTCGTGGACCGGATAATTCCTCTCATGAACCTTCAGTTGTCGTGAACCATAAGCTATCACTCTCTCATGCTGTAGCAGAACACAGCCCAAACCACTGCCCGAAGCATCACTATAGATCTCGAACCCTTCGGTTCCACTTGGCGAACATAAAATGGGCGCCGTAGTCAACCGCCTCTTCAATTCTTCAAAAGCCTGTTCGCACTCCGGAGACCACACAAACTTCTGATCCTTTCTTATCAACGTCGTGAGTGGTAGTGCTATCCGCGAGAAGTTCTCTACGAAGCGCCTGTAGTAGCCAGCAAGCCCCAGAAAACTCCGGACCTCTGCCACCGTAGTCAAAGTAGGCCACTCCCGTATCGCCACTATCTTCGCCGGATCCACAGTTATTCCTTCTCCACTGACAACATGACCAAGGAACGCTATCGAGGATAACCAGAACTCACACTTGGAGAACTTTGCATACAACTGATTTTTCCTCAATGTCTCCAACACCATGTGTAAATGCTTGTAATGATCCTCCTCGCACCGCAAATACACCAGGATATCATCGATGAATACTATCACAAACTGATCCAAGTATTCTCTGAACGTCCTATTCATCAGATCCATAAATACGGATGACGCATTCGTCAACCCAAACGGCATAACCGTGAACTCGTAATGCCCAAACCGCGTACTAAATGCTGTCTTTGGGATGTCGCTCTCCCTTATCCTCAACTGATAGTAACCGAACTTCAAATCTAACTTCGAATATACAGTTGATCCAACCAGCTGATCAAATAGATCATCAATCCTCGGGATTGGATATTTGTTCTTCTCCGTAAGTTTGTTCAATTCCCGATAATCGATACAAAGCCGCAAGCTCCCATCTTTCTTCTTAACAAAGAGAACTGGTGCGCTCCAAGGCGACGAACTTGGACGCACATAACCTTGCTCTAGCAACTCTTGCAGTTGCACCTTCAACTCTGCCATTTCTCTTGGGGCTATACGATAGGGGGAGCGTGACACCGGTTTGGCACCCGGTACCAGCTCTATAGTAAAGTCTATCTCCCGCTGAGGAGGGGCTCCTGGGAGATCATCTGGAAACACATCAGGATACTCGGACACAACTGGGATGTTGCCCAAACTAGGTTTAGGCGTCGCAGTCTGCACTAGAGTGACATACAGTTCTGCCCCAGACCGAACTTCCTTGAACACCTGAAGGGCCGATATCAGAACTTTCCCTGACCCCTTTATGCCCGCAAAAGTAGTCTCCCGTTCAGTGTCCAGACCCAACTTGACTTCTTTACGGTTGCAATCAATACATGCACTTTGCTCCGAGAGCCAATCCATACCGAAAATTACGTCGAACTCCACTAATGGTAGAACCAACGCCCGCAAATCAAACTCCCGGTCTCCAATCTGAATCTTCACAACACAAATCCTATCCGCACGCATTGAGCACCCATTAGGCAACAACACATCCAACTTGTTTTCTGCCATCGAGAGCGGAACTCCGATGAGCGATATAAACTTTTCAGACAAGAAGGAATGTGATGCTCCCGTATCAAAAAGGGCTCTCGCCGGAAACCCAAAGATTAACACAAAGCCTAGCATTAACAAACGTAAGCTAACAAATACGAAGGTAACAACTATAAAAGTTAAACCACTGTAATTTAACTCATACCTGTCACCACGTCTGCTTGCTTAATGGCCTCCTGTAGACCAAGGTTGTAGACTCTAGGCTGGGCTGGAGCATGATGGGATGCGGTTGACTCCAGCGCCTTCCCTTTCTCCTCATAAGTCGCTCCAGGTCTCCTCTCGGACTTTGGACGTCCGCTCCAACACTCCCGAGCAAAATGCCCCGTCTTCCCGCAGTTGTAGCAAGCCCCGGGGACTCGACTTGTAGTTGCCCCCGATGCATCAGCCGAAGGGGCTGAGTTTGAAGTCCTCTGCTTCTTGTTCCACCTGCGGAAACCTGTTTTGTTACTTGGCACCTTGAACTCGGTCTTCCTTTCTCCTGGGTCCCTCTTCTCTTGAACCTTCTTCGCAACCTTTTCTAACGATCGGGCTGAATTGACCAAGGCTAGGAAGCCCTGCGCCTTAGGCCCAGCAAGGAGTAACTGTAAATCGCCGCGAAGACCCTCATAGAATCGGTTGGTCTTCCTCTCTTCTTCTGAAAACATAGCACCAGCATAACGACCCAACCGTGTGAACTCATGCAGATATTCGTCCACACTTCTGGATCCCTGAGTCAACCCAAGAAATTGATTCTCCATATCCAACCTCTGAGCAGAATGTACAAATCTGGCTAGGAACAATCTTGAAAATTCCTCCATCGGCACATCCGCAAGCTGCCTTCCCACTAGAAGATGAAACTCCAACTCGTCCCACCACATCCTCGCTTCTCCTTCCAAAAGAAAAGTCGCTATGGTGGTCTTCTGCCACTCCTCAGTCATTGTGGCCGTCAACACCCTCTTTATGGAAGAGAGCCAGTCCTCAGCTTGAGTTGGCGTTCCAACCCCATTAAACCTCGGAGGATTAAAGCCCATCACATGCTTTAGCTGCCTCTCCGTAGTTCTCCTCGGCTCTACTAACTCAACTGCTGCGCGTTCCACCACTCTCGGCTCTGCCGCCCTAACCGGTTCTTGCTCATTCGCAGGAGGTGCGCGATGCATTTGCCCTGCAGGTTGGGCATTTATCATTGCGAACACGGCTTCAGCCACCATCCTGATGGTTTTCGCTGAAGGAGGTGTAGCAGGCACGTCCCTTGGTGCACTACTTTCCGCTGATTGCGGACGCTCTGACTGACCAGCACCGCTCCTAGCTGCCTATAATAGCAAAGACACACGATTAGACGACAAACAAATTGCTAAAAGCAATCATTGGAACACTCAGGTTCCACAAAACAAGTGTATTTTCATTCCTAAGTGGACATTCATGGGTTCTTTTTGATGTTATAACGATGACGCACACATGTGCTCACCACCCCTTGAAAGAATTCGCCCACGAATTCATTTAAGCTTGACCGTAACCAGAAGTCTGATACCAAATTGTAACACCCCCATCTGTCGCATGGCATATAACAGAAGGTCCAGCTGGAACCCGACGCCATATACCACAGACAGTCGGAAGTGATACTAAATGAATAATCAAACCAACCAATTAAGACTACTCGTCCTAATCACAGAGCATTCTAGCGGAAGATTTTAAAGTTGAAAGAACCCAAAATTAATTCCATCAATATGAATGTCCACAGCTACAACAACAGGAATGAAACCCCAAATACACAGAAACAGGTACATGGCCTTAAGGCCTTACAAATGTTCACTTCATAAATAGTGTTTTACATACATCGGCTCGCAGGCCGGCCACACATGAAATATATAAATAAAACTATTCTACGGCCTTCTAGGGCCAGCACAGCAACATGGGCTTCAGCCCGCTATTTGGCGCTCGGCTCCGCAGCACCTGCAAGCACATACCACCGCACAGTGGCAAATAAAGCAACGGTCAGCTAAAAGCCGACCAAATTATAACGACCCCGCCCCTTACTCGGGACGGCGGTGCTCTTTCCCTGCATAACATTAGCCCAACAATATATATATATCGCAATTATAATTCGCCACAGGTGTAGGCTCGCACAGCCAAACACCCCGTGCACTCAGGGCACATTCATGGTGAACCCTGACCCATCAGTGCATTCACCACCACCCCCAGGATGGCAACAACATGTGAGCATTTAGCCTTTCTGACCACCGTCTAAGGCTCCGACTATGCCAACGGCCAGTCCCCGTCTTCGGGTCTCTCGCACCGAACCACATAGCCTAGGTCCAATTCCACTTGCCCGTTGCTCACGCCGCATGTCCAATTTAAGGAACTTTGCGCGGGCCAAGCTTCTCTCGGATCCCAAATTTTCCAAAACAATCTCGTAACCCAGTTATGATAAAGGCCGGTTCCCAGACCGCCAAGTTAGCAGAACACGTTTCCGCTCAATTTTTCGGGTGCGCCTTGAAGCTAACCTCCAAGGATCCCTGCTGCAATCTACCGCGTAGAAACCCGAAAAAATCCAAAGCACGGAGTCTTCTCCGGCAAAACCACATCAAATGCAACATCACCGATCCAGACAAACACGTCCGGGTAGGCTTCACACACAATGCCTATGCCCGTACTTACGATTCCGGGCTCTACATGCAACACAAGGGGGACTATTCCCGTCAACCCCAAGGAACACCACGCACTCACCGCATACTCGCGGGAGCGGGATTCCCTATGCAGAAAGAAAGAGCTTCAAGCGCTCGAGTTGAGAATCGTTACCCTTGTAGTCCGTTTTGGCGCCATGAAAAAACTACGCGGTTAGAACTCTTCGCAATGACCTTCCCTCCACGGATCCGCTCTCCGATTTCGAAACGGTGCTCCGATGCTCCGCCGGCGGCCGGAAACCTCCTTCTTCTTCCTCTCCTCTCTCACTTTGGAAGGGGAGAACTTTGGAGAGAAAATGAGGGAATAACTCCCTATTCCCGGCCTTAACAGAGCAGGGTTAAATCTGGGCCATCGGATCCTAATTAAAGAAAATGAACGGCTCGGATCTGCACAAAATTCCCCAGACCTGGGCCGCACACGGCTTGGCACACGGCCGTGTCCATGGCCGTGTGCTTCGATCCAGGCACGATCGTCGAACTGAGAAACGCACACGGGCCAAGACACGCCCGTGTCTGACCTGACACGCCCGTGTCGGGTTCCTCGACACGCCCGTGTTCGTGGGCGTGTCACGCATAACCGCCACGGCAACGGACACGACCCATCAGGACACGGGTAGGGACACGGGTTGGCACACGCCCGTGTCGGATGACACGCCCGTGTCATCTGGCTGTGTTTCTGGCCGTGTCCTTCTCGGGTTGAAAACGGCCAAAAAATCACCAGCCAGACACGGCCTTGGACACGCCCGTGTCCTAGGCCGTGTACCCCTACAGGCACCAAAAACTCTATTTCCGCGACCGACTCGCACACAAAATTCGGGGCGTTACAGAGGTGGAGTATATGGGGAGGTATTTCCTATGTGAGCTCGGTTGAGCTTTGTTTGCTCCGCCCCTGATGCCAAGTGGCACACAGCCATGGTTTTCTGCTGGAAATAAAGAGAGGAGGTCGGCCACCTGGTTTTGGGCAGTTAAAACCATCTGATGGTGTGGCCATGTGGCCACCATTTCCTTCCTTTCCATTTTCTCTCTCCTCCTACCCTTAAAATTCCAAATTTACCCCCTTGCATGTATTCTCTCTCCTGATTTAGAGGGGTAGGACTGGTCTTGTTCACTTGGGCTGGCCATGGGCCAATTTTGGTGGGCTTGGTCCAAGGGAAAATGGCTTGGTCTTCATTTCACTCCTTTAGGTCAATTTGTTGACTTGTTGACTTGGGGAGTTGACTTGGTCAACCATGGTGGGTGGGCTGACCCTACTTGGTGGAAATGGGTCTAGTGGCACCACCCAACTTGGGTTGGGTCAAGGGGGTGCCCTACTTAGACTAATTGAGCTTATGAGTGTGGGTTTGACCAATTAAGCCCAAGGTTGACTTTGGTCAATTTAGGTCAAAGTGTTGACCTAGTGATATGCCCTAGGGTCCACTTAGATTGTCTTTAGGGTTAGGGCAATGTGGTGGGGTCATGGAGTGGCTAGGGTCCCCACTTAGGCTAGTTTGACCTAGTTTGACTATGGTCCTATAGTGGGCCCCACATGGCTACCACCCACTACCTAGGGCCAAACATAGTTGGTCTCCTTAAATCTCACCCATGCCTAACCCAATCTAAGTTGAGGGGTCCAGAAGTAACATGGGATGTTACAAATTCCAATAAACAAGAAAATAATTTCGTCCCCGAAATTTAAGTTCGGGTCAACGGGGTTCTACTTGCAAGAATTATCAAGAATTTTAAAAACATAACTTAAAAGTACCTGATGCGAATAGCTCCGGGTGTTGTTCCAGCATCAGATCCCTCGGCTCCCAAGTGTGCTCCTCCCGTCCATAGTTGCACCACAGCACCTTCACAGGAGGGACCTTCTTCTTCCGCAACACTCGGATGGCTGTAACGTCAATCCGAATCGGCTCCAATCTCACTGATCTGTCAAGCTCTACCGGTCCGACTGTAGTAGTAATGTGCTGCTCCGGCCTAAGGAGAGCTCTTCCCAAGGAAGAGATATGGAAGACGTCATGTAATGCACCCAACTCCGGTGGCAGCTGCAGTCGGTAAGCCAAGGGGCCGATCCGCTCCAGGATCAGGTATGGCCCCATGTATCGTGGACTGAGCTTCTTGTGCCTCCGCACCTGAGAGACACCGTGTACTGGACGTATCTTCAAGAATACTCTGTCTCCAACCTGGAACTCCACCTTCTGGTGCCGAGCATCATAATATTTTGCCTGCCTGCTCTGGGCCTCTAGTAGCCGATCTCTGATCAATCGAATCTGAGCCTCAGTGTCCTCTATATAATCAGATCCAAGAGCCCTGGTATCCACATCCTGAACCCATGATAGCGGTGTCCGGCATCTCCTCCCATAAAGTGCCTCGTATGGAGCCATCCTGATGTTAGCCTGGTGGCTGTTATTATACGAGAACTCAATCAATGGCAGCAACCTCTCCCAAGGCTTCCCCGTATCCAATATGCATAGTCTGAGCAGGTCCTCCATGGTCCGGATGGTCCGCTCGGTCTGTCCGTCGGTCTGCGGATGGAAGGCGGTACTAAAAGTAAGCCGAGATCCCAAGTAAGCATGCACGGCCCTCCACTCACTCGAAGTGAACCGACCATCACGGTCCGAAACAATCGTCCTGGGGATGTCATGATATCTGATGTACTGCTCCACAAATAATCTCACCAGAACTGCAACTGGGGCATCCTTTCGAACTGGAATAAACTGCGCTACCTTGGTCAATCTATCCACTATAACCCATATAGAGTCATGCCCAGAGTGGGAGCGAGGCAATCCGTGTACAAAGTCTATAGCAATGTCCTCGAACTTCCATTCTGGAACTGGTAGTGGCTGTAGTAAACCTCCCGGGCTCTTGCATTCCGCCTTCACACGCTGGCAGGTCTCACAATGGGTCACAAAATCTGTGATCTCCCTCTTCATCCCGGGCCAATACATAGACCTCCACAAATCTGCCCACATCTTGGTGATGCCGGGGTGCACTGAATATCTCGAGCAATGTGTCTCTCTGAGTATGTCATCCCGGATACTGCCCCCTGCTGGTATGTAGATGCGCCCCCGGAACCGAAGAAGATCATCCTGTAGCGTGTAGTCCTCGACCTTGCCCCTCTCTAGGGCACTGAAAATCGGCTGTAACGCAGCGTCCAGCCTCTGATGTGCTCGGATGCGCTCCTGTATATCATCGCCACTGATCACTGAGCTCAAATACTCTTTATACACTACTGGCTCGGTCTCGGACACCATGGTAATGTGCATGTCCTCCATCATCTGTAGCAGCTCTATGGACATCAATCGGGGCTCCGGTCCAGAAGTGTCGGCCCTCCTGCTCAAAGCATCCGCTACCGTGTTCGCTTTTCCCGGATGATAGTGGATCTTGTAATCATAATCACAGAGGAACTCCAGCCACCTCCTCTGTCTCAGGTTTAGGTCCTTCTGTGTATCGATATACTTGAGATTCTTGTGATCTGAAAAGATGTCACAATGAATCCTGTATAATTAATGCCTCCATATCTTTAGGGCGAAAACCACAGCCCCGGGCTCTAGGTCATGTACTAGATAGTTATGCTCATGCTTCTTCAACTGTCTCGAAGCATAGGTAATAACGTGTCCATGCTGCATCAGGACTGCACCCATCCCCTGATAAGAGGCGTCCGTGTAGATCTGGAATCCTTCGCTCCCGGATGGAAGCGCAAGAATGGGGGATGAGATGAGTCGGTCCTTCAGCTCCTGAAAAGCCGTCTCACACCGCTCTGACCAAACAAAATCTGTGTCCTTCTTCGTCAAGGACGTGAGGGGGAGTGCTATCCTCGAGAACCCCTCCACGAACTTACGATAATACCCTGCTAATCCCAAGAAACTGCGGATGTCAGATGCGGTCTTCGGCCGTGGCCAATCCCTCACTGTCTCTATCTTGGCTGGGTCCACTGCTAATCCAGCCCCACTGATCGTGTGCCCCAGGAAAGCCACCTCTTGCAGCCAGAACTGGCACTTTGAAAATTTTGCGTACATCTGGGTCTCCCTCAGCCTCTGCAAGACCTGTGCCAGGTGCTCCGTATGCTCCTCCTGAGTCCGAGAATATATAAGGATGTCGTCGATGAACACAATCACGAAGCGGTCTAAGAAAGGCTCGAATACACGGTTCATTAGACTCATGAATGCGGCAGGAGCATTCGTGAGCCCAAAAGGCATCACCGTGAACTCGTATAATCCATAGCGTGAACTGAATGCCGTCTTCGATATGTCCTCTTCCCTGATACGGAGCTGGTAGTAGCCGGATCGCAAATCTAGCTTGAAGAACCAGAAGGCTCCCTATAGCTGGTCAAATAACTCATCTATCCGAGGCAGAGGATAGGTATTGCGGACCGTTAACCGGTTCAGCTCCCGGTAATCTATGCATAGTCGCAGTGATCCGTCCTTCTTCTTCACAAAGAGAACTGGCGCTCCCCATGGCGATGAACTGGGCCGCACAAATCCTGACTCGACTAGCTCCTGTAGTTGAGTCCTGAACTCTGCTAACTCCCTGGGAGCCATCCTGTAGGGTGCCCGGGACACCGGCCTCGCTCCCGGTACTAGCTGAATCCTGAAATCCAAGTCTCTAGCAGGTGGTAGCCTGGGCAATTTCTCCGGGAATACATCGGAGAAATCCCGGACCACCGGAATATCTGAGATAGTCGTCTCTGCTCCCACCATCTCGAAGCAGACAAGATAAACTTCTTCACCCTGCTCATGGGCCTTCACAGCCTGTAAAGAAGATAACAGTAGGTGGCAGATAGGCTGGATACCTTCAACGATAACATGAGAGTCGCCATGCCTTAGCGTGATCCTCCTGGACGGAAAATCTATCTGAGCATGGTTCCGATGCAACCAGGCCATGCCCAAGATCAAGTCAAAGTCCTGCAGCTTCAGAATAGTTGCCGGCGCTTCAAATGCCTTGCCGCCAATCTCGGCCTCCATATCACAATGTGCAGTGGTCCGCAGCTCCGACCCATCGGGTAGACGCACCCTCATCTCTAGTCCAGGAAACCTCTCCACGCCTTCGAGTCCGTCGATGAAGGCCTCGGATACGAACGAGTGCGAAGCACCCGTGTCGAAGAGAGTATGAGCGGGCTTGCCGCTGATCATAACTATGCCTGAGGTTTGTTTATGTGAAGGTTAATTGTTATCCTATGGTTACAGGTACTATATATACATAATTGAAAATTCAAGAAAATCAACAATTAACTTTAAGTACCTGTGATAACCTCCTCGGGGTTCCTCAACTCTGTAAGGTCCAAGGCGTATATCTGATCCTGATCGCGTCTCCTACCGTGATATCCCCGGCCTCGGCCTCGTCCTCGGCCACGTCCTCGGCCCTGCTGTACTGGGGCCACTGGAGGTGGAGGAGGAGGAGGGGGATGGAATCGATGCGGGCACACCGACCTGATGTGCCCGGGCTGGCGGCATCCGTAACAAACCACTTGTCGGTGGCCTCGGTCATCCTGTCTCCTCGGATCATGCATCTGTAGAGGTGAGGGAGCCAATGCTGGAGGAGGCCCCTGCTCCTGCCTGAAGTTGGGACGACGACGTCCCCCACCCTTCCTGTATCCGATGGTCCTGCCTCTCTGAGAGCCCCTACTGCTCTCTCCTGATGTCGACCCATCAAATGGTCTCTTCCCTCCGGCTCGCACCATCAGCTGGTCAGCCTCCAGCTTCTTCGCCATCTTGATGATCTGCCTAGATGTACCATGAGAAATGAATAGCAAGGCCTGCCTCAAATCATCCCTGAGACCCCGGTAGAACCTATTGGCATACCTCCTATCATCGGTATCCTGAATCCCCGCGAACCTGGCCAAATGGGAGAACTCTCTCTGATACTCTATCACCGATCTAGTCCCCTTCTTGAGGTTCAAAAACCTCTCCTCCAAGGCATCTCTGTTCGTAGCAGAGATGAAGTGCTCCAGAAACACATCGCCAAACTCCTCCCATGATATCTCTAACAGCTCAAAGTCCGCATAAGTAGACTCCCAGACTGATTTCCACCATCTCTTCGCATGGGCCTCTAGCACAGAGGTGGCTAGAGGTACTGCCTCGCCGACTGGGCAGCTAATGCCTGCTAAGATCTCGTGTATGGCCTCCAGCCATTCTTCCGTCTTCACCGCATCCTCTGTCCCACGGTACGTCGGTGGGGACAGGCTTTTGAATGCACTCAGCCAGCTCGACCCCGGATTTGGCTGTGGAGCCGGGACTTGCTGGGATCTGAAGGCATCCAGAATCGCCGTCAAGGTCTGCCCCATCTCCGTATGTAGGAATGGAGTGGCAGCTGGAGGGGGAGGAGCCACATTTTGCGGCGCAACGACCTGTGGAGGTTGCATAAAGGTAAGGTTAAAACAAAACTGGACTAACTCATTGTACTTTGTGGACCATTTATGTGACTTTTGTACATGGACACACCACTGCTTCCGCTGCATAGTTTGTCCGCAAACTAATGCTCGGGCGGGGGTGGTTCCATGTTGTGGAGTTCTTTCTCATATGATCGTTGTTCAAGTGATACCAGTTTGTAAGACCCCCCTCCCCCTTACCAAGGAGGGCTACCGGGTCTTATGCCCAGAACCGCCGTCTTACGGTGGCACTAACTCACGGGTTAGTCGACACCGCAACACGCCGATTCTGCCGGCTACTACGATCATTTAACCTGTAGGCCAATATGAGAAGAAAGAAGTAAAATTGTATATAAAACCATCAGTCCACAAGCCACATAGTACAATCATATAAATGAAATGAAAAGTACATCACTATAGTCCACAAAAGAGTACAAATGAAAGAGTAAAAAGGGCTTATGCACAGTACATCAAAGTCACTCTCTCACAAAATAATAAATGCGGAAGCTATGCTAGAACATCTGATCTCATCCCACCTGAGGACGCACGGTAGTGGTAGTAGCCTGCTGAAGCGATATCTGCTCCTCATGTCCTGCCTCCTCGACGTGCTGGTGCTCCATCTCCACGGGCTCCTAAAAATAGTTGGTCACCGACCATTAGTCAAAAAGACTAAGTCGTTTCCTCCGCACCTCGCCCCGCAGCTCCTAGGCACCGAGCGGGAGGATGAAGCGGAGGACAATAAAAGGGGTAGCAAAGTGGAAGCAGGTGACAGTATCTAACTAGAGTTGTAATAAGTAATGTAGCTCTACTCTAGCAGTTCTAAGCACGGTACAGGTAGTAAGTAAGAGCAGTGCAGTAAAGGAAAGCAAAGAACAGTAATATGAACAAGTAAATAAACTAAACTACCACTATACTATCATCACAAACGTACCCTAACTTATATAAATGCCCATACAAATATATAAGTTAGGATTTCCAGGAAATTTAACTTATCATATAAAAGAGCCCATACTAATTTATATGATAAGGATCTATGAAGCGTATGACCTAATATGGATGAATGATATGATGCAATTTATGCGCAGGCAAGTGCAACTCACACACAACGACTCTGTGATCACAGACCTTTAGTTCCCACTTTTTGAGAGCTAGCATCACTCTCGGGTACCACCGCTGTGGCTGCGGCAGAAGCGGAGCGGGCGTCTCCACTTCTAGACCGGTATGCACACTACCAAGCCTTAGACACCTCTCATACGCCTCTGTACACGTCCAAGGTGCACTCTAGAGTCTCGCGTACGTACTTTGCTGACAAACCCGTCAGTCTTGTTGGGTCGGATGTGTGTTATCGGGGATCGTCCTCCAGACCGCAGTGTAAAACAACCCACTGGCCCCTCTAACTCTCACAACCGCCTGGTGCACCGTACAGCCATTGGTGTGACGAACGGCCAGTACCGCATGCCCCGCCACGATATTTATGCACATGCAAGTATTTCATTCCGAGCCTCTCGCTCGCAGGACCAAACCCGTCCTGAATCCCTCAAACCCAAACCCGGGTGAGAACGCACATTAGTGCCTATATACCAACTCCCTCAAACCCCAAAACGGGTGAGATCGCACATTAGTGCCTTTATACCAACTCCCTCAAACCCCCAAACGGGTGAGCATATATCATGAATCTCTCCAACCCTACACGGGCGAGAAGGTACAATAAAGTCCTAACCTATTAAACTACTCTTGTCTACGGGTTATTATACTTAGAGATTTAAGGTTAATCCCAGGACTGCCCCCGGTATTCCCTGTGAAGGGCTCTCAAGGGGCACTAGGAACTGTATTGGGATTACGCCCAGCGTTCCCTTTCGCAAGGATACTTATTTTAGTTGATGGCTTGTAATGTCCTGAATCGCTCTAGGCCCCTAGTGTGTGTGTTTTTGAGTCAGGAGGGTTGACTCAAGTCCTGAGAAGTGCAGGGAATTGGGCTGCACTTGTGTAGAAGTGCAGAAATCAGTGCAGAGTGACACGGATAGTGACACGGGCGTGTCACTACCCGTGTGCGTCGAGTTCCACTCGACAAGCCGTGTCGAGACTGGCGAGCTGTGTCGACACCAAGTGACACGGGTAGTGACACGGCCGTGTCCCTACCCGTGTGCGTCGAGATGATCTCGACGAGGCGTGTCGAGATCGTCGAGATCGTTGAGCGGGGTCGACACTAAGTGACACGGGTAGTGACACGGGCGTGTCCCTACCCGTGTGCGTCGAGTTGAGCTCGACGAGAAGTGTCGAGATGTAACTCAAGAAGTACACGACCAATAACACGTCGAGGCACACGGCCGTGTCATGAGGACACGGGTCGGGACACGGGCGTGTCCCTACCCGTGTCAAACATTGAACCGACATGGAAACCGCCACGGCCGTTTCACGGAAGCAGGACACGGGTACGGACACGGCCGTGTCCCTACCCGTGTCACATTTTGTATATAAGGGGCAGAGAAAACCCTAGCCGTTTTCATTCCCATTTCTTCCCCTAATTCCTGTGAGAACTCCTGGTGAGAGGAAAACTGCAGGAGCAAGTTCTACCGAAGGAGCTCCGCCATCGCCGTGAAAGAGAAGATGCCTCCAAGGAGAACTACGCGATCCATGGCCGGAAATGGTGGTACCGCTGGAGCCAACGTGAGTTTCCTACCCTCTCCCTTGGTGCTAGATCTTAGATATTTAGGAGAGACATCGGCTCAAGAGAGCTTGATGGAGAGGAGAAGATTTCTAGGTTTGGCCATGCTAGGATTTGAATCCTAGATTTTAGATCTCTTCAACCCTTCCCCTTTCTTCAATACGACGATGGGTGAATGGTTTCGTGAGGAGTTTTGGCCCTTGAGGTTGAATAAGGGAGGAGGACATTTCTGGAAAATTTAGGAAGGATCGCTTGAGGAGGAAGACGGACCGATTCCGTTCATTTTTCTTTAAGATGCGCGCAGAATCTGTATTCTGCGCGCAGCGATCTTCTAGGCAATTTTCTTGTAGGCTATGTGCAGATCTGGGCTTTTGGCTAAACACGAAAGTTGTAGCCCTTGGAAATACCTTTCCAACGAGTGGTTGCACGACTTCAGGTGATGTCTGTGGCCCCGGGAAAACCTAATCGAGTTTGCTGTCCGGCAATTCCTGTACACAGAAATCGTGTTCTGTGCGCAGCGAACTTTGAAGCCGATTTCGAGTAAGTTATTGTCAGATCTGGGTTGTGACCTGAATATGAAAGTTGTAGATCGTGAAAAGGTCTTTCCAACGAGGGATTACACGCCTCCACCGGATTCCTGTAACTTCAGGAAACTCCGGTCGAAGTTGCTGTCCAGTACTAATCCTGCGCTGAAATTCTGGGTCTCTACATACATTGTGGATTTGAAATTGGTGGGTCCAATGTCGCAATTAATTCGAGATTTTGGTGAAATAATTTTATGTTAACCACCAAAGTGATATGGATGATAATATTTACTGTTTTAGAAATCAATTTATTATCGCAAGATAGCTTGAGGCCTGTTGATTTCCTTATGTTTAATTGGATTGATTTGATAATACTTCGGTAAGTTGTCGTAAGAGCAAATCTTGTTTATATCATGTTGAAATCACTTGGGATGATATATAGATGGGTAACCCATGTCCATGCATATGTTTTATATCGGATTGAATTTAGGAGTCCAACAATAGTGTGTCGTCTGCTATTGGCATTTTATAGTAAAGGTGCAAGTGCGGTGTTGACCGCCACTTGTTTTGGTCGTGTTGAGGTAAGGTGTGGATGGATGGTGGGGCTGTGTCCTCGTGCTCACTCCGAGGCCCCTTCCATGATATGTTGATGTGGAATTTGCATGTGGTGTGAGCCGACACGCGGTGTCGTAATCCTGGGTTAAGAATAGTGTGGCAGGTCTACGGGCTCGCCAGTCATCACACCGACGGGAGTTGACAGTTAGACTTGGTCGGTTTGGGCTGTGTCCTCGGTGTTCACGTCCCGAGGCCCCTCCGGCCATGTGAACGGTTGGGTTGTGTCCTCGTGCTTCTTCTGAGGCCCCTTCCGGGTCACGCAAGGCCAGTTCGGGCTGTGTTCTTGGTGCACATCTACCCAAGACCCCGCTGGGCCATAGTACGCAGGGGCTCCGCTGTTGTGTTTTTAGCGTTGAGGCGTACGGAGGCCTAGGTGAAGTAGTGTGATACCCGCCTAGTAGTAGAAGTGCCCGTTCTACTGTCACCGCCTGGCCACGGCGGCTGATGCCTGAGAGGTTAGCTACCTGCTCGAAAAGTGGGAACTACAGCCTGTGTCGACATAGCAATTGCATGGGTGAGCATGGGTGAGTCATTGCATAGCATTCATAGCATTTCATAACATTGCACAACAAGATCCTCATCGTATAAGTTTGTATGGGCACTCTTATACGATGAGTTACTTTTATGTAACCCGATCCTTAACTTATAAGTTTGTATGGGCATTCTTATAAGTTAAGTTACTTTCCTGCTGTTATTTATACTTGCTAGTTTAGTGTAGCTCTTACATAAATGCCGATTATGATACTGTTACTCTTACACTACTGCCACCTGCCTGTACTTCCTTTACTTGCATACTTGTTATATACTATACTCTTGTTCCTTTTCTCCGCCCGGTGCCGAGGAGTTGCCGGGGGAGCGGATGTGAAACCACTTAGTCGTTTCGACTAACGGTTGCTACGTCTTCCTTTTTAGGAGGTCACGCCGCAGGTGGAGGAGCCGCAGACTACGCAGCAGGACAGACAGGCCAGGATGACAGGGCCTGAGGTGACGGTGCCGTCGATACCGTCAGTTTCTGATGTTAGTATTTGATACTCTAATGTAGCCCGTTTGGGCAATGTTTAGCTGTACTCTGATATATGGTAGAAGCATGTTTTAGCTTCTCGTTATATTGATGTATTTGGACATTATAACTTAGTGTGGATTTGACTTCTGGTTGTTTATTTTTTTGGTTGGGTTGGCATGTTATATTGATATTGTTGTAGCCGGCGGAATAGGCGTCTTGTGGTACAGGTTAGCCCGTGTGCTAATGCTACCGCAAGGCGGCTGTTCCGGGCATAAGACTCCCCCTTCGTGCCGTGTTTTGGGATCCGGGGAGGAGAAGTCTTACAAATGGTATCAGAGTACCACGATCCTCAACAAAGAAGTCATTCAACAATGATGCCACCCCCGTTTGGTTAGTCAGTTTGGGGACAAACTGACTTAGCGGAAGCAATGGTGTGCCCATATGTAATTCACATTAAGTTTGTCCAACTTTGACCTTAGGTTTAGCCAACCTGACCACAAATTTGTCGTGTATGTGTAGGTTCCACTACATGTTGAGCCGATGGGGGGTACTCCTACCCCTCCCATACCCACTCAGTTCGAACAGTCTGAGTTGGGGCAGACGCTCACCGCCATTCTTGATGCTTTTAAGGCACAGCAGGCTCCGGTGCAACAACAGGCCCCGAGCTCCAACTGGCTGAGCACCTTCCGGGCTCTCTCCCCTCCCGTCTACCTTGGGAAGGAGTCAGCCGTACGTACAGAGGAATGGCTAGACACGATACAGGAGTTGTTGGCTGGTATCCGTTGCCCAGCCAACATGGCAGTGACATTGGCAGTGTCCGTCTTGGACTTACATGCGAAGAGGTGGTGGAAGTCCCTCATGGGCTCTACCTTCCAAGTCCGGATATACACTGAGATAAGTTGGAGTGAATTCTCGGGTATTTTCTTGGAGCACTTTATCCCTACATCGGCCCGAGATGAGCTTGAGTAGAGGTTCCTTCTACTAAAGCAGGGATCAAAGTCGGTTACAGAATACCAGCGGGAATTCCAGCATCTCGCAAGGTTTGCGGATTCTTATGAGTTGGATGACAGAGGTTATGCCAAGCGCTTCTATAAAGGGCTGCGAGATCCCCTAAGGCAGTCCCTTTTGTTTATAGCGGATGGTAGCTTGGCAGAGATCATTGATATGGAGAAAAGATTGGAGGCGGACCACCTGGGATGTAGTAAGAGGCCTGCGGAGGACGTGATGGAAGCCGGCCCAAGTAATAGAAGGAGGCGGGACTTCAGAGGAGGAAGAGGTTATCAAAGAGGTGGAGGGCGTGTCCACCGAAACTATAGGGTGGAGCATCCAGTTCCGCAGCCGCCTGCGTTGCCTCCACCCCCACAGTCTCAGTGATTTCAACAACCTGAAGGGCGTCATGGTCTGGTGTGCTTCGAATGCAACCAGCCGGGCCACATCCGGCGTTTTTGCCCGCAGCTATATGGGAACGCCCCTCCTGCTCTCCCTCCTACTCTCCGTCCTGCTCTCCCTCCAGCAGCTCCACGAGGGCGGGGATATATGCGTGGTCGAGGACGAGGACCGCCAAGAGGAAACCCCGGACCGGTCCGGGATCAGGTGTACGCGCTTGACATGGCGCAGGAACGGAACCCACAAGATGTGATTGCAGGTATGATTTAATTAATTTACATATTTGCATGGTCTAACTTGAATTGATTAGAACTTACTAGCCACTAGCAATAAGTTTTGGTTGTTGGTACTTAGGCAACGTGTTTATTGGCGGGAAGACAGCCTATGCGCTGTTCGATACCGGTGCCTCACACTCATTTGTGTCCGAGGATTTCATAAAAGACGTGGAGGATGTACAGTACTTCACTGGCATAGCCAGACGTGTACGCCTTCCGGATGGCTCAGAGATGATCGCAACTGCCAAGTGCGAGTTTGAGTTATTTATTGATGGGAAGGACTTTGATACGCTGGCCACGGTTCTGAGAATGTCGGAGTTTGACATCATTTTGGGCATGGTATGGCTGGATTGGCACATCGCGAGGATCGACTGCGTGGAGAAGCGGATCTATTTGAGACATGGAGACTCTGACGTCATCTTCCAAGGTATTGGCTTCGCACCTCGCATGATGTTATCTTCCGTCCAGGTTGTAAAAGCTCATAGGAAGGGGGACGAGGTCTTCATGATCTGGTTCGAGTTGAAGGAGGAAGCGTTGGAATTAAAGGATGTACAGGTTGTGCGGGATTTTCCCGAGGTATTTCCTGAGAAGCTACCAGGATTACCTCCGCATAGAGAGCTTGACTTCCAGATCAATCTAGTACCAGGTGCCAAGCCTGTATCCAAGGCTCCGTACAGAATGGCTCCGAAAGAACTCGCGGAGTTTAGAGTTCAATTGCAAGAACTTGTGGATTCAGGGTTCGTTCGCCCCAGTTCATCACCATGGGGAGCCCCTGTGCTGTTCATAAAGAAGAAGGATGGAACCCTGCGATTGTGCATAGATTATCGGGAACTCAATCGGTTGACGGTACGGAACACTTACCCACTACCTCGGATCGATGAGTTGTTCGATCAACTAGTGGGAGCACATTGGTTTTCTAAATTGGATTTGCGCTCCGGATACTATCAGTTGAGGATACAAGAAGGGGACACCCAGAAAACGGCCTTCAGTTCGAGATATGGTTTGTATGAGTTCACAGTAATGCCGTTTGGGCTCACAAATGCCCCTTCGGCCTTCATGAGTTTGATGAACAAGGTTTTTGAACCATATTTGGACATCTTCGTCATTGTTTTCATCGACGACATCTTGGTCTACTCAAAGACGGAGGAGGAGCATGTCGATCACCTGACCTTGGTTTTGAAGAAATTGAAGGAGCATGCCTTGTATGCCAAGTTTAGCAAGTGTGAATTCTGTCTTAAGGAGGTAGCCTTCTAAGGGCATGTGATCAGTGGAGCAGGATTAGCGGTGGATCCAGCGAAGGTGCGAGCCGTGAAGGAGTGGTCGCCCTTGAATTCGGCGGCCGATGTACGAAGCTTTCTTGGACTTGCTGGGTACTACCGCAAGTTCATGAAAGGATTCTCCAAGATCACTCTTCCCCTTACCTCCTTGACGAAGAAGGGTGTGCCATTTGAGTGGACACCTCAATGTGAAGCGGCATTTCAAGAGCTGAAGGATAGGCTTACCTCCGCCCCCATCCTTGCACTTCCGTCGGGGAAGGAAGGATTCCAAGTTTACACGGACGCTTCATATCAAGGGATGGGAGCGGTATTGATGCAGCACGGGCACGTGATCGCATATGCTTCAAGACAGTTAAAGAAACATGAAATCAATTACCCGGTTCATGATTTGGAGTTGGGAGCAGTGGTCTTCGCTTTGAAGGTCTGGAGGCATTACCTATATGGCGTACACTGCGAGATCTTTTCCGATCACAAGAACTTGAAGTATGTCCACACTCAGAAGGAGTTGAACCTGAGACAACGGCGGTGGTTGGAATTTCTATGCGACTATGAGTTCACCATGAACTACCACCCCGGGAAAGCGAACTCGGTAGCCGATGCCTTGAGTAGAAAAGCGCCAGGCTCTAGCTCAGAGTCTCAGTTGATGAGTATGGAGTTGGCTCGGATGATCGAGGAGATGGAAATTACTCTAGTATTCAAGGCTCCTTCGGCCGAGTATGCGGAGTATTTGGCCAACATGAGCATAGTTTGTGATATCCGAGACCGGATTCGGGTGGAGCAAGGAATGGATTTGGCCTTGGCCCCGGCAATCAAGGCAATTGAAGATGGGACCACCGATGAGTACACACTCAAAGACGGCCTTGTTTATTTTCGTGGCCGACTCTATATTCCCAAGGGCGGCAAAATTCGGGAGGATATCTTGAGAGAGGCACATTCCTCTCAATATTCAGTGCACCCGGGTATTGCTAAGATGTACGCCGGATTGCGAAAGACCATGTGTTGGCCGGGAATGAAGAAGGATGTTCGCTATTATGTTACACATTGCGAAGCTTGCCAAAGAGTGAAGGCTGAATGCAGGAGTCCCGGTGGTTTGTTGCAGTCGCTGCCCATCCCCGAATGGAAGTTCGAGTATATCTCCATGGACTTCGTTCATGGGTTACCCCGTTCCCGCTCCGGGAATGATTCAGTGTGGGTTATTGTTGATCGACTGACAAAGGTGGCCCGGTTCATTCCAATGAAGAAGGAAGCACACATGGATGTTTTAGTACGCCTTTTTGTGGAGCAATTTGTACGGTATCATGGCGTGCCCAAGACAATTGTTTCGGATCGGGATGGTCGATTTACATCCAATGAGTGGAAGGCGGTAAAGGTGTATTTGGGCTCGCGCCTAACCTTTAGTACTGCATTCCACCCGCAGACGGACGGGCAGTCTGAAAGGACCATCAGGACACTGGAAGATTTATTGAGGTTATGTGTGCTGGACAGAGGAGAGCCATGGGAAAGGCTCTTGCCACTAGTGGAATTCTCCTATAATAATAGCCACCAGGCGAGCATCGGCATGGCGCCCCATGAAGCCCTTTATGGAAGAATGTGCAGGACTCCCTTGTCTTGGGTGCAAGATGAAGATCCGAAGGCATTGGGAAACGAATACATAGATGATACTGATGCGGCGGTCAGATTGATACGGGATCGCATGTTGGAGGCTCAAAGTCGACAGGCAAAATATTACAATAAAAAGCACCGGATGGTGGAGTTCCAAGTGGGCGAAAAAGTGTTTCTCAAGATTCGGCCGATGCATGGTGTGTCACGGGTACGTGGGGTGAAAAAGCTCAGCCCAAGGTATGTTGGGCCTTATATTATACTAGAAAGGATCGGCCCGTTGGCCTATTGGTTGGAGTTACCACCAGAACTAGAAAATCTCCACGACGTGTTCCATGTGTCGTCGCTTCGAAAAGCACTGTTGCGGCCCGACCAGTATATTCCCACTACTGATGGTGCAGTGGCATCAGATAGGTCTGTGCGACTAGAGCCGGTGCGGATTGTTGACAGCGAGACAAGAACTTTGCGCCGCAAAAGTGTACCCTTGGTGAAGGTACTATGGTCGAATCATGGGAAAGAGGAGTACACGTGGGAGCCAATGGATTTGATGCAGCAACGCTACCCAGAGTTGTTTGCCCAAGGTAATCTTATTTAAAAACATATGATAAATTTCCTGTTAAGCTTTTCGCCACACAGCCTAAGCCTGATTTCGGGGACGAAATCTTTTATTTTGTTTATAGGATTTGTAACGTCCCGAATCGCTCTAGGCCCCTAGTGTGTGTGTTTTTGAGTCAGGAGGGTTGACTCAAGTCCTGAGAAGTGCAGGGAATTGGGCTGCACTTGTGGAGAAGTGGAGAAATCAGTGCAGAGTGACACGGGTAGTGACACGGGCGTGTCACTACCCGTGTGCGTCGAGTTCCACTCGACAAGCCGTGTCGAGACTGGCGAGCTGTGTCGACACCAAGTGACACGGGTAGTGACACGGCCGTGTCCCTACCCGTGTGCGTCGAGATGATCTCGACGAGGCGTGTCGAGATCGTCGAGAGGCGTCGAGATCGTCGAGCGGGGTCGACACTAAGTGACACGGGTAGTGACACGGGCGTGTCCCTACCCGTGTGCGTCGAGTTGAGCTCGACGAGAAGTGTCGAGATGTAACTCAAGAAGTACACGGCCAATAACACGTCGAGGCACACGGCCGTGTCATGAGGACACGGGTTGGGACACGGGCGTGTCCCTACCCGTGTCAAACATTGAACCGACATGGAAACCGCCACGGCCGTTTCACGGAAGCAGGACACGGGTACGGACACGGCCGTGTCCCTACCCGTGTCACATTTTGTATATAAGGGGCAGAGAAAACCCTAGCCGTTTTCATTCCCATTTCTTCCCCTAATTCCTGTGAGAACTCCTGGTGAGAGGAAAACTGCAGGAGCAAGTTCTACCGAAGGAGATCCGCCATCGCCGTGAAAGAGAAGATGCCGCCAAGGAGAACTACGCGATCCATGGCCGGAAATGGTGGTACCGCTGGAGCCAACGTGAGTTTCCTACCCTCTCCCTTGGTGCTAGATCTTAGATATTTAGGAGAGACATCGGCTCAAGAGAGCTTGATGGAGAGGAGAAGATTTCTAGGTTTGGCCATGCTAGGATTTGAATCCTAGATTTTAGATCTCTTCAACCCTTCCCCTTTCTTCAATACGACGATGGGTGAATGGTTTCGTGAGGAGTTTTGGCCCTTGAGGTTGAATAAGGGAGGAGGACATTTCTGGAAAATTTAGGAAGGATCGCTTGAGGAGGAAGACGGACCGATGCCGTTCATTTTTCTTTAAGATGCGCGCAGAATCTGTATTCTGCGCGCAGCGATCTTCTAGGCCATTTTCATGTAGGATATGGGCAGATCTAGGCTTTTGGCTAAACACGAAAGTTGTAGCCCTTGGAATTACCTTTCCAGCGAGTGGTTGCACGACTTCCGGTGATGTCTGTGGCCCCGGGAAAACCTAATCGAGTTTGCTGTCCGGCAATTCCTGTACACAGAAATCGTGTTCTGTGCGCAGCGAACTTTGAAGCCGATTTCGAGTAAGTTATTGTCAGATCTGGGTTGTGACCTGAATATGAAAGTTGTAGATCATGAAAAGGTCTTTCCAACGAGGGGTTACATGCCTCCACCGGATTCCTGTAACTTCAGGAAACTCCGGTCGAAGTTGCTGTCCAGTGCTAATCCTGCGCTGAAATTCTGGGTCTCTACATTCATTGTGGATTTGAAATTGGTGGGTCCAATGTCGCAATTAATTCGAGATTTTGGTGAAATAATTTTATGTTAACCACCAAAGTGATATGAATGATAATATTTACTGTTTTAGAAATCAATTTATTATCGCAAGATAGCTTGAGGCCTGTTGATTTCCTTATGTTTAATTGGATTGATTTGATAATACTTCGGTAAGTTGTCGTAAGAGCAAATCTTGTTTATATCATGTTGAAATCACTTGGGATGATATATAGATGGGTAACCCATGGCCATGCATATGTTTTATATCGGATTGAATTTAGGAGTCCAACAATAGTGTGTCGTCTCCTATTGGCATTTTATAGTAAAGGTGCAAGTGCGGTGTTGACCGCCACTTGTTTTGGTCGTGTTGAGGTAAGATGTGGATGGATGGTGGGGCTGTGTCCTCGTGCTCACTCCGAGGCCCCTTCCATGATATGTTGATGTGGAATTTGCATGTGGTGTGAGCCGACACGCGGTGTCATAATCCTGGGTTAAGGATAGTGTGGCAGGTCTACGGGCTCGCTAGTCGTCACACCGACGGGAGTTGGCAGTTAGACTTGGTCGGTTTGGGCTGTGTCCTCGGTGTTCACGTCCCGAGGCCCCTCCGGCCATGTGAACGGTTGGGCTGTGTCCTCGTGCTTCTTCTGAGGCCCCTTCCGAGTCACGCAAGGCCAGTTCGGGCTGTGTTCTTGGTGCACATCTACCCAAGACCCCGCTGGGCCATAATACGCAGGGGCTCCGCTGTTGTGTTCTCAGCGTTGAGGCGTACGGAGGCCTAGGTGAAGTAGTGTGATACCCGCCTAGTAGTAGAAGTGCCCGTTCTACTGTCACCGCCTGGCCACGGCGGCTGATGCCTGAGAGGTTAGCTACCTGCTCGAAAAGTGGGAACTACAGCCTGTGTCGACATAGCAATTGCATGTGTGAGCATGGGTGAGTCATTGCATAGCATTCATAGCATTTCATAACATTGCACAACAAGATCCTCATCGTATAAGTTTGTATGGGCACTCTTATACGATGAGTTACTTTTATGTAACCCGATCCTTAACTTATAAGTTTGTATGGGCATTCTTATAAGTTAAGTTACTTTCCTGCTGTTACTTATACTTGCTAGTTTAGTGTAGCTCTTACATAAATGCCGATTATGATACTGTTACTCTTACACTACTGCCACCTGCCTGTACTTCCTTTACTAGCATACTTGTTATATACTATACTCTTGTTCCTTTTCTCCGCCCGGTGCCGAGGAGTCGCCGGGGGAGCGGATGTGAAACCACTTAGTCGTTTCGACTAACGGTTGCTACGTCTTCCTTTTTAGGAGGACACGCCGCAGGTGGAGGAGCCGCAGACTACGCAGCAGGACAGCCAGGCCAGGATGACAGGGCCTGAGGTGACGGTGCCGTCGATACCGTCAGTTTCTGATGTTAGTATTTGATACTCTGATGTAGCCCGTTTGGGCAATGTTTAGCTGTACTCTGATATATGGTAGAAGCATGTTTTAGCTTCTCGTTATATTGATGTATTTGGACATTATAACTTAGTGTGGATTTGACTTCTGGTTGTTTATTTATTTGGTTGGGTTGGCATGTTATATTTATATTGTTGTAGCCGGCGGAATAGGCGTCTTGTGGTATAGGTTAGCCCGTGTGCTAATGCTACCGCAAGGCGGCTGTTCCGGGCAAAAGACTCCCCCTTCGTGCCGTGTTTTGGGATCCGGGGAGGAGAAGTCTTACATGGCTACCCATGTATCTCCCCAGCTCTCCTTATTGCTCTAGTACAACCCTAGTGACTTAAGGTGTTACCGGGAAACCGACGGTCTTCCGCCGACCCCCACTCCAGTTGCTAACTAAGACTTGCACTTTTGATCCCTCACTAAGACAACTCTACCCACCAGGGTTATTCATGTTGACTCTCTTATTTCTGCCGATAATCAATCCCCTGGTAACCCCTAAGGCAAGACCTATTTGTGTTATATGCAGAACATGTCCTATGATTACCCTAAAAATGTGATCTTCCAAACCTTAAGGCATCTTGCCTCTAAATATTTATCCTAGGGTGGTATGGACTAAGGGAACTACCCTATGAATTCTCATAATTTTTCTTGGCCAAATAGTCCTTTAATTAAATCTTTTAATTTAAACACTAGGTCACTTTACACATGAAGTACTATGATTTAACATCCTCTGACCTAGGCAATTTTTCCTGAGTGGTATAATTATAAAATATTGCTGCCTACAGAGTTTAATAATTTTCCTTTAATTAGTTATTCTCATTTCTTATTTAATACCAAATTCACATAAATTCCATTTTCCAAATGAAGTATAGGCAATATGTAATCAACAATTCCAGCAAAATTATAGAACATTTAGAACACCAATTTATGACTATTGGAAGAGTCTCATCAATTGTTATTGTGTAATGGCCTATAAAATTCCATTATAACATATTTACCAAAAATGCCATTGTATTAATTTAACAACTAACAATGCATCCATTAATTCTGAGAAATTCATACAAAACTAATAATACCATTTTATAGCAGTAGAATAAATTCCAAATTTTTCTGAAGTACATATCCATCATTTCATGAATTAAATAAGATTAGGGTAAAATGGGCAATTTAAGATATCTAATCCAAAAGTTCTTCAAAACAGAGGGATCATATTTTTCCTAAGTCAAATGTGACATTATCTAGACTTTGACAAAATTTTAGGATTTGTGCTTGAGTAAAACGTATTTTCCAATTTTATTTCCAAGATAGCTATATTTAAAATAAATTCCAATAAATGGAATTTTTGATTCCAAAAATTCCATGATTACTTTGAGGGATGAAATTTACCCTAATGTTCCACTGTAAATAATTCCAAGACCTTTTCATGTCACCATTGGGCTAAATACACCATATTTGAGTTTTTGCTATTTGCACACCAAGGCAAAACATGAGCTAACACATGCAAGTGGATTCCCCAACATGCAGTGAACCCAAGATGCTGAAAGTTTTATCATGCACCAAGTATGTCCCCATTGACCTACCACCAAGATTTGGGACCATGGGGGGGGGGCGTAAAACTCCATATATTTCATTTATTTGTATTTTGATATTTTGGCAAAAACTATAAGAAACTGTTCTCTAAAAATTCCTAATTTTTGGCAGGGGCTAAGTATGCCCTAATCATGCATGTGCCCAAAATATGGGGCCATGATGACTAATGGTTTGACCTGGGCATCCAATTTAATTTCTGCCCTACTCTAGGACCAGTCCTAGGAGAAATGTCCTACAGGACTGTACACTGCACCAAATCACATCTTTAAGGTGGAAATTTAAAGATAAGACCATCAGCTACAATTTTAATTAAGAGACTAAGTTCTGAAAATGCTTCTAAGAGGCCTATAATTAACATGCAAAGTGGCTGTATTTGTGTGACAGGGATTTCACTATTCATCATATAAAATTTAATCATATTAATTATCATTGCACGAATCTTAAAGTCTAAACCGACGGGATCGGTTCATCGTCCCCAATGGATTGACGACTACGATTGCATTTTCCTGGACGATGTTGGCTGGAATTTTCCGGCAAGCTGAGCCACCACCACCGCTGGCGGATATCGCCACCACCTTCGTTAAGGTGGGGGCTAGCGTTTCCCGGCGGTGGGGCCGCCGGAGTTGGCTCCTCCGGCGAACCCGAGCAAGAAGAAAAAGCTCGGTTTTCTCCATTTTCCTCTCATGGCATCGGGCTCGATTGAGCCCGATATCTCCCTAAATAGATCTAGAAATCTAGTACAGGAAGAGGTGAGGTGAAACGCACCTGAATTGGGGCTTGGCTGCGGGTCAGGCGGCGGTTTGCCGTGGTGGTGGTGCGTCGGAGAGCTCCACCCCGAAAACTCGATTCTCCACCATTCTCCATGATCCAGCACTCGATTTCCACTCCCTTCTACCTCCTGAAGCTGTTGGTGAGGTCTGTTTGGACTGAGGTGGAGTATATGGGGAGGTATTTCATATGTGAGCTCGGTTGAGCTTTGTTTGCTCCGCCCCTGATGCCAAGTGGCACACAGCCCTGGTTTTCTGCTGGAAATGAAGAGAGGAGGTCGGCCACCTGGTTTTGGGCAGTTAAAACCATCTGATGGGGTGGCCATGTGGCCACCATTTCCTTCCTTTCCATTTTCTCTCTCCTCCTACCCTTAAAATTCCAATTTTACCGCCTTGCATGTATTCTCTCTCCTGATTTAGAGGGGTAGGACTGGTCTTGTTCACTTGGGCTGGCCATGGGCCAATTTTGGTGGGCTTGGTCCAAGGGAAAATGGCTTGGTCTTCATTTCACTCCTTTAGGTCAATTTGTTGACTTGTTGACTTGTTGACTTGGTCAACCATGGTGGGTGGGCTGACCCTACTTTGTGGAAATGGGTCTAGTGGCACCACCCAACTTGGGTTGGGTCAAGGGGGTGCCCTACTTAGGCTAATTGAGCTTATGAGTGTGTGTTTGACCAATTAAGCCCAAGGTTGACTTTGGTCAATTTAGGTCAAAGTGTTGACCTAGTGATATGCCCTAGGGTCCACTTAGATTGTCTTTAGGGTTAGGGCAATGTGGTGGGGTCATGGAGTGGCTAGGTTCCCCACTTAGGCTAGTTTGACCTAGTTTGACTATGGTCCTATAGTGGGCCCCACATGGCTACCACCCACTACCTAGGGCCAAACATAGTTGGTCTCCTTAAATCTCACCCATGCCTAACCCAATCTAAGTTGAGGGGTCCAGAAGTAACATGGGATGTTTCACATACTTTAACGAATTTGTGGTGAAGTGTCTGACTAGAGCCATTGCAGACATTGAGCTTCGCTTCAAGTTATGCATAATATTTTCAATTAGAACATGACTTTGCAAATAGATCATGGAAGTTGGTATAAAAGCTAAATGAGAACAAATAGTAACAACATGATTAGGAGATACATATAGGAAATGCTTAAATTTCCTGATATTTATTGATTTTTTTCATGTTTAATACTACACTGTAAGCATCTAGGTGGATGTCATTAATCCATACATTCAACAAAAGCTCATCAAAGCCTGATCAAAACATTACTCTGTTACCCCCATTGAATTACAAAACTATTTCTGCAACAAAGCATAAACTAATTAAACAAGCATTCATTATAAAAAGCAACTATCGATTATCTATTGTGGAGAGGTCATACACATCTCCGTCATTTGGTGGTGATTTATGATGAATAATATTTATATGAATTTTTTGTTGGAAATGTGTATGGGCTCGCGCGCAACCTCAACTCCACAAGCCAATTCCACCTAACACCAAAAGTAACTGCGAGACTGCCCAACAAACCGCCTACTCGCGTGGTTTGACACTCGGCGAGTAGCCCACTCTCCAACACGGCGAGCTCCACCAGGCGACCTGCGCTACTGTCTCGCAAGCAGCTGCAGGCTACTCGCTTCCATGCGAACAACGATTCGCCGAGTTCAATCCTGCTCTCACGCCGAGACCGCTCGGCATGGTGGCTTCCCGCGCGAGCTGTGCGACCACCCGCGAGTGCACAACTACCGCGAGCTGGCGCAAGCGAGCTCACCTCCTAAACTGTGAGCTCCCCACCTCTCGCGAGCTGACACTGCCGAGATCACCACTCAATCCGCTGGCACAAAACCGCTCGACTTGGTTGACTAACCGCCCGGACAAAACCGCTCCAGCACTGCAGCGCTCCTCTCACTCTCTAGGACTGAAGTATGGGGAAGAATGAATTCTATTCAGCAACTTTAAAATGAAGTACAAGGAGCCTATTTATAGGCAAAGGAAAAACTCTCCAACTACCCCCACATAAATGCCATCTCTCTCTCCTATTGAATACAACTTCTCAACAATCCCATTAAATACAACTCTCTTTCCCATATATTAAATAATCATAACTAAAATATTATAACTCCAAAAGTGGGGCCCGGTCAACATGTCAACCCCAACAAACTCTCCCTCAAACTTGGCAGCACATGCCGAGTTTGCCTTTAAGACTTAGGAACGTCTCCACCTTCAACGCTTTTGTAAAGGTGTCTGCGACCTGTTCTCCGGAAGGGCAATAAACAACTTCCACCGTCTTTAGCTCCACTTGCTTGCGGAGGAAGTGGTACCTCGTCTCGATATGCTTGCTGCGTCCGTGAAGCACTGGATTCTTTGCGAGCTGGATGGTAGACATGTTGTCCACAAACATGGTCGTAGGCCCATCCACTTCATGATACAAACCCTTCAAGAGATTCCTTAGCCAAATAGCCTAGCAGGTACAGGCCGCCGCTGCGATGTACTCTGCCTCCCAAGATGATAGGGCGATCGTTGACTGCTTCTTCGAACTCCATGAGAACACTCTTGTTCCCATATTGAAAGCGTACCCGGAAGTGCTCTTCCGGTCATTCACATCTCCACCATAATCACTGTCTGAGTATCCCACCAGCTTTAGCTCCTCGCCTGTAGAGTACCTCAGTCCATGACCTCTTGTCCCATTTATGTATCTCAGGATCCTCTTTGCGGCTGTGAAGTGATCCTCCTTTGGTTCCTCCATGTGCATGCTTACCACTCCGACTGCGTACATGATGTCCGGTCGGGTAAAGGTCAAGTAGCGTAGACTCCCCACCAAACTTTTGAATAAAGTGGAGTCCACTGCTCCTTCCTTCGACTCCTTGCTCAACTTCAATCCAGGGTCGGCAGGAGTAGAAATAGGCTTGCTGTTCTCCATCCTAAACTTCTTCAGGATCTCCTCAGCATACGTTTTCTATGAGATGAAGATCCCTTCTTCTCCCTGCTTCACCTCCACCCCCAAGAAATAGCTCAGCTCTCCCAAGTCCGTCATCTCGAACTCTTTCTTCATCATTCCCCGGAACTCTTCATACATCGCAGTGTTGTTCCCTGTGAAGATCATGTCATCCACGTAGAGACACACTATCATCATGTTGCCCTCCTTATCCACCTTGGTGTAGAGTGCATACTCATGTGGACTCTTCTGATAGCCATGCTTCTGCAGGTAAGCATCTATCCTTCCGTTCCAAGCTCTTGCTCCTTGCTTTAGTCCATACAATGCCTTGTCCAGCTTGCAGACCTTCCTCTCCTATCATTTCACCACGTACCCTGGAGGCTGCTCGATGTACACATCTTCCTCCAGGTAGCCATTCAAGTAAGCCGAGACCACGTCCATCTGCATTATCTTCCAGCCATGATGAGCTGCTAGCGCGATGATCAACCTGATGGTGTCTATCCGCGCTACGGGGGCGAACACCTCGTCATAGTTAACTCCTTGGACTTGGCGGTAGCCATTTACAACAAGCCTTGCTTTGTTTTTCTCCACGCCTCCATCTTTATTTTTCTTCACTTTATACACCCACTTCACCCCGAGGGGTTTGTGGCCTGCAGGTGGATCCACCAGCTTCCAGGTGTCGTTCTTCTTGATGGAGGCGATCTCCACATCCATCGCCTTTCTCCAAGTTATTTCTTTGGCGGCTTCTTCATAAGAGCACGGCTCAACATCTGCAAATAGACAGTATAATGAAAAATTGTTAAGTGTCGGTGCCGTCTCTTCATAGATATCATCCAACCTCCTCATCCGAGGTTGAGGACGGTTATCTTTACTTCCACTAGTGCTAGCTTCACCTGAGCTGCCACCAATTGTACTTGCTCCACTTGAGTAAGGGGTGAGAGCTCCCCATGAACCACTGCTAGGTGGTGATGGTGGCTCAACTCCACCCATCTCGGCTTTAGAGTCTTCTCCACCTTCCTCCTCATCATCCTCGTAGAACATCCCCTTGATGCCTCTTGTTGCTTCATCCCAGCTCCAGCTGCTTCCTTCTTCAATCACCACATCCCTTGAGATGATGGTTTTCTCCGTCACCGGGTTATACAACTTGTAAGCCTTGCTCGCATGAGCGTAGCCTACAAAGATACACTTCTCGCTCCGATCATCCAACTTCTTCCTCCTCTGGTCCTGGACGTGGGCATAAGCCACACACCCAAAAACCCTTAGGTGCTTCACACTGGGCTTCCACCCACTCCAAGCTTCAAATGGAGTCTTGAACTTCACACTCTTAGTTGGACAACGGTTCAGCACGTACACTGCCACCTGCACCGCTTCCGCCCAGAACTTCTTCGGCAACCCCTTGACCTTCACCATACTCCTCGCCATATTCATGATGGTAAGGTTCTTCCTCTCTGCCACGCCATTCTGCTGAGGCGAGTATGCCATCGTCAGCTGATGAGAGATCCCCCATTGCTTACAGTACTCGTCAAACGGCCTAGAGGTGTACTCCCCACCCCTATCCGTTCTGAGCACCTTTAGCGGTTGACTACTCTCCTTCTCAGTCATCGCCCGGAACTCCTTGAACTTGTCAAATGCCTCAGCCTTCTCCCTTAGGAAATAAACCCAACACTTCCTGCTGAAGTCGTCAGTGAAGGTAATGTAGTACTTGCTTCCACCTATTGAAGTAGTCTCAAACGGACCAGCGATGTCCGAGTGAACTAACTCCAACGGCCTTGTTGCTCTTCGGGACTTGCCACCCTCAAAAGTTTCTCTCCTCTGCTTCCCCTTCGTGCATGCCTCACAGACCCTATGAGGAGGTGTGATCATAGGCAGCCCATCCACCATCTTGGAACCTAACAGCAGCTTCAGGCCTGTGAACCCCAGATGGCCCATCTGGTGGTGCCACAGCCAAGCTTCCTCTTCTTCTCCTATCTTCGCAAGACATGTCGTCTCCTTGGCATCCATACTTAGAGGAAAGTGGTGATTCGTCGCCATCTTCACTCTCACCACTTCTTTTCCTTAACTATCCTTCATAGCTAAGGTACTATCCCTCAATAGGACATGATAGCCCTTCTATACCAGCTGCCCAAGACTTAGGATGTTGCTCCTCAAGCCTGGCACATAGAAGACATCGTTGATATGCACCTCCTTCTCATTCATTGTGACCGCTGTCACAACCCGCATTTCCTCAACGAATACATCGTATCAGAGCAAGAGGAACTACGGGTTATGATGCCACGTCGTGCAGGGGATAATTGCACACGCTCAGGCAACCCATTTTGAGCAACATTACCCAGGCGCGAAAAAGTGCAAGCATTCCCTAGGAGGCCTCACCGAGTCCCCAATTTGGACTCCGGTTTGCTGGGGAATCGTGCAACTCGGCAACCAAAACAGCCACTCGCACGCCCGCGGGAAAAACCATGCTCGAACAACTGTCAAAGCCAACGCAACGCCCATCATACGTACGCAATCAAAAATCTGGGGTGTTACAATCACTCCCCCTAGCAAAAAGTTTCGCCTCAAAACTTTTCTCTCATTTTGATTAAATGAAATACATAAGCAAACCAACACATGAATGCAACCAAACACCAAGTCACATACCAGTTTATTTACGGGAACAAATGAGGGTGAGCCGCCCTCATCGTTGACTCGAGCTCCCACGTCGCGCTTTCCACATTCTGATTTTTCCATAGCACCTTGACCATAGGAAGCCTCTTTCTCCGCAACACGCGATCTTGGGAGTCCAATATTCGGATGGGCATCTCCACATAAGAAAGGTTTGGCGCCAATTGCGGCACCACGTCAAATACTTGCGTGTCATATCGCACACACTTGCGAAGTTGGCTAACATGAAATACGTCGTGAACACCAGGAAAGTTCACGGGTAAGTCTACTTTGTAGGCGGATGCACCAACGCGCGCAAGAATCTTGAAGGGACCCACAAACCTTGGGTCTAATTTGCGCTCTTTTCCAAACCTTTAAATCCCAACCATTGGGGAGACTTTCAAGAAAACGGAATCCCCCACCGCAAACTCTAATTCCGACCTTCATCGGTTGGCGTACTTTTCATATCGCTCTTGGGCGATTCAGAGCTTCTCCCGGATACCTCGTACGGCAACTTCCATGTCCTCGAGCGCCTCTGGGCCCAGCAAAGGCCGCTCGCCAACCTCAGTCCAAAATAGGGGAGTCCGACATCGACGCCCATATAAAGCTTCGAACGGAGCCATTTGCAAGCTTTCTTGATAGCCGTTATTATATGCGAATTCCATAAGTCGCAAACGTTCATCCCACGCTCCGCCATACTCAAGAATGTAGCATCGAATCATATCTTCCACAATTTGGTTTACTCGTTCTGTTTGGTCATTCGTCTGAGGGTGGTAAGCAGTGGAATACCGTAAATTTGTCCCCAAACTCTCTTGTAGACTCTTCCAGAAACGAGAAGTAAATCGGGAATCCCTGTCTGAGATGATATTGACTGGCACACCATGCAGTCGGATGATCTCATTCAAATAGAGCTCCGATATTATCTTCATCGGGTAGTTGACCTTAAAGGGTATGAAATGAGCACACTTGGTCAACCTATCCACGATCACCCACACGGAGTCATGTCCTCGTGGAGATCTTGGTAAACCTGTAATAAAATCCATTGAGATGCTTTCCCACTTCCAGGTTGGAATCTCCAATGGTGTCCATTTGCCACCAGGCCTCCCATGATTAGCTTTCACCCGCTTGCAGGTATGATATTCAGATACAAATCGCGCTATATCTCTTTTCATTCCATACCACCAGTCAATTTGTTTCAAATCACGGTACATTTTTGTTGAGCCTGGATGGTAGGCCATACTTGCGCCATGTGCTTCCCTACACACCATCTCGCGAATATCTCCAACCGCGGGAATACAAAATCGACCACGATACTTTAACGTGCCCCCCTCATCAATAGAAAAATCTGGTAACTCACTCTATTCAGTTCGAAGAAACAAATGTAAAAGATCAGGATCATCCTTTTGATGTTGTCTTGCAAGCACCAGCCATGAAGGTTCTTCTACCACCGAATGACTTTGCGGGTCATATTTTCCCACGGAAATATCCATCAATAGAAATTCCTCCACAAGACGGTCGACTGAAAGATGAAATAATTTCCCCGTCTTCAGACTCAAAGCATCGGCCACAACATTCGCTTTCCCCGGATGATACTGAATGTCCACATCATAATCAGCTACATATTCAAGTCATCGCCGTTGGCGCAGATTAAGTTCTTTTTGCGTGACGACATACTTTAAACTTTTATGATCTGTAAAGATTTTACACTGTGCACCACACAGTAAGTGTCTCCACAACTTCGATGCAAATATCACCGCTGCGAACTCCAAATCATGTGTTGGGTAGTTCTTTTCATGACTTTTCAACTGCCGAGACCCATACGCAATCACCTTTTTGTCTTGCATTAAAACACATCCAAGTCCAACGTGCGACGCATCTACAAACACGTCATAATCTATCTCTTCTGTCGGCAAGATCAACACAGGAGCGGTACATAACCTATTCTTGAGTTCCAGGAATGAGGCCTCACACTTGTCATTCCACTCAAATGCCACATTATTCTGGGTTAAGCGAGTCAAAGGTGCGGCAAACGTAGCAAAACCTTCTACAAATCTGCGATAATAGCCGGCCAAGCCCAAGAAGCTTCGAATCTCCTTGGGTGTCTCCGGTCTTCTCCACTTCATGACTGCAGCAATCTTTTCGGGATCCACTGAAATTCCATGGTGAGTAATGACATGACCCAGAAAGGCAACTTGCGGCAACCAAAACTCGCATTTGCTTAGCTTGGCGAATAACTGTTGCTCTCGCAAAGTGGCCAATACCAATCGCAGATGTTCTTCATGCTCCTCAGCACTGCGGGAGTAGATAAGAACGTCATCAATAAAAACCACCACAAACTTATCCAAGTAGTCCTTGAACACTCTGTTCATCATATCCATGAAGGCTGATGGTGCGTTGGTCAAACCAAACGACATCACCAGAAATTCAAAATGGCCATGCCTTGATCGAAATGCAGTCCGCGGAATATCAGACTCCCGGACCTTGAGCATATGATAGCCCGAGCGGAGATCAATCTTCAAAAATACAGAACTATCACGCAGTTGATCAAACAAATCATCGATTCTTGGCAGTGGGTACTTGTTTTTAATCGTCACCTTGTTCAATTCCCGATAATCGATGCAAAGCCTCATCGACCCATCTTTCTTCTTCACAAATAACACCTGTGCACCCCAAGGTGATGAACTCGGCTTAATAAACCCTTTTGCCAATAAATCATCCAACTGGAGACGCAACTCTGATAGCTCACGCGGGGTCATTCTGTACGGAGCTTTCGCAATCGGCCGCGTACCCGGCTCCAAATCAATAACGAACTCAACATCACGATCAGGGGGAAGACCAGGAAGATCAGTAGGAAAAACATCTGGAAATTCACGCACAACAGGAATCGCCTCCAAACGCGGCAAAACAACACTAGTCCCCACCGCTGAGACAAGACAAGCAAAACAGTCGGAAACAAACAACGTCCGAACACATACCGCCGAAATCCCTGGAGTATCCTGGCATGAATCCCCATAAACACTTCCCGGCTGACCATTATCCTTGATAAAATCCAAGTGCTTTCCTCTGCACTGGATGACGGCGTCATAGCGGGATAACCAGTCCATGCCCAGAATGACGTCAAAATCTTCCAAATCGATCACCTTGAAATCAGCCCTTGCTATGAAATCCCCCAACAAAATGGGACAATCAAGAAGACCCCAGTCGGCCACCATAGAAGCACCGGAAGGAAATTTCACCAAAAACGCATTCCCCACTCGATCTGGTGTCAAATGATACCGATCCAGAAAGGTTCGCGCCACAAATGAATGGGTCGCGCCAGAATCAAAGAGAACACGCGCCCAATGGTTCTTTACCTTAAAGTTTCCTGAGATAACCTAAGGTGACGTCTGAGCTTCCTCTGAAGAGACCACATTCAACTTCCCTTTGCCTTTGTCTAAACGCGGAGGCGGAGGCAGAGCCTGGAGTGGTGCGGGTTGCAAAACAGGTTGGATCTGCGGGCACCTTGCGCGAAGATGTCCTTGTCTGCCACACTGGAAGCACACCTTGTCTTTGGCCCAGCAGCGGCCCACATCATGACCTCTTCTCCCACAAAATGTACACTCCAAGTCTCTGGTTGGTGCACCCTGAATGGCGTGCACCCGCTCCTTCTTTTGCATCCCCAACCGCTTGAAACATGTCTCAAATGGGTGACCGGCTCGGCCACAGAAGCTACATATTTCCTTCTTCTTCTTTACGTCTGACTTGTGGGACATTTTCTCTCCCACCAGCTGTCTCTTGCCCTGCCTCATCTGCTGCCCTCTTTGTTTGGCATTTTTGATGGCTTCAACCTTTAACGCAGCCTCAACCACAGTGGTGTAACTTGTCGCTCCATAAGTACTTGCGAACTGCTGCACGTCGCTGCGGAGTCCGCCAAGAAATCGCTTTACTCGGTCAACTTCCGTCGTCACCAAGTTCGGAGCGAACCGACTTAACTTTCTAAACTCAATTTCATACACACTAACTGTGAGTTTCCTCTGCTTCAGGTACAAGAAGTCATTCATCAGGCGGTCCCTTTCCACTGCCGGTAGAAACTTGCGCCGTAACATTTCTTTAAACGCTTCCCACGAACAGCCCGCCCCTAGGCCTTCCTTTTCTCGCAACCACCAACCCTTCGCCAACCCTTTGAGTTGATAGGCGGCAAGCATCACCTTCTGGTCCTCAGTAACGCCAGAATAAACAAACATCTCTTCCAATGTGATTACCCAATCATCAAAGATCACAAAGTCCGCTTTTCCATCATAAGTTGGTGGTCCAAGTCGCTGAAACTGCGAGATGAAAGTCATCGCAGGAGGAACCACAACTGGGGGTATCACTGCCACTAAAGGAGTAGAAATAGTGGGGCCTCTGACAGTCTCTTGCCCTCTTGGTGCCAGCCCCGACATCGCTGATGACATAGCTTGGAGCTGGGACTGCACTTCTTGCACCTGCCTCGTCAAAGCCTCATTACTTTGGCGTAGACTATCCATCAGGGCATTGTTCTGCGCGCCCGAAGACTCGCCCTCGGATTGGGGAGTTTGCCTTGTCACTGGACGCTTCGATGTCCTATCAACACGTTCACTCTTGTCAAGCTCAAACCCAACAAAACACACAACGGCTATGTACATACCATACATATAACAATATGAACATCAACTGCTAACTTGCTCTGGGAGTTTGAGAATGATGGTATGCCTAGCCTAACGATGACTCACCGTCATCCCACTAACTTGTGCCTAACTGATGAGTTGTGCTCATGCAATGTTATGTTATGCGTGCTGTGCGATGCAATCTAGAAAAGGCCTTAATGCATGCCATGAGCGGTCGTACGCATCACAATGCTATGCATCACATACTACATAGCATTGCATGCAACGAAAGAAAAGAAAACGTGCTAGTCGCATCCATGTGGTAAGGTTATGCATCTCATACTACATAACCCGCACATGTTGCCCCTATGGTGGATCCATATACAACCACATATTATGCATCCCATACTACATAATATGCCCCGTATACTTCTTGTCATGCCATGAGTGTAGTGTGCGTGCTTCGGCCAAGACATACTGATGGCACCTCGGTGTGTGTATGATATGATGTTTACAACCACAAAGGAAGTTTGCCCGACCACCTGTCAAGCAAACCTCGCCTCTGATACCAACTGTCACAACCCGCATTTCCTCAACGAATACATCGTATCAGAGCAAGAGGAACTACGGGTTATGATGTCACGTCGTGTAGGGGATAACTGCACACGCTCAGGCAACCCATTTTGAGCAACATTACCCAGGCGCGAAAAAGTGCAAGCATTCCCTAAGAGGCCTCACCGAGTCCCCAATTTGGACTCCGGTTTGCTGGGGAATCGTGCAACTCGGCAACCAAAACAGCCACTCGCATGCCCGCGGGAAAAACCATGCTCGAACAACTGTCAAAGCCAACGCAATGCCCATCATGCGTACGCAATCAAAAATCCGGGGTGTTACAACCGCTATCACTCCTCTTCCTTCCATAGAAATCTTTGAGGCGTCGCCAAAGCTAACTTCACCACCATTTGCCTCAAGGCTGGTGAACAACTCCTTATCTCCACACATGTGGTTACTTGCGCCAATGTCCAAGTACCACACTCTGTTACTTCCTCCTGCAGCACCTTGGATGGTAAGGAACATCATCGGGTCACCACCCATGTTACTTGCCTCAGCATAGTGGTTGGCTTCTCCTCCCTTCTTTGGAGCCCAACAATCGTAGCTCATATGCCCGAACTTGTTACAGTTGTAACATTGAATTTGTCACATATCACCTCTTCCTCTTCCTTGACCTCTTCCCTGGTCCCTTCCTTGTCCTCTGCCTTGACCTCTCCCTTGGCCTCTTCCTCTTTCTCCATCGTGTCTCCAACCCTGAGATTGCTCTACCTCCTTCTGGTTGTATTGGTTTCTTCCGAAGTCTCTTCCACCTCTTCCTCCTCTACCTCTTCCTTGGTAGCCTCGGCCACACTGGCCTCCTCCTCTTCCTGAGCTTTCTCCAAAGTTGAGCTGAGTCTGGAGTGCTTTTTTCAAGCCACTCGACTCCTCATCATCCTGCAGCATGCGGTACTCGTGGGCTTGCAGCGAGCCAACAAGTTCATCTACCGCCATCTCGGTGAGATCCTTCGACTCATCAATGACCACTACCACGTGTCTGAATTTATTGGACATAGATCGCAGGAGCTTCTCCATGAAGCTTACATCATCAGTCACCTCTCCATTCCTCTTCATCTCATTCGTGAGCGTCCGCAGACGGGTCACGTAGTCACCAACCTTCTCCGAACCCTGCATCTTCATCACTTCATACTGAGCTTAAAGGGACTGCAGCTTCACCTTCTTTGCCTTATCGACTCCCTACATGGAGCGTTGCAAAATCTCTCATGCTTCCTTTGATGTCTCCGCATCTGAGATCTTCTCGAAGGTCGCCTCATCCACACCTTGGTCAAGTAAGAAGAGAGCCTTCTTATCCCTCTTCTTAGACTCTCTCAAAGCCGTCCTCTGAGCGTTAGTCAATGCCGCTTCTTCTTCGACAGTAAACCCCTCAACGTCGTCCTCTACTACCTCCCACAACTCTTTGGAGGCAAGCAACACCTCCATCTGAATACTCCAATTTCCATAATTGGTCTTCGTCAATTTTGGGACTTGCCATGGCATGGCACTTCCCATTTCCATCTCAACTCTTCACTGAACACTTCCAAGCAACTCCCAGGGGGGGGGGGGGGGTCGAACCTCCCTCTGATACCACTTGTTGGAAACGTGTATGGGCTCGCGCGCAACCTCAACTCCACAAGCCAATTCCACCGAACACCAAAAGTAACCTGCGAGACCGCCCAAAAAACCGCGTAATCGCGCGGTTTGACACTCGGCGAGTAGCCCACTCTCCTACACGGCGAGCTCCACCAGGCGACCTGCGCTACTGTCTCGCAAGCAGCTGCGAACTACTCACTTCCATGCGAACGACGATTCGCCGAGTTCAGTCCTGCTCTCACGTCGAGACCGCTCAGCGAGGTGGCTTCCCGCGCGAGCTGTGCGACCACCCGCGAGTGCACCACTACCGCGAGCTGGCGCAAGCGAGCTCACCTCCTAAACTGCGAGCTCCCCACCTCTCGCGAGCTGACACTGCCGAGATCACCACTCAATCCGCTGGCACAAAACCGCTCGACTTGGTTGACTAACCGCCCAGACAAAACCGCTCCAGCGCTGCAGCGCTCCTCTCACTCTCTAGGACTGAAGTATGGGGAAGAATGACTTCTATTCAGCAACTTTAAAATGAAGTACAAGGAGCCTATTTATAGGCAAAGGAAAAACTCTCCAACTACCCCCACATAAATGTCATCTCTCTCTCCTATTGAATACAACTTCTCAACAATCCCATTAAATACAACTCTCTTTCTCATATATTAAATAATCATAACTAAAATATTATAACTCCAAAAGTGGGGCCCGGTCAACATGTCAACCCCAACATTTGTAGTATTAAATTTAGCTTAGTTTTAGTATAAATTATTAGTATTCTATGTATTTTTTTTATAAAACGGATATTTTTATAGTCTTGTATTAATTTATGTTTTGATTTTATTATGTAGGATTCCTTGAGTTTTGTCAAAGAATTTAAGTCACGGCCGCCTTCACGCCAATCGTAATGTTTTCAAGCCATTTTTCTAAATGTTGTTTCAAACTGATATTTCATGTTGCTGCTTCACGTCGATCTTCAAGATGCGGGTCATTCCATGCATGCCGCTACATCAACCATCTCTAGTTCAAGCTACTGACTACCACCCACTCCATAAACTCATGCACTCTACCCCATGCATTTTATCCCATTTAATATTGTTTCCTGCCTCATGTTCAAGTGAAGCCCACGCCAAATCCCTAAGCTACTACTCAAGTAACTTTATGCAAGTAAATGTCACTACCCACTCCTCTTCATTTTTGCATGCCACATCATTCACATGGAATCTTCACGTTCTGACATTCATTTCCTCTTCCATATGGCCCACTTACAACCACATAATTCACGCCAGATCTTCATTTGTGCCCCAATCCATTCCCTTTTTGCAAAACCGTAAGATTCATTCTTCTTCATTGGTTACACATTTTATTCCCCTCATAACGTGGCCTTCCAAACCGTCTTCTACCTGTCCATGTCCATCCTCCTCTTTACCTATATAAGGCTCGTTGGAGCCATGGTTAGAGATTATTGAATTTTGGAGGAGTCTTGGAGTGCTTTAAGTTGTTGTCTTTGTTGTTCTTCTTTTACTGCTATACTTAATTCTTCCACTTTATTTTCTAGTCATGCAAACTTGTACTTTTCCTTCACTTGTACTCTCTTTTTATTAGAAATAAAATTACATTTTCTTTTATCTATTACGCTCTTGTGTTCTTTATCATGTATAACTTTATGTTTTATGTTTCCACCATCATTATGATGAATTATATTTGTTGGAAGCGTAGTAATGGACACACACTAGAATATGAGAGCGAACAACTTATATTAAATCATCAAGATGTTACAAAGAAAATATAAATCTTGATTCACAAGTTACAACGCAACACAAGCAACACATTCACACTACCCAAATTTGAGTATTACAAACTTCACTCCGAGACAACTCTAAACACGGAGCTGCTGTCCGCAAAGTTGCAGTTCGCTGAAACTGTTGTCCGCAACTTTTAGAAATGGAGTCCGCCAATTTTTTCTTAGGCCGCTTCACCAAGATGGAGTTCGCAAGAGGAGGCAGTCCGCAAATAACAGCCCGACAACAAAGTCTGCAATATTTCTGTTCGCAGAAATGTAGCCGCAACTTTCGCCTCCACGTCACCTCGTAAATGCTTCTGCATTTCATTTTTTTTACCTCCTATTCATGCGTTTATATAGGCAGCTCCAAGCAATTAACAAATGTCAAGTGTCCGCTATTTATTAATTCCTTCGGTCTCATTTATTTCACGCCAATCTTTAATCATGACTGCCACTATTTAATGCTTTATATTTTAATATATATAAATGTGAGAACTGTCATTGACTAGTCAAAAACCCAACTCTCATCTCCACAAATTTTGATTCTCTCTCTCGGGCAAACATTTTGACGCTCCGCCGTCAGCCGCCATTGCCGTCCACCACATCCGGCCGAAACATTATGGTGGATTTTCCATTTCCAACACTCCCCCTCAAACACGGCAATGCATGCCGAGTTTGCTTTTGCACTTAAAGAATGTCTCGGTTTTCAATGCCTTCGTGAAGATGTCTGCAATCTGTTCTCCTATAGGGCAGTATACAATCTCCACCACCTTCTGCTGTACTTGCTCTCGAAGAAAGTGATACTTCGTCTCTATATGCTTGCTACACCCATGCAGCACTGGATTCTTCGCTAGCTGAATTGCAGACATGTTATCCACATACACCGTCACAACACCATCCTGTGCATGGTGCAACTCCTGCAGGAGATTTCTCAACCAAATTGCTTGACAAGTACAGGCTGCCGCTGCGATGTACTCAGCTTCGCAGGTAGACAAGGCGATCGTTGCCTGTTTCTTTGAACACCATGAGAACACAGCCGTTCCCATATGAAAAGTGTATCGAGAAGTGCTCTTCCGGTCATTCACATCTCCTCCGTAATCACTATCGGAGTACCCGACCAGCTTCAACTTCTCTGCAGGTGAGTACATCAAACCATGATCTCTCGTCCCATTCACATACCTCAAGATTCTCTTCGCTGCTGTGAAGTGATCTTGCTTCGCCTCCTCCATATATCTACTAACAAATCCAACTACATACATGATATCGGGCCTAGTGAAAGTCATGTAGCGTAGACTTCCAACTAGACTCTTGAACAACGTTGAGTCAACTGCTTCTTCCTTTGAATCCTTCCTCAGCTTCACTCCCGGATCTGCAGGAGTAGAGATAGCCTTACTGTTCTCCATCCGGAACTTCTTCAGAATCTCCTCCGCATACTTCTTCTGAGAGATGAAGATCCCTTCTTCACTCTGTTGCACTTCTATGCCCAAGAAGTAAGTGAGTTCACCCAAATCTATCATCTCATACTCCTTCTTCATTGTCTTCCTAAACTCTTCGAACGTGAGAGGGTTGCCTGTGAATATCATGTCGTCAACATACAAGCATACGACCATGAAATCACCATTCTTTTCAACCTTCGTGCAGAGTGCATACTCATACGGGCTCTTCATGTACCCGTTCCTCTGGAAGAATCCATCAATTCTTTCATTCCACACACGAGGCGCTTGCTTCAACCCATACAACGCCTTCTTCAATTTATAGGCCTTTCACTCTTGGCCTTTCACTTCATATCCAGGAGGCTGCTGGACATACACATCTTCTTTCAAATAACCATTAAGAAAAGCTGACTTAACATCCATCTGACAGATCTTCCACTTATACTGAGCTGCTAGTGCGATGATTAGCCTGATGGTGTCAATCCGTGCCACTGGAGCAAAGACCTCGTCATAGTCCACTCCTTGGACTTTCCTATAGCCTTTCGCGACGAGTCTTGACTTGTGCTTCTCCACTTCTCCATCCCTGTTCTTCTTCACTCTATACACCCATTTCACACCAATGGGCTTATGACCTGCCGGCAGATTGACCAACTCCCAAGTATCATTCCTTTTGATGGATGTCATCTCTTCATCCATTGCTTTCCTCCAATTCTTCTCTTGAGCAGCTTCATCATACGAGTATGGCTCACAATCTGCTAAAAGACAATATAAAGAAAAATTAGCATGAATTGGCTCTGTCTCCTCGTAGATCTCCTCCAACCTTCTCATCCTAGGTTGAGAACCATTAGAGATGCTCCTGCTGGTGCTTGCTCTATCAGAACTGCTTCTGTTGGTGCTTACTCCACTAGAGTAGGGAGTCGAAGCTCTCCCTGAATCTCTGCTCGGTGGTGATGGTGGTTCAGCTCCACCATCCTCAACTTCAGCTTCGTGACCACCTTCTTCATCATCTTCGTCATAGAACATTCCTTTGACGCTTCTTTCCTTCTCATCCCAGCTCCAGCAGCTATCTTCTTCAAACAACACATCTCTAGAGATGATTGCCTTCTTCGTCACTGGGTTGTATAACTTATAAGCTTTACTCATCAGAGCATAGCCTATAAATATACACTTCTCACTCTTATCATCAAGCTTCTTTCGCTTCTGATCAGGGATGTGAGCATAAGCTACACACCCAAACACTCTCAAGTGTTTCACACTTGGCTTCCATCCACTCCATGCCTCATATGGAGTCTTGAACTTCACACTCTTAGTCGGACATCTGTTCAGCAAGTACACAGCACATTATACTGCTTCAGCCCAGAACATCTTCGGCATCTTCTTCTCCTTTATCATACTTCTCGTCATATTCTGAATTTTCAAGTTCTTTCTCTCAGTAACTCCGTTCTGCTGAGGCGAGTATGATGCAGTCAACTGATGATCAATCCCATGCTCTTTGCAGAAAGCATCAAATAACTTTGAGGTGTACTCCCCACCTCGGTCAGTTCAGAGTACCTTCAGGTACTGCCCACTCTCCTTCTCTGTCATCGCCTTGAACTCCTTGAACTTGTCAAGGGCCTCAGATTTCTCCTTCAAGAAGTAAACCCAACACTTCTGACTAAAGTCATCAGTGAAGGTAATATAGTATTTGCTTCCTCCAACTGAGGCAATATCAAACGGACCAGCAATGTCCGAATGAACCAGTTCAAGCTGTCTCCTTGCTCTACGAGACTTTCCTCCTTCAAAACTCTGTCGCTTCTGTTTTCCCTTCGTATAAGCTTCACAGACCTTCTGTGGTGGTAAGATCTTAGGCAAACCTTCCACCATCTTTGCATGTGACAGAAGCTTCAGACCACTGAAGCCTAAGTGACCCATTCTATGGTGCCACAACCAAGCTTCTTCTTCCTCTTCAGTTCTTGCTAGGCATGCCATCTCCTCGGCATCCATCTTCAAAGTAAAGAGATGATTCGTCGTCATCTTTACTTTCACCACCTCTTTGCCTTGATGGTTCTTCATAGCCAACGAACCATCCTTCAACTGAATGCAGTAGCCTTTCTCTACCAACTGTCCAAGGCTTAAGATGTTACTCTTCAAGCCAGGAACATAGAACACATCATTGAGATGCACTTCCTCTCCATTGAGGGTGACAACTATCAACCCTTTGCCTTCTACTAAGATCTTTGAAGCATCACCAAAACTAACCTCACCAACACTTGGTTCAAGGTTAGCGAACAACTCCTTCTCGCCACACATATGGTTGCTCGCTCCTGTGTCCAAGTACCAGACTTCATTTCTACCACCTTCAGTTCCTCTGTAAGTTAAAAACATCATTGGATCACCACTAGTGTTTCTTGCTTCAGCATAGTGGTTGGTCTCCTCATTCCTCCTCGGAAGTCTGCAGTCATAACTCATGTGCCCAAACCTATTATAGTTGTAACATTGGACTTGGGCCATTCCACCACGGCCTCTGCATCGGCCTCTTCCACGGCCTCTTCCTTTTCCTTCTTGCTCTCTACCTTGAGGTTGCTCTGCCTCTCTCTGGAAGTTCTGATGTCTTCCACATCTTCTTCCTCTGCCTCTGCCTTGGTAGCCTCGACCTCGCTGGCCACCTCCTCTTCCTGAACTCTCTCCAAAGATCAGCTGAGTCTGAAGTGCTTTCTCTAAGCCACTTGACTCTTCATCTTGTATCATGCGGTATTCATGGGCTTGCAGAGAGCCTATGAGTTCATCAACAGATATCTGAGTGAGATCCTTCGACTCTTCTATCTCCACTACTATATAGTTGAACTTATTTGACATCGATCGCAGAAGTTTCTCCATGAAACTCATATCATCAATCATCTCTCCGTTGCGCTTCATTTCGTTTGCAAGCGTTCGCAGACGAGTCACATAGTCACCAACGTTTTCAGAATTTGGCATCTTCATAACTTCATGCTCTGCTCGGAGAGATTGCAGCTTCACCTTCTTTGCCTTGTCAACTCCTTGCAAGGAGCGTTGCAAGTTTTCCCATGCTTCCTTAGAACTTCGAGCATCAGATATCTTCTCAAAGGTTGCTTCATCAACCCCTTGGTATAGCAAGAACAAAACTTTCTTGTCTCTCTTCCTTGCCTCTCTCAGTGCCGTTCTTTGTGCGTTAGTTAATGCCGCCTCTTGCTCAGTAGTTTGCTCTTCATACCCATCATCAACTATCTCCCAAAGCTCCTTTGATGCTAGCAGCACTCTCATTTGGATTCTCCAGTTCCCATAGTTCGTCTTCGTCAACTTAGGAACTTGACCTGGCATAGCATTTACCATCTCCATTGTTGCGATCTCTTCAACTCTTCTGAGTTACTAACAAGGTTCACAACCTCGCTTTGATACCACTGTTGGAAGCGTAGTAATGGACACACACTAGAATATGAGAGCGAACAACTTATATTAAATCACCAAGAGGTTACAAAGAAAATATAAATCTTGATTCACAAGTTACAATGCAACACAAGCAACACATTCACACTACCCAAATTTGAGTATTACAAACTTCACTCCGAGATAACTCTAAACGCGGAGCTGCTGTCCGCAAAGTTGCAGTTCGCTGAAACTGTTGTCCGCAACTTTTAGAAATGGAGTCCGCCAAATTTTTCTTAGGCCGCTTCACCAAGATGGAGTTCCCAAGAGGAGGCAGTCCGCAAATAACAGCCCGACAACAAAGTCTGCAATATTTCTGTTCGCAGAAATGTAGCCGCAACGTTCGCCTCCACGTCACCTCGTAAATGCTTCTGCATTTTATTTTTTTACCTCCTATTCATGCGTTTATATAGGCAGCTCCAAGCAATTAACAAATGCCAAGTGTCCGCTATTTATTAATTCCTTCGGTCTCATTTATTTCACGCCAATCTTTAATCATGACTGCCACTATTTAATGCTTTATATTTTAATATATATAAATGTGAGAACTGTCATTGACTAGTCAAAAACCCAACTCTCATCTCCACAAATTTTGATTCTCTCTCTCGGGCAAACATTTTGACGCTCCGCCGTCAGCCGCCATTGCCGTCCACCACAGCCGGTCGAAACATTATGGAGGATTTTCCATTTCCAACAATATTAGTACTCAATCGAGATGATCCAATGAATGAAATGATATTCTTTTCTTAATTTATAGTTAGTTCTTCTCTTTTAGAGAAATTTTAGGATTTACCCTTGATCAATATTGAGTGTGGTCATATTATCGATATATGATTTTCATTTCTATTTCCATACTCTAGTTAGCAGAAATGTTTGTGCGCATGTATTGATGACTCAAGGGTAAAGAGAGTTGAACACAACCCTTGAAAGAGGAATACATAAATCTCGTGGATTGGAGTTAAATCCAATAACAATATTCTTCATATAAAATGAGCTTTAGGTATTTCGATCATAGAATGAAAGTTCGGTCGATCAACCTAAACTCAGTTGGGTGTATCCTTAAAGAAGATGTCATCTTATTTTGGGAACCTCTATGACCCAAGAGTTTTGTTAAAAAGATTTAGAACTTTATTATTACCCTTGATCAATTTTGGGAACCTCTGCTTTGATCTTGGCCCTATCTAAGATCACGTAGACGAGTTTCGCATCTAGAAGTTTGATAACCTCAGCCTTAACAACTTCCTTCATATTCGGGTTGAGTCATAGTTGAGGCTGGACTGGGTTGGGGGAACTATCTTCTAAGAATATTTTGTGAGTGCATAAGGAGGGATTAATCTCATTGATATCAGATATTTGTCATGCAATGGTATAGTGGTGATTACTTAAAACTAGAGTCAATTTAGAAATTTCTGAATTGCTCAGCTCAGATGATGATGACAGGAAGTTTAGATTTTTTTTTAATTAAATATTTTTGCTACGGGACGGGGGGGGGGGGGGGGTAGCTTTAAATCGATTGTGGGTGGTTCCTCATAAGAAGTTTTGATTTTAAGATTTTTAAGTGTGGTGGCTTAGGTGATGTGGAGCGATAAACTTCTTATAAGCAAAAGAGTTTGGTCGGTTTTGAATCATCGCACGATAAGGAGACAAACTCGTTTCTTGAGTGTCTGTCCGTTATTGGGAATAATCCTCAGCAGGATGAACATCAACATGCACAGGTTCTGGCACTATTTCTTCAGCATACCCTGGAACCCCAAACAATTCTCCATACAACCATTTGAAATTTTCATAACTATAGGTGTTGACACTTTGAAACTGTTCTTTCAAGGTGTCTTCAATCGCATTCACCTTACCTTTAAGTTCTTCCTCCCCCATTCCGACTTCTGCAATCACAACCTTAGCGATTTCATTACTGTAATGCATCATTTGTTCATCAAAGTAGTGCATCCTGACATTTTGGGCTTCAATAATAGTATTTGCACTTGTATCAACATTCTTTGTGACCTCAAGATTGTATTTCAGCTGAGTCATTGTGTGAACAATAGCTTTCCCTCCTTGAACTAACCATGTGTCCAGATTTGCTTCTATTTATCAAAAAAAACCTTGACCTCAGCAAGTCTGTTGTTCATATATTGTTCAACCTCTTTCACTTTATTGAGTACTTTCTTTAGTGAGTGATCAAAATGTGCTTGTTGCCTGGCCAACATAGCTTCAATAAATTTCAGCAAAAAATTATTTGTACTTGAGCTTGGAATGTCTACAGTCAGAATTCTTGCAGGAGAGGGAAGATCTGCAATGTCCTCAGAGTCACTAGAAGACTGTCACTAGAGAGATATGAGCTTTTAGCAGTAAAGTGGGATCTTCAGCCTCTAGGACAGGAGGAAGTATCTCAGCTTCTCCTTCCTCATCAGAAATTTCAGCAAAGTCCTCCTCCATAATGGGAGACCCACCTGGAATTCAAGCCATCCTTTTATGTTGATTATAAATAAACCTATTAAGTTATATTTGAACTGAAACTAAAGGCTTAATTTACTCCCCCTCAGCCATTGCTGGAAGAATTTCAGGGAGACTTAAGATCATGTTGGCTGTGGCAACAATTTCAATAGTAGCCAAAACATTTTCTTCCTCTTACTTAGCATCCTCATCAGCAACATCATCAATATTAACATTACCATCAATAAAATCATCAAGATCAACAACCTTTACTACAACAGCACCGACATCAACATCCAGAACCTCCTCGGCAGCAGCATCAAGATAATGTCAGCAACCACTACCTCAGCTACAACTGTGTCTTGAATAATTATCTCTACATCAACTGTATCTGTAACAACTATTTCTGCACTAACTATATCCACGAGAACTTGCTTAGAGGATGAGGGAACATATAGAGACACTTGAACATCAGCAGCCAATTGAGTATAAATAGACTCTCTCTCAACTCCTGCACTAGACCTCTCTGGAGCCTCATGGGGGATAGGAGTAGAAGTCCTATCATCAACAATAACTTCTTCCTCTTCCTCAGTCAATTCTCTGAATCCACCATTCTTGGAGATTCTTCTTTCCCATCTGGATAAAATCGAGGATTCAATCCTCTTAAGGTGATGGATTGGTATACCTAACAGAACTGTGCTCCAATCTATTTTTTCCTGCAGATGATTGCGGCGATGAGCATTAATATGTCATTCGAGAGCTAGTCGTGGGAGCTGACATTGTAAAAGAGCACTTTCCCGATGACATCAGATAGAAGTTTTCCTTCGTCATTCATGACTTTCCTTTTGACAGCTGAAGTTCCACTAGGTAGACCACAGAACAACAAAGCCCTTGAGTAATCTCTGTCCTCAATGAGGTCGGCTTCTTCAACTTCTGGAAGCCACAGGTATCGGGTATGGAGGGAGGACTATACTTTGATAGAAAGATTCCTGACCTTGCTCTTGATGATTGTATCCACACGACAGAGTTTAGCATGTTGAAAGAATTCCAAGACATCCCTATCCAGAACCTTGCACAGATGTTCCAGAACGAAAGACAGTTTGGCAGCCGCACGGAAGACTCTTACATTACGAAAATCGTCAGTGGCGGTGGTAAACCTTGTGCGAACAAGTTCTACCCCAACTTGAAGATTTCCTGTACCTCTTGGAGCCATGGAGAATGATGATGAAGAAGAGAAGTTCAATCGTCGAGACAGTCCGTTTGCGGAAGATAAACAGTGCGCTGATCGATCTTTATGGATTTTCGAAAAGATTTCGTCGATTGTGAAATCTGTTTGCCCGATACTTGTGTATTTATATAAAATTAATATTTTGAAGAGAGCAAAGCGCACTTACCTTTGCCTAAAGTGACTCTTCAGATCCAATAACGAAAAAAGTTTGAAGTCATATTCGTCTAAATTCCTTTAGTAAACCTGGCAAATTCCTCGAAATACCACCGGTGATAAGTGCCCTTCACCGAACATTGTCAAAATGACTCTGCTACTCTCGACGAATTCGTCGAGTAATACACGACAATTTTTTATTTGAGATTTCTAAACTTTTTGAGTTGAAGAATTCCTGCGTTTTGAGAGAATTTCTTAACCATACAGACTTTGGTCTGATTTCTTGACTATCTTTCTGAGTCCTTGTTGATCATACCAAGTTCTATTTTGAAGAAAGAGAACTAAGGTTGATGTCCCCATTCTCCACATCCACCCGGATGAATTGGTACCTTATCTCGATGTGTTTTGTCCAGCTGTGAGAGACTAGATTATTAGCAATCGTAATTGCACCGGAGGAGTCACAAAACATTTAAATCTTCTTTAGCTTCATGTTGTAATCCTCTAGCTGATTCTTTATTCAAAGAAATTGTGCGCAACAACTTCTTACAGAGATGTACTCTGACTCAGCATTTGAGATTGCCATACAATTCTGTTTCTTGCTGCTCCAAGATATCAACCTTCTTCCTAGGAACTAACAGGTTCCGGAAGTGTATTTCCTATCGTCCGGCTACGCACAAAATCAGCATCTGAAAAGCCAATTAGCTCGTAGTCATTAGGGGTACCATAAGCCAATATTTCGTGTACCCTTAAGGTACCTTGAAATTCTCTTTGTTGCGGTGTAATGAGATTCCTTAGTGTTCACATAAAATCTAGCACATATGCATGTTGAAAACATTATGTCATGCTTACTAACAGTAAGGTAGAGAAAGATCTAATTACGCTTCTGTACTTGGTTTCATCAAAAGTTTTTCCTTTCTTATCCTTATACAGAGATATAGCTGAACCCACTGGAGTCCTCATAGAGGTTGCACTCTCCATTCCAAATTTCTTAATTAACTCATTGGTGAACTTCATCTGAGAGATGAAAATTCCATCGTCAGATTGTTTCACCTGAAGTCCTAAGAAATACTTCAGCTCACCCATACTACTCATTCCAAACTTCTCCTGCATAAGTTTAGAAAACTTCTTGCAAAGGAGGTTATTTGTGGATCCAAAGAAAATATTATTGACATAGATTTGCACAAGTAAAATCTTCTCGTTAACTTCCCAAATAAATAATGTCTTATCTATCTTTTCCCTTATGAACTTGTTCTCAAGAAGAAAGTTAGATAACGTCTCATACCAAGCTCGTGGAGCTTGTCTTAAACCACATATATCTTTATTCATAAAATAAACATGTTCAGGGAGAGTTGAGTTGGAAAACCTGGAGGTTGAGCTACCAGTTGATTACCGTTGAGGAAACCTGATTTCACTTCCATTTGATAGAACTTGGAACCTTTGTGAGCAGCATAAGCTAGAAATAACCTATTCACTTCGAGTCTGTCCACTGGAGCAAATGTTTGATCGAAGTCCATCCCTTCTTTTTGTTTGTATACTTGTACTACAAGCCTGGCTTTATTATTTATAATCACTTCATTTTCGTCCAACTTGTTTCTTAATGTCCACTTCATTTCCAATCACATTCTGTCTTTTGGGTCTTGGAACCGGCTCCCCAACTTTACACCTTTCAAACTGGTTGAGCGCCTCTTGCATAGCCATTATCCAAGAAGCATCATTATTTGCTTCTTAAAATTTCTTTAGCTCAACCTGAGAAAGAAAACTAAGATGCAAGACTTCGCTAGATATACCTCTTCTAGTTCTTATTTCGTCACTTGGATCTCTAATGATCAGATCTATAGAGTGATCTCTTGAGTGTTTGATCACTAGATTCCTTCCCATCCCACCAGGAGGTTCTGCCACGCCCGGTGCACCTTCAGTAGGTGGAGGGAGATCTTCATCTTTAATTTCTTCTTCAACCATACTGGGATTAATAACTTTGATTGAGTTTGGAGCATCTTCCTTGAGTGCTAGCTTCTTCTGAGTTTAGTTCTTTTATCCTAGCACCTGTATCTTCGCCAACAACACTAGACGAGCTATTATGAAGCATACTTGACTCATCAGATACAATATTAATAGACTCTTCGACAACCAGGGTTTTCTTATTGAAAATCTTATATGTCTTACTATGACTACTCTAGCCTATGAAAATACCTTCAAAATATTTCTCACTAAACATCGTACTATAATACTTCTCATTATTAAGTACGAAACATTTGCTGCAAAGATTCCAAAGTAGGACACAGTCAGTTTTCTACACTTCAATAGTTTATAAGGTGTCCTACGATAGCATTTGTTGATTAATGCTCTGTTTTGCACGTGGCAAGCTGTGTTGATTGCCTTAGCCTAGAAGTACTCTGGCAGTGAGAGTAATTCAACATAGTTGTACATGCTTCAATGGTATGCACATAGTTGTATTTGATGTATATTTAAGTTCATGCATACAGGTTGGTCTTTGTCACAATGATTGAACATATAGTTCAAGAGACAATGACAGGTGAACTCAAAGTGATAGGCTGGAAATTCAGAAAAATGCTTAAGTCCAGAAGCATTGAGTGCGGCAAGCTCACTCAACGCCATACAACTAATAGCAATGAGAGAAGGCTGTTAGTCAAAGTTTACAGTATTGAAAAGGCAGAAATGTGGCCAAGTCCACATGCATTGAGTGAGCTCAACTCACTCGACGCCATATGACCAGAATCGTTGAGTCAAGCATATTCTATCAACGCCAAAGTATATGGAGACAGAAAATTACAAAAGCATTGAGTGAAGCTCATTCACTCAATGCCAAGTCAAAAGGCTTTGAGTCTAGTCCTCCTGTGAAGAAACAAGAATTTGGCTAAGTCCGGAATCGTTGAGTGAAGCCAGTTCACTCAACGCACTCAGCGCCAAACTTCAGCAATAAGTTAAGATTACAGAAAATCAGGCTAAGTATAAAACCATTGAGTAAACCTTATAAATTCAACGCTCTTAATGCTTTTAAGTAGAAAGGTCAGAAGAATATGGCTAAGGCAAAAATCATTAAGTAAGGCATATACACTTAATGCTCTCAACAGAGGTGAAATATTTCTAAGTCCAAATTCATTGAGTATGGCCTATTCACTCAAAGCCACTCAACGCCTAGCAGAGCTGAAGAAAATTCTAAGTCCAAAATCATTGAGTATTGCTTATCCACTTTTCGTCGAGCTGAGCTCTGAGCTCGTCGAACTAAGTTCAGAGTTTGTCAAACTTAGCTTTCACTTTTTCGTCGAGCTGAGCTCTGGGTTCATCGAACTGAGTTTTGAGTTTGTCGAACTGAGGATTTTTGGATTGATGCTTGATTTTGCTAAGTCCAGAATGATGCTGACGTCAGTAAAGTCAACAAGTCAAAGAATTTTAGATTTGTTATTTAAATGTTGCAAATTGACATTAACGTCACCGTCAGTCTACAACGAATCTCAATTTGATTAAGCTAAGGTTTTAACAGCCGTTAAAACTGGGACACGTGTCAATCATCTCACAAATTGATTATAAATAGCAGCTGAGATCGAGAATAAATCAACTTTCTGATTAACATTAATTGATTCTGAAATCGAGAAGCAGGAGTTCGTCATCTTCATCCGCCATTGTTACTGAGACAAGAACTTCAAATTGATAAATCGTAAGGGTTTCTGAGTTCGCTGGTGCAATCAACATCTACTACACCAAGTATAGAGGATATCTCTGAGGAAGACGAATTGGTCTAGGCAAGCCCTAGCTGAAATTGCTTCACGATTCAATCTAAGCCAAATCTATAGATCATTTTTTGAATCGAAGAAGAAGAAGATATATGTGCCACATTCTGACTCGACAGAAGGATAAGTGAAAGAACTAGTGCCTAAACACCTAGAGGGGGGGGGGGGGGTGAATAGGTGCACTTATTCTTTTTAACTTTTAAGGTAGAAACACTGAATTATTAGACCTGTTTATGCAATTCTCTACAAAAATTTAGCACAAATAACACAACAATCACAGAATTAATCACACACAGAGTACACACAGATTTTATAGGGATTCCCCAAGGTCTGGGTACATCCACTTTCCCCCTTCGCCTATCTAGTAGTGTACTAGATTCGGCCTAACTTCCCCACTTCTCCTCAGATCCTCAGATCTTACAACTCAGAACCCCAAACAGGTTCTTACAACTCAGAGTGATCCCACTCCTACAACTCAGGCACCAAGCCCTACCACTCAGTCTTCAACAAGACCTACACTCAGGCACAACAGCCCTACCTCAGCCTTCAACAAGGCCTACACTCAGAGAAATAATTTTCCTACACTCAGGCTCACAAGCCCTATCTCAGCCTTTATAGATTTAGGCTTACAACTCAGATCTATACAAGATCCTACAGAAATTAGAAAATACAAAGTATATGACCACAACTCTGATAGAGAGAGATGAGTTGACTGGCTTCTTGATGAGTTCTTGAAAGAACTTGACTGAGATCAACCTCCCTTGGCTTTCTTCAAAGCTTCTTGAATTAGAACACAGTAGGGTTGAATCTCCTGAAGATGATCTTTGATCAACTTCTGTCTTGAGATTCAGATCTCAATCTGAATCTAACTTAGCGGTTTGGTTCAGCAACTGCACTTCTTAGAAAGAGCTCTCTCTCTCTCCAACTTTTTAGATCTTCACTTGAAGGTCTTTTTCTTGTTGTGTTGTTTTTCACTTCATTGATTGCTTCATTGATTCCCTTTCTGTTGAAGGAATAAGCCTTTTATATAAGCTTTCTTCATGGTGATCGGCTGATCCGGTTTCTAACAACTTTCTGACGACTCTGACAGTAGCAGTTGACCGGTTGAAATGGCAGCTGTCAAGTCATCCAGTCGCTTCTTGAAATCTCTGTCACTGTCTGAAAGTGTCGAGACAGATAGTCTTTATGTGTCGACACAAATAGACTAAGTGTAGACACAAGTAGACTAAGTGCCGACACTAGCCTTTATGGTGTCAACACAACTCCTTGTGTTGTTGTAACAGCTTCTCGACACTGCTTCTTCAGAATGTGTCGACACTGATCCTGTGTGTCGACACAAGTCCTTCTTCAATACTTAGTTGATTTCTGCTAAGTGTCGACACAACTCCTTTGTGTCGACACATCTTCTTGTGTTGAAACTTGCTAAATGTCGACACATCTTCTTTGTGTTGACACATGACTTTTATGTTGAAACTTTTGCTGAGTGTCGACACATCTCCTTTGTGTCGACACATTCTTCATGTGTTGAGACTTTGCTGAGTGTCGACACATCTCCTTTGTGTCGACACTTGTACTTAAACTTTGTTGAAGTTTGCTGAGTATCGGCACAGCCTCCTAGTGTCGACACATGTACTTGAACTTTGTTGAAGTTTTGCTGAGTGTCGACACAGCCTCCTAGTGTCGACACTTTTGTTGTCGACAAAGTTTCTCTGGGTGTCGACACTGCTTCCAAGTGTCGACACTGATTATGTAGACATTTCTTCATTGTGTGTCGACACTGCCTGTATGTGTCGACACTTTCCTTCTGGTGTCGACTCTGCCTTCCTGGTGTCGACACAATTACTCCAAGCGTCGACACAGCTTCTCTGGGTGTCAACACAAGCCTTCTTAAGTGTCGACACTTTTCTTCTAGGTGTCGACACATGGACTTAGAAACCTTTCCTGCAAACCTGCAGTTACTTAACCTACATAAATAAACTCAAAGCACATCAAATACACCTTGATGTATATTATTGAGTAGGGTGAGGCTTCTTCAAATCAGGTACATATATTCCAATGTACCCAACAATCTCCCCCTATTTGGAGAAGTCATAACCCTTAGTCAAGGATATACACCATACATAACAAATTTTCAGTATGATGTAAAATAGTATGACAGGGAAAATACTTAAACATGTATGAACAGAACATGTATAAAACAATTATCTCAGAACAATTAATGTAATAGATTTGAACACATAACTTTGTTCTTACAAATTCCAACATTTTCATTAATCAAACGTTTACATAGAGTTTAATACAAATGATTACAAATTGTAAACTTAAGAAAATGCTATCCTATGGCTGCTCTGGTTCCTTGATTACAATCCCCTTTCTAGATTGAATCTTTGCTTGAACTGGAGCTTCATTGTCATCAGCAGCAGCAGGATTCTTCCCTTTGAGATCTTTCTTTTTCAGCTCTTCAGCCTTTATCTTCTGCCTTTCAAAATAGTGATAAGGCTTAGGGAAATACTTGCTAGGCTCCTGTGCATTAGGAGGTAGCTTTCCCAGTTTAGCCTTTCTTCTATATTGTACTATGGCCTCTTGCCTATTCTCATGTTTTCTCCACTCCAGGTCAGAATACCACTTGCCTCTATCCAGGACATTGTCCTTAGCAGCCTTCCAAGCAGTCAAGATGATATTCCTAGATGTGGGGCTCCATTGTTCAAAATCTGGCCTTAATTCAGCTTGCTCTCTGAATCTTTTCTTAGATAATTTGGCCTCTTGTTCTTTTAACAAATCCTCTTGTTCTTTTAGTATTGCCTCTAGCACAGGCTGGACAACTTTCTTAAGAATGATATTCTGATTACCCTCAGGAGGACTATACATAGACTGTACCTCCTGATGTATCATATCAAAATCTGCAGGAGGATATATCACTTGAGCCACTTCATCTTGCTCTCCTCCAAAGTATGCAGGATTGATTCCAGACTCTGCCACATTGTCATCATCTCATAAAGGTGGATATCCAAGGGTGGCTCTGATGGAGTTTGAAATCCACTTTGCATGATCAGAGCCTGCCTTGACTAGTACCCTCTCCCCCTTTATGACTTCTCTCTCTATGTGATCTCAAAGATCATCCTTTTGGAATCTTATCTGTGCATTCAAATAGTTGACTCCATCCCAGAAAGGTTTTAACTTTTGTAGCCTGTCAGTAATAACCTTTTGAGAATCTGTAATAGTAGTGTGAACTGCAAGTAGGCTTTCTTGGAGTTGCTTATCAAACTCAGCTTTGGCAGCAGTAATGTGTGCAGTCTGGGCAGTAGCTATATTCTTCATTTCAGTGACTATGGCATTATGAGAAGCAGCCAAGTTTTCATTCATTCTTATTTGATTTTCTAGAACATATCCTTGCTTGACTGCTAGGTCATCAAGTTTTGTCTTTATTTTCTCTTGATGTGTAGCCAGATAGACCACTGCATTGCCTCCTTTATGGAAACAATCAGTCATTTCTTTCTTGTTGAGATTCACTTCAAATCTGATTGATTTGATGTCTTGTGCCAGATCAAATTGTAGGGATTTATGCCCTTCATCCACATATTTTTCTAGAGCTTGCCTTTGCTCATCCAGCTTAATCTGTAAAGCCACCATCAGTGAACTGTAATCAATAGATGGGGCAGGCTGTGGAGCAATTATCTGTAGGGCTTTCTTATAGTTCTGGCTTCTTCTCTTGAAGACCTGGAACTTCCTCTTCTTGGCTCTAGCAGCCTCTTCATCCTCTGAAGCAGATGTGCTGACTATGTCTACTCTTTCCTTAGGACTAGGATGTGAATCCTTCTCAGTCCTTGGTAGTCCTTCAGCATCTCTTGGCTCCTCAGTCTCCTTGCTTGTAGTTTCCTCTACATTCTCCACATGCTCCCCCTTAATATTGATCTTCTCCCCCTCAGCATCAGCTTTCTCTTTCTTAAAATCAGTTTGTAGAAGATCAGGGAACAGCTCTTCTAATGTAAATTCCTGTTGAGAATGGGCTGGAGAATCTCTGATCTCATCAACCACTTTATCAGCAACAGATGTGTCCTCCATGATAACATCTTGTGGTTGAGGTTGTATCTGTGTTTGCTGATGAACATGAGGTAATGAATCGGTCAAAACTTCATCCTTAATAGTGAAATCTATTTGATTAATTTCAGTGATTACCTCTAGAATGGTTTGGGTAGCCCTTTCACTCTCTAGTGGAGTTGGCTCTTCCACATGTAGAGGCTCCCCCTGGAGTGGATCCAGGTGAATTGGGCTAGCTGGTGGTAGCTCCCCCTGCCTCTGTGCATCTTCTTGTCTTGCTGGAGACTGTCCAGCATTTCCAGTCTCTTCATCACCAGGACTAAAGACCACTTGCTCTTCAGAGCTGCTAGAGGATTCTTGAGCCACAATGGCTGTCTTCTTCTTCTTCTTCTTCTGAGGTGTGTCCTTTACTGGAGATGGCAGTTCCTTTGTCAGCACCCTATCCCTCCTTGAGAAAATTCTGACATCCATTCTCCTCATGTGATTTATCTTTGAACCTGCAGCTTGATTCATCACTTCAGGAACACTGCCAGCTATGTATAAACTCAGAATTCTACCCAGATTGGGTTTCTTCAGGCTCTCTTTTATCTTATCAAACATAACTACTGACCAATCAGTATTAAGGTTGAAGATTACCCTTGTCATCAAACTGAACATATAAGCTGAAATTCTGTCATGTCCTTCAGGCTTGCTCAGAATTACCTTGCCAACTATCTCAGATAAGAATTTCTCTTGTATATTCATTCCTTTCCTATTAAAAACTGATCCAATTTTTAGGTTTGAATCCAGTCCACACCATCTCAATGCCTCTCTAGTGTTAGAAGCAGATACATCTTCTTTCTCTTTTGCTCTTGGTAGTTGAAGTACCTTCCTTAGACTTTTCTGTGTGACCTTGACTTTGGTCCCATGAACTCTGGACTTAATCTTGAGTCCAGTATCATCAAGTGAAGCTGCACTCAAAAATTCAAGGACCTCCTTCTTCCAAATCTTGATTGGTTCTGATACAAGGTATTCCAATCCAGTCTCGGCAATTAGGGTTACTACACCTTTGATTTCGGGTTCCGCGTCATCAAAGGCGTGTCACACGAGCTCATATCCTTCATTAATGTTCTCTTCTAGCTTGGGCGCCATTAGGGTTTGAAGAAATTTTGAATTTAGAGAAGAGAGATGTCGACACACAAGTATGGTCTCAAGACTAAGATAAGCGTGTCGAAAAATACTGGGGAAAACCTATTTATACCTTTCTAGAATCGAAGGTGAAAAGGCGCGTCAAAATAATTAAATTGTGTCGACACTATTGAAAAGTGTTGACACTTACTTATAATGTCTCGACAACTATGTATCGACACAAGTATAGTCGACAGAATATATGTGTCGACACTTATATATGTGTCGACACCACTCAGCTCGACACTTAGTCGAGACTCTACTAGACTAATTCTGTGTAAATCCTAAGTGTCGACACCACCCTGGATGTATCGACACCTACACTGCATGTGTCGACACAAATTCTCTGAAGTGTCGACACAGAATTCCTAGATGTGTCGACACCATTTCTCTGAAATGTCGACACCACTACTATGTATCGACACAGACATCTCTGTGTGTCGACACCATTTTACTAAGCCAATTTTGTAAGCTATTCTAAGTTTATCATCCCTAATTCAATTTTAAATTTATTGAATTTAGTTTCATCTAAGGGCTTAGTATACATATCAGCTAACTGATTTTTTGTCTTAACATACTCTAGGAAAATATCTTCTTTTTTGACATGTTCTCTTAGAAAATAGTATTTTATTTCTATGTGCTTAGTCCTACTATGGGATACGAGAATATTTGCAATAGAAATGTCACTAGTAGAATCATAAAATAAAGGTGTTCTACTTACTTGAATATCATAATCTTCTAGCTAGTGTTGTATCCATAGAAGTTGAGCACAGCAACTTCCAGCAGCCACATACTCTGACTCAGCTGTGGAGATAGCCACACTGGTCTGCTTCTTGCTACTCCAAGACACCAGCCTTCCACCTAGAAATTAACAGGTTCCTGTGGTACTCTTTCTATCTTCCTTGCAGCCTGCAAAGTCTGCATCTGAATAACCTGTCAGTTAAAAATCCCCATTCCTAGGATACCAAAGGCCTAGATAAGGAGTGCCCTTAAGATATCTCAAAATTCTTTTGACTGCTGTTAAGTGAGATTCTTTAGGGCAAGCTTGGTATCTAGCACAGACACATGTAGCATACATGATATCTGGTCTACTAGCAGTCAAATATAATAGGGAGCCAACTATCCCTCTATACAAAGTTTCATCTACAAGTTTCCCTGCATCATCTTTGCTTAGAGACATGCTTGGCCCCATAGGAGTTTTCATGGTAGTGGATGATTCCATACCATACTTCCTTATCAATTCTAGGGTGAACTTAGACTGGCATATGGATAAACCATCCTCAGTTTGTCTAACTTGGAGACCCAAGAAGAACTTAAGTTCCCCTATACTGCTCATTTCAAATTGTCCTTGCATTAGTTTTGCAAACTTTCTGCAAAGACTACTTTCTGTAGACCCAAATATTATGTCATCTACATATATTTGGACTAAGATAATCTTGCCTCTAGATTCCCTAAGGAATAGAGTCTTGTCTATTTTCCCTCTTGTGAATTTATTCTCAATGAGGAAACTAGGCAGGGTTTCATACCAAGCCCTAGGGGCTTGTTTTAACTCATACAAAGCCTTCATAAGTCTATATACATAATCAGGTTTAAGAGAATCTACAAAACCTGATGGCTGCTCTACATAGACTTATTCCTTCAGATTTCCATTCAGAAAAGCTGACTTAACATCCATTTGATAGACCTTAAATCCTTGGAATGTTGCATAGGCAAGGAACATCCTTATTGCTTCCAGTCTTGCTACTTGAGTAAAGTTTTGATCAAAATCAATACCTTCTTCCTGTCTATATCCTTTTGCAACTAGTCTAGCTTTATTCTTTATAATAATTCCATTCTCATCCAACTTGTTCCTAAAGATCCATTTAGTTCCAATAATGTTGTGGTCTTTTGGTTTAGGAACTAACTCCCAGACTTTGCATCTTTTGAACTGGTTCAGCTCCTCTTGCATTGCCTCAATCCAATGAGGGTCTAGGATTGCTTCTTCAAATTTCTTTGGCTCTACTTGGGATAGAAAGCTGGAGTACAGAACTGAACTTAGATTCCTGCTCCTTGTTTGTACCCCTTATCTGAGATCTCCAATAATTTGATTGGCTGGATGATCTTTTAAATGCCTATTTCCTGGAGGCAGCCTGTCTTCTGGTTGTACACCTTCAGCTTCTTCATTCAGCTGCTCCTCTTGGTCTTCTTCATCAACAGGAGTATCTTGTACTCCCCCTGGACAGCAGCTACCATCCTCCACTTGCTGACTTATAGAAGGACCTTCAGTTAAGGTATGCTTGTCCATCTTCTCAGTTACACCTGTGGAGCTGCAAACACTTCTAGGCAATTCATTGTTAATGAGTCTAGCTTCATCAAAAACTACAAGAACTGAATCTTCTACAACTTGAGTAATCAAGTTGTAGACCCTATAAGCCTTACTGTTGTGGTTGTACCCAACAAAGATTCCCTCTTGGGATTTGGTAGCAAACTTTGTTAGATAAGACTTACCATTGTTAAGGATATAACACTTGCAACCAAAGATCCTGAAATAGGATAAATTTGGTTTTCTGCCCTTCACAATCTCATAGGGGGTCTTCTTGTGGCTCTTGGTGATAGTAGCCCTATTGATCACATGACAAGCAGTGTTTACTGCCTCAGCCCAGAAATATTCTGGGAGAGATGTGTCACTCAATAGGGTTCTACCATCCTCTATCAAGGTTCTATTTTTCCTTTCAGCAATACCATTTTACTGAGGTGCTCTTGGTGAAGAAAATTCCTGAAAGATTGCAAACTCTTCACACAGTTTTGTCATACTTTCAGACTGAAATTCAGTACCATGGTCACTTCTGATTTTGACCACTGTACTGTTCAATTCATTCTGAATTTGTTTAACAAAACGATACAAGATACTTGGTGTTTCAGATTTTTGCCTTAGGAAGAACACCCAGGAATACCTTGAGTAGTCATCAACTACCACAAATGTGTAGACCTTCCTACCTAGGCTGTGAACTGGCATAGGACCAAAAAGATCCATATGCAAGAGGTATAGACACCTCACACCATCTTTGTTATCAAGGCTATGAAAGGTGGATTTGGTCTGCTTGCCCTTTTGACAAGCTGAGCATATCCCAACCTTTATACACTTAACCTGAGGACCATTTCTCACTAACTCTTTGCTAAAGAGTTGGCCAATTGTCTTATAGTTAAGATGAGCCAGCCTCTTGTGCCATTTAACACAATGTGAGACTTTCTCATCAGGTACAAGACAAATAGGAGAAACAATGTTCTCACACATAATGTCTAGACAATAGACATTTCTCTTCCTATGTCCTGTCAGAATGATCTTTTGATCACTTGACCTACTGATATGACAACCATCCTTGACAAATGAGATGTCATATCCTAAATCACTCAGCTGACTTATGCTAATAAGGTTATGTTTCAAACCCTTTACATAAGCCACTTGAGTAATTGTAATTAGATTGGTAGAAATGTTACCAAAGCCTTTGATGATTCATTTTTCTGAACCACCAAAGGTAACTTTAGGACCATCCTTGATTGGTGTATAGTCCTTCAGCAATCCCCTAGTTCCAGTCATGTGCCTAAAACATCCACTGTCCAAGTACTATATAGGGGTATGGCCACTTGGACTCACCTGCAAAACAGATTACTTAACCTTAGAACCCAAATAATTCTTGGGTCCTTGGTGCTGGTTAGTTTGACTTTTAACAAGACTACCTGTAGCTCTTCTAGTAGGTACTTTGCTAATCTTCTTAACACTAGAATTGTTCCAACAATCTATGGCAAAGTGGCCTACCTTGCCACAACACCAACACTCAAATCTGTTGTACCTTTGTTTAGGAACAACCCTGGCTGTTTTATCTGCAGCAGGCTTCTTGTTGAGTACTGAGGCTTTGCCCTTAGACTTGGACCTAACTGTCCTGATAGGTTTTGTAAACCCCAATCCAGTCTTACCCTTTTGAGGGATAAACTCATCTATCAAAGGTAAAACTGCTTTTGGTTTAGAAAAACTTGCAACAATCTCTCTCTCCTTCTGAAGTCTAACCTCCAGATTCCTAATTTGATCATTCTTAAATATAATAGTTCTCATCTGAATAACTGTAATGTTCTTCAGCCTGGTTATTTCATTTAGTTTCTAATCTAACACTTTATCTGAATCAGCAGCTGCCAACTTAAGATTAGCAACTTCCTTAGTCAGTGTTTTGACCAGATTTTTGCTCTTCTTAAGTACCTGCAATACATCTCTATATTCATCCATCAACTGATGAATATCACCCTCAGATTCAGACCCACCCACATCACTTGATGCAGATATATCTGATTTTGAAGCAGTACTATAATCTGAAAAACATTGTACCTTACTTGGTCCAGGCTGATCCTGGATCTTGTCTCCTTCTGTTAAGGCCATCTGTCCATTGCACTGATTGTCCTCATGCTCATAAATTGAGTTCATTAGCTGTATGAACTCATCTTCCTCCTCTTCAGCAAACAGTCCAATATAGGCTTCAGCTTCTGAATCTGTTTCTAAACATGACTGATCAGTCAAACTCTTATCCTTCTTGGCAACAAAGGACCTTTCCTTTTTGCCCTTGAACTGAGTCTTCTTCTTGTCAGTTGACTCTTTCCTCTTTTCTGGAAAGTCAGCTACTATATGCCCTTGTCTATTGCAACAATAACATACTATCATTGAGGATGTATTTTTACTTGGCTTGGACTTTCTTTTCTCATTCCTTGAGGACTTCCTGTTCTGATAATAATCATCTTTAGACTGTGAAGTGGATGGCTTAGACCACCACTGCTTCTTTTTCAGAAACTTTTGAAACTGTCTTGTAAAGGCAGCAAAATCCTCATCACTTTCACTGCTGTCTGAGTTTTTACTATCTGAATTTTCTGATACTGTCTCAACAACTATTTGTGTTGGAGATGGAGACTTACTTCTATATTTCTTAGTGGCTTCAGTCTTGAAGGCCACAGCTCTTTCCTTGTGCTCCATTCTTGTAGTCTTCTCTTCCTCCTTCCTAACAATTAACTACATTTCATAAGATAGCAGTTTTCCAAAAACGGTTGGAGGAGGTATATCAGCTAATTTGGTCATTTCCCTAATGGCACAAATCTTGGTATCCCAGTCTTTAGTCAGGGATCTTAAAAACTTGTCATTCAGCTCATAGTTGCTGAATTCTCTTCCATAGGACATCAACTCATTAACAATCCTATAGAATTTCTTGTAGCATTCAGTAATGCTATCAGACTTGCCTTGTCTGAAGCTTTCATACTCCTGATTTAATAAAGACTTCCTGTCTTGTCTTACCTCTTCAGATCCCTCCATGTAAACTATTATATTGTCCCACATTTATTTTGAGATTTTACAATATATTAGGTTCTGAAATGTGGCATCATCAATTGCACTTATAATAATATTCTGGGCCCTCTTGTCCATAGTGGCCAGAATTATTTCATCTTTAGTCATTTCTGAATAGTCTTTGGGAGTTCTCTGATTTGCATCCAGAACAGATACTTTCATTGGCACATATGCCCTTCTTTGACTGTGATGTATATTCTTGGGTCAGATTCTTCCATAAAGAGTCTAACCCTCTTTTTCCATATGTCAAAAATTTCTTTTCTGTAGATTGGCAATTTCATGGATCCTAGCTCTTTGTGATTCTCAGTTGAACCCATTTTCTTGATTCTTGATTCTGCCTACAGGATCTTTACTCAGACTGTTATGTCCTTTGTGAGTAACCTCCCTCTGATACCACTTGAAAGAACTAGTGCCTAAACACCTAGAGGGGAGGGGTGAATAGGTGCACTTAATCTTTTTAACTTTTAAGGCAGAAACACTGAATTATTAGACCTGTTTATGCAATTCTCTATAGCAATTCAGCACAGATAACACAACAATCACAGAATTAATCACACACAGAGTACACACAGATTTTATAGTGGTTCCCCAAGGTCTGGGTACATCCACTTTCCCACGTCGCCTATCTAGTAGTGTACTAGATTCAGTCTAACTTCCCCACTTCTCCTCAGATCTTACAACTCAGAACCCCAAACAGGTTCCTACAACTCAGAGTGATCCCACTCCTACAACTCAGGCACCAAGCCCTACCACTCAGTCTTCAACAAGACTTACACTCAGGCACAACAGCCCTACCTCAGCCTTCAACAAGGCCTACACTCAGAGAAATGATTCTCCTACACTCAGGCTCACAGGCCCTACCTCAGCGTTTATAGATTTAGGCTTACAACTCAGATCTATACAATATCCTACAGAAATTAGAAAATACAAAGTATATGACCACAACTCTGATAGAGAGAGATGAGTTGACTGGCTTCTTGATGAGTTTTTGAAAGAACTTGATTGAGATCAACCTCCCTTGGCTTTCTTCAAAGCTTCTTGAATTAGAACACAGTAGGGTTGAATCTCCTGAAGATGATCTTTGATCAACTTCTGTCTTGAGATTCAGATCTCAATCTGAATCTAACTTAGCAGCCCAGTTCAGCAACTGCACTTCTTAGAAGGAGCTCTCTCTCTCCAACTTCTTAGATCTTCACTTGAAGGTCTTCTTCTTATTGTGTTGTTTTTCACTTCATTGATTGCTTCATTGATTCCCTTTCTGTTGAAGGAATAAGCCTTTATATAAGCTTTCTTCATGGTGACCGGCTGATCTGGTTTCTAACAACTTTCTGACGGCTCTAACAGTAGCAGTTGACCGGTTGAAATGGCAGGTGTCAAGTCTTCCAGTCAGTTCTTGAAATCTCTGTCACTGTCTGAAAGTGTCGAGACAGATAGTCTTTATGTGTCGACACAAATAGACTAAGTATCGACACAAGTAGACTAAGTGTCAACACAAGTAGACTAAGTGTCGACACTAGCCTTTATGGTGTCGACACAACTCCTTGTGTTGTTGTAACAGCTTCTCGACACTGCTTCTTCAGAATGTGTCGATACTGATCCTGTGTGTCGACACAAGTCCTTCTTCTTCAATACTTAGTTGATTTCTGCTAAGTGTCGACACAACTCCTTTGTGTCGACACATCTTCTTGTGTTGAAACTTGCTAAATGTCGACACATCTTCTTTGTGTTGACACATGTCTTCTATGTTGAAACTCTTGCTGAGTGTCGACACATCTCCTTTGTGTCGACACATTCTTCATGTGTTGAGACTTGCTGAGTGTCGACACATCTCCTTTGTGTCGACACTTGTACTTAAACTTTGTTGAAGTTTGCTGAGTGTCGACACAGCCTCCTAGTGTCGACACATGTACTTGAACTTTGTTGAAGTTTTGCTGAGTGTCGACACAGCCTCCTAGTGTCGACACTTTTGCTGTCGACAAAGTTTCTCTGGGTGTCGACACTGCTTCTAAGTGTCGACACTGATTATGTAGATATTTCTTCATTGTGTGTCGACACTGCCTATATGTGTCGACACTTTCCTTCTGGTGTCGACTCTGCATTCCTGGTGTCGACACAATTACTCCAAGTGTCGACACAGCTTCTCTGGGTGTCGACACAAGCCTTCTTAAGTGTCAACACTTTTCTTCTAGGTGTCGACACATGGACTTAGAAACTTTTCCTACAAACCTGCAGTTACTTAACCTGCACAAATAAACTCAAAGCACATCAAATACACCTTGATGTATATCATTGAGTAGGGTGAGGCTTCTTCAAATCAGGTACATATATTCCAATGTACCTAACAATAAGGTAGAGGAATTGCAATATGCATTATAGGTTAGCTTTTTAAAGATCGTCTTCCCCTCTTTCATTAGCAAGAACAAAATCAAGATTCCGAGAAATTTCCAGCACAAGCTGCAGACCATTAAAGATCAATCTTCTTGTTGCTGGGAAGTAGATAGGGCTGCGATTTTCTTAGCCCAGTGAGAAATCGACTCAGGGAGCAATTTCTCTTGAGTCGAATCAACATTCCTTTTTCAAAATCTGTGGATCTGTGATAGATCTATGTTGAGGCCTAGATTGATTAGGCTGTGTGAGAGATCTGTGTGATCTTATTATAAAGCCTAAATTATAAAGGCTGTGAGAAGGATCTGTGAGATTTGTGTTAGGGCCGTGGGCCTATGATTGGATCTTTGTGTGGATCTGTGTGGGGCTTTTTCTCCGAGTCTGTGTTAAGGGCAGTTGAGCCTGTGTTTGGTAGTGAAGAGATTACTGTGTTGAGGGCTGTGAGCCTGTCTTGTAAGTCTCAGTGGAGACTGACTGATCTGTTGGGATCGTGTTGTAATCTCTGAGGAGCCATAGTTTTTGGAGAAGTGACTTGTCTAACATACTATTAGAAAGTTGGAGAGGGACAATGGATATACCCATACACTGGGGAACCACTATAAAATTTGGTGTGTTGTGTCTTGTGTTTTGCTGTGCTGAGTATTGTGTTCTTGAAAGCTGAATTAAGTATACACAGTACGATATAAGTTATAGAAGATTTTAAAGAACTATAAAAGACTTCAATAACCTATACACCCCCCTCTAGGTGATTAGCTACCTTTGTAATCAAAGAATTTCAAGTGGTATCAGAGGGAGGTTGCTCAAGAAAAGACTTAATAGTCAGAGTAGATATCCATGGTAGCTGTCAGAAGGTTAAGATAGGTTCAGGAGAGAATCACAAAGAGATTAGATCCATGAAACTTCCTCTCTATAGGAAGGAGACTTTTGGTATATGGAAGGAAAGGGTCAAATTGTTCATGGAAGCATCTGATCCTAGCATCTATATCACAGTTCAAGAAGGACCCTTCATCCCAATGAAGAAATTTGTCCTTGATGCAAATCTTAAGACTTGAAAGAAGTACACTAAAATGATAAAGATGAAGTCATCTTAACAACAATAGATAAGAGGGCACATGACATTATAGTTAGTGTCATATATGACTCCACCTTTCAAAACCTGGTGCACTGCAAGACCTCAAAGGAAATATGGGACACCTTGATAGTGTACATGGAAGGTACTGAGGAAGTGAGAGACGATAGAAAGTCAATGCTAAATCAAGAGTGTAAAGATTTCAGAAAGATCAGGGAGGAGACTATAACTAGCTGTTATGAAAGGTTGTTCAGGAGAGTTAATGAGCCAAATACCTATGGCAGGGCCTTTAGTAATTATGATCTAAATGATAAGTTTCTTAGGTCTTTTACTAGAGACTGGGACACTAAGATATATGTCATTAGAGAAGTCGCAAAACTGGCAGATACTCCACCATCCATACTGTTTGGTAAGCTACTTTCATATAAGATGCAACTGACAACAAGGAAGGAGGAAGAGAAGTCTAGCAGAGGCCAGGCCAAAGAAACTTTTGTAGCCTTCAAGATAGAAAGCTCCAAGAGGAGCAACTTTGATAGAGCATGGAACATCTTCCTTGACAGCTTCTTCTGAGTTTAGTTCTTTTATCCTAGCACCGTATTTTCACCAATAACACTGGATGAGCTAATATAAAGCATAATTGACTCATCAAATACAATATTAATAGACTCTTCGACAACTCGGGTTTTCTTATTGAAAATCCTATATGCCTATCTATGGCTACTCTTGTAAGACCCCCTTTTTTTCTTTTTAAAATACCGGGGTCTTAGGCCCAGAACCGCCGCTTTGTGGTGACACCTTTGCACCCAGAAAGGTGATCACTACAAAACGCCAATCCTACCGGCCAAATCGATCGCAACTGTAGCAAAATAGTAAAGAAAGTCCACAGAAATCACATATATATGTAAATAATCTCAACAAAGGGAGTGTCCACAGATACAACAAAATTATAAGATCTTGGGCTCATGCCCAGTACATCATGTCCTCACTACAAATCTCTCAACGCGGAAGCAAATACTATAACTAATAGTGGTCAGGACTCACAGCCCCTGTCGTCTGAACTCCGATGCTAGACTTCCCCATCTCCAAGCGTGCCGACCTGCGAGGCTGCTCCTCCATGATGGGCTCCACGATCCCCTAAAATGATGTGGTTCGAAAACCGTTAGTCTAAAATACTAAGTCCTATCATCCCCCACCCCTTCCCCCATGGCCCCTAGGCACCGAGCGGAGAGGAAGAAAGGGGAGGACATGAAGGTTGAGAGTAATCAAGAAACAGATGGCAGCGGACCTATACTAGCAATTCTATAATAGATATTGACAATAAGATGAAATATGAAAAGTAACCTTCACTTATGTGGGAACACATAAGCCAAGGGGTCTTTTGCAAGGCTTGCTTCGTATAAAAAGTCTCATACCAATTCATACGTTGGGGTGTCGGTTATCAAACAGCAGTAAATATATATATCAAAATTGACCTTAATTTATAAACTTGCCCACACAAGCTTATAGACCAAGGGGTCGTTTTGCAAGTCTTAATGTATAAGCGTCCTATTCCACTTATATCTTAGGTGTTAGGGGTTAAATAAATCGATTATGCTATGACATGCAAGTGGGTATGATGGAACATGCAAGTGCAACACATACACCCGACTCTATGCACACAGACCTTTAGTTCCCCCTTTCTGGAGTCGTAACCTCTCAGGATACCTCCGTAGTGGCATACAGAAGCAGTGGGTTGGGCCTCGCCCACCTCTAAACCAGTAAAGCAATACCGGTCAGACCTATCGTACGCCTCAACTCTTGGTGCACGAAGCGGGCTCCTGCGTACTCTTGCCGGCTGGCGCACCGGACTTCTGTTGGAGAAGTGCTAACCACACTTGCCGTGTCAGCGTATTGGCATCGGTGCAACGACCCTCCAATACCGAAGACCCACCACCTTAATTTTCTTTCCTTTTATGCACATTCAAATTTACTGTATTCAAAACCGAGCCGAAGCTCCCCGGACCATAATGTCCGTCTCAAACAATCGAGCCGAAACTTATCGGGCCATCCTGCCCCTCACCAATATAAACCGAGTCAAACCAACTCCCCGAGACACCGGGGTGTGTGAAAGTGAACCCCTAATTATTCTAGTTGCTCTTTAAGATTTATCACTCCTACCGTTTACGTTAGCCCAAGACTGCCCAAGGTATACCCCGTGAAGGGCTTTCGAAGGCACTGGGAACTACGATGGGATTACGTCCAAAGATCCCTTTCGCAAGGCACTTACTATTATTGGTTGCTACCCAATTTCCCGACCCTTAACTAATTTTACTGAACCTAGCCCTAGTACATTAAACACTTCCTCCCTATGGGGAAGACGATCTTTCGTCGATCCCGGGCACCGCCTAACTCTAGTCAATCCATCCCTCTACTCATCCTACTACCAATAATGAACTTATTTTCAACCATCCAAACCAGCATACCACTAATCCCAAGATATGCATCAATTATACTCAAACATAATTTCTGCAGTTTTTACTATATGCAGACCACTTAAGCTATATGACTCGTAAAATGGGAGATGTGGAAACCACCCGTCACCACACATCTTCCCAAAACCCCGAGGTGATGGTAAGGGGGGACAGGGGTACATAAACACCAAGGACCACCCGCTGCAAGCAATGTGGGACTAATCCAACCACGGGATGGCGGGGATATTCCGCCACACGGGGGGGCCCACCGGGGTCAACACCCAGACCTGGAACGCGATGGGAAAGCCCAAATATGCGGTCCCACACACACCCAATCCCGCTGGACCTTGGTCCTCAACACACCCCCGCAGCGGGATGGCTCTGATACCATGTGGAAACCACCCGTCACCACACATCTTCCCAAAACCCCGAGGTGATGGTAAGGGGGGGCGGGGGTACATAAACACCAAGGACCACCCGCTGCAAGCAATGTGGGACTAATCCAACCACGGGATGGCGGGGATATTCCGCCATACGGGGGGGGGGGGGGGGGGGGCCCACCGGGGTCAACACCCAGACCTGGAACGCGATGGGGAAGCCCAAATATGCGGTCCCACACACACCCAATCCCGCTGGACCTTGGTCCTCAATAGGAGATACACCAAATAATCATCCAGTACCCATATGATAATTATTAGAGGGCTATAATGACATTTTTAGCATAAATCCAGAAATTCATAATTTTTTTTCTTTATCTGATAATTTATTTATTTATTCTAGTAGCCAAAAAGCCCAAGTTTGAACATGAAGTACCAATTTCAGACAAGATAATATTCCACTAAATTTATGATAGTTACAAAATGAATAATCAACTCTAAAGTCTAAGCCTTCCAATTTTTCAGCAAGGTTTTAGCCCTTAATTTTATTTTCAAATATATCCCATAATAAATCATTTTAAGAGGTATGTACAACAATAATACTTCCAAAAATTCAGATAAAATCCAAGTATGATTATAAGGACATATAAATTCTTTAGATCAAGTTTCACAATTTACCATTGAATAATAGAGTCTATACTTGATTTTCTCATAAAATTCCAAGTTAATGGGTTAATGAACAAAGTATACCAATTAGCCATCTAAAAATTCCAAATAACTTCCTACATGAGCATAATGAACTAGGAACACTACCTATCAAGTTTCATAATTTTTCATCAAATATTGAGCTCTGTAATAATTATTTAGCATGTTCGCAAAGTTATGAACTTGTGAAGTAGATACCCTAAATATGTATTAAAAATTCTATTAAAATTCAAAAATGATCAATATGCTCTAAACCTATCTCTGTCAAATGTTCATGACCTTTCAATGGGCAGTGGGATCATAATAGTCAAATTATTAATTAGGGTTATCCCAAGGGTTACAAATGAAGTGCTAAAAATATTGGTCCAAAATTCCCAAATAAATTACCAGAGGCTCAATATGTCCTCATGCCCACACTACCAAAATTTCATTACATTTCAAGGAGTTTTGCTAACCTAATTTAGCACTACAAGGTTTATGAACTAAGCTAGGGTTTGGGTTTTGTGGGCTCTACCCTTTTCAAAATCCTTTATGATTTTTACCAGATTGTTTTATCTACCCAAGGACCATCCATACAAAATTTGAAGTTCATCCAAGGTGTTTAGGACTCATGCCCTTCACAAGGCACAAAGGTCCTTCCTTAGGGTTTGGCCTAGGATCTTAGGGCAAATCAATTCCACTCTACCCCACATTCCATGGGGAGGTGCTAAATGCCATACCAAGTCAGTGGCCCAAATTTCAGCCTCTGTTGAGGTGATTTGGCCACTCAAAAACAAAAGTGCACTTTTTGACCGAAATACCCTCATTAAGGTAAAGCTAGGGTTAGGTCAATACCTATTCAAAACACATCCAAATTATGTGAAACTTTATACAGATATATAACATGAGGCCAGAGACCACTCACCAAAATTTGGGAGGGTTTGGAGGTCATTAGACCACCTAAATAAATTATCCTAGTGAAATTAAATAATTTCCAAAACTATAGAAAACGTGTCCCCAAAAATTCCCATTTTTGGGCAGGACCCAGATATTGTCTAGTGAGACTCCCTGCCAAAATTTCAAATCATTTGAGCCAAAGATGAAGTGGGGGCACTCAATTTAATTTCTGCATAGCCCTAGGTGTAGGTCCCACCAAAATGGGTGCCCTGGTCAAACCATAAACCCAAATTGGTTCAAATTAATTTTTTATTCAAGTAGACTCACTGGGCTATACTTTTCCTGTTGATGATGTTTTATGCAACAGCATCTATGTATTTTTAAAAATTAGAAACATTAAATATAAAAAGGTGTGACAGAATCATTAAAATGTATATTATAAACTATAGTTTAATTTCAACATTTGCACGAATCTTGGCGCATAGATTAACGGGATCCCTTCATCTCCTTCCTCCAGCCGACGGATCCGATTGATCCCGCCTGGAGCACCTTCCAAATGCCACCGCCGGCGATCCGGCCACCTCCCCGACCGGCCACCGCCACCACCACCTCCGTTGAGGTGGTGGCCGTCGCCAGGCGGCGGCTTGGCCGCCGGAGGGCCGTTTTCCGGCGAACCTGACAAGCAAAAAAGACGGGAAAAAACCAGAAATTTCTAATTTGGATTCGGCTCAATTGAGCCCGAACCTTGGCCCTAATGATTGCTAAGAACTATCCAGGGAAGAAGGAGAGGAGGAGGACCTTGCTGGGCGGCTGTAGCCTTGCCAATCACCGGGAAACCATTTTGTTGGTGGTGGTGGTCCGAATTTTGCAACAACACTGTGAAACACCTTGGCTCCTTCGGGTAAGTGGTGGAAATGAATCCTTGGAGTCCAGTGAATCTTTTAAAAAGAGGAAATAGTGTGTTAGGTGGCTGGGAATGCATTTGCCATCATTGGCCTCTAGTCAACATTGGCGGCCATGGTAGGTGGGGGAAGAAGCCTGGCTCCAGCCAGTCAAGGAGTAGCTGGTTGAACTCCCCTTGTCCTGGTGAGTTGAATGGGGGGGGGGGGGGGGTTCGGGAAGGATGGGGAAGGGGAAGGATGAGCCCAAGTCTTCCTCCATTTCTTCTCTTCTCTTTCTCTCTCTTCCCTTTGAAGCTCTTTCTCTCTCCCATTCACCAAGCTGAATTTTGACTCCTACCTAACCCAATGGCAGCCCACATGTTTACTTCATCCATCCAAGCAAGGTTAGCCCAAGTGAATTGGGCTTGAGTTTGAGTTAGCCCATTTGGGCTAACATGACCTAAACTTTGACCATGGTTGACCTTGGTCAATTTAGTCTTTGAGGTTGGCCCTAATGGGTCCTTGGTGACCCATTGGCCTCCCCTAAGGCCTAGGTAGGGTTATCTTGGCCCTTTGGATGTCACTTGACCCTTAGGCAGGGCACTTGAAAACTTTAGGGCTAGAGTTGACTATGGTCAACTTAGCCTTTTTGGTTGGCCCCAATGGGTCCTTGGTGACCCATTGGCCTCTAACTAGGGTTATGAAGGTATATGTGGGGTCCACTTGGCTAATGGAACTTCAATTGGCCCTTGTGCAGGTTAGTTTGACCCATTAAGGGTAGGTTGACCCATTTAGGGTTAGAGTTGACTTTGGTCAACTTAACACTTTGGACTACCCTTCGTGGGTCCTAAGAGACCCATTGACCTCACTTTAGGTCTAGAAAGTCCTTGGTAGGGTTAGTTGGGCACATTAGAGGTCAACTGCCCTTGATTAGGGCACCTTGCCCTATTTAGGCCTATGGTGGTCCTAGGTCAAATTGGTCACCTGGGGTTGACTCCAATGGACCCTTAAGGCTTTAGTGGACCCTCTAATGGGTTAGTGATGTTGTGGTGGGGTCATGGAGTCCTGGTGAAGCCCTAAGGTCGAACCCTAGGTTTGGTGATGAGGTTGTGCCATAGGCAGACCATGGTGATCCTCACCTTGGCCTTCTATCTCTTGGCCCATTTCTGGCTTCCTAGGGTTTTGGCATGACCTAGTCATGGCCAAAACCACTCTTAGGGGTCTAGTTGGAAATGGGATGTTACAACTCTAGCCTATGAAAATACCTTCAAAACATTTTTCACTATATTTCATATGATAATACTTCTCATTGTTAAGTACGAAGCATTTGCTGCAAAGATTCCAAAGTAGGACACAGTCAGTTTTCTGCCTTTCAATAGTTTATAAGGTGTCTTACGATAGCATTTGTTGATTAATGATATATTTTACACATGGAAAGCTGTGTTGATTGCCTCACCCCAGAAGTACTCTTATAGTGAAGAGTCATTCAACATAGTTGTACATACTTCAATTAGAGTTCTGTTCCTTCTCTCGGTGTTCGGTCCACTGATCCCATTGTCCTAGATTTGTAAGAAGTTAAACAGGTCAATGGTATACACATTGTTGTATTTGATGTATGTTTAAGTTCATGCATATAGGTTGGTCTTTGTCACAAAGATTTGACATATAGTTCAAGAGACAATGATAGGTGGACTAAAAGTGATAGGCTGGAAATTCTGAAAAGTGCTTAAGTCTAGTAGCGTTGAGTGCGGCAAGCTCACTCAACGCCATACAACTAATAGCGCTGAGAAAAGGCTGACAGTCAAAGCTTACAGTATTGAATAGGCAAAAATTTGGCTAAGCCCACAGGCGTGGAGTGAGCTCAATTCACTCGACGCCATATGGCCAGAATCGTCGAGTCAAGGATATTCTGTCAACGCCAAAGTATAAGATGACAAAAAAGTACAGAAGTGTTGAGTGAAGCTCATTCATTCAACGACAAGTCAAAAGGCTTTGAGTCTAGTCTTCCTGTGAAGAAACAAGAATTTGGCTAAGTCCAGAATCATTGAGTGAAGCCAGTTCACTCAACACACTCAATGCCAAACTTCAGCAAGAAGGCAAGATTGCAGAAAATCAGGCTAAGTATAAAAGCATTGAGTAAAGCTTATACACTCAACGCTCTCGATGCTTTTAAGCAGAAAGGGCAAAAGATTATGGCTAAGGCAAAAGGCGTTGAGTGAGGCATACACACTCAATTCTCTCAATAGAGCTGAAATATTTCTAAGTCCAAATTCGTTGAGTATTGCCTATTCACTCAACATCACTCAATGCCTAGCAGAGCTGAAGTAAATTCTAAGTCCATAATCATTGAGTATTTCTTATCCACTTTCGTCGAGCTGAGCTCTGAGCTCGTCGAACTGAGTTCAGAGTTCGTCGAACTCAGCTTTCACTTTTTCATCGAGCTGAGCTCTGGGTACGTCGAACTTAGTTTTGAGTTCACCGAACTGAGGATTTTTGGAATGATGCTTGATTTTGCAAGTCCAGAATGATGCTGACGTCAGCAAAGTCAACAAGTGAAAGAATTTCAAATTCATTATTTAAATGCTGCAAATCGACATTAACGTCACTGTCAGTTTACAGTCAATAACAATTTGATTAAGATAAGGTTTTAACAGCGGTTAAAACTTAGACACGTGTCAATCATCTCGCAAATCGACGGGATTATAAATAGCAGTTGAGATCGAGATTAAATCAACTTTCTGATTAACATTAATTGATTCTTAAATCGAGAAGCGGGAGTTCGTCGTCATTATCTGCCATTGTTACAGAGCCAAGAATTTAAAATTAATAAATCTTAAGGGTTTCTGAGTTCGCTGGTGCAATCAACATCGGCTACAACAAGTATAGAGGATGTCTCTCTAAGGAAGACGAATCAGTCTAGGAAAGCCATAGCGGAAATTGCTTCACGATTCAATCTGAGCAAAATTTGTAGATCATTTTTTGCATCGAAGAAGAAGATATCTGTGCCAGATTCTGACTGGAAAAAAGGATAAGGCAGAGGAATTGCAATCTGCCTCACAGGTTATCTTTTTAAAGATTGTCTTCCCCTCTTTCTTCAACAAGAACAGAATAAAGTTTCTGAGTAATTTCCAGCACTAGTCGTAGACCATTGAAGATCAATCTTCTTGTTGCTGGGAAGTAGATATGGCTGAGATTTTCTTAGCCTAGAAAAAATTTGACTGAGGGAGCAATTTCTCTTGAGTTGAATCAACATTCCTTTTTCAAAATCTATGGATCTGTGATAGATTTGTGTTGAGGCCTAAATTGATTAGGCTGTGTGAGAGATCTATGTGATCTTATTATAATGCCTAAATTATAAAGGCTGTGAGAAGGATCTGTGAGATCTATCTTAGGTTTGTGGGCCTGTGATTGGATCCTTATGTGGATCTGTGTGGGGCTGTTACTCCCAGCCTATGTTAAGGGCAGTTGTGCCTGTGTTTGGTAGTAAGGAGACTACTGTGTGGACGGCTGTGAGCCTGTGTTGTAAGTCTCAGTGGAGACTGAATGATCATGTGGCATCGTGCTGTAATCTCTGAGGAGCCATAATTTTTGGAGAAGTGTCTTGTCTAAAATACTATTAGAAAGGTGGAGAGGACAGTGGATGTACCCATATATTGGGGAATCACTATAAAATCTGGTGTGTTGTGTCTTGTGTTTTGTTGTGCTGAGTATTGTGTTCTTGAAATCTGAATTAAGTATACACAATAGGACATAAGTTATAAAAGATTTTAAAGAACTATAAAAGACTTCAATAACCTATTAACCCCCTCCCCGGCTAGGTTATTATCTACCCTTGTAATCAAAGACTTTCAAGTGGTATCAGAGGGAGGTTGCTCAAGAAAAGAGTTAATAGTCTGAGTAGATCTCCATGGTAGCTGTTAGAAGGTTAAGATAGGTTCAGGAGAGAATCACAAAGAGGTTGAATCCATGAAACTTCCTCTCTACAGGAAGGAGACTTTTGGCATGTGGAAGGAAAGGGTCAGATTGTTCATGGATGCATCTGATCCTAGGATCTATCATAGTTTAAGAAGGACCCTTTATCCCAATGAAGACATCTGTCCTTGATGTAAATCTTAAGACTCCAAAGAAGTACACTGAAATGACTAAGGATGAAGTCATCTTAGCAACAATAGATAAGAGGGTACAAAACATTATAGTTAGTGTCATATGACTCCACCTTTCAAAACCTGGTGCACTGCAAGACCTCAAAGGAAATGCGGGACACCTTGATAGTGTACATGGAAGGTACTGAGGAAGTGAGAGATGATAGAAAGTCAATGCTAAATCAAGAGTATGAAGCTTTCAGACAGATCAGGGAGGAGACCATAACTAGTTGTTATGAAAGGTTCTTCAGGACAATTAATGAGCTAAAGACCTATGTCAGGGCCTTTAGTAATTATGAGCTAAATGATAGGTTTCTTAGGTCTCTTACTAGATACTAAGACACTAAGATATGTGTCATTAGAGAAGTGGCAAAACTGACAGATACTCCACCATCCACACTATTTGGTAAGATGCTTTCATATGAGATGCAGCTGATAGGAAGGAAGGAGGAAGAGAAGACAAGCAGAGGCCAGGCCAAGGAAACTGTTGTGGCCTTCAAGGCAGAAAGCTCCATGAGGAGCAACATTGATTGAGTTTGGAGCATCTTCCTTGACAGCTTCTTTTGAGTTTAGTTCTTTTATCCTAGCACTTGTATCTTCAACAACAACACTAGATGCGCTACTATAAAGCATACTTGACTCATCAAATAAAATATTAATAGACTCTTCGATAACCAGGATTTTCTTATTGAAAATCCTATATTCCTTACTATGGCTACTCGACCCTATGAAAATACCTTCAAAACATTTTTCACTAAACTTCGTATGATAATACTTCTCATTGTTAAGTACGAAGCATTTGCTCCAAAGATTCCAAAGTAGTATGGTGTCCATTTTCTGTCCTTCAATAGTTTATAAGGTGTATTATTATAGCATTTGTTGATTAGTGCTCTGTTTTGCACGTGGCAATCTGTGTTGATTGCCTCAGCCCAGAAGTACTCTGGTAGCGAAGAGTCATTCAACATAGTTGTACATGCTTCAATGAGAGTTCTGTTCTTTCTCTCGGTGTTGGGTCCTTTGATCCCAATATCCTAGATTTGTATGAAGTCGAACTGGTCAATGGTATACACATAGTTTTATTTGATGTATGTTTAAGTTCATTCATACAGGTTGGTCTTTGTCACAATAATTGGACATATAGTTCAAGATACAATGACAGGTGGACTCAAAGCGATAGGCTGGAAATTCAGAAAAATTCCTAAGTCTAGAAGAGTTGAGTACAACAAGCTCACTCAACGCCATACAACTAATAGCACTAAGAGAAGGTTGACAGTAAAAGCTTACAATATTGTAAAGGTAGAAATGTGGCCAAGTCCACAAGCGTTGAGTGAGCTCAACTCATTTGATGTCATATGGACAGAATCGTTGAGTCATGGATATTCTGTCAATGCCAAAGTATAAGGAGACAGAAAAGTACAGAAGCATTGAGTGAAGCTCATTCACTCAACTCCAAGTCAAGAGGCTTTGAGTCTAGTCATCCTATGAAGAAACAAGAGTTCGGCTAAGTCCATAAACGTTGAGTGAAGCCAATTCACTCAACGCACTCAACACCAAAATTCAGCAAGAAGGCAAGATTGCAGAAAATCAGTCTAAGTATAAAAGCATTGAGTAAAACTTATACACTCAATGCTCTCAACGCTTTTAAGCAGAAAGGGCAGAAGAATATGGCTAAGTCAAAAAGCATTGAGTGAGGTATATACACTCAACGCTCTCAACAGAGATAAAATATTTCTAAGTCCAAATTAGTTGAGTATGGCCTATTCACTCAACGCCACTCAATGCCTAGCAGAACTGAAGAAAATTCTAAGTCTAGAATCATTGAGTATTGCTTATGTAACACCCCCTATCCGTCACATAGCATATAGCAGTAGGTCCGGCCGGGGCCCGACGTCGTATGCCACAGACAGACCGGGTGGTTACGCATGGAAACCATCCAACCAATCATAACGTCCTACGCAGAGCATTCTAGCAGAAGCAGTTTATAAAAGTTGCAATAAAGAACCCAGCACTAAAGCATGAATGTCCACTAATCCAAAATAGGAATGTTATACAAATACCAACACAAGCCTTAAGGCCTTACAAAATATTTCACTTGATATTACATGATTTACAAACCACGGCACGCAGGCCGGTCATACATGAATAAAACAGTAAACACTTCCAATTGGGACTTCGAGGGCCGGCTTCGCAAAAAGGGCTTTATCCCGCTATTGACCGCTTGGTCCAGCAGCACCTGCAAGCAACAAACCACCGCACGGTGGCAAAACAAGGCAACGGTCAGCAATGCTGACCAAATTATAACGATCTCGCCCCCAGCTCGGGGCGGAGATGCTCCTTCCCTGCATTTCATTAGCATAAGCGAGCAATATAACAACTCATTGCATCACAGGCGTTGGCACGCATGGCCACACACCCCGTGCTCTCAGGGCACATTCTTGGTGATCGCAGTCTAAGCCGCTAACTCACCACCATCTCCAGGGCGGCAATAACTCGTGAGCAAAATGGTCTTTTAGGCAGACGTTACGACACATTAATGTCATCAACAGCCTATGTCACGACACTTTAATGTCATCGACAGAAAGACCCGACCTCTATGCCCTCGGCATAACGCAGGAACGGTTCCCACTCAACCTATTGCTCACTTGCCACGACACTTAAATATCATCGGCACGAGTTAAGTTTCCCCGAAGCCCGTGACTCGAACGTACAATGTTACATAACCCAGTAATGTACAAGTTGGCACCTAGGCCCACAAATTGGCAAGATCACGCATCCGTCCAGTTTTCCGGGTGCACCTTTGGGTTAATCCCCAAGGCTCCCTGTTGCAATCTACCACGTAGAAAACCCAAAAAACAATCAATCGCGCGGAGTCTTCTCCGGCATTTATGCAATGCAACATCACCGATCCAGACCAACATGTCCGGGTAGGCTTCACACATCATGCCTATGTCCGTTCTCGCTTACAGACTCTAAACAACGGGGACTTCACATATCTACCCGAAGGAACGCCTCCAACTCACCGCAAACTCGCGAGAGCGGGCTTCCTATGCAAAGAAGGAGAGCTACTCATGCTCAAGAAGAGAATCGTTACCATAGCGTTCCTCTTTACCGCCATGGAAAAGTAAGCGGATGAAAAGCACTGCACTAGCTTTGCCTCCGTGGATCCGGAGTCGGCTTGCGATTTGGAGCTTCGAAGCTCCTCCAATGGCCGGATCTAGCTCCTTCTTCCTGCTTGGCTCTCCTCTCTCTCTAAGGTTTTAGAAAGATAATAACTTATGAAAAGTGAGGGTTTCTAAGTCCAATCTCGGGTATATCCCTTCAGGAACAACCCCCAGCCGTTGGATCATCAATTAAAGAAATGAATGGCTTTGATTCGGGACTGAAATGCCCAATCTGGACCGAACACGGCCTAGCACACTCCCATGTCCAGGTCCGTATGCCTCATTCGCTGTCAAAATCAATTCTCCTGGAACAACACACGGGTATCGAACACGCCTGTGTTCGACCTGACACGCCCGTGTTCCACCTGACACGACCGTGTGGCCGGCCGTGTACCCCCATCGATTTTCCCCGAAAACAACCTGAGCACTGCACGGGTTCTAGGACACGCCCGTGTACTTGCCCGTGTCACCTGAACACTCCTGGGCTCCAGGCCGTGTACACGGTCTCGACACTCGACACTTCGTCGAGTGAAGATCGTCGACCAGATGACACGGCCTTGGACACGCCCGTGTCCTAGGCCGTGTGCCTTGTCTCGACACATCGTCGAGCAAAGTGTCGACTTCCCGGGACGAGTGTCGACACGGGTTGACACGCCCTGCGACACGCCCGTGTCGCATGCCGTGTTCCATGTCTTGACACTTCGTCGAACGAAGAGTGTCGACTTCGCGGGCTAAGTGTCGATACGGGTCGACACGCCCTACGATACGCCCGTGTCGCAGGCCGTGTGCCCAGTCTCGACACAATGTCGAGTCCAGAGTGTCGACTTCCCTGCTCAGTGTCGACACAAGCTTGACACGCCCAGGGACACGCCCATGTCCCAGGCCGTGTGCCTGCAGCCAGAACCCAAAACTGGCCCAAAACTTCCCCCGTCGCTCCTTTGAGTTTCGGGGCGTTACAACTCTCCCCCTCTTAAAGGAATTTCGTCCTCGAAATTATATAAAGGAAAGACATGTACAAAACCAAAATTTGTACCTGAGCGGAACAACTCCGGATACTCGTCAAGCATAGTCTTATCTCGCTCCCAAGAGTGCTCCTCACGACCGCAATTGTCCCACCAGACCTTAACCATCATGATCTCTTTATTGCGTAGCCGCTTGACCTCCGAGTCCTCAATCCGCACGGGCTTGACCTTTGTCATCAACCCACTATCCACCGGCACTTGATCGACCGCGATCACTTGCGTAGGCTCTTGCACCGGCTTCCGATGTACCGAAATATGGAATACATCATGTAAACCACTAAGCTCCACTGAAAGCTTCAACCGATAGGCTGCTTCACCGACTCGCTCCAGAACCTCAAACGGCCCAAGGTACCTCGGGCTTAGATTTTTCAGTCGCCGCACCCGCGAGACACCCTTGAACGGCTTGATCTTTAAGTACACATAGTCGCCCATAGCGAACTCCACGTTCCTGTGCTTGGCATTATAGTACTTTGCTTGCCGGTCCTGAGCGATAAGCAACCTTTCCCGAATGGTTCTCACCAAAGAAGTAGCATCCTCCACTTCCGATCGCTTATACAACTTTGACTCACCCGTTTCTAACCAAGACAACGGCGTGCGACATTTTCTACCATATAGGGCCTCAGAAGGCGTCATCTGAATACTCGCTTGGTAGCTATTATTGTATACGAACTCCACTAAATAAAGGCGATCTTCCCACTGCTTTCCAAAATCCAAGACGCACATGCGGAGCATGTCTTCCATGGTTCTATTGACCCTCTCGGTCTGCCCTTCTGTTTGCGGATGGAAGGCTGTGCTGAATTTCAGCTTTGTTCCCAACATTTGCTGCACAAGCCTCCAATCATTGGACGTGAACCACCCATCTCGGTCACTCACGATGCTGCGAGGCACACCATGAAGCCGTACTATGTTATCCACATAAAGCTTTGCCAATTTCTCCACCGGATCATCCTTCCTATGCGGGATGAAATGCGACACCTTCGTTAACCGATCAACAACCACCCAAATAGCGTCGTTACCCTTTTGCGACCTTGGCAAATCGTGCACAAAGTCCATAGAGATGTCGTCAAATTTCCACTCCGGAATAGCAATGACTTAAGAAATCCTCCCGGCTTTTAGCACTCGGCCTTCACCAAGGCGCAAGTTTGGCACTTTGCTACGTATAGCGCCACATCCTTCTTCAAACCCGGCCATCAAAACAGTTTCTTCACATCATGGTACATCTTCGTGCTCCCCGGGTGAATCGAGTACTTGGTATGGTGTGCCTCGTACAACAACTCCACCCGCAAATTACCCACACTTGGGACGCACAGACGGCCGTTTCTCCAAAGTAATCCGTCCTCCACGACGAATTGGGAATTTGACCCATCCAGAGCCTCTAACATGAACTGCTTCATATGAGCAACCATATCCAAAGCCTGCCGAATACGATCAGCCAGGTCATATTAGACTTTAGTCCAATTCAGAACTGCTTCAACACTTGATTGCCTGTCCACACAAACAATCTCCAACACCTCCAACTCCCGCACCAACCGTTCATCATGCACCGATAGCCAATTGGCTTGAGCTGGGGCTCGGCGACTCAACGCGTCCGTAACCGCATTCCCTTTACCAGGCATGTAGTGGATCTTGAATGTATAGTCCCCCAGGAACTCCATCCATCTACGCTGCCGCATATTCAGATCCTTCTGATCAATAAGATACTTCAGGCTCTTGTGATCGGTGTAGATATCAATCTTCACACCGTACAAATAGTGCCTCCATAGGTTCAAGGCAAAATCACGGCCGCTAACTCCAAGTCATGGACCGGATAGTTCCTTTCATGCACTTTTAGCTGTCTCGAGCCATAAGCTATTACACTTCCGTGTTGCAGTAGCACGCAACCCAAACCGCTGCCCGAAGCATCACTATAAATCTCATAGCCTTCGGTCCCACATGGCGAACTCAGCACAGGCGCCGTGGTCAACCGACACTTCAACTCCTCAAAAGCTCGCGCGCACTCCGGCATCCAAACGAACTTATGCTCCTTCCTCGTCAAAGTAGTGAGAGGTAACGCTATCCTCGAGAAGTTCTCTACGAAGCGCGTATAATAGCCGGCAAGCCCCAGAAAACTCCGGACTTCCGCTACCGTAACAAGCTCAGGCCACTCCCGTATCGCAACGATCTTCGCCGGATCCACAGCAATACCCTCTCCACTCACTATATGACCGAGGAACGCCACTGAGGATAGCCAAAACTCGCACTTCGAGAACTTGGCATATAACTGATTTCTCCTTAGCGTCTCCAACACCAAATGAAGATGCTTGAAGTGATCTTCCTCACTTTGCGAGTACACCAAAATATAGTCGATGAAGACGATCACGAAATGGTCCAAGTACTCCCTGAAAGTCCTGTTCATCAAATCCATGAATACTGACGGCGCATTAGTCAGCCCAAACGGCATGACCGTAAACTCATAATGCCCGTATCTCGTACTAAACGCTGTCTTCGGGATATCACTCTCCCTTATTCGCAGCTGATAGTACCCAGCCTTGATATCCAACTTCGAGTACACCGTCGACCCTACCAACTGATCAAAAAGATCATCAATCTGGGGGATCAGGTACTTGTTCTTCTCCATCAGCTTGTTGAGCTCCCGATAATCAATATATAGCCTCAAACTTCCGCCCTTCTTCTTAACAAAGAGGACCGGTGCGCTCCAAGGCGAAGAACTCAGGCGCACATACCCTTGCTCCAACAACTCTTGCAGTTGAACTTTTAGCTCCGCCATTTCTTTAGGCGATAGCCGATAAGGAGATCGTGACACAGGCTTTGCACCTGACACTAGCTCAATCGTGAAATCTATCTCCCGCTGAGGCGGGGCTCCAGGAAGATCTGCGGGGAACACATCAGGGTATTCCGATACCACTGAAATACAATCCAACGCGGGCTTCGGCTTCGCAACCTCCACTAGTGTAAAGAACAGTTCTGCACCGGCACAAACCACCTTCACCACCTGAAGAGCAGAAATCAACGTCTTGCTCGACCCCTTTAAGCCCGTAAAAGTCGTCTCACGACTTGCTCCCAGCTTGACTTCCTTGCTACCGCAATCTATATGGGCCTGCTGCTCCGAGAGCCAGTCCATGCCAAATATAACATCGAACTCCACTAACGGAAGTAAAGACGCCTGTAGGTCGAACTCCTGATCTCCAATACGAATCTTAACATCGCAGATCCTATCCGCTCGCATCGAACACCCATTGGGCAACAACACATCCAACTTATCCTTCGCCATCGAAGAAGGGACTCCGATGCGTGATATAAATCCTTCAAACAAGAAGGAGTGTGAAGCTCCCGTATCGAAGAGTGCTCGTGCCGGATTTTCACAAATCAATGCAAATCCTAAACAAGCAGTGGTAAGGTAACATGTGCATAACAAGTATTTAAAGAAATTGACTTGCTATAAATTAAACCGTACCTGTCACCACATCAGCTTGTTTGATGGCCTCCTGTTGGCCAAGATTATACACCCTCGGTTGGGCCGGAGCATAGTGGGACGCGGTCGACTCCACCGCCTTTCCCTTCTCTTCATAAGTAGCTCCCGGCCTCCTTTCGGACTTGGGACGTCCGCTCCGGCACTCACGGGCATAATGCCCCAACTTCCCACAGTTATAACATGCGCCCGGGGTCCGACCCGTAGTCGCCCCAGAAGCACCAGCAGAGAGGGCTAGACCTGAAGTCTTAGCTTTCTTGTTCCACTTTCGGAACACAGATTTTGAGGTGTTCGGCCCTCTGGACTCCGACCTCTTCTAGCCCAAGCTTTTCTTTGCCTGCACATTCTTCATGTCCTTCTCAAAGGACCGGGCCGTGTTGACCAAGGTTAAGAAACCATGCGTCATCGGCCCCGAGAGTAGTAACGTCAACTCATCTCTCAAGCCTTCATAGAAGCGATTAGTCTTGCGCTCCTCATCCACGATGGTGGAGCTAGCATATCGACTCAAACGAGTGAACTCATGGAGATATTCATCCACGCTCTTCTCACCATGAACTAACTTCAGAAATTCGTTCTCCAACGCTATATTCTGCGTCGAAGGGAGGTATCTAGCCAAGAACAATCTCGAGAACTCTTCCATCGAGACATCACCAAGTTGCCTACCTCTCAATAAGTGCAGCTCCAATCCTTCCCACCACATTCTCGCTTCACCGTCCAGAAGGAACGTAGCGATGGTGGTCATTTGCCACTCCTCCGTCTCCGTTGCTGTCATGACTCTTTTCACCCTGGAGAGCCAGTCTTCAGCCTGAGATGGGGTTCCCAACCCCGAGAATAACGGAGGGTTAAAGCTCATTACATGCTTAAGCTGCCTCTCAGTTGCCCTCCTTGGCACCACCAGTTCCACAACCACTTGCTCCACTCTCCTCGGCTCAGCCTCTTGAAGAGGTTCCGGCTCCATCGCAGGAGCGGGCTGCTGCGTTTGCCGTGCAGGCTGTGCATTTATCACGGCCAACACAGCTTCGGCCACCAAGCGTATGTTCTCAACTGATAGAGGTGTTGCAGGAGCAACATCTGGTGCACTGCTAGCCTCAGAAACTCAGCGTTCTGACGGCCCAATACCACTTCTGGTCACCTATAGTGGTACAAAACACCATTAAGCGACCAAATTAACTGCAAACAACAATTATAGGAACACGCAAGTTCCTCAAACACGCGTATTTTCATTCCTAAGTGGACATTCATGGGTTCTTTTACCGTTATAACGATGATGCACACAATGTGCTCACCACCCCTTAAAAAGAATTCGTCCACGAAATCAGCTTAAGCCCGACCAAAACCAGTAGTCTGATACCAAATTGTAACACCCCCTATCCGTCACATAGCATATAGCAGTAGGTCCGGCCGGGGCCCGACGCCGTATGCCACAGACAGACCGGGTGGTTACGCATGGAAACCATCCAACCAATCATAACGTCCTACGTAGAGCATTCTAGCGGGAGCAGTTTATAAAAGTTGCAATAAAGAACCCAGCACTAAAGCATGAATGTCCACTAATCCAAAATAGGAATGTTATACAAATACCAACACAAGCCTTAAGGCCTTACAAAATGTTTCACTTGATATTACATGATTTACAAACCACGGCACGCAGGCCGGTCATACATGAATAAAATAGTAAACACTTCCAATTGGGGCTTCGAGGGCCGGCTTCGCAAAAAGGGCATTAGCCCGCTATTGACCGCTTGGTCCAGCAGCACCTGCAAGCAATAAACCACCGCACGGTGGCAAAACAAGGCAACGGTCAGCAATGCTGACCAAATTCTAACGATCCTGCCCCCAGCTCGGGGCGGCGATGCTCCTTCCCTGCATTTCATTAGCATAAGTGAGCAATATAACAACTCATTGCATCGCAGGCGTTGACACGCATGGCCACACGCCCCGTGCTCTCAGGGCACATTCTTGGTGATCGCAGTCTAAGCCGCTAACTCACCACCATCTCCAGGACGGCAATAACTCGTGAGCAAAATGGTCTTTTAGGCAGACGTTACGACACTTTAATGTCATCAACAGCCTATATCACGACACTTTAATGTCATCGACAGAAAGACCCGACCTCTATGCCCTCGGTATAACGTAGGAACGGTTCCCACTCAAACCGTTGCTCACTTGCCACGACACTTAAATATCATCGGAACGAGTTAAGTTTCCCCGAAGCCCGTGACTCGAACGTACAAAGTTACATAACCCAGTTATGTACTAGTTGGCACCTAGGCCCACAAATTGGCAAGATCACGCATCCGCCCAGTTTTCCGGGTGCACCTTTGGGTTAATCCCCAAGGCTCCCTGTTGCAATCTACCACGTAGAAAACCCGAAAAACAATCAATCGCGCGGAGTCTTATCCGGCATTTATGCAATGCAACATCACCGATCCAGACCAACATGTCCGGGTAGGCTTCACACATCATGCCTATGTCCGTTTTCGCTTACGGACTCTAAACAATGGGAACTTCACATATCTACCCAAAGGAACGCCTCCAACTCACCGCAAACTCGCGAGAGCGGGCTTCCTATGCAAAGAAGGAGAGCTACTCATGCTCAAGAAGAGAATCGTTACCCTAGCATTCCTCTTTGGCGTCATGGAAAAGTAAGCGGATGAAAAGCACCGCACTAGCTTTGCCTCCGTGGATCCGGAGTCGGCTCGCGATTTGGAGCTTCGAAACTCCTCCAATGGCCGGATCTAGCTCCGTCTTCCTTCCTTGGCTCTCCTCTCTCTCTAAGCTTTTAGAAAGATAATACCTTATGAAAAGTGAGGGTTTCTAAGTCCAATCCCGGGTGTATCCCTTCAGGAACAACCCCCAGCCGTTGGATTATCAATTAAAGAAATGAACGGCTTTGATTCGGGACTAAAATGCCCAATCTAGACCGAACACGGCCTGGCACACGCCCGTGTCCAGGGCCGTGTGCCTCATTCGCCGTCAAAATCGATTCGTCTGGAACAACACACGGGTATCGAACACGCCCGTGTTCGACCTGACCCGCCCGTGTTCGACCTGACCCGCCCGTGTTCCACCTGACACGGCCGTGTGGTCGGTCGTGTACCCCCATCGATTTTCCCTGAAAATAACCCGAGCACTGCACGGGTTCTAGGACACGCCCGTGTCCTTGCCCGTGTCACCTCAACACGCCTGGGCTCCAGGCTTTGTACACGGTCTCGACACTCGACACTTCGTCGAGCGAAGATCGTCGACCTGATGACACGGCCTTGGACACGCCCGTGTCCTAGGCCGTGTGCCTTGTCTCGACACATCGTCGAGCAAAGTGTCGACTTCCCAGGACGAGTGTCGACACGGGTTGACACACCCTGCGACACACCCGTGTCGCAGGCCGTGTGCCATGTCTCGACACTTCGTCGAACGCAGAGTGTCGACTTCGTAGGCTAAGTGTCGACACGGGTCGACACGCCCTGCGACACGCCCGTGTCGCAGGCCGTGTGCCCAGTCTCGACACAATGTCGAGTCCAGAGTGTCGACTTCCCGGCTCAGTGTTGACACAAGCTTGACACGCCCTGGGACACGCCCGTGTCCCAGGCCGTGTGCCTGCAGCCAGAACCCAAAACTGGCCCAAAATGTCCCCCGTCACTCATTTGAGTTTCGGGGCGTTACAGCTTATCAACTTTTCATCGATCTGAGATCTGAGCTCGTCGAACTGAGTTCAGATTTCGTCAAACTGAGCTTTCACATTTTCGTCGAGCTGAGCTCTGGGTTTGTCGAACTGAGTTTTGAGTTCGTCGAACTGAGGATTTCTAGAATGATGCTTGATTTTGCTAAGTCCAGAATGATGCTGACGTCAGCAAAGTCAACAAGTCAAAGAATTTCTGATTCGTTATTTAAGTGCTGCAAATCGACGTTAACGTCGCCATCAATCTACAATGAATCTCAATTTAATTAAGCTGAGGTTTTAATAGCTGTTAAAACTGGGAAACGTGTCAATTATCTCGCAAATCGATAGGATTATAAATAGCAGCTGAGATCGAGATTAAATCAACTTTTTGATTAACATTAATTGATTCTAAAATCAAGAAGCGGGAGTTTGTCATCTTCATCCACCATTGTTACAGAGCCAAGAACTTCAAATTGATAAATCTTAAGGGTTTCTGAGCTCGATGGTGCAATCAACATCTGCTCCAGCAAGTACAAAGGATTTCTCTATGGAAGACGAATCAGTCTAGGCAAGCCCTAGCTGAAATTACTTTACGATTCAATCTGAGTCAAATCTGAAGATCATTTTCTGAATCGTAGAAGAAGAAGATATTTGTGCCAGATTCTGACTGGAGAGAAGGATAAGGCAGAGGAATTGCAATCTGCCTTACAGGTTAGTTGTTTAAAGATTGTCTTCCCCTCTTTCATCAGCAAGAACAGAATCCAGATTCTGAGGAATTTCCAGCACAAGCTGCAAACCACTAATGATCAATCTTCTTGTTGCTGGGAAGCAGATAGGGCTGAGATTTTCATAACCTAGGAAGAAATAGACTCAGGGAGTAATTTCTCTTGAGATGAATCAACATTCCTTTTTAAAATTTGTGGATCTGTGATAGATCTGTGTTGAGTCCTAGATTGATTAGGCTGTGTGATCTTATTGCAAAGCCTAAATTATAAAGGATGTGAGAAGGATCTGCGAGATCTGTGTTAGGGTAGTGGGCCTGTGATTGGATCCTTATATGGATCTGTATGGGGCTGTTTCTCCCAGCATGTGTTAAGGGCAGTTGTGCCTGTGTTTGGTAGTGAGGAGATTACTGTGTGGAGGCTTGTGAGCCTGTGTTGTAAGTGTCAGTGCAGACTGACTGATCCTGTGGGATCATGCTGTGATCTCTGAGGAGCCATAGTTTTTGGAGAAGAGCCTTATCTAACATACTATTAGAAAGGCGGAGAGGGACAGTGGATGTACCCATACACTGGGGAACCACTATAAAATCTGGTGTGTTGTGTCTTGTGTTTTGCTGTGCAGAGTATTGTGTTCTTGAAAGCTGAATTAAGTATACAAAATAGGACATAAGTTATAGAAGATTTTAAAGAAATGTAAAAGACTTCAATAACCTATCCACCCTCCCTAGGTGATTAGATACCCTTGTAATCGAAGACTTTCAAGTGGTATAAGAGGGAGGTTGCTCAAGAAAAGACTTAACAGTCTGAGTAGATCTCCATGGTAGCTGTCAGAAGGTTAAGATGGGTTCAGGAGAGAATCACAAAGAGCTTGGATCCATGAAACTTCCTCTCTGCAAGAAGGAGACTTTTGGCATACGGAAGGAAAGAGTCAAATTGTTCATGGAAGCATCTGATCCTAGGATCTATATCACAGTATAAGAATGACCCTTCATCCCAATGAAGACATCTGTCCTTGATGCAAATCTTAAGACTCCAAAGAAGTACACTGAAATGACTAAGGATGAAGTCATCTTAGCAACAATGGATAAAAGGGCACAGAACATTATAGTTTGTGCCATAGATGACTCCACCTTTCAAAACCTGGTACACTGCAAGACCTCAAAGGAAATGTAGGACACCTTGATAGTGTACATGGAAGGTACTGAGGAAGTGATATATGATAGAAAGTCAATGTTAAATCAAGAGTACGAAGCTTTTAGACAGATCAGGGAGGAGACCATAACTAACTGTTATGAAAGGTTCTTCAGGGCAGTTAATGAGCTAAAGACCTATGACAATGTCGTTAGTAATTATGAGCTAAATGATAAGTTTCTTAGGTCTCTTACTAGAGACCAGGACACTAAGATATGTGCCATTAGATAAGTAGCAAAACTGGCAGATGCTCCACCATCCACACTATTTGGTAAGCTGCTTTCATATGAGATGCAGCTGACAGCAATGAAAGAGGAAGAGAAGACTAGCAGAGGCCAGGACAAAGAAACTGTTGTGGCCTTCAAGGCATAAAGCTCCAAGAGGAGCAAGGAGAAGAATCATTCTCCCCTAAGAAGGCTAGCTGATTCAGAAGATTAATATCAAGAGGAATCAGGCTGTAATATGTCTGATGATGATTATGCTGCTTTCTCAAGGCAGTTTATGAAGATAATGAAGAAGAAGGGTTGGAGGAGCAAACATAGCTCTTCCTTCCAGCACAAAGAGGACTACTACAGAAATAAGAAGAAACCCTTCAAAGAGGGTAGGTATGATCCAAATCCTGGTAAAACGTTTTCTAAAAAGGTTGTTTGTTTCTGTTGAAGCAAGACATGTCATGTTGTATCTGATTGTCCTGAGAAGAAAGAGGCTGGTGAAAAGAATCAGCATCATAAGAGAAGCAAGAAGGAGAAAACCTTCATTGCTAAGAGGGAGAAAAGATGGAATGAGTCTTCCTCATCAGAATCAGAAGAGGATGATGAAGGTTACATTGGGCTGATGGCAAGATCACCTAAGGAATCCTACAAGGATCAACCTGGACCATCTAAGGCACACTCTTCATCTAGCTCTTCATCTAAGTCTAAGTATGTGACTAGTACAGATTCAAGTGCTTCTTCATCAAGAGATGAAGATGGATATGAATCAGAGGAAGAAAAAAATCAAATGATTAAAAGATATGGTGAACTTCTGGAGGCATTCAAAAGGAGTAAGCTACTGACCAAATAGCATGCTCAGGATATTGCATCTTTATAGCTTGTTGCTTCCCAACATTCATAAACAGTAACTTTGCTAGAGCAGAAAACTAGGGAAGTTAGCCAGCTGAAGAACATTATTGTTATTCAGATAAGTACCATAACCTTTAAGAATAACCATATCATGAATCTTTAAGGTAAACTCCAAAAGGAGAAGGAGCTAGTGGCTATGGTTTCAAAGACATGTACTGTGTTGCCTTTGATAGATTCCTTCCCCTCCTAAAAGGATAAGAAGGGGTTAGGCTTCAAAGGGAATACAAGAGCTGCCAATCCGAAGGGAAAGGACAAAGCTCAAGTGCAACCACTAGCCTCTAAGCCTCCTGTTAAATTTAATAAAGTGCAACTAGCTTCTAATAGGCATGTCCATGAGAGTATTTATGGTCACTGGAAGAATGCTAGACACTCTAGTGTGAACAAAGATGTTCCACAATATGGTGGTAGAAATAGCGAGGGTGCAAGTGCCTTTAAGACAACCTATGAGGAAATATAAATGGCCCATTATAGGTCATTTGTGTTTGGTGCACCAGCCTGTTCGGTCAAGGGTAAAGTTGTTGATTGTTCTGCAGATCTTCCAGCCCACTCTAAGATAAAGGGAAAGGCTGTTAGTAGACAAGACCTGGGCATCTCTGAGGCCATCAAGGGTATGCTTTCTGAAAAGGAAGCGGCTTCTAGAAGGGCTCAAGATATCCCAAGAACTTCTACTGCCAGACCCACCACTTGTCAGACTGGGGCTAGGAAACTAAAGAACGGGACTGCTACTGCTCCTTCTAGACCCAGAGTTGTTGTTGACACAGCCACTAGACCTGCTCTAAAAAGAAGGTACAACATTCATGAGTGTTGGTGTTGTGTCAAGGTAGGCCACTTTGCCATTGATTGCTGGCACAATATTAGTGTCCAGAGAGCTAATGTCGGCATGCAGACATATTTAATTTCATCTTAACATGCACCTAGGACCCAATAAGAATTGGGGTCCTAAGGTTAAATGATTTATTTCTTGCATGTGAGTCAAAGTTGCCATACCCATATATGGTACTTGGACAATGGTTGTTCCAAACACATGACTGGAACAAAGTGCATCCTGAAGGATTTCATTCCAATAAAGGATGGACCTAAGGTGATATTTGGTGGATCAGATAGAGGGATCACTAAAGGTTATGGTAAGATCACTAATGTCTTAGTCACTTTTACAAAAGTGGCTTATGTGGAAGGGTTGAAACATAACCTTATAAGCATAAACCAATTATGTGATCTTGGTTATGTCATTTCATTCCACAAGGAAAGTGTCATATAAGAAGATCAAGTGACCAAGAGGTCACTTTGACTGGCACTAGGAATGAGAATGTCTATTGTCTTAATTTTCTTTGTTTATCATGAGATTCTCCGATTTGTTTAGTTGCAAATGAGAAACCCTCACATTATGTCAAATGACACAAAAGGCTAGCTGATTTGAATTATACGACTATAGGAAAGTTATATAGTAAATATTTAGTTAGGAATGATCCTAACATGAAATGCTATACGGAAGGTATTTGCTCTGCATGCCAAAAGGGTAAACAGACAAAAGCTTCCTTCAAAAGCATTGAGACTAAAGATTCTGTGAGGTATTTATACCTCTTGCATATGGACTTGTTTGGTCCAATGTAAGTTCATAGTCTAGGTAGGAAGGTCTACACCTTTATGGTGGTTGATGACTTTTCCTGATTTATTTGGGTATTCTTTTTGAAGAAAAAGTCTGAAACCCCAGACTTCTTCAAGAAATTTGTCATGCAAATACAGAATGAGATGAACAGTTCTTTGGTCAAAATTTGAAGTGGCCATGGGACTGAGTTTCAGTCTGAATGCATGACAAGAATCTGTGAACATCATGGGATTCAGCAAGAGTTTCCCTCTCCAAGAACACCCTAGCAAAATGGGATAGCTGAGAGGAAGAATAGAACTCTCATAGAGGCTGGTAGAACTCTACTAAATGACACTTCTCTCCCAGAATATTTCTGGGCCGAGGCTATAAATACACCTTGTCATGTCCTTAATAGGGTTTCTATAACCAAGAGCCACAATAAGACTCCCTATGAAATTATGAAGGGTCGGAAATAAAACCTTGCATATCTCAGAATTTTTGGGAGCAAGCGCTTTGTGCTCAATAATGGGAAATCTTATATAACTAAGTTTGCTAGCAAATCCTATGAGAGGATATTTGTTGGGTAGAGCAATCATAGTAAGGCTTATAGGATCTAAAAATTGACAAGTCATGTTGTAGAAGAGTCAGTTAATGTAGTGTTTGATGAAATAAATATGATTAATAATGAGCTGTCAAGCTCTTCTTCTAGTTCTACAGGTACTGAACTAGTGTTGAAAAAGCTCACAATCAAGGAAGCTGCTCCAACAATGCAAGACCAAGTAGAGGGTGTGTGCATTCCAGAGGAAGTACAAAGCTTACAGGAAGTGGATGAAGTTCAACACCATGAAGAACTTAATGTTGAAGCAATAATGCCTCCAGCAGTAAGACATCTGAGGGATCATCCAGACCATCAGATTATTGGTGATGCAAGACAAGGAGTAATGATAAGGGGCAGATGTCTCAACATAATAATGTACTCTTGCTTCCTATCACAGGTAGTACAAAAGAAATTTGAAGAGGCTAACCACGACCAGTTTTGGATTAGAGCTATGCAAGAGGAATTGAACCAGTTTAAAAGATTTAAGGTCTGGAAGCTGGTTCCCAGACCTCAAGGACATAATTTCATTGGAACCAAGTGGATCTACAGTAATAAACTTGATGAAAATGACATTATAGTTAAGAATAAAGCTAGACTGGTGGCTCAGGGGTTCAAACAAGAGGAAGGTATTGACTTTGATTAAACCTTTGCCCCTGTAGCAAGACTAGAAGCTATAAGGTTATTCCTTTCATATGCTATATTCCAAGGGTTCAGAGTCTATCAGATGGATGTGAAATCAGAATTTTTGAATGGAGATTTGAAAGAAGAAGTCTATGTGGAACAACCTCCAGATTTTGTTGTTCCTTATCATACTGATTTTGTTTATAGACTAAGAAATGCTCTATATAGGCTAAAGAAAGCCCCTAGAGCTTCGTATGAAACATTGTCTGGCTTCCTCTTTGAAAATAAATTCTTAGGGGGGAAGATAGACAAGACCCTATTCCTTAGGGAATCTAAGGGCAAGATCATCCTAGTCTAGATATATGTTGATGATATTATCTTTGGGTCTACTGATGATAACCTTTGCAAGAAGTTTGCCAAACTTATGCAATTGAAGTTTGAGATGAGTAGCATGAGTGAACTTAAGTTCTTCTTCGGTCTCCAAGTAAGACAGACTAACAATAGAATATCCATATCACAGTCTAAGTTTACAAGGGAGTTAATTAAGAAATTTGGGATGGAGAATGCTACCACCATGAAAACTCCCATGGGATAAAATATGTCTTTAGACAAAGATGAGGCAGGGAAACCTGTTGATCAAATTTTGTATAGAGGGATAATTGGTTCTCTTTTATACCTCATGCTATTAGGCCAGACATCATGTATGCTACATGTGTCTGTGGTAGATATCAGTCATGAAAGAAATAGTGCCTAACCACCTAGAGGTGGGGTGAATAGGTGAACTTTATCTTTTTTAATTTAAGGCAGAAACACTGAATAATTAAACCTATATTTGCAATTTTCTATAGCAATTTAGCACAGCTAGCTCATCAATCACAGAAATAAGCAAACACAGAGTGCACATAGATTTTTATAGTGGTTCCCCAAGGTCTGGGTACATCCACTTTCCCCCTTCGCCTATCTAGTAGTGTACTAGATTCTGCCTAACTTCTGCACTACTCCTCAGATCCTCATATCCTACAGCTCAGAACCCCAAACAGGTTCCTACAACTCAGAGTGTCCCCACTCCTACAAATCAGGCATAAAGCCCTACCACTCAGTCTTCAACAAGACCTACACTCAGGCTAAAAAGCCCTACCTCAGCCTTCAACAAGGCCTACACTCAGAGAATTGAATCTCCTACACTCAGGCTCAAATGCCCTACCTCAGCCTTTATGGATTTAGGCTTATAACTCAGATCTATACAAGATCCTATAGGAATTTGATAATACAAAGTAATTAACCACAACCCTGACAGAGAGATATGAGTTGACTGGCTTCTTGATGAGTTCTTGGAAGAACTTGGCAGAGATCAACCTCCCTTAGCTTTCTTCAAAGCTTCTTGAATTAGAACTCAGTAGGGTTGAATCTCATGTGAAGATGATCTTCAATCAACTTCTGTCTTGAGATTTAGATCTCAATCTGAATCTTACTTAGCAGCCTGGTTCAGCAGCTGTTCTTCTTAGAAGGAGCTCTCTCTCTCCAACTTCTTAGATCTTCTGTCGAAGGTCTTCTTCTTTTGTGTTGTTAGATCTCAGTGTAGATCTTCAATCTGTTATTGATCTTCAATGAATAATCTGTTGATTGATTGTCACACCGTGTTGAAAGAAAAAACCTTTATATAAGCTTTCTCCATGGTGACCGGCTGATCCGGTTTCTAACAACCTCCTGACAGCTCTGACAGTTGTAGTTGACCGGTTGAAATGGCAGATGTCAAGTCATCCAGTCACTTCTTGAAATCACTATCACTGTCTGAAAGTGTCGAGACAGATAGTCATTGTGTGTCGACACAAATAGACTATCTCCTTTGTGTCGACACATGTACTTTAACTTTGTTGAAGCTTTGCTGAGTGTCGACACAACCTCCTGGTATAGACACATTTGATGTCGACAAAGTTTCTCTGGGTGTCAACACTGCCTCTAAGTGTCGACACAGATTATGTTGACAATTCTTCACGGTGTGTCGACACTGCCTGTATGTGTCGACACTTTTCTTCTGGTGTAGACTCTGCCTTTCCTGGTGTCGACACAATTACTCCAAGTGTCGACACAGCTTCTCTAGGTGTCGACACAAGCCTTCATAAGTATCTACACTTCACCTCTAGGTGTCGACACATGGACTTAGAAACTTTTCTGCATTTCCTGCAATTAATTAACCTGCACATATAAACTCAAAGCACATCAAATACACCTTGATGTATATCATTGAGTAGGGTGAGGCTTCTTCAAATCTGGTACACATTTTCCAATGTACCCAACAATCTCCCACTATTTGGAGAAGTCATAACCCTTAGTCAATAATATACACCATTCATAACAAATACTCAATATGATGTATAACGGTATTATATGACAGAGTAAATACTAAAACATGTATAAACAAAACATGTATAAACAATTATCTCAGAATAATAATGTAATAGATTGAACATTAAACATTGTTTTTAAAACTTCCAAAAGTTTTATTAATCAAAAGTTTACATGGAGTTTAATGCAAATGATTACAAAGTTGTAAACTTAAGAAAATTCTATCCAATGGCTGCTCTGGCTCCTTGATAACAATGCCCTTCCCAAATTGAATCTTGGCTTGAACTGGAGCATCATTGTCATCAGCAGGCTTCTTTCCCTTAAGATCTTTCTTCTTCTGTTCTTCAGCCCTTATCTTCTATCTCTCAAAATAATGATAAGGCTTAGGGAAATACTTGCTAGGCTCCTGTGCGTTAGAAGGTAGCTTCCCTAATTTAGTCTTCCTTCTGTATTGTACTATGGCTTCTTGCCTAGCTTCATGTTTTCCCCATTCCTGGTCAGAATACCATTTTCCCCTCTCTAGGAAATTATCCTTTGCAGCCTTCCAAGCAGTCAATATGATATTCCTAGAAGTTAGGCTCTACTGTTCAAAATCAGGCCTTAACTCTGCCTATTCTCTGAACCTCTTCTTAGATAATTGAGCTTCTTGCTCCTTTAAGACTGCCTCTGGAACAAGCTGTACTACTTTCTCAATAATAATATTCTTATTACCCTCAGGAGGGCTATACATAGATTGTACCTCCTGATGTATCGTCTCAAAATCAGCTGGAGGGTAGATTACTTGAGCAACTTCAGCTGGCTCACCTCCAAAATATGCAGGATTTATCCCAGATTCTGCTACATTATCATCATCACACAAAGGTGGATATCCAAGGGTAGCTCTGATGCTGTTTGAAATCCATTTAGCATGGTCAGAGCCTGCTTTGACTAGTACCCTCTCCCCCTTTATGACTTCTCTTTCTATATGATCCCTAAGATCATCCTTCTGAAATCTGATCTGAGCATTCAAATAGTTAACTCCATCTTTATAAAAAGGTTTTAACCTTTGGAGCTTTTCAGTAATAGCCTTTTGAGAATCTTCAATGGCAGTTTTAATAGCAGTTAGGCTTTCTTGTAAGTGCTTGTCAAATTCACCCATGGCAGTAGTCCTTGCTGCAGTTTGAGCAGCTGCAAGATTCTTCATTTCAGTTACTATCACATTATGTGATTCAGTTAGATTGTCATTCATTCTAATCTGATTCTCAAGTACATATCCTTGTTTTACTGCCATATCATCAACCTGTTTCTTTATATTCTCTTGATGAGTAGCCAGATATACCACTGCATTGCCTCCTTTATGAAAACAGTCAGTCATTTCCTTCTTATTTTGATTAACTTCAAATCTAATAGATTTTATATCTTGAGCCAGATCAAATTGAAGGGATTTGTGTCCTTCATCCATATAAGTTTGGAGAGCCTTCCTTTGCTCATCCATTTTGATCTGCAAAGCCACCAACAATGAACTATAATCAGTAGTTGGGGCTTGTTGTGGAACAATGGTTTGCAGTGTTTTCTTGTAGGTCTGGCTTCTCCTTTTGAAAACCTATAGCTTTCTTTTCTTGGCTCTAGCAGCCTCTTCATCTTCAGAGTCAGAAGTACTAGCAATGTCTACTCTATCTTGTGGAGTAGGGGGGCAATTCCTTCTCTGCTCTTGGTAGCTCCTCAGTTTCTTTGCTAGCAGTCTCCTCCTGTGACCTTACATGCTCCCTCTCAAGGGTAGCTGACTCCCCCTCAACAGCTGCTTTCTCTCTCTCAAAATCAGTCTGTAGTAAATCAGCGAACAGCTCTTCGAGTGTAAACTCCTGTTGATTATGGACTGGAGAATCTCTTATCTCAGGAGCATTATCAGCAACTGATGTGTCTTCCAGGACAACATCTTATGGTTGACTATGTATCTGAGTTTGCTGATCAACATCAAGTAATGATTCAGTCAAAACTTCATCCTCAATATTGAAAATAGATTGATTAACTTCATTGATTACCGCAAGAATTGTTTGGGTTGCCCTTTCACTATCTAAGTGAGTTGGCTCATCCACATATTGAGGCTCCCCCTGGAGTGGATCCAGGTGAATGGGGCTAGAAGATGGTAGCTCCCCCTGCCTCTGTGCATCTTCAGGTCTTACTGGTGACTGTCCAGCATTTCCAGCCTCTCCATCATCAGAACTAAAAACTACCTGCTCTTCTGAGCTACTGGAGGATTCAGGAGCCACAATGGCTTTCTTCTTCTTCTTCTGATAAGAAACTTCCTTTTCAGGAGTAAGTATTTCCTTGGTTAACACTCTATACCACCTTGAGACAATTCTAACATCCATTCTCCTCATATGGTTTATCTTAGAACCTACAGCTTGGTTCATCACTTCTGGAATACTTCTAGCTAAGTATAAACTCATAATCCTACCCAGATTGGGCTTCTTAAGACTTTCCTTTATCTTATCAAACATTACTGCTGACCAATCAGTTTTAAGTTGGAAAATTATCCTTGTCATTAAACTGAATATGTGAGATGATATTCTATCATGCCCACCTGGCTTGCTCAGAATTACTTTGCCTACTATTTCAGACAAGAACTTGCCCTGCATGTTCATGCCTTTCTTATTAAAGACTGATCCAATCTTCATACTTGAATCTAATCCACACCATTGTAGTGCCTCCCTTGTCTTTGATGCAGGTACATCTTCCTCTTCTTTAGTTCTAGGTAGATGTAGAATCTTTCTTAGATTTTTCTAGGTGATTTTTACTTTTGCCCCATGGACTGTGGACTTAATCTTGAGTCCAGTTTCATCAAGTGTAGCTGCACTAAAAAATTCAAGGACCTCCTTCTTCCAAATCTTGATTGGTTCTGAAATAAGATACTCTAACCCAGTCTCTGCAACTAGGGTTACCACACCTTGGATTTCTGGTTCTGCGTCGTCAAAGGCGTATCGCACGAGCTCATAACCTTCATTGATGTTCTCTTCTAGCTTGGGCGCCATTAGGGTTTGGAGAAATTTTGAATTTAGAGAAGAGAGATGTCGACACACAAGTTTGGTCTCGAAACTATGGTGAGCGTGTCGACAAACAATGGTGAAGACCTATTTATACCTTTCTAAAATCGAAGGTGAAAAGGCGAATCAAAATACTTGAAATGTGTCGACACTGTTGAAAACTGTCGACACTTACTTCTAATGTCTCGACAACTATGTGTCGACACAAATATAGTCGACAGAATATATGTGTCGACACTTATACATCTCAGCTCGACGATTAGTCGAAACTCTACTCGACGAAGTCTGTGTCAATCCTAAGTGTCGACAACACCCTGGATGTGTCGACACCTACTCTGGATGTGTCGACACTAATTCTCTGAAGTGTCGACACTGACTGCCTAGATGTGTCGACACCATTTCTCTGAAATGTCGACACCACTTCTATGTGTCGACACAGACAACTCTGTGTGTCGACACTATTTTACTTAGCCAATTTTTTTAAACTATTCTAAGTTTAACATTCCTAATTCAATTTTAAAATTATTGAATTTGGTTTCATCTAGGGGCTTAGTAAACATATCAGCTATCTGACTATCTGTCTTAACATATTCTAGTGAAATGTCTCCTTTTTGTACATGTTCTCTAAGAAAATGGTATTTAATTTCTATGTGCTTAGTCCTACTATGGGAGACAGGATTATTTGCAATAGAAATGGCACTTGTAGAATCACAAAATAAAGGTGTTCTACTTACTTGAATACCATAGTCTTCTATCTGGTGTTGAATCCATAATAGTTGTGCACAACAACTTCCTGCTGCCACATATTCTGACTCAGCTGTGGAGATAGCCACACTGGTCTGCTTCTTACTGCTCCATAACACCAACCTTCCACCTAGAAATTGACAGGTTCCTGTAGTACTCTTCCTATCTTCCTTGCAGCCTGCAAAATCTGCATCTGAATAACCTGTCAATACAAAATCTCCATTCCTAGGGTACCAAAGGACTAGATAAGGTGTGCCCTTAAGATATCTCAAAATCATTTTGACTGCAGTCAGATGAGATTCTTTAGGGCATGCTTGGTACCTAGCACAGACACATGTAGCATACATGATATCTGGTCTACTAGCAGTCAAATACAGTAGGGAGACAACTATCCTTCTATACAAAGTTTCATCTACATGTTTCCCTGCATCATCTTTGCTTAGAGACGTGCTTGACCCCATAGGAGTTTTCATGGTAGTGGATGATTCCATACCATACTTCTTTATCAACTATAGGGTGAACTTAGACTGGCATATGGACAAGCCATCTTCAGTCTGTCTAACTTGGAGACCCAAGAAGAACTTAAGTTCCCCCATACTGCTCATTTCAAATTGTCCTTGCATAAGTTTTGTAAACTTTCTGCAACGACTACTTTCTGTGGACCCAAATATTATGTCATCTACATATATTTAGACTAAGATAATCTTGCCTTTAGATTCCCTAAGGAATAGAGTATTGTCTATTTTCCCCCTTGAAAATTTGTTCTCAATGAAGAAACTAGACAGTGTTTCATACCAAGCCCTTGGGGCTTGTTTTAACCCATACAAAGCCTTCCTAAGTCTATATACATAATCAGGTTTAAGAGAATCAACAAAACCTGATGGCTGCTCTACATAGACTTCTTCCTTCAGATTTCCATTCAGAAAAGCTGACTTTACATCCATTTGATATACCTTAAACCCTTGATATGTTATATAGGCAAGGAACATCTTTATTGCTTCCAGTCTTGCTACTGGAGCAAAGGTTTGATCAAAATCAATACCTTCTTCCTGCCTATATCCTTTTGCAACCAACCTAGATTTATTCTTTATAATGATTCCATTCTCATCCAACTTGTTCCTAAAGATCCACTTAGTTCCAATAATGTTGTGGTCCTTGGGTTTAGGAACTAGCTTCCAGACCTTGCATCTTTTGAATTGATTCAGCTCCTCTTGTATGGCCTCAATCCAATGAGAGTCTAGAATTGTTTCTTCAAACTTCTTTGGTTCCACTTGGGATAAGAAGCTGGAGTAAAGAACTGTACTTAGATTCCTGCTCCTTGTTTGCACTCCTTGTCTGGGATCTCCAATTATTTGATTGGCTGGATGATCATTTAAGTGTCTATTTGCTGGAGGCAGCCTGTCTTCAGGTTGTACACCTTCAGTCTCTTCATTTAGCTGCACCTCTTAGTCTTCTTCAGCATCAGGAGTATCTTGTACTCCCCCTGGACAGCAGCCACCATCTTCCACTTTCTGACTTGCAGTAGAACCTTCTGTAATGGTAAGCTTGTCCATCTTCTCAGTTACACCTGTAGAGCTGCAAACACTACTTGGCAATTCACTGTTAATGAGTCTTGCTTCATCAAAAACCACATGTACAGACTCTTCTACAAGTTGTAGACCTTATAAGCCTTACTATTGTTGCTGTACCCAATAAAGATCGCCTCTTGGTATTTGGCAACAAACTTGGTTAGATAAGACTTTCCATTGTTAAGTATATAGCACTTGCAACCAAAGATCCTGAAATAGGATAAATTTGGTTTTCTGCCCTTCACAATCTCATAGGGGGTATTATTGTGGCTCTTGGTGATAGTAGCCCTATTGATCACATGACAAGCAGTATTTACTGCCTCAGCCTAGAAATATTCTGGGAGAGAAGTGTCACTCAATAGGGTTCTACCAGCCTCTATCAATGTTCTATTCTTCTTTTCAGCAATACCATTTTACTGAGGTGTTCTTGGTGAAGAAAACTCCTGAAAAATCCCAAATTCTTCACACAGTTTTGTCATACTTTCAGACTGAAATTCAGTACCATGGTCACTTCTAATTTTGACCACTGTACTGTCCAATTCATTCTGAATTTGTTTAACAAAACTATATAAGATACTTGGGGTTTCAGATTTTTGTCTTAGGAAGAACACCCAGGAATATCTTGAATAGTCATCTACTACCCCAAATGTGTAGACCTTCCTTCCTAGGCTGTGAACTGGCATATGACCAAAAAGATTCATATGCAAGAGGTATAGACACCTCACAGAATCCTTGTTCTCAAGGCTATAAAAGGTGGATTTGGTCTGCTTGTCTTTTTGACAAGCTGAGCATATCCCATCCTTTATAAACTTAACTTGAGGACCATTCCTCACTAACACTTTGCTAAAGAGTTGGCCAATTGTCTTATAGTTAAGATGAGCCAGCCTCTTGTGCCATTTAACACAATGTGAGACTTTCTCATCAGCTACAAGACAAATAAGAGAAACATTGTTCTCACATACAAAGTCAAGACAATAGACATTTCTCTTCTTATATCCTGTCAGAATGATCTTTTGATCACTTGACCTTTTGATATGACAATCATTCTTGACAAATGAGATGTCATATCCTAAATCACTCAGCTGACTTATGCTAATGAGGTTATGTTTAAAACCCTTTACATAAGCCACTTGAGTAATTGTAATCATGTTACTAGAAATGTTACAAAAGCCTTTGATGATTCCTTTTTCTGAACCACCAAAGGTAACTTTAGGGCCATCCTTGATAGGTGTATAGTCCTTCAGCAACCCCCTAGTTCCAGTCATGTGCCTGGAACATCCACTGTCCAAGTACCATATAGGGGCATGGCCACTTGGACTCACCAGCAAAACAAATTACTTAACCTTAGAACCCAAATAACTCTTGGGTCCTTGGTGCAGGTTAGTCTGACTTTTAACAAAACTACCTGCAGCACTTATAGCAGGAAGTTTGCTACTCTCCTTGACACTTGAATTGTGTCAACAATCTAAGGCAAAGTGGTCTATCTTGCCACAACACCAGCACTCAAACCTGTTGTACCTTTGTTTAGGTACTACCCTGGCTGAAGTATCTACAACAGGCTTTATGTTTTGTGCTAGGGCTTTGCCCTTAGATTTGGACCTAGCAGTCCAGGCAGGTTGTTTAAACCCCAATCCAGTCTTACCCTTTTATGGTACAAACTCATCTATCAAGGGTAAAACAGATTTAGGTTTAGAAAAACTTGCAACTATCTCTCTCTCTTTCTGAAGTCTAATCTCCAGATTTCTGATCTGATCATTCTTAAATGTAATAGTACCCATATGAATAACAGTAATGTTCTTCAGTCTGGCTATTTCATTCAGTTTCTGATCTATCAACTTGTCTGAATCAGCAGCAAACAATTTAAGACTAGCAATCTCCTTTGCCTGAGTTTTGGCCAAGGTTTTGCTTTTCTTCAAGGCCTGCAACAAATCCCTATATTCATCAATTAACTGATGAATATCTCCTTCAGATTCAGACCTACCCACATCACTTGATGCAGATGTATCTGATTCTGACTCAGTACTATAAATTGAACTAGAAGAACAACTTTATACCTTACTTGGTCTATGCTGATCCTGGTTCTTGTCTCCTTCAGATAAAGCCATCAGTCCCTTGAACTGATTGTCCTCATGCTCATAAATTGAGTTCATTAGCTGTATGAACTCATCTTCTTTCTCTTCAGCAAATAATCCAATGTAGGCTTCAGCTTCTGATTCTGTTTCTGAACATGACTGATTAGTCAGACTCTTGTCTTTCTTAGCAACAAAGGACTTTTCCTTTTTGCCCTTAAACTGAGTCTTCTTTTTGTCCGCTGACTCCTTCCTCTTTTCAGGACAGTCAGCCACTACATGTCTCTGTCTATTGCAGCAATAACACACAATTTTTGATGATGTAGCTTTGCTTGGCTTGGACTTGCTTCTGTCATTCCTTGATACTTTCTTTTCTGATAGTAGTCATCTTTTGGCTGAGAAGTGGAAGGCTTAGACCTCCACTACTTCTTCTTCAGAAACTTTTGAAAATGCCTAGTAAAAGCAGCAAAGTCTTCATCACTTTCACTGCTATCTGAATTCTTGCTTTCTGAAATATCTGTCACAGCCTCAGCAACTATTTGAGGTGGAGATGGAGACTTGCTTCTATACTTCCTAGTGGCTTCAGTCTTGAAGGCCACAGATCTTTCCTTGTGCTCCACTCTAGTAGTCTTCTCTTCCTCCTTTCTAGCCAATAACTGCATCTCATAAGATAACAGTTTTCCAAACAAAGTTAGAGGAGGTATGTCAGCTAGTTTGGCCACTTCCCTAATGGCACAAATCTTGGTGTCCTAGTCCTTAGTCAGGGATATTAAGAACTTGTCATTCAGCTCATAGTTGCTGAATTCTCTTCCATAGGACATCAATTCATTGACTATCCTATAGAACTTCTTGTAACATTCTGTAATGCTATCAGACTTTCCTTGTCTGAAGCTTTCATATTTCTGATTTAACAAGGACTTCCTATCTTGTCTTACTTCTTCTGATCCCTCCATATAAACTATTAATGTGTACCACATTTATTTAGAGGTTTTACAATGAATTAAGTTCTGAAATGTTGCATCATCAATGGCACTAACAATAATATTCTTGGTTCTCTTGTCCATAATGCCCAGAATGATTTCATCTTTTGTCATTTCAGATAAGTCCTTGGGAGTTTTCTGATTTGCATCCAGAATGGATATCTTCATTGGCACATATGGGCCTTCTTTAACTGTAATATATATTCTTGGGTCAGAAGCTTCCATAAAGAGTCTAACCCTCTCTTTCCATATGCCAAATATCTCTTTTCTACATATTGGCAATTTCATGGACCCCAACTCTTTGTGATTCTCACTAGAACCCATTTTCTTGATTCTTGTTTGTTATGAATCTGCCTTCAAGATCTTACTCAAACTGTTATGTCCCTTTTTGAGTAACCTGGCTCTGATACCACTTGAAAGAAATAGTGCCTAACCACCTAGAGGGGGGGGGGGGTGAATAGGTGAACTTTATCTTTTTAAATTTAAGGCAGAAACACTGAACAATTAAACCTGTATTTGCAATTTTCTATAGCAATTCAGCATAGCTAGCTCAGCAATCATTGAAATAAACAAACACAGAGTGCACACAGATTTTTATAGTGGTTCCCCAATGTCTGGGTACATCCACTTTCCCCCTTCGCCTATCTAGTAGTGTACTAGATTCGGCCTAACTTTTGCACTACTCCTCAGATCCTTAGATCCTACAGCTTAGAACCCCAAACAGGTTCCTACAACTCAGAGTGTCCCCACTCCTACAACTCAGGCACAAAGCCCTACCACTCAGTCTTCAACAAGACCTAGACTCAGGCTAAACAGCCCTACCTCAGCCTTCAACATGGCCTACACTCAGAGAATTGATTCTCCTACACTCAGGCTCAAATGCCCTACCTCAGCCTTTATAGATTTAGGCTTACAACTCAGATCTATACAAGATCCTATAGGAATTTGATAATACAAAGTAATTAACCACAACCCTGACAGAGAGAGATGAGTTGACTGGCTTCTTGATGAGTTCTTGGAAAAACTTGGCAGAGATCAACCTCCCTTAGCTTTCTTCAAAGCTTCTTGATTTAGAACTCAGTAGGGTTGAATATCCTGTGAAGATGATATTCAATCAACTTATATCTTGAGATTCAGATCTCAATCTGAATCTTACTTAGCAGCCTGGTTCAGCAGCTGTTCTTCTTAGAAGGAGCTCTCTCTCTCCAACTTCTTAGATCTTCTGTCGAAGGTCTTCTTCTTTTGTGTTGTTAGATCTCAGTGTAGATCTTCAATCTGTTATTGATCTTCAATGAATAATCTGTTTATTGATTGTCACACCCTATTGAAAGAAAAAACCTTTATATATGCTTTCTCCATGGTGACCGGCTGATCCGGTTTCTAACAACCTCTTGATGGCTCTGACAGTTATAGTTGACCGGTTGAAATGGCAGCTGTCAAGTCATCCAGTCACTTCTTGAAATCACTGTCACTGTCTGAAAGTGTCGAGACAGATAGTCATTATGTGTCGACACAAATAGACTAAGTGTCGACATAAGTAGACTAAGTGTCGACACTAGCCTTGATGGTGTCGACACAACTCCTTGTGTTGTTGTAACAGCTTCTCGACACTGCTTCTTCAGAATGTGTCGACACTAATTCTGTGTGTCGACACAAGCCTTCTGTTGAATGTGTCGACACTGATTCTGTGTGTCTAACCAAGTACTTCTTCTTTAACACTTATTTGAATTCTTCTATGTGTCGACACAACTCCTTTGTGTTGACACATGCCTTCTTGTGTTGAAACTTGCTGAGTGTCGACACATCTCCTTTGTGTTGACACATGCCTTCTTGTGTTGAAACTTGCTGAGTGTCGACACATCTCCTTTGTGTCGACACATGAACTTTAACTTTGTTGAAGCTTTGCTGAGTGTCGACACAGCCTCGTGGTGTCGACACATTTGATGTCGACAAAGTTTCTCTGGGTGTCGACACTGCCTCTAAGTGTCGACACAGATTATGTTGACAATTCTTCACGGTGTGTCGACACTGCCTGTATGTGTCGACACTTTTCTTCTGGTGTCAACTCTGCCTTTCCTGGTGTCGACACAATTACTCCAAGTGTCGACACAGCTTCTCTAGGTGTCGACACAAGCCTTCATAAGTATCGACACTTCACCTTTAGGTGTTGACACATGGACTTAGAAACTTTTCTGCATTTCCTACAATTACTTAACCTGCACATATAAACTCAAATCACATCAAATACACCTTGATGTATATCATTGAGTAGGCTGAGGCTTCTTCAAATCTGGTACACATTTTCCAATGTACCCAACAAGTCATGCCCTAAAGAGACTCATTTCTCTGCTACTAAGAGAATTTTGAGATATCTAAAGGGCACACCAGATCTTGGCCTATGTTATCTTAGGAATAGGGATTTTGAGCTAATTAGCTATTCAGATGTAGACTTTATAGGCTGTAAAAAGGACAGGAAAAGTACATCAGGTTCATGTCAATTTCTGGGTAGAAGGCTAGTGTCCTAGAGCAGCAAGAAGCAGACTACTGTATCTATTTCTACTGCAGAATCAGAATACATAGCTACAAGAAGCTATTGTGTATAGTTGTTGTGGATTCAGCATCAACTCCAGTATTATAACCTCCAGATAAGTAAAAGCCCTTTGTTTTGTAATTCTACAAGTGCAATCTCTATAGCTAGGAATCTTGTATCACATAGCAGGACTAAGTATATAAATATTAAATATCATTTTATAAGAGAGCATGTGTAATGTGAGGATATTAGTCTTGAGTTTGTCCCAACAGACAAGCAAGTGGCTGATATTTTCACCAAGTCACTAGATGAAGCAAAGTTCAACACCTTCAAATTTGAATTAGGTATGTTGAATTTGGTATAGCTTCAGTTGCTCTTTATGATTGTTTGTAGCAGGATAATTTAATCTTGCAGGTTGGTGTGGACTAAAGAAACTATCAAGCGGATTGATAGTAGTTGTTCTTACAGGGGGGGAGTTCAGCTTTAGGTGTTTCTCTGATCTCAAATAGGTGGAGTAGATAGCATGCTACTCCTAAGATATTTCACATAAGTAAAAAAAGGGGAGAAGTAGTACAGGAAGAACTGTAGCAAGGGGGAGTAGCAGCAACAAAGAAGTAGCTTGCAGTTTGTAGCAGCAGGATGTAGCAAAGCAGGGGGGCACAAGGGAAAATATGGTAGCAAGGGAAAATGTGGTAACTCTTGCTGCTCTTAGATTAATATAATATTAATATTTTTGTTGCTTATGTTAGTGTATATCATTGAAAGAGAATTCTCAAGTCGTGTTTTGACTTTTTCAAATAGGGGGGAGATTGTTAGGTTCATTGATCCCAATGTCCTAGATTTGTAAAAAGTCAAACAAGTCAATAATATACACATATTTGTATTTGATGTATGTTTAAGTTCATGCATACAGGTTGGTCTTTGTCACAATGATTGGACATATAGTTCAAGAGAAAATGACAGGTGGACTCAAAGTGATTGGTTGGAAATTCAGAAGAATGACTAAGTCCAGAAGCGTTGAATGCAGCAAGCTCACTCAATTCCATATAACTAATAGTGCTTAGAGAAGGCTGACAGTCAAAGCTTACAATATTGAAAAGGCAGAAATGTGGCTAAGTCCACATGCATTGAGTGAGCTCAACTCACTCGACGTCATATGTCCAGAATCGTGGAGTCCAGGATATTCTGTCAACACCAAAGTATAAGGAGATAGAACAGTACAGAAGAGTTGAGTGAAGCTCATTCACTCAACTCTAAGTCAAAAGGCTTTGAGTCTAGTCTTCCTGTGAAGAAACAAGAACTCAGCTAAGTCCAGAATCATTGAGTGAAGCCAGTTCATTCAACGCACTCAACGCCAAACTTCAACAAGAAGGCAAGATTGTAGAAAATCAAGCTAAGTATAAAAGCCTTGAGTAAAGCTTGTACACTCAATGCTCTCAACGCTTTTAAGCAGAAAGGGCAGAAGAATATGGCTAAGGCAAAAAGCGTTGAGTGAGGCATATACACTCAACGCTCTCAACAGAGCTGAAATATTTCTAAGTCCAAATTCGTTGAGTACGGCCTATTCACTCAACGCCACTCAATGCTTAGAAGAGCTGAAGAAAATTCTAAGTCTAGAATCGTTGAGTATAGCTTATTCACTTTTCGTCGAGCTGAGCTCTGAGCTCGTCGAACTGAGTTGAGAGTTTGTCAAACTCAACTTTCACTTTTTCGTCGAGCTGAGCTCTGGGTTCGTCGAACTGAGTTTTGAGTTCGTCGAACTGAGGATTTCTGGAATGATGTCTGATTTTGCTAAGTCCAGAATGATGCTTACGTCAGCAAAGTCAACAAGTCAAAGAATTTCAGATTCGTTATTTAAAAGGTGTAAATCGACATTAACGTCGCCGTCAGTTTATAGTGAATCTCAATTTGATTAAGCTAAGGTTTTAATAGCCATTAAAACTGGGATACGTGTCAATCATCTTGCAAATCGACGGGATTATAAATAGCAGTTGAGATTGGGATTAAATCAAATTTCTCATTAACATTAATTGATTCTGAAATCGAGAAGCGGTAGTTCGTCGTCTTCATCCGCCATTGTTATAGAGCCAAGAACTTCAAATTGATAAACCTTAAGGGTTTCTGAGTTCACTGGTGCAATCAACATCTGTTACAGCAAGTGCATAGGATATCTCTGAGGAAGACGAATCAGTCTAGGCAAGCCCTAGCTGAAATTGCTTCACGATTCAATCTGAGAAAAATCTGAAGATCATTTTCTAAATCGAAGAAGAAGAAGATATATGTGTCAGATTCTGACTGGACAGAAGGATAAGGCAGAAGAATTGCAATTTAAAGATCGTCTTCCCCTCTTTCATCAGCAAGAACAGAATCAAGATTCTGAGGAATTTCCAGCGCAAGCCACAGACTATTGAAGATCAATCTTCTTGTTGCTGGGAAGCAGATAGGGCTGAGGTTTTCTTAGACTAGGAAGAAATCGACTCAGAGAGCAATTTCTCTTGAGTCGAATCGACATTCATTTTTCAAAATCTATGGATCTGTGATAGATCTATGTTGAGGCCTAGACTGATTAGGTTGTGTGAGAGATCTGTGTCATCTTATTATAAAGTCAAAATTATAAAGGCTGTGAGAAGGATCTGTGAGATCTGTGTTAGGGTCATGGGCCTTTGATTGGAGCCTTGTGTGGATCTGTGTGGGGCTGTTTCTCCCAGCCTGTGTTAAGGGCAGTTGTGTATGTGTTTGGTAGTGAGGAGATTACTGTGTGGAGGGCTATGAGCCTGTGTTGTAATTCTCAGTGGAGACTGACTGATCCGACGGGATCATGCTGTAATCTCTGAGGAGCCATAGTTTTTGGAGAAGAGCCTTGTCTAACATACTATTAGAAAGGTAGAGAGGGACAATGGATATACCCATACACTGGGGAACCACTATAAAATATGGTGTGATGTGTCTTGTGTTTTGTTGTGCTGAGTATTGTGTTCTTGAAAGCTTAATTAAGTATACACAGTAGGAAATAAGTTATAGAAAATTTTAAAGAACTACAAAAGACTTCAATAACCTATTCACCCCGCCACACTCTAGGAGATTAGCTACACTTGTAATCAAAGACTTTCACTCGGCAACTCCATTTTGTTGTGGAGTATGCAGGGAGGAAAACTCATGAAAGATATCTTAACTTGCACAAAATTTTGTCATAGCCCCAGACTCAAATGTTGTTCTGTGGTCACTTCTGGTTTTGACCACTAAGCAGCTCAATTCGCTCTGAATTTGCCTCACAAAGTTTATGAAATCTTCGAAGGTGTCTGACGTGTCCTTCAGAAATGACACCCACATAAAACGAGAGTAATCATCAACAATAACTAGAGTATAAACTTTACCTCCTAAAATATGAATTAGCATAAGACCGAATAAGTCCATATGAAGTAGAGATAAACATCTAGAAGAATCCTTTTCAACAATACCCTTAAAGGTAGCACTTGTGTTCTTAGCTATTTGGTATGTGTGACATGGACTCTCTTTAAGGTACTTAATGTCGGGAGCATCACGTACTAAGTTGTGAGAAAATATCATACTTATAATTTTGAAATTAATATGTACTAATCTCTTGTGTCATTATTCATAGAGAGACGCACTATCTTTTGATATAAAGCACACTGTGTAACACCCCATATCCGTCGCATAGCATATAGCAGTAGGTCCGGGCGGGGCCCGACGCCATATACCACAGACAGACCGGGTGGTTACTCAATGGAAACCATCCAACCAATAACAACGTACTACATAGAGCATTCTAGCGGAAGCAATTAAAATTGTTGCATTAATAAAGAACAAAACACTAGCATGAATGCCCATTAATACGCCGAAAGGAATGAAGTACAAATACACAAGTACTGGCCTTATGGCCTTACAATTATTTTCCTCAAATTACATCTCTTTCAAACCTCGGCACGCAGGCCGGCCATACATGAATAAAAGAAAACACTCAAAATTAGGCCTTCGAGGGCCGGCTTGGCAACTTGGGCTTTAGCCCGCTATTTACCACTCGGCTCCGCAGCACCTGCAAGCACAATCCACCGCAACAGTGGCAAATCAAAGCAACGGTCAGCCATGCTGACCAAATTATAACGATCCCGCCCCCAATTCGGGGCGGCGATGCTCCTTCCCTGCACTTTATTAGCATAACCAAGCAGTTTATAAATACATTGCATCACAGGCGTTGGCACGCACAGCCACACGCCCCGTGCTCTCAGGGCACATTCTCAGTGATCACAGTCTAAGTTTGCCGACTCACCACCGTCCCCGGGACGACAATCTCTCATGAGCATTTGGTCTTTCTGGCCACTGCCTAAGACCCTCCATCTATGCTAACGGTAAGTGCCAAGTCACTTTAGGTCTCTTTAATCGAACGACATAGAGCGGGTATGGTTCCGCCTGACCCGTTGCTCACACCACAACGTTAATTTAAAATATATGCGCCGGTCAAACTCTCCCAAGTCCCAAATTGTTTACAAACATCACATAACCCAGTTATGTTCAAGTTGGATCCAAGGCCCACATGATGGCAGAACCACGCATCCGCCCAGTTTTTCGGGTGTACCTTGGAGTTAATCGCCAAGGCTCCCTATTGCAATCTACCTCGTAGAAAACCCGAAAAACAAACATTCGCACGGAGTCTTCTCCTGCCACTTATGCAATGCAACATCACCGATCTAGACCAACATGTCTGGATAGGCTTCACACACCATGCCTATGTTCGTTCTCGATTACGGACTCTATACAACGGGGACTTTACATATCTACCCGAAGGAACACCTCCAACTAACCACAAACTCGCGGGAGCGGGCTTCCTAGGCAAAAGAAGGAGAGCTTCACATGCTCAAGTAGAGAATCGTTACCCTAGCGTTCTTCCTTGGCTCCATGGAATTCTACGAGGATGAAAAGCACCGCAATCTCCTTGCCTTCGTAGATCCGAAGTCACTCGCAATTTGGAGTCCCGAAGCCCCCTCCAAGGACCGGATATAGATTTCTTCTTCCTCCTTTGCTCTCCATTCTCTCTAGAACTTAGACAGAGAACCAGCGACAGAAGATAAGGGTTTTGAAACACTATACTCGGGTATAACCCACTCGGATTAACCACCAGCCGTCGGATCCCACAAAAGGGAAATGCACGGCTTCGATCCAGGTCTGACCCGGACAAACGGGGCTAAACACCGCACGGTTCACCAACCGGAGCAGGACACGTCCACGACCAATCAAATTGTGTCGGGACATTTAGTCAAGATCCCGCCAAAAACCTTTGTGTCGACACTCCGCGTCGACAGAGTCAAACACGCCACAATCCGCCCCGCGTTCGACGATCGTCGAGCCAAGATCGTCGAACGCTGCCAAATCATCGATCGCTGATCGCTGGCTTGATCGTCGAACGCTGCCAAATCGTCGATCACTGATCGCTGGCCTGATTGTCAAACACTGCCAGATCGTCGATCCCAGATCGCTGGCCTGTTCGTCGAATGCTGGTAGATCATCGATCCCAGATCGCTGGCCTGTTCGTCGAACGAGCATGACATGCCCGTGACAACCAACTGTGTTTGCTGTTCGACGATCATCGACACAAGATCGTCGAACGCAGGCCAGATCGTCGATCGCTTGCCAGATCGTCGAAACGAACACGACACGCCCTGGGACACGCTCGTGTCCCAGGCCGTGTACCCCCTGCCAAAAAACAAATTTGGTACAAAATGCCTCCCGTCGCTCTATTGAGTTTCGGGGCGTTACAGCTCTCCCCCTCTTAAAAGAATTTCGTCCACGAAATTACATAAAGGAAAGATAAGTACAAAACTAAAATTTGTACCTGAGTGGAACAACTCCGGGTACTCGTCAAGCATAGTATTCTCTCGCTCCCAAGAGAGCTCTTCTCGACCGCAATTGTCCCAACGGACCTTGACCATCCTGATCTCTATATTGCGTAGCCGCTTGACTTCCGAGTCTTCAATACGTACGGGCTTAACCTTCATCATCAACCCACTATCAACCGGCACTTGATCGACCGCGATCACTTGCGTAGGCTCTTGCACCGCCTTTCGTAGCACCGATATATGGAATACATCATGTAGACCACTAAGCTCCACTGATAGCTTCAAACGATAGGCTGCTTTGCCAACCCGCTCCAGAACCTCAAACGGCCCAAGGTACCTCGAGCTTAGCATTTTCAATCGCCGCACCTGCGAGACACCCTTGAACGGCTTGATCTTCAAGTACACCCAGTCTCCCACAGCGAACTCCACGTTCCTGTGCTCGGCATTATAGTACTTTGCCTGACGGTCCTGAGCGATTAGCAACCTCTCCCGAATGGTTCGCACCAATGAAGTAGCATCTTCCACCTCTTGACGCTTGTACAACTTTGACTCACCCGTTTCCAACCAGGACAACGACGTGCGACATCTTCTACCATATAGGGCCTCAAAGGGCACCATTTGAATGCTCGCCTGGTAGCTATTGTTGTAAGCGAATTCCACCAAGTATAGGTGGTCTTCCCATTACTTTCCAAAGTCCAGGACACACATGCGGAGCATGTCTTCCATTGTTCGATTGACCCTCTCGGTCTGCCCATCCGTTTGCGGATGAAAGGCTGTGCTAAAACTTAGCTTTGTTCCCAATATCTGCTATACCAGCCTCCAATCATTGGACGTGAATCGCCCATCTCGGTCACTCACGATGCTGCGGGGCACACCATGAAGCCGTACAATATTATCCACATATCGCTTTGCCAATTTCTCAACCGGATCATCCTTCCTATGCGGAATGAAATGCGACACATTCGTTAGATGATCTACAACCACCCAAATGGCGTCATTACCCTTTTGCGACCTTGGCAACCCGTGCATAAAGTCCATAGTAATGTCGTCGAACTTCCACTCCGGAATAGGCAAGGATTTCAAGAATCCTCCCGGCTTTTGGCATTCCGCCTTCACCAAGGCGCAAGTTTGACACTTCGCCACGTAGAGCGCCACATCCTTTTTCAGTCCTGGACACCAGAATAATTTCTTAACATCGCGGTACATCTTCGTGCTCCCCGGGTGAATTGAGTACTTGGTATGATGCGCCTCGTACAATAATTCCACCCGCAAATTGCCCACGCTTGGGACGCACAGACCACCGTCTTTCCAAAGTAATCCATCCTCCACAACAAACTAAGAATTTGACCCATCCAGAGCCTCTATCATGAGTTGCTTCATGTGGACATCCATATCCAACGCCTGCCGAATCCGATCAGCCAGGTCATATTGGACTTCATTCCAATTCAATACTGCTTCAGCACTTGATTGCTTATCAACGCAAAAGATCTCCAACGCCTCCAACTCCCGAACAAACCGCTCGTCATGGACCGACAGCCAATTAGCTTGAGTTGGGGCCCGACGACTCAACGCGTCCGCAACCGCATTGCCTTTACCAGGAACGTAGTGGATCTTGAATGTATAGTCCCCCAGGAACTCCATCCATCTACGTTGCCGCATGTTCAGATCTTTCTGATCAATCAAATATTTCAGGCTCTTGTGATCGGTGTAGATATAAAACTTCACACCGTACAAATAATGTCTCCACAGCTTCAAGGCAAAAATTACGGCCGCTAACTCCAAGTCATGGACCGGATAGTTCCTCTCGTGCACCTTCAGCTGTCTCGAGCCATATGCTATAACGCTTCCATGTTGTAACAGCACACAACCCAAACCACTGCCTGAAGCATCGCTATAAATCTCATAACCTTCGGTCCCACTCGGCAAACTCAACACAGGCGCCGTGGTCAACCGACATTTCAACTCCTCAAAAGCTCGTGCGCACTCCGGCATCTAAACGAACTTCTGCTCCTTCCTCGTCAAAGTAGTGAGAGGTAACGCTATCCGCGAGAAGTTCTCTACGAAGCGCCTATAATAGCCGGCAAGCCCCAGAAAGCTCCGGACTTCCGCTACCGTAGAAAGCTCATGCCACTCTCGTATCGCAACAATATTCACCGGATCCACTGCAATACCTTCCCCACTCACTATATGACCGAGGAACGCCACCGAGGACAACCAAAACTCACACTTCGAGAACTTGGCTTACAATTGATTCCTCCTTAGCGTCTCCAAAACTAAATGAAGATGCCTAAAGTGATCTTCCTCACTCTGCGAGTACACCAAAATATCGTTGATGAAGACGATCACAAAATGTTCCAAGTACTCCCTGAAAGTCCTGTTCATCAAATCCATGAACACTTACGGCGAATTCGTCAGCCCAAACGGCATGACCGTAAACTCGTAATGCCCATATCTTGTACTGAACACTGTCTTAGGGATATCACTCTCTCTTATCCTCAGCTAATAGTAACCAGACTTAAGATCCAACTTAGAGTACACCGTCAACCGCACCAACTGATCAAAAAGATCATCGATCCTTGGGATTTGGTACTTGTTCTTTTCCGTTTGCTTGTTTAACTCCCGATAATCAATACAGAGTCTCAAGCTCCCGTCCTTCTTCTTTACAAAGAGGACCGATGCACTCCAAGGCGACAAACTTGGAAGCACAAACACTTGCTCCAACAACTCTTGAAGTTGCACTTTCAACTCCGCCATTTCCTTAGGCGCTAGCCGATATGGAGATCGTGACACAGGATTCGCACCTGGCACTAGCTCAATAGTGGAATCTATCTCCCGTTGAGGCGGGGCTCCAGGAAGATCTGCGGGGAACACATTAGGGTACTCAGCTACCACTGAAATACTATCCAACGTAGGCTTTGGCTTTGCAATCTCCACTAGTGTAAAGAACAGCTCTGCACCAGCACGAACCGCCTTCACCACCTGAAGAGAAGACATCAACGTCTTGCTCGACCCTTTCAAGCCAGTAAAAGTCGTCTCACGACTTGCTCCCAACTTGACTTCCTTGTGACCGCAATCAATATAGGCTTGCTGCTCCGACAGCCAGTTCATGCCAAATATAATGTCGAACTCCACCAGTGGCAGTAATGAGGCTTACAGATCAAACTCTTGACTCCTAATACGAATCTTCATGCCACAGATTCTATCCGCGCGCATCGAACACCCATTGGGCAACAACACATCCAACTTGTCCTTTGCCATCAAAGAAGGTACTCCGATGCGCGATATGAATTCTTCGGACAAAAAGGAGTGTGAAGCTCCCGTATCAAAGAGTGCTCTTGCCGGATTTTCACAAATCAAAACAAATCCTAAACAAGCAGTGGTAAGGTAACATGTGTATAACAAGTATTTAAAATATTAACTTGCTATAAATTTAAATTTTACCTGTCACCACATCCACCTGTTTGATGGCCTCCTGTTGGCCAAGATTATAAACCCTTGGTTGAGCAGGAGCATAATGGGACGCGGTTGACTCCACCGCCTTGCCCTTCTCTTCATAAGTTGCTCTCGGCTTCCTCTCGGATTTGGGACGTCTGCTCCAACAATTACGGGCAAAGTGCCCCGGCTTCCCACAAGTAAAACATGCACCCGGGGTCCGACCCGTAGTCGCCCCAGAAGCACCGGAAGAAGGAGTTGGACCCGAAGTGCTAGCCTTCTTAAAGAACTTTTGATAGCAGGACTTTAAAGTAGTCGGCACTTTGAACCCAGACTTCTTATCACCAAGGCTCTTCTTCGCTTGAACATTCTTCTTGTCCTTCTCCAAGGACTGGACCATCTTGACCAAGGTCAAGAAACCCTGCGTCATCGGTCCCGAGAGTAGTAGCCTCAAGTCATCTCTTAGACCTTCGTAGAAACGGTTGGTCTTACGCTCCTCATCCGCGATGGTGGAGCTAGCATACCGACTCAATCGAGTAAACTCGTGGAGATATTCATCCATGCTACTGTCTCCTTGAACCAACTTCAGGAACTCGTTCTCCAACGCTATCCTCTGCGCCGAAGGGAGGTACCTAGCCAAGAACAGTCTCGAGAACTCTTCTATCGAGATGTCTGTAAGTTGCCTACCCCTCAAGTGATGAAGCTCCAAGCCTTCCCACCACAATCTCGCTTCACCGTCCAGAAGGAACGTAGCAATAGTGGTCATTTGCCATTCTTTCGTCTCCGTCGCTGTCAGGACTCTATTCACCCTAGAGAGTCAGTCTTCAACTTGAGATGGGGTTCCCAACCCCGAGAATACAGGAGGATTGAAGCTCATAACATGTTTGAGATGTCTCTTGGTTGCCCTCCTCGGCACCAACAATTCCTCCACAACCTGCTCCACCCTTCTCTGCTCAGCCGCTTGCAGTGGTACCTACTCCATCGCAGGAGCGGGCTGCTGCATCTGCCTTTCAGGCTGCGCATTGATCATGGCAAACACTGCTTCGGACACCAATCGTATGGTCTCAGCCGATGGAGGTGTTGTAGGAGCATTATTTGGCGCACTGCTAGCCTCAGAAACTCGACGTTCTGACGGCCCCGCACCGCTTCTGGTCACCTATAGTGGTACAAAACACCGCTAAGCGACCAAACAAAATTGCAAACAGCAATTAGAGGAACACGCAGGTTCCCCAAACACGTGTATTTTTCATTCCTAAGTGGACATTCATGGGTTCTTTTGTTGTTATAACGATGACGCACACACATGTGCTCACCACCCCTTAAAATGAATTCGCCGACGAATTCATTTAAGCCTGACCGAAACCAGTAGTCTGATACCAAATTATAACACCTTCTATCCGTCGCATAGTATATAGCAGTAGGTCCGGCCGGGGCCCGACGCCATATACCACAGACAGACAGGATGGTTACTCAATGGAAACCATCCAACAAATAACAACGTCCTACACAGAGCATTCTAGCGGAAGCAATTAAAATTGTTGCATTAATAAAGAACCCAACACTAGCACGAATGCCCACTAATATGCCAAAAGGAATGAAGTACAAATACACAAGTACTGGCCTTATGGCCTTACAATTATTTTCCTCAGATTACATGTCTTTCAAACCTCGGCACGCAGGTCGGCCATACATGAATAAAAGAAAACACTCAAAATTAGGCCTTCGAGGGCCGGCTCAGCAACTTGGGCCTTAGCCCGCTATTTATCGCTCGGCTCCGCAGCACCTGCAAGCACAATCCACCGCAATGGTGGCAAATCAAAGCAACGATCAGCCATGCTGACCAAATTATAACGATCCCGCCCCCAATTTGGGGTGACAATGCTCCTTCCCTGCACTTTATTAGCATAACCAAGCAGTTTATAAATACATTGCATCACAGGCGTTAGCACGCTTGTCCACACGACCCGTGCTCTCAGGGCACATTCTCGGTGATCACAGTCTAAGTCTGCCGACTCACCACCGTCCCCGAGATGGCAATCTCTCGTGAACATTTGGTCTTTCTAGCCACTGCCTAAGACCATCCATCTATGCCAACGTTAAGTGCCAAGTCTCTTTAGGTCTCTTTAACCGAACGACATAGAGCGGGTACGGTTCCGCCTGACCCGTTGCTCACACCATAACGTTAATTTAAAACATATTCACGGGACAAACTCTCACGAGTCCCAAATTGTTTACAAACATCACATGACCCAGTTATGTTCAAGTTGCCTCCCAGGCCCACATGATGGCAGTACCACGCATCCGCCCAATTTTCCGGGTGCACCTTGGAGTTAATCCCCAAGGCTCCCTATTGCAATCTACCTCGTAGAAAACCCGAAAAACAAACATTCGCACGGAGTTTTCTCCGGCTACTTATGCAATTCAACATCACCGATCCAGACCAACATGTCCGGATAGGCTTCACACACCATGCCTATGTCCTTTCTCGATTACGGACTCTATACAACGGGGACTTTACATATCTACCCGAAGAAAGGCCTCCAACTCACCGCAAACTCGCGTGAGCGGGCTTCCTATGCACAAGAAGGAGAGTTTCACATGCTCAAGTAGAGAATCGTTACCCTAGCATTCTTCCTTAGCGCCATGGAAATCTACGAGGATGAAAAGCACCGCAATCTCCTTACCTTCGTAGATCTGAAGTCGGCTCGCGATTTGGAGTCCCGAAGCCCCCTTCAAGGACCGGATCTAGATTTGTTCTTCCTCCTTTGCTCTCCCTTCTCTCTAGAACTTAGACAGAGAACCAGAGACAGAAGATAAGGGTTTTGAAACACTATACTCGGGTATAACACACTTGGATTAACCACCAGCCGTCGGATCCCACAAAAGGGAAATGCACGGCTTCGATCCAGGTCTGACCTGGACAAACGGGGCTAAACACCGCACGGTTCACCAACCAGAGCAGGACACGCCCATGACCAATCAAATTATATCGGGACATTTAGTCAAGATCCCGCCAAAAACCTCTATGTTGACACTCCGCGTCGACAGAGTCAAATACGCCACAATCCGCCCCGCGCTCGACGATCGTCGAGCCAAGATCGTCGAACGCTGCCAAATCGTCGATCGCTGATTGCTGGCCTGATTGTCGAACGCTGCCAAATCTTCAATCGCTGATCGCTGGCCTGATCGTCGAATGCTGCCAGATCGTCGATCCCAGATCGCCGGCCTATTCGTCGAACACTGCCAGATCGTCGATCCCAGATCGCTGGCCTGTTCGTCGAACGGGCATGACACGACCGTGACAACCAACTGTGTTCGATGTTCGACGATCGTCGACCCAAGATCGTCGAACGCTAGCCAGATCATTAAAACGAACACGACACGCCATGGGACACGCCCGTGTCCCAGGCCGTGTACCCCCTGCCAAAAAGCAAATTTGGTACAAAACACCTCCCATCACTCTTTTATGTTTCGGGGCGTTACACACTGGTGTAGAAGTGTCTAAACAAAGAAAATTTAAACAGAAAATATTTCTACTCCGAGTGCCTATTAATATTGTCTCCAAATTGGCAGACGATTTTATCAGACACTTGTCCTTGTAGACCTCAACGATATAACCTTTATCACATAATTGGCTTATTCTTAAGAGATGGTGTTGTAATCATTTAACATAGGCCACGTCTATGAAGAAGGCTATGTCGTTAGAAATCATACCATAGCCTTTAGTTACTCCCCTGTCTGAATCGCCAAAAATAACTTTTGGACCATCCTCAATCAGTATATATTCTAGAAGTGGGCTTCTTTTCCAGGTCATAAGCCGAGAGAATCCACTGTCCAAATACCAAATAGGAGTTTTGTTAGCCTTTGGACATACCTGCATTCATAAATCCCTTACCCTTAGGAACCTAAATAGATTTTGGTCATTGGTTCCTGGTTAGCTTAACACCACTAGAAATATTAAGATTTTGAGTGGTCGGTCTCCCAATGTTAAGTCATGGAGTTTCAAATTTAATTGGATAAAACCATCAATCCACTACAAAGTGGCCAATGTTGCCACAACACCAACAGTCAAACATGTTGTACCTTCTTTTATATTCCCGCTTTACCTTCTAACTGGGAGTTCTAGAAGTTGCAGTAGACTTGGAGGTAGAGGCCTCATGATTGTAGTAAACACAAGGCTTCATAGTCTCCTTAGCCTTAGGGAAAATAGTTTTGGCTTTGGGTGCTTTCTTGATACCTAGTCCATGAGCGTAGGGACCATACTCTTTAAGAGTTATCTCTTCATAAGGTGCCTTGAAATCACTTCTACCAAAGTCTCGTGGATGGGTCCATCCTTGGTAGTTCTTTTTAGGCTCCACATAAGCTGGCTAGCAAAGTGACCATATGATGTCTCAAAGTCATATTGATTTGTGTGAAATATTACCTTCTTAAAAATGGCTGACTTTGAGATGCCTTCCCTTTGCCTTTGGTAGCGATCTCTTAGCATCCTTTTCTTTTTCAACTACATGGCCTAGACCACTACCCTTCTTAGGGGCAGAAAATTCATCGATGAGTGGAAGAACAGTCTTTGGCTTGGAGTAGCTTTCAACAATTTTCTTCTCCACCAGAAGTTTTTCTTTTAGTTCATCTAAGAACTTCTCCTTCTGACTTAGTAGCTCATTCGAGCATTTCAATTCTCCTTTCAAGGAGTGAACTTCATCTCTGAGAGAGGTTAATTCTACAATTTCCTCCTTGAGACTTGATTCCACTGCCTTAAGAGAAACAATCGCTTTTGATTGTTTTTTGACTATCTTACGACATTTGTCAAATGCCCTCAAAAGTACTTGATGCTGAGTCATCAAGTCAGAAACATCTTCCCCAGAAGAATAGACTTCATGACCATCAGATGATGTTTCTGAATCTGACAACATGGTGTGCGAGTTTACCTTCCCATTGTATTGGGAGTCACCTACTTCCTCATCTGAGTGTGCCATGATCCAGAAGTAGGCTTCTTCATCATCTGAGCTTGACTCACTTGTGTCACTATCACTAAGAGTCTTTGACTTCTTTACGACAAAGCTTTTTCTTCTTTGCTCTTACCCTTGAAGGATCTCTTCTCTTCTTTCCTATATCCTTCCTTCTTTTTGTAAGGACACTCTGCGATCACATGTCCTGGAATATTGCAACAGTAATAAATAATGTCAGAAGAAGAATATTTGTTAGGTTTAAATTTGTACCTGTAAACTTTGTTGTGGCTTTTCTTAGAACGATCACCATCACGATGTAGCCTATAGTCAGAGGAGGACTGGCTTTTCCTTTGCCTCCTTTTGCTAAGCATTCTTTTGAATTACTTGGAGATCAGTGAGAACTCTCCATCAGACAATTCAGAGCCTGAGGTGCTTCGCTCAGAATCTTCTTGAGCATCAGAAGCTTGTGTCCTTACCGGTGACACAGTTTTATATTTCTTTGACCCTTCAGCCTTCCGTGTTATCGACTTTTCTTTGCTTGAAGTCTTACTATTTTTCTCTTCTTTATTCCGTGTATTCATGTGCAGTTCATAAGATAAGAGCTTCCTGAATAGATTTTGAGGATCAGTGTCAGGCAACTTTACAAATTCTCTATTGGCCACAACCATAGTGTCGCATTCTTTTGTCAGGAATCTTAAGAATTTATTGTTCAGTTCACCATTAGTGAATGCCCGGTCATAATTTCTCAGACCATTGACATTCTTGAAGAACTTTTCATAACTATCAGCAATGGTATCCTTCAGGTCTTGTTTGAATTCCTCGAACTCCTTATTGAAATGAGATCTTCGATCATATTTCACTTCTTCAGTACCTTCCATCAGAATAACTAGAGAATTCCACAACTCCTTGCATACTTGTAGTAGAAAAGGTTTTGCAATATTGAGTCATCCATTGCACTTGCAGTTATATTTTTGGCCATCTTGTCCAAGGAGACGAGAGCAATCTCATCTTTATTCAAGTCCATCTTATTTTTAGGAACCATCACGTTTGGATTCATAGCTGATGGTTGAGTAGGAACGTAAGGTCCTTCTTCTACAATCTGAAAGATTCTTGGATCAGCTACTTCCATAAAGAATCTGACTCTTTCCTTCCGCATAGGAAAGTTCTCCATAGTGTACACTGAAAGCTTCAATGAGGACATGTCCTTTCTCTCATCTATTGAAGAAATCTTATGCCTTGACAACTAGACTGGGATCTTGTGCAATGTGTTAACCTTATAACGAATAACCTGGATACCAATTGAAAGTATCTTGTTGTCTACCTAAATCACTTAGATAGGGTGAATAGGTGAGTTCTACGTCTTAGAGCGGATTAAAAATTATTACAATCAAGCATACAGAATAAACACAACACAACATAGGAATTTATAGTGGTTCCCCGATTTGGGTACGTCCACTGTCCAGCCTTGACTATCTATCACAAAGGGCTAGATTAGGCTACTTCACTTTCTTAGATTTAAATAAATCTTACAACTCGAAGTCAACACTACTACTTCTCGGAGAACAAACTCTCCTACACTCGGAAAACAAACTCTCATACAACTCGATCCTTGAACTAGGATCTATACCTCAGAAGAGAAAAATTCCTACTATTGTACAAATGAAAAACTCTTTACATTGAAGATCAATCTATTTGTTCGGAACTAAAAATATCCAACCTTCTTCTTCATAGGAATGAAAATCTTGAGGCTCTTATAGAAGGATAAGATATGAAATTTATCTTGAAATCTTGATCCGACTAGATCCAAAAAATTTCAGTAGAACTTGAAATAAGATCTGTTGAATCACTTATTGAAGGAATCACTGATCGAGAGAAGCTAGGTTGATGTCCTTCAGTCTCCAAAATCAATGCGTCCGATAGAAAATGAGCGGCCTTTTTCACGATTTCAAAGTGCGAATTAGCGATTAGGGTTGAACGATTTAACCATATGTATTTATAGGATTCATTCTTCTAATGGTTAGAAATTTCTTTCCTAAACGAAAAGTCCACGTGTACTGTACATGCCAACGTCGTGAATAAGAAACCCATCAGAATGAAAATAAAAAAAATATGCAAAGTTTACTAGCCGAGTATCATTGTATATACATAAGAATACTTGACGAATCGCTTCGATATCTGATGAATTTAACTTAGACAAATCCAGAAAAGTAAGTTCAAACTCAGAAGCTTTACCAGTGAGACTCGACAAATTCGACGTGTATCGACTGGTATATTTATCGAATTTGACGAGTGTCAATAGGTACACTCAATGAATTTGACGAGTATACAAAAGGATACTCGATGAATCTTACTTTACCAATTTCCAAGATCAGTGAAAAGATCCTCTAAGTAAACACAACGAATTTGATGAGTATCAATAGGTATATACGACAAATTTGAAGAATATTCAAAAGTATACTCTACGAATTCGACGAGTATCCACTACTATGCTCGATGAATTTTACTTGGGAAAAATTTCCTTTCTTCTGAATACAACAACTAGTCTTTCCTTGATCCTTCTAATGCACTTATAAAAGTACAATCCAATAGAGAGATGACACGTGTGTCAACAATTAGACTACACAATGAGGGATTACATTGTATAGTCCTGTGTTTCATGACCCACTATAACCTGACATTGGTTTTTTACTTAGCAGTATAATCCTGCAAGCACATGACTAAACAAACAACATTAAATACAAACTCAATGTATCTTAGTTCAAGGAACACTTCTTCAAATCAAGATAATTGTGGATACAATACCCAACAAGCTTCAACCTTAAAGTCATACATTGATTAGAAAGTTCAAGGAGTGAAAACTGCAATTCAGTCAGAAATTTCAAAAGTTAATTCCGATATTATGGAAGATCTGGACTTCTTGAAGGGTGACACAGATTATGTTGGTTATTGTATCCACAATAACCCTGATTTGAAGAAGGGTCCCAGTAAGCTAAGATGAATTGAGTTGTATTTGATGATACAAGTTTAGTTAAGTACTTGCAGGACTACGTTGCTAAGTACACACCAATGTCAGATTTCAGTTGGTCAGTAACACAAGACTATACAATGTAATCCTTCATTGTGTAAGCCAACGTGCTGACCCACGTATAATCTCTTTATTTGTGTGTACTTCCATTTCAAGTACATCAGAAGGATCAAGGAAGGTCAAGCGGCTGGAATTAGAAGAACAGAAATTTTCCCCAAGTACAGTTCGTCAAGTATTGTAAAGCATATTCGTCGAATTCATCAAGTATAGTCATCAATACTCGCCGAATTCGTCATATATACTTGTTGGCACTCGTTGAATTCATCACATTGTATTTGCGGTAAATTCTCTAGATGTTGGAAAATCGGTCAAGTAAAAATCATCGAGTATTATCCTGTATACTTGTCGAATTCGTCGAATGTGTCTATCAATACTCGCCGAATTCATCGAATATACATGTCGATACATGTCAAGTTCGACTAGTCATTTCGATTTTACTTCTCTGAATTTTTTAAGTCTGATTCATCGATTATCACTTGGTTAGGCGTCGAATGAGTCGAGTATACTAGACAATACTCGGCGAGTATACTAGACAATACTCATCGATTATCACTTAGTTAGGCGTCACATTCGTCTAGTATACTAGTCGATACTCGTCGAATTCATCGAGTATACTACTCGATACTCGTCGAATTCGTCGAGCATGTCTTCTATCTGGCGTTGAGTGACAAGGTAGATCAAGCCACATTTCTCCAAGTACTTTTCATCGATAATCATTGCAGTTCGGTGAGTATACTCAACCATACTCGATGAAATTGACTTAGGGCAAATTTCTTTTGTCTTTTTCAAACTCTCAGCTCGAGTTGAACGATACACCATGAATAATGATTTTGTAGGTTTTGATTTGGAATTTATTTTATAGCCGTTGCCAAGGAGGATCTCTATAAATACCAAAGGTGGATTTTTCATCAACCCTAATCGTGCTCAAAACATTCCAAGAAAGATCCTGATCGAACGTTTTTGTCGGCTCCTGTACTGTTCATAATTTTCAATCGGTTGACACTAGCGTGCTACACGATTCGATCGTCCTCGACCTAATCGACTAGATTATTGCCCTTTGAAGACCTCTATTCTCTCAGATCTAGTTGATTTGTGATTTCAGTTCTACGTCTTCAAGGATTTTGGATTTGCCTTGTTCTTCTAGAGTTTCAAGTTCAATCATTTCGAAGAACGAAGTAGTGAAGACTATAGATCTAAATAGATTATTTATAATCCTATTTGTATTATTACCTTTCACTTTTGTATGAGGTTTTTATCTCCGAGTTGTAGATCCATATTTAGATAGAGTTGTAGATCTGGTTTTGGATTGAGATGTAGGAGAGGTTGTTCTCTGAGTGGTAGGAGCGTGTATCTGAGTTGTAGGAGTTGAGGCTCTAAGGTGTAAGATTTGTTGAAATCTGAGAAGGGCAAAGTAGCCGAATCTAGTCCGCGGTAGATAGGCGAGGCAGGATAGTGGACGTGCCCAACTCGGGGAACCACTATAAATCTTTGTGTTCTGTGTGCTCTCCTTTTTTAAGTATTTTTATTCCGCGAAAAGACATAGACCTCACTTATTCACCCGATCTAGGTGATTTAGGTAGTCACTAGATACGTTCAATTGGTATCAAAGGTGTGTTGTTCGACATAAGGTTAACACCTTAAACAAGATCTCCTATCTAGCATCAAGAGATTCCACTTCATGGCTATGGATAAGAGCAAGGACATGTCTTCTATGAAGTTACCTGTGTGCACTAAAGAGAACTTCCCTATGTGGAAATAAATAGTCAACTTCTTCATGGAAGTAGCAGACCTGAGGATATTTTAGATTGTGGAAGAAGGACATCATATTCCTACACAAGCCTCTACTCTGAACCCAATAGTTATGATCCCTCAGAAAATGATGGATCTAACCAAGGATGAAATTGCCCTTGTCTCCTTGGACAAAAAGGCAAAGAATAGTATAGCCAGTGCAGTGGACGACTCAATGCTTCAAAAATTTTTCTGCTGCAAATCTGTCAAGGAGATGTAGGACGGCCTTGTATTTCTGATAGAAGGAACCAAAGAAGTTAGGGATGATAGCAGATATTTTCTCAATCAAGAATACAGAGCTTTCAAACAAGGTGCCAATGACACAATTGTAGATAGCTTCGAGAAGTCCTTCAAGATCGTCAATGGACTCAGAAACTACGGCGGAACCTTCACTAATGGTGAACTAAACGACAAGTTCCTCAGATCCCTGACAAAGGATTGAGACACAAAAGTAGTAGTCATTAGAGAGTTTGGGAAGCTGCCATAGATTGATCCCTAGAACTTGTTCGGGAAGCTGCTCTCCTACAAACTTAAAATGAATGCCAGAAAGAAAGAGCAGCAAAACAACAGAACTTCAAGCAAATAGAAGTCCATAGCTCTGAAGTCTGAAGGTTCGAGAAAGTATAAAGTTGTGTTGCTAGTAAGGATACGAGCACCAAATACTCCAGAAGACTCCGAGCCAAGCGCGTAGGGATCTGAGCTATCTGATGGAGAGTTCTCCCTCATATCTATGCAGTTCAAAAGATTGCTCAGCAAGAGGAGGCAAATGAAAAATCAGCCTTCCCCTCTGGTTTCAGAATGTCACATCGTGATGGTGATCGGGCGAAGAAGATCTACAATAGAGAGGACATGTACAAATTTCAACAGAACAAATACTCTTCCTCTGACGTTGTTTTCTATTGTTGTAATAAGCCAGGACATATGATTGCGTAGTGTCCGTACAAGAAGAAGAAAGGTTTCAAGAAGGAAGAGAAGAGATCCTTTAAGGGCAAGAGGAAAGAATAGAAGAGCTTCGTCGCCAAGAATTCAAAGACTCTTAGCGACATCAACTCAAGTGAATCCAGTTCCGAGAATGAAGAAGCCTACTTCGGGCTTATGGCTCGATCAGATGAGGAAATAGGAGACTCCGAGTTTCACGGGAAGGTAAACTCAGACAGTATACTCTCTTAGTCGGAAACTTCCTCTACTGGTCATGAGGACTACTCTTCAGAGGAAGATGAAGCTAACTTGATGGCTCAGCTTCAAGAACTCCTGAAGGCTTTTGACAGATGTCGTAAGGTAGTAAAAAAGTAGTTAAAGAGATCGCTTCTCTCAAGGTAGTGGAATCAAGCCTGAGGGACGAAATTGCTAAATTAACTCCTCTCAGAAATGAAGTTCACTCCTTGCAATAGGAATTGAAAAGCTCTGCTGAACTATTAAGTCAAAAAGAGAAATACCGAAATGAGCTAGAAGAAAATCTCTTGGTTGAAAGGAAGCTGGTTGAAAGCTACTCGAATCCAAAGGTTGTTCTTCCACTCATAGACGAGTTTTCTGCTCCAAAGAAGGATATTGGTATTGACCACGTTACTGGAAGAGATAAGGCTGCTAAGAAAACCAGCACCAAAGAGAAAGGGAAGGCACCTCAAAGTCAACCCTCTTTCAAGAAGGTTATCTTTCGTACAAATAAGTATGACTTTGAGACGTCTTATGGACACTTTGCAAGGTCTACCTATGTAGAACCTAAGAAGCGCTGCCAAGGATGGACCCATTACCGAGACTTTGGGGCAACTGTTTTCAAGGCTCCTTAGGAAGAGATAACTCTAAAAGACAATGGCCCTTACATTCATGGACCAAGTGGTAAGAAGACTCCAAAAGCCAACCCTGTTGTTCCCAAGGCCAAGGAAACTGTGAAGCCTTGCGTATGCTATAATCACGAGGCTTCCACTTCCAAGTTTGTGGCCCTGTATAGACCTCCCGTACAAAAGGTAAAGCAGGAATACAAAAGAAGGTGAAAGATATGGTACCTAAATACCTAGAGGGGGGGGGGGTGAATAGGTGACCTAAACCTTTTTTAAAACTTTGTTGGCAGCACAACAGTTATTTCACAGAATTCTACAGCTAACAGCAATTACAGAATATACACAGTTAATCCACAGCACAGCACAGCACAGCAGACACACTAATTTATAGTGGTTCCCCAATCTTTGGGTACATCCACTTTCCCCCTTCGCCTATCTAGCAGTGTACTAGATTCGGCCAAACTTCTCCACTATCTCAGAACCCAACAAGGTTCCTACACCTCAGGCCCAAAGCCTTACACTCAGCCACCAAGGCCTACACTCAGCCACCCAGGCCTACACTCAGCCAATTAAGGCCTACACTCAGAGTTCTTCAACTCCTACACTCAGGCAACCAAGCCCTACCCTCAGCCTTTATAGTATAGGCTTACAATTCTCTCAGATCCAATGGATCCTACAAGTTAAAATAGAAATATAATAGCTAACTCTACAACTCAGAAAATAAGAGAGAAGTTGAGAGTTTCTTGAGAAGTTCTTGGAAGAACTCAGTTAGATCCAAACTGACTTAGCTTCCTTCAAAGCTTCTTGAGTTAGAACTGAATTAGTCTGAATCTTCTGCAGTTGATCCTTGACCTCTGCTTCTTGAGATCCAGATGATTCTGAATCCTTCTTCTCAGCCTTAGTTCCAAATACTGAATTCTTGATTGGAGCTCTCTCTCTCCAACTTCTTAGATCTGCAGGTGGACTGCCAGATCTTCTTGTGTTGATCCTTTGTGTATCACTTTCCTGATTACTTGAAGAATCTGATCAACCACTTTAAGTATTCTTGACAACTACTTGTAACAACAACTTGTAATTCTTACTTCAACTATCAATCTGTAAACTGTGAGTGCCTATTTATAGGCTTCCTTCATGGTAACCGGCTGGTCCGGTTCATAACAGACTTCTGACTTCTCTGACAGTTGCTGTAGACCGGCTGGATCGGCAGCTGTCATGTCAACCAGTCACTTCTTGAAATTCTCTGACTGTCAGATAGTGTCGAGACTTTCTGTTCTTAAGTGTCGACATTTATAGACTAAGTGTCGACACATGCTGTGTAAGTGTCGACACAAGTCTACAAGGTGTCGACACAAGTCCTTGTATGTCTCGACACTGATTCTTCTGCATGTGTCAACACTGAAATTGAGTGTCGACACAAGTACTTGTCCTTCATTCTTTAACTGTATTCTTCTAAGTGTCGACACAGCTCATTTGTGTCGACACATCTTCATGTGTTGAAACTGTCAAGTGTCGACACTGCTTCTTGGTGTCGACACTAGTCTTCAATCTTGTTTCTTCAGCTGAGTGTCGACACATTCCCTTAGTGTCGACACTTGTACTTAGAATATTTTGTAAACTTTTCTGTCCTTTGCTAAGTGTCGACACAGCTCCTTGTGTCGACACTTTCTTCAAGTGTAGAGTCTTCAACTAAGTGTCGACACATTGTGCTGGGTGTCGACACTTTCTTCAAGTGTTGACTCTTCTGGTTGTGTGTCGACACATTGTGTTGAGTGTCGACACATACTTCAAATGTTGACTCCTTTGAGTGTGTGTCGACACATTGTGCTGAGTGTCGACACATTTTTCATATATTGACTCTGCAGTTTGAGTGTCGACACATTGTGTTGAGTGTCGACACTTGTCCTTAGTCTCTGCAGAATTTTGCTGAGTGTCGACACAGCTCCAAGTGTCGACACTTTCTGATGTAGACTCAGCTCTTCTAGGTGTCGACACTACTGCCAAGTGTCGACACAGCTTTTCTGCATTCTTCTTTACTGAGTGTCGACACAGCTCCAAGTGTCGACACTTTCTGTCTGGTGTCGACTCTTCATCCCAGGTGTCGACACAATTACTCCAAGTGTCGACACAGCTTGTCTGGGTGTCGACACAAGCTTTCTCAAGTGTCGACACTTTCCCTCTAGGTGTCGACACATGGACTTAGAAACTTTTAGCTTCAGTCCAGTGAATACCTAACCTGCACAAGTAACTCAAACAAACATCAAATACATTATGATGTATGTCATTGAGTTAGGTGAGGCTTCTTCAAATCAGGTACATTTGACCAATGTACCCAACAATCTCCCCCTATTTGGAGTTGTCATAACCCTTAGTCAATGATATACATCACTCATAATTAAAAATTAGAGAATGATGTAAAGCAGGTATATATCAACAGGGTATACTTAAACATGTAATAAAGCACACATGTATACTCATTCAGCATTACAGAACAACCAAGAATTAGACACATTCTACTGAATCAATCATGAAATATATTTATCAAAAACTGTCCAAACATTGTGTTCAATACATTGTCAATGATTTACAAAGATATTTAGATGTAACAAATTACAACATTCTTCAGTCTAATCTTAATCTAATTCTGCTCTGGTTCTTTTATAACTATGCCTTTCCCAGCTTGTATTTTGGCTTTTACAGCAGCAGCAGCAGCAGGCTCAGCATCAGCAGGCTTCTTGCCTTTGGAGTCCTTCTTCTTCTGTTCTTTAGCCTTGATTTTTTGCCTCTCAAAATAATGATAGGGCTTAGGAAAGTACTTGCTAGGCTCCACAGCTGTAGGAGGTAGCTTTCCTAACTTAGCCTTCCTTCTATACTGGACAATGGCTTCCTGCCTGATCTCATGCTTCCTCCATTCAGCTTCTGAGAACCACTTGTTCCTCTCATGTGCATTGTCCTTGGCTGCTTTCCAGGCTGTGAGAATGATGTTCCTAGAAGTAGGGCTCCACTGTTCAAAATCTGGTTTTTGCTCAGCAAGTTCCCTGAACTTCTTCTTTGACAGCCTTGTCTCTTCCTCTTTGTCCATAGCCTCTTGCATAGCAGCTGTAATAGGTTGAACAACCTTTTCCAGAATAACAGTTGGCTTTCCAGCAGTTGGGCTATACATTGTGCTTACTTCAGCATGAACCATATCAAAATCTGGAGGTGGATAGATCACCTGAGCTACTTCCTGTTGCTCTCCTCCAAGATATGCACTTTGAATACCAGATTCAGCTACATTGTCATCATCACACAGGGGAGGATAGCCCAGTGTAGCTCTGATGGAATTAGAAATCCATTTGGCATGATCAGAGCTGGCTTTGACTAACACCCTCTCCCCCTTTATGACTTCTTGTGCTACATGATCTCTCACATCATCTTTCTGGAACCTGATTTGGCTGTCCAAATACCTTATGTCATCCTTAAAGAAAGGTCTAAGCTTGGTAAGCTGTTCAGAAATGACCTTCTGGGAATCCTTGATTGCAGTCTTGACAGCAGCAAGTTCTTCTTGAAAAGCTTTATCAAATTCAGCCTTGGCAGCATCAGTAGAAGTAGATGGTTCAGCAGACTTATTCTTTAATTCAGTCACTATAGCATTGTGGGAGGCAGTTAAATTATCATTCATCCTTAATTGATTTTCCAGCACATATCCCTGCTTCAATGCTATATCATCTACTTTGTCTTTGATCTGTTCTTGATGTTTAGCCAGGAATACTACTGCATTTCCACCCTTGTGGAAGCATTCATTCATTTCCTTCTTATTCAGGTTCATCTCAAACCTGATTGACTTGATATCTTGAGCTAAATCAAACTGTAAAGACTTGTGGCCTTCATCAATATATGTCTCTATAGCCCTCCTTTGCTCATCCAGCTTAACTTGCATTGCTACCATTAGGCTACTGTAATCTGTTGATGGAGCTTGTTGGACTAGAGAGTGTTGAGCAACAGTTTGTAGAGCTTTCTTATAGCTCTGACTCCTTCTTTTGAATACAAAGAACTTCTTCTTCTTATCTTGCTCAGCTTCATCATCCTCAGACTCTGAAGTACTTGCTATATTTACCCTATCCTTAGGGCTTGAGGGTTTGTCAGCTTGCACATCTAGTGCCTTCTCAGTATCTAGCCTTATAGGCTCTTCCTGAACTTCCAAGTTCTCCCCCTCAGCAGTAGCACCCTTCTCTTCATCAGCAGCATTCTTGTCCATATCATAATCCTCTTGATCTAGATTCAGAAATAGATCTTCCATTGTGTATTCAGGAGGAGACTGTGCAGGAGAAGTACTGGGTTCATCAACTACTTTATCAGAAACAACTTCTTGTACTACTGATGTGTCTTGGAGAACAACAGCTGGTACAGGATTTGCTTGCTGAGTTTGCTGATGGACATCAGACAAATCAGAATCTATTATAGAAAAATCTAAAGTATTGAGGTCAGACAGTACCTCTTGGATGATTATTGTAGCTTGCTAACTTTCCAGTGTAGAGGGTTGTTCTACAGCTGGAGGCTCCCCCTGGCTTGGATCTTTTTGCATGGGGCTAGCTGTAGGCAGCTCCCCCTGGATGTCAGCTGGCTCCTGAGGTGCAGGTGACTTCTCTGCAGCCACATCCTCATGACTTTCAGGAGTGAAAACAACATGTTCTTCACTGCCTGAGCTGCTGGAGGACTCCTGAGTCACAGCAGCTATCTTCCTCTTCTTCTGTGGGGGTGATTCTTTCTTAGAAGCTTGTTTCTCAGGGGTGGTCAATTCCTTTGACAGCACCCTTTCCCACCTGGAGAAGATCCTCATGTCTATCCTTCTCATGTGGTTGATTTTGCTACCTGCAGCAGAGCTCATTACCTCTGGTATTGTACCAGCCAGGTAGAGACTAAGTATCCTGCCCAGATTGGGCTTCTTCAGACTTTCCTTTACTTTCTCATATACAACCATAGACCAGTCTGTTTTGAGATTAAAGATGATTCTAGTCATAACACTGAACATGGAGGCTGACACCCTGTCATGCCCTCCAGTCTTACTGAATATTACTTTTCCCACAATTTCTGATAGAAACTTTCCTTGGGTATTCATCCCTCTTCTTTTGAATACTGATCTTATCTTTAGCTTAGGATCTAGTCCACACCAGGTAAGTGCTTCCCTGGTCTTAGATGTTGTCACTTCTTCTTCTTCCTGGACTTTAGGTAGCTGAAGTACCTTTCTCAGTGACTTGGGTGAAATCTTGACCTTGGTGCCATGCACCCTTGATTTGATTCTGTAGCCTGAATCATCTACAGACGCTCCAGTGAGGAATTCAATAACTTCCTTCTTCCAAATTTTGGTTGGTTCTGAAACCAAGAACTCCAATCCTGAATCGGTGACTAGGGTTACCACCGATTTGATTTCTTGATCACCGTCGTCAAATGCGCCACGCACTAGTTCATAGCCTTCGTTAACGTTCTCTTCCAGCTTCGGAGCCATTAGGGTTTGGAGAATTAGTCTTTAGAGAAGAGAAATGTCGACACAATAGTCTTGGTCTCGAAACTTTGAAAGCGTGTCGACAAACAAAGACAGAACCCTATTTATACCTTTCTTGTTTGAAGACGAACAGGCGGGATGAATTTCTAAAGATGTGTCAACACTGTCAATAAGTGTCGACACTGACTTATAATGTCTCGACACTTATGTGTCGACACAAGATTAGTCAACAGATTCCATGTGTCGACACTTGTTTAAGTGTCGACACCACACTACTCGACATGTTAGTCGAGACTTTTACTTAGAAAATTCTGAGTAAAAACTTAAGTGTCGACACCTTATTGAATGTGTCGACACCGACTCGACATGTGTCGACACTAGCATTCTGAAGTGTCGACACCAACTCCTTAGATGTGTCGACACCATTTTCCTGAAGTGTCGACACCTACTATTCTGTGTCGACATAGACTTGTCTATGTGTCGACACCTTTTTACTTAGCCAAATTTTAGTTCTCTAAACTTAGTCTAAGTTTATCATACCTAGTTCAATTTTGAACCTATTGAACTTAGCTTCTTCTAAGGGCTTAGTAAACATATCTGCTATCTGATTATCAGTTTTAACATATTCAAGTGCAATATTATTTCTTTCTACATGCTCCCTAAGAAAGTGATATTTAATCTCAATATGTTTAGTTCTACTATGTGATACAGGATTGTTAGCTATTGAAATAGCACTTGTAGAATCACAGTAAAGTGGAGTTCTACTTACCTGAAATCCATAGTCTTCTAACTAATGTTGAATCCACAGAAGTTGAGCACAGCAACTTCCTGCAGCTACATATTCTGACTCAGCTGTGGAGATAGCCACACTAGTCTGCTTTTTGCTGCTCCATGAAATTATTCTTCCACCTAGGAATTGACAGGATCCAGTAGTGCTCTTTCTATCTTCTTTGCATCCTGCAAAGTCTGCATCTGAATAGCCTGTTAGATCAAAATCTCCATTCCTAGGGTACCAGAGGCCTAGATAAGGTGTGCCCTTTAGATATCTCAAAATTCTCTTGACTGCAGTCAAGTGAGATTCTTTAGGGCAGACTTGATACCTGGCACAAACACATGTAGCATACATAATGTCAGGCCTACTTGCAGTCAAGTATAGTAGGGAGTCAACTATCCCTCTATACAAGGTTTCATCTACAGGTTTCCCTGCATCATCCTTGCTTAGAGACATGGTACTGGATGAATCCATACCATACTTCCTTATGAGTTCTAGGGTGAACTTGGACTGACATATGGATAGACCACTTCCAGTCTGTTTAACTTGGAGACCCAAGAAAAACTTCAGTTCTCTCATACTACTCATCTCAAATTGACTTTGCATAAGCTTTGCAAACTTTTTGCAAAGGCTACTTTCAGTAGACCCAAATATAATGTCATCCACATATATTTGGACAAGTATGACTTTGCCTCTAGATTCCCTAAGGAATAGAGTCTTATCTATTTTCCCCCTTGAGAACTTGTTCTCAATGAGGAAACTAGATAGGGTTTCATACCAAGCTCTTGGTGCTTGTTTTAACACATATAATGCTTTCCTAAGTCTATACACATAATGAGGTAAAGTTGGATCAACAAAACCTGAAGGCTGCTCCACATATACTTCTTCCTTGAGATTACCATTTAGGAATGCTGACTTCACATCCATTTGGTATACCTTAAATCCTTGATAGGTTGCATAGGCCAAGAACATCCTTATGGCCTCCAGTCTGGCTACTGGGGCAAAGGTTTGATCAAAATCAATACCTTCTTCTTGCCTATATCCTTTTGCAACTAGTCTTGCTTTATTCTTTATGATGACCCCTTGTTCATCTAACTTATTTCTGTAGATCCACTTAGTTCCTATAACATTGTGGTCTTTAGGCTTTGGAACCAACTCCCAAACCTTGCACCTTTTGAACTGATTAAGTTCTTCTTGCATAGCTTCAGTCCACTGTGGATCTTGTATAGCTTCTTCAAACTTCTTTGGTTCTATTTGAGATAGAAAACTTGAATATACTACAACATTCTGATTTCTGCTCCTTGTCTGAACACCTTGTCTTGGATCTCCAATAATTAGCTCTACTGGATGATCTCTTAGATGCCTGTTGGCTGGAGGCATCCTTACTTCTGGTTGTACTTCTACATCATCTTCATCATGCTGAGTTCCTTGTACTTCTTCAGTTCCTGGTACATGTAGTTCTCCCCCTGGACATAAGCCATCTTCTTCTACTTGCTGTCTTGCAGCAGGTACATCTTCTATGGTTAGCTTGTCCATCTTCTTAGTAATACCTGTGGGGCTGCATACATTGCTAGATAACTCATTGTTAATAAGTTTTGTCTCATCAAAAACTACATGCACAGACTCCTCTACAACTTGTGTAGTCAAGTTGTAGACTCTATAAGCCTTACTATTATTGCTGTACCCAACAAACACTCCCTCTTGGGACTTGGCAGCAAACTTAGTTAGGTAAGACTTTCCATTGTTAAGTATGTAGCATTTACAACCAAAGATCCTAAAGTAGGATAGGTTTGGTTTCCTGCCTTTCACAACTTCATAGGGGGTCTTATTTAACCTTTTAGTGATGGTAGCCCTATTTATCACATGGCATGCAGTGTTAACTGCTTCAGCCCAGAAATACTCTGGCAGTGATGAATCACTTAATAGGGTTCTACCAGCCTCTATCAAGGTCCTATTTTTCCTTTCAGCAATGCCATTTTGCTGAGGTGTTCTAGGTGAAGAGAATTCTTGAAATATCCCATAGTCTTCACACAGCTTTGTCATGCTTTCAGACTGAAACTCAGTACCATGGTCACTTCTAATTTTGACCACTGTATAGTTCAATTCATTCTGAATTTGCTTAACAAAACTATAGAAGACACTAGGTGTTTCAGATTTCTGCTTTAAGAAGATCACTCAGGAAAAACCTTGAGTAGTCATCAACAACTACAAAGGTGTAGACCTTCCTACCTAAGCTGTGAACTGGCATTGGACCAAATAGATCCATATGCAAGAGGTATAAACACCTCACAGCATCTTTGTTGTCTAAGCTTCTAAAGGTGGATTTAGTCTGCTTGCCCTTTTGACAAGCTGAGCAAATGACATCCTTGACACACTTAACTTGAGGACCATTCCTCACTAACTCTTTGCTAAAGAGTTTGCTAATAGTCTTGTAGTTAAGATGAGCTAGCCTCTTGTGCCACTTGACACAATGAGAGACTGTCTCATCAGCTACAAGACAAACAGGAGAACCATTGTTCTCAATCATAATGTCTAAGCAGTAGACATTCCTCTTTCTATATCCTGTCAAAATGATCTCTTGATTACTTGACCTCTTGATATGACAACCATTTTTAACAAATGAGATGTCATACCCTACATCACTTAACTGACTTATACTAATGAGGTTGTGTTTCAACCCTTTAACATAAGCCACTTGAGTAATGGTAACAAGGTTTGAAGAGATGTTACCAAACCCTTTGATGATTCCTTTTTCAGAACCACCAAAGGTCACTTTAGTACCATTTTTGATTGGAATGTAGTCCTTCAGTAGTCCCCTTGTTCCAGTCATATGTCTGGAACATCCACTATCCAAGTACCATGTTGGGGTATGGCCACTTGGATTCACCTGCAAAACAAATTAATGAACCTTAGAACCCAAAGTGAACTTGGGTCCTTGGTGATTGTTAGTTTGCAACTTGACATAGCTACCTGCTGGCTTTCCACCAGGTAACTTGCTACTCAACTTGGCACTGGCATTGTGCCAACAATCCAAGGCAAAGTGGCCAACCTTGCCACAACACCAGCATTCAAACTTGTTGTACCTTTGCTTAGATACAACCTTTGCTGTCTTGACTACAGCAGGCTTGTTGATTGTTGGGGCTTTGCCCTTGGACTTGGACTTGGACTGCTTAGTCTCTGCAGGTCTAGCAAAACCCAGTCCAGCCTTACCTTTATGATGAACAAATTCATCAATCAAGGGTAATACTGATTTAGGTTTTGAAAACCTGGCAGCAAGTTCTTTTTCCTTCTGGAGATTGATCTCCAGTCTCTTAATTTGATCATTCTTAAATGTAATAGTACCCATCTGAATCACTGTAATGTGTTTCAGCCTGGCTACTTCATTCAGTTTTTGATCATACTGTTTTTCAAAATCTGTTGCAGCTGCCTTGAGATCAGCAATCTCCTTTGCCTGACTTTTGGCTAGGATCTTGATTTTCTTATAGGCTTGCAACAGTACTTTATATTCATCTAAGAGCTGATGAATATCTCCCTCAGATTCAGAAACACTTCCATCACCTGATGAAGATGAATCTGACTCTGAACTAGAACTGAAATCTGAACTTTGAGTTGGACTTTGTACCTGACTAGGTCCTGGCTACTCCAGGATTTTGGTACTTTCAGTCAATGCCATCAGTCCTTGGCACTGACACTCTTCTTGTTCATAGATTGATTCCATGATCTTCATAAACTCTTCTTCTTCTTCAGCAAATAGCCCTATGTAGGCTTCAGCATCTGTCTCAGTGTCTGAAAGAGTCTTCTCATTCTTTGCAACAAAGGACTTCTCCTTCTTTCCTTTGAAGTGAGTCTTCTTTTTGTCACTGGATTCTTTTCTTCTCTCAGGACAATCTGCAATTACATGACCTTGTCTATTGCAGCAGTAACACACTATCTTAGACTCAGTTGTCTTGCTAGTCTTTGTCTTTTTCTTGTCCTTCTTTGAAGGCTTCTTCTCCTGATACTGTACTTCTTTCCCTTTGGAAAATGAAGGTCTGGACCTCCACTGTTTCTTCTTCAGGAATTTCTGAAAATGTCTGGTGAATGCAGCAAAGTCTTCATCACTTTCACTGCTTGTAGACTTTGTGCTAACAGACTCATCAGATTCTGATTCAACTACCTCTGGAGGAGGAGTTGATGATTTAGTCCTGCCCTTTCTAGGTACTTCTGACTTGAAGGCAACTGTCCTTTCCCTGTGCTCAGTCCTTGTTGATTTTTCTTCCTCTTTTCTCACTGACAACTGCATCTCATAAGACAACAACTTCCCAAACAGTGTGGGAGGAGGAATTTCTCCCAACTTTGCCATTTCTCTGATGGCACAGATCTTAGTGTCCCAATCTTTGGTTAGGGACCTTAAGAACTTATCATTCAATTCATAGTTAGTGAACTCTCTTCCATAGGACATGAGTTCATTAACAATTCTATAAAACTTCTTGTAGCATTCAGTGATGCTATCTCCTCTTCCTTGCCTAAAGCTCTCATATTCTTGATTAAGCAAGGACTTCCTATCTTGCCTAACTTCTTCAGATCCTTCCATATAGACTATAAGAGTGTCTCACATCTCTTTAGCTGTCTTACAGTGAATTAAGTTCTGGAAGGTGGCATCATCAATGGCACTTACTATAATGTTTTGTGCCCTTTTGTCCATAGTGGCTAGGACAATTTCATCCTTGGTCATCTCAGAGAAATCCTTTGGAGTCCTCTGATTTGCATCCAGTACTGAAATCTTCATGGGCACATATGGCCCTTCCTTAACTGTTATGTAGATTCTTGGGTCTGAGGCCTCCATAAATAGCCTAACCCTTTCTTTCCAGATTCCAAAAATCTCCTTCCTGCATATGGGTAACTTCATGGAACCCAACTCTTTGTGATTCTCATAAGAACCCATGTTTCTTGAAGTTCTTGAATTTCTTGAATCTGTTTTCTGACTTAGACTGTTTCTGCCAAACAGGATCTCCTTAGACTGTTAGTCCTTGTTTTGAGGAACCTCGCTCTGATACCACTTGAAAGATATGGTACCTAAACACCTAGAGGGGGGGGGGTGAATAGGTGACCTAAACCTTTTTAAAACTTTGTTGGCAGCACAACAGTTATTTCACAGAATTCTACAGCTAACAGCAATTACAGAATATACACAGTTAATCCACAGCACAGCACAGCACATCAGACACACTAATTTATAGTGGTTCCCCAATCTTTGGGTACATCCACTTTCCCCCTTCGCCTATCTAGCAGTGTACTAGATTCGGCCAAATTTCTCCACTATCTCAGAACCCAATAAGGTTCCTACACCTCAGGCCCAAAGCCTTACACTCAGCCACCAAGGCCTACACTCAACCACCCAGGCCTACACTCAGCCAATTAAGGCCTACACTCAGAGTTCTTCAACTCCTACACTCAGGCAACCAAGCCCTACCCTCAGCCTTTATAGTATAGGCTTACAATTCTCTCAGATCCAATGGATCCTACAAGTTAAAATAGAAATACAATAGCTAACTCTACAACTCAGAAAATAAGAGAGAAGTTGAGAGTTTCTTGAGAAGTTCTTGGAAGAACTCAGTTAGATCCAAACTGACTTAGCTTCCTTCAAAGCTTCTTGAGTTAGAACTGAATTAGTCTGAATCTTCTGCAGTTGATCCTTGACCTCTGCTTCTTGAGATCCAGATGATTCTGAATCCTTCTTCTCAGCCTTAGTTCCAAAGACTGAATTCTTGATTGGAGCTCTCTCTCTCCAACTTCTTAGATCTGCAGGTGGACTGCCAGATCTTCTTGTGTTGATCCTTTGTGTATCACTTTCCTGATTACTTGAAGAATCTGATCAACCACTTTAAGTATTCTTGACAACTACTTGTAACAACAACTTGTAATTCTTACTTCAACTATCAATCTGTAAACTGTAAGTGCCTATTTATAGGCTTCCTTCATGGTAACCGGCTGGTCCGATTCATAACAGACTTCTGACTTCTATGACAGTTGCTGTAGACCGGCTGGATCGGCAGCTGTCATGTCAACCAGTCACTTCTTGAAATTCTCTGACTGTCAGATAGCGTCGAGACTTTCTGTTCTTAAGTGTCGACACTTATAGACTAAGTGTCGACACATGCTGTGTAAGTGTCGACACAAGTCTACAAGGTGTCGACACAATTCCTTGTATGTCTCGACACTGATTCTTCTGCATGTGTCGACACTGAAATTGAGTGTCGACACAAGTACTTGTCCTTCATTCTTTAACTGTATTCTTCTAAGTGTCGACACAGCTCATTTGTGTCGACACATCTTCATGTGTTGAAACTGTCAAGTGTCGACACTGCTTCTTGGTGTCGACACTAGTCTTCAATCTTGTTTCTTCAGCTGAGTGTCGACACATTCCCTTAGTGTCGACACTTGTACTTAGAATATTTTGTAAACTTTTCTGTCCTTTGCTAAGTGTCGACACAGCTCCTTGTGTCGACACTTTCTTCAAGTGTAGAGTCTTCAACTAAGTGTCGACACATTGTGCTGGGTGTCGACACTTTCTTCAAGTGTTGACTCTTCTGGTTGTGTGTCGACACATTGTGTTGAGTGTCGACACATACTTCAAATGTTGACTCCTTTGAGTGTGTGTCGACACATTGTGCTGAGTGTCGACACATTTTTCATATATTGACTCTGCAGTTTGAGTGTCGACACATTGTGTTGAGTGTCGACACTTGTCCTTAGTCTCTGCAGAATTTTGCTGAGTGTCGACACAGCTCCAAGTGTCGACACTTTCTGATGTAGACTCAGCTCTTCTAGGTGTCGACACTACTACCAAGTGTCGACACAGCTTTTCTGCATTCTTCTTTACTGAGTGTCGACACAGCTCCAAGTGTCGACACTTTCTGTCTGGTGTCGACTCTTCATCCCAGGTGTCGACACAATTACTCCAAGTGTCGACACAGCTTGTCTGGGTGTCGACACAAGCTTTCTCAAGTGTCGACACTTTCCCTCTGGGTGTCGACACATGGACTTAGAAACTTTTAGCTTCAGTCCAGTGTATACCTAACCTGCACAAGTAACTCAAACAAACATCAAATACATTATGATGTATATCATTGAGTTAGGTGAGGCTTCTTCAAATCAGGTACATTTGACCAATGTACCCAACAGAAGGAACAACTAATTTGACTGTTGGTGCTGCAGCAAAATTAGTCATTTTGGCATAGATTGTTAGTTTAACCCCTCAAATTTTGTAACTCCATGAGTTAACAATGCGATACCGACCACTCGCAACGTTAACATTCCTAGTCGTGTTATACTAACAAGGAACCAAGGACCCAAATTTGTTGGGGTTCCTAAGGTAAACTGATTTATGGTTGCGGGTATATCCAAAGGCCAATAAAACTCAAATCTGGTATTTGGACAGTGGATGTTCTCGGCATATGATCAGGACAAGAAGCCTACAACGAGAATTTACCCCAGTTCAAGACGGTCCAAAGGTAATCTTTGGAGGGTAAGATAGGGGAATCACTAAAGGTTATGGTATGTTTTCCAACGACATAGTCTCATTCATAAACGTGGCTTATGTTGAAGGATTGCAGTATAATCTGATAATCATAAGTCAATTCTGTGAAAAAAGCTATATCATTGAGTTCTATAAGGACAAGTTTTTGATAAAATCATCTGCAAATTTGGAGATGATCTTAACAGGCACTCAGAGTAGAAATATTTTCTGTTTAAATATTCTATGTTTAAACAATTCTACACCAGTGTGCCTTTTGGCGAAAGATAGTGTGTCTCTTTGTGACCAATGACATAAGAGATTAACACATATTAATTTCAAAATAATAAACATGTTATTTTCCCACAATTTAGTTTGTGATGCCTGATGCGTGTAAATCAGCAAGCGCACCGGTCGCACAAGTAATAAAGTTTGGGAATAAATCCCCGAGTGTCGGTCTCTTGAGGAATACAATTAGCATAGAGCGGCAACAGTTCAGAAAATATTGTTATGAGGGTTATACTTAGAAAAAGTGTAAAAAGGGGACTTGAGAGATTGTGGTTGTTTGATCTAATAAACTAATTAAAGCTATGCGGGTCGAAGGCACCGCTCGCAAGGTGAGGTGAGTGTATCGGCCGCGATGTCGAACTTCGGTTGGGTAAGTGGCCAGAAAGCTAATGGGTGGAATTGTTCTTGTGCGGAGTGCAATAGGGTGAAACACGGGTATGGAGTGGATGTGGAGTGGGTGAGGCACATTCATACACACAACTACAAGCATAAGGAAACTACAAACATCCCATTAAACATACAATAGAACATGTAGATCATTACAATGTTATATCATTCCATACAACAGAGGAAGGGGAAGAGGAGTAAACCAAAAGAGAGTGAAGATCCACCGCAGGTCGTGGCCGGAATAGCGAGTTGTCAATCCGCTTCCGGGCTCAGTCCGAGGAGGCTTCCGGTACCAATGAGCTGTCACCTCGAAGGCCTTTGAATCCGTTCTCTAGGTTGTCTTCTTCTCCAACTCCAGTGGAAAGCATGGAGTTGAGGTCGTCAATGGCCGGGTGCTTCGCCGGAAGGTTTGGAAAGCTTCAGAATAGCCGGCTATGGACTCCCGATGAAGGTGGAGGTGATGGAGCAGCTGGATAAGTAAAATGGCGCTTCCCGCGCACTCCCCGATCACAGCAAATGATGGGCGTTGACCTAAATCACGGAGCAGGCCCTTAAATATGGAGGCAGCAAAAGCAGAGCGCACGATCAGTGGCACACGACTAGTGGTCGTGCGCACTGTAGGTCGATGATCGTGCGCCATTTCTAATTAAACCTGCAACATGGATAGAAACATCAGCATATATGCGCACGATCAGTGGCGCACGACCGGTGGTCGTGCACACTGAATCCACTGATCGTGCGATTGGCTAGGACAGATTTGCAGAAAGCAAGGGGTAAACGCGCATGAGCAGTGGCACACGACCAGTGGTCGTGTGCGCTATGGCAAGTGCTCGTGCGATTACCATGGCAGAATTAGAAAAAAATGAGAATATAATGCACATGATCGGTGGCGCACGACTAGTGGTCGTGCGCAGTAAGTCCAGTGGTCGTGCACAGTGTTCCTGCATCGTCGGGGTCTCCCGAGCGGTTCCGGAGCACGCACACGAACCCTACACCAGTAGAAGAGGCAGATTATCCACCAAACGTGCACAGCACATTCCGAAGACATGTCTAAAGAACAACAAAAACACAGAGACAAATAAAGCACACAAAAAGGGCCTAAAGTGCACTTAATCATGAAATAGGCACGTAAGCAAATATAAGCAGTTATGGCTCTCAAGTGCAGTGCTAAGACGATAAAACTGGCCCAGATGAGTCCAAAAATCAGTGTAAAATTTGGACTCATCAATGCCCCCAGCATCAAGTGCCTTAAAGAGAGTCCATGTCACGCATACCAAATGGAAGACCTGGACTTCTTGAAGGGTGACAGATCATGTTGGGTGTTGTATCCACAATAACCCTGATTTGAAGAATGTTCCCACTAAGCTAAGATGAATTGAGTTGTATTTGATGTTGCATGTTTAGTTATGTACTTGCAGGACTATGTTGTTAAGTACACACCAATGTCAGATTATAGTGGGTTAGTAAACACAGGACTATACAATGTAATCCTTCATTGTGTAGGCCAACGTGTTGACCCACATGTAATCTCTCTATTGGTATGTACTTCCATTCCAAGTACAGCAGAAGGATCAAGGAAGTTCAAGCGGCTGGAATCAGAAGAACGAAAATTTTACCCAAGTAAAATTAGTCGAGTATCGTAAAGGATATTCGTCGAATTCATCGAGTATAGTCATCGATACTCGTCGAATTAGTCGTATATACTTGCTGACACTCGTTTAATTCATAATATTGTACTTGCGGTAAAATATCTGGAAGTTGGAAAATATGTCAAGTAAAAATTATCGAGTATCATCGTGTATACATACTCGTCCAATTCGTCGAATGTGTCTATCGATACTCGCGAAATACGTCGAATATACATGTTGATACACGCCAAGTTCATCGAGTCATTTCAACTTTACTTCTCTGGAGTTTCTAAGTCTGATTCGTCGATTATCACTTGGTTAGGCGTCGAATGCGTGGAGTATACTAGACGATACTCGTCGAATTCATTGAGTATACTAGCCGATACTCATCGAATTCGTCAAGTATGTCTTCTGCCTGATGTTGAGTGACATGTTGGTTTACGCCACATTTCTCCAAGTACTTTTTGTCGAATATCATTGCAGTTCGACGAGTATACTCAACCATACTCGACGAAATTGACTTAGGGCAAATTTCTTTCGTCTTTTTCAAACTCTCAGGTCGGGTTGAACGATACTCCATGAACAGTGATTTCAGAGGTCTTGATTTGGAATTTCTTTTATAGTTGTTGCCAAGGAGGATCTCTATAAATACCTAGGGTGTATTTTTCATCAACCCTAATGGTTAGTCTCTTTAAAGTTATCTATTCCTATACTTGATTAGCATGTGCTTTGTCATTAGTTTGTTTGTCTTTCAAAATACAAACATAGAAGACACAGATATTTTATAGTGGTTCCCTAGATTATGGGTATGTCCACTGTCCCTTCCGCCTTTCGAACTGTGTGTTAGACAAGGCTCTTCACTAATACTCAGCTCCAAAGAGCTTACAACACGATCTCGCAGGACCACTCAGTCTCCTATAAGACCTACAACTCAGGCACTAGGCCCTACCTCTTAGTGACTAAACAATCACCTACCTCAGGCCCCAAAGGCCATACAACTCAGACTGGAAGGACAACCATACCTCAGATCTAAAGGATCTGACAACTCAGGCCTAAGCTCTGCACTCAGATCCAAACTAGATAATACCTCAGCCTTTATAACACAGGCTTAGAACTCAGATTCACACAAGAATCTTACGCTCATATCCAAGACTGGATCCTACAGAAATTAGAAGTGAGGTTAAGATGATTGACACCAGAGAGATTTCACTGTGTCTTACTTCTTGGGCTAAGAAATTCTTTTCCCTCGCTTCTTCACAGCAACAAGTTAAAAGATCTTCATTTCTGGGTTGCTTGTGTTGGAAGTAACTCAGAATCAAGATTCTGATATGCTGTTGAAGACTGTGGATTTGACAGTTTTGAAACTTCCTCAAACAGCTAACCTTGACTATAGAAATATGAAAGAACTGCTTCTCATTTTTCCCTTTCCTCAGAAATCACTTCTGATCTTACTGTCACTGATGAAAATCACAACAACTATCTGTTTTATTCTTCAGGTCAACTTATTAAAACTTATGCTTAAGGCTCGACATTAATGGCGAGTAAGAAGATGAAGATCTGTCGCTATGCGTAATCAGAAAACCATAAAATTCCTTATTGCTGTCTGGCAATATTTTTCTTTTTATAGATCGATGATCAACAACTCTTTACGATGTGGGCCCAGCTTTAATTGCTGATATATCACCTTCCTTTTTCATAGAAGATCGAACAGCTAGCCGCCGATGCCATTAAAGGCATACTGCATCTTTCCCACAAAGAATTTGAAATGTTTTGACTTTGTTGACCTTTGCTGACTCATGCTGATGTCACCCTTTCTGGACTTAACCAATTTCTCAGAATCAACTCTGGCGTTGAGTGCATTGAGTGAATGGCCTTTACTCAAAGCCAGAACCCTTAGACAACCATTCTTCATCTTAGGTGTTGAGAGTGTTGAGTGAAGCTTCATCACTCAATGCTTTTAGGTACATGGCGTTGAGAGCGTTGAGTTAAGCTTCATCACTCAATGCTTTTACACTTGGCTGCTTCTTCTCTTCTTGGCATTGAGAGCATTGATTGAAGCTTCATCACTCAACTCTTGTACACTTAGCCGCTTCTGCTCTTCTTGGATTTGAGAGCGTTGAGTGAAACTTCATCACTCAACGCATTTACACTTGGCTGATTTTGCTCTTCTTGGCTTTGAGAGCATTGATTGAACTGGATTCACTCAAGGCATTTATACTTAGCTGCAACACTGAAGTCTGCCAGCTTACTGAGGCGTTGAGAGCCTTGAGTGAAGCTTCATCACCCAACTTATTTGTACTTATCCTCTTTCTTTCTTCTTTCTTCTTCAGGCTTTGACTGCAGCATCGTGACTCAGTGCTTTTTGTTGACTGGTGTTGAGTGAGTTGACATCACTCAACGGTTATGGACTTGGCCATTTTTTGCCTTCTTTCTTCTTAGGCTTTGACTAGTACAACATGGCATTTAGTGAACTGGCTTCACTCAATGCTTCTATACTTGGAACCTTTTTCTTTGACAGAGTCTCTGTAGCTTTGACATAATGAGCTTTACTCGACGAATAAGTTGTATGGCGTTGAGTGAGTTGACATCACTCAACGCCTATAGACTTCAGTTTATTTTTTTTGCTTGTTGATGCTAAGTCGTTGACTGTCCACAACTTACTCAGCGCTTTTATTTGGCATATGGCGTTGAGTGAACTGGTTTCACTCAACGCCTATGGACTTAGCAGAATTCCTTGCTAGCCAACATCTTTCCCTGACTTCTGGAGTTGAGTGAGCTTGCCCCACTCAACACCTATGGACTTAGTATAATTTCTTCCTGACCAGCAGCCTACTTGGTGTCCACCTATCCAATTAATGTGATGAGGAATAACCTGCCTAAACGAACTTAAACACACATCAAATACAACTTATGTGTATGTCATTGACTTGTTTATCTTCTTATAAATCTGGGACATTGGGATCAATGAACCCAACAATCTCCCCCTATTTGAAGAAGTCAAAACTCTTTTTCAAATTTCTTTAGTCATTGACATACACAATATATGCAGCAATAAAATGCGCTATTATAACATAATATATCTAGGAAGGTTACAACATTTCGGCTCTGTATAGTGAGCATCACTTACTCCCCCTGTTTTGATTCAAGGTGTGTGTCATCACTTGAATGCTGCATGGGAACATTTCTTTCTAACCCTAAATTTGCTGCATGACTTGATCATCTCCTTTTAGCTTTGATACCACTTGATCACTTGATCAGCCTCTGATGCCGTTACTTGAATAATTCCTTCTCTCCCACCTTTTGACTTCTATAGAATAGTCAGGGAGGAGCTGGCCTGTCTTGATTTCCTTCTCCTTTTATCTGATTGCAGATGATCCCATTGGTTCAACTGCTAGCTTACTCTTTTCATGAGGCTGAATCTGCTCTTGCAAATGTTGTACTTGCTCCCCCTCAATAGAATCATCTTTTACCATCATTTTACTGGTTGACACTTTGGTATCCTTACCACTGAATGTCTCCATCTCCCGCAAGAAGAACAAATCTTGCACCAAAAAATACTATAGGGAGAAACTGAAGCTACACCAAGTTAAACATACCCAACTCAAACTTGAAGGTATTGAACTTTGCTTCATCTAGTGGCTTAATAAAGATGTCAGCCACTTGCTTGTTTGTGGGGACAAACTCTAAACTGTGGTCTTCCTTTCCCACATGCTCCCTAATAAAATGATATCTAATTTCTATGTTCTTAATCTTGCTGTGTGAGACAGGATTCCTAATAATAGAAATGGCACTAGTAGAATCACAATATAGGGAGTTCTACTTACCTGGAGGTTATAGTCCTGGAGCTGATGTTGGATCCATAGCAACTGAGCACAGCAGTTGCCTGTTGATATGTACTCTGACTCTATTGTTGATATGGCAACACTTGTTTGTTTCTTGCTACTCCAAGACACCAGTCTTCCTCCCAAGAGCTGACAGTGACAGAAGTGCTTTTCCTGTGCTCTTTGCAGCTTGTAAAATATGCATCTGAATAGTCTGTTAGTTCAAAATCCCTATTTCTAGGGTACGACAGGCCATGATCTGGTGTGCCCTTAAGATATCTCAAGATCCTCTTTGCAGCAGACTAGTGAGATTATTTAGGGCAGACCTGATATCTTACACAGACACATGCAACATACAGGATGTCAGGCCTAGTAGTAGTGAGGTATAGAAGGGAGTAAATTATCCCTCTATATAAATTTTCATCAATAGGTTTCCCTGCTTCATCTTTTCTATATGCATACTTGACCCCATGGGAGATTTCATGGTGGAGGCATTCTCTATACCATATTTTTTTAATCAACTCTCGGGTGAACTTGGACTGGGATATGGACAAGCCATCATCAGTATGTCTAACTTAGAGCCCCAATAAGAACTTGAGCTCATCCATACTACTCATCTCAAACTTCCCTTGCATAAGTTTAGCAAACTTCCTATAAAGGTTCTCATCAGTAGATTCAAAGATAATGTCATCAACATATATCTGGACTAGGATAATCTTGCCCTTAGATTCCCTTAGAAATAGGGTCTTGTCTATCATCCCCCTTGAGAATTTGTTCTCAATTAGGAAGCTAGACAAGGTCTCATACCATTCTCTAGGGACTCGCTTCAACCCATATAGAGCTTTTCTTAGTCTATAAACAAAATCAGGCAAGTTAGAATCAGCAAAACATGGAGGTTGTTCAACATAGACCTCTTATTTTAAGTCCCCATTCAGGAAGGCTGACTTCACATTCATCTGATAGACTTTGAATCCTTGATAGGCAGCAAATGTAAGGAAGAGTCTTATAGCTTCCAATCTGGCTACTTGGGCAAATATCTGATCAAAATCGATCCCTTCTTCTTTCATGTATCATTTAGCTGCCAGTCTGGACTTGTTCTTCACTATAGTGCCATTTTCATCAAGATTATTCTCGTAAATCCACTTGACTCCAATGATATTATGTCCTTTTGGTCTGGGAACCAGCTTCCAGACCTTACATCTCTTGGACTGACTCAGTTCCTCTTACATTGCTCCAATCCAGAATTGGTCAATGTTGGCGTCTTCAAATTTCTTGGGCTCTACTTGTGACAGAAAACTTGAGTAGAGTGCTGTGTTAATACTCTTGCTTCTGGTTTGGACTCCTTAGCATGCATCACCAATGCTCTGGTGTGTTGGATGATTCCTTAGATACTTGACAGTTGGAGGCAATCTATCTTCATCTTGTTGTTCTTCATTGTCTTCAGCTAGATATTCTTTATCCATAACTTGGGAGTCTTGTGCTTCCTCTGGACAACACTCATCTTTATACTTATCTTGGACTGCTGGATCATCTTCCTTGATAGTAAGCTTGTCCATCAATTGTTCTGTACCTGCAGTACTAGGAGAAGAACTAGACAGTTCAATGTTAATCATATTTGATTCATCAAACACCACATGAACTGTCTAGTTCATTCTGTATCTACTTGGCAAAGGTCTTGAAGACATCAAGGGTTTCATCCTTTCACTTAAGAAATAACACCCAATCAAACCTAGAATATTCATCAACCACTACAATGGTGCAGACTTTTCTACTAAGACTATGAAATGGCATGGGACCAAACAAGTCCATATGCAGGAGGTACAAGCACCTCACTGAGTCTTTGGTCCCAATGCTCTTGAAAGAGGTCTTGGTCTATTTGTCCTTTTGGCATGCAGAGCAGATACCCTCCTTAGTGTATTTCAACTTGGGACCATTTCTAACTAGCTCTTCACTAAAGAGCTTCTCAATAGTCTTGTAATTCAAATGAGCTAATCTCTTGTGTCATTGTACATAATATGAGATTTTCTCATTTGCCACTAGGCATATTGGAGAGTCCTTATATAGGCATAGGAAATTTAAGCAATAAATATTTCCACTCCTAGTGCCTGTTAAGATGACCTCTTCGTCACTTAACCTCTTAATGCGGCACTCATCCTTATGGAAGACTATGTCATAGCCAAGATCATAGAGTTGGATAATGCTTATCTGGTTGTGTTGCAACCCTTCCACATAGGCTACTTTTGTGATAATGACTATACCATTAGAGATCTTACCATAACCTCTTGTCACTTACCTATCTGAGCCACCAAAGATGACTTCGGGTCCATTCTTTACTAGAGTGTAATCCTACAGCATGTTCCTTTTTCCAGTCATGTGCCTGCAACATACACTGTCCAAGAACCATTTAGGGGTATGGGTACTTAGACCAACCTGCAAGACATAAGTCAGTTAACCTTAGGACCCCAATTCTTATTAGGTCCTAGGTGCATGTTAGTCTGATAATAATCATGCCAACCTGCAGCTCTTATGACAGGTAAGCTTACTCTAGCTCTGGCCACACTCGGGTTGTGCCAGTAATTAATAGCATAGTGGCCCACCATGCCACAACACTATTACTCATAAATATTGTACCTTATTTTTAGAGCTGGTGAAAGTCCACCTAGTGTCAACTAGCTTCACCTATGGGGGGGGGGAATAGGTGACGTACAGCGTTTTTGCGGAATTTACGATTGTACCTGCACAATAAAAATAAACAGCACAGCACACAGAATACACAGACAATTTATAGTGGTTCCCCAACTTGGGTACATCCACTTTCCCCCTTCGACCTATCTCCCAACAAGGGACGACTCGGTCACTTCTCCAACAGGATTGAAATCCAATCCTTGCACTATAGGAAGGAACCCTTCCACACGTAGGAGTCAACACTCCCACAAACCGGGTTGCACCCAACCCTTACAACACGGAACGAACGTTCCTTTACAACAAAAGTAAATATAGAATGTACACGAGATACAAACTTCGTTTGGAGACTACGGTGTTCCTCTTTGTTCGACGACGTGTTCGTGAAGTCAACGAAGAGTCTACAACCTTGGTCTCTCTTGGAAAGGATCTCCCCAGAACCGGCGGCGGCAAGATGGGCGGCGGCAAGGTTCACGGGATCGGCGACGACGACGATGTGCAGCTGCACTTCTTTAGAGATCCAAACTTCGTAGCGAAGCTAGCTAGGTCTACCAACAATCACACTAGGATCAATCGTCTCGATCGATACGGATGGGGAAGACTTTCCCGATCTACAAATCGATAGACAAGATATCTCCGGTTAGACACGTGAGAAGCTGAGCTTAGCTAGGCTTCTATCGACCGGAGATCTGGAAGAAAACACGACCACGACCGGCGATCTACACTCTCGCGCGGCGACGGAGGCGACGGCGGAAATCACGAACTAGGTCAAGTCGCGGCTCTGCTTTGTATATCTTTTTCTGTCATACTACTGTTCAAAAATTACCCGTGTATTTATACACTGTAGATACTAACAATATGACCGTTGTGGGTCCCACAAGTAGAAACCCGAAATCCGGTTCAAAATAGTCCAGCGGCAGAATCCGGTCCAGCAGCATCCAGAGAAAACGCCAAGTAAAATTCGTCGAGAATCATTGGTGATTCTCGACGAATCGGCGAGAATCAGTTAACGATTCTCGACGATTCGTCGAGAATCACTAGTGATTCTCGACGATTCCCTTGTTGATTCTCAACGATTTTCACTTGGTATTCATGACCTGCTCAGCGACGGGTTCGGCGAGAATCATTAGTGATTCTTGTCGAATCTTACTTGGCACCATTTTGAGGTAGCCGGAAGGAGTCGGCGAGAATCACTAATGATTCTCGACGATTCGGCGAGAATCACTTGGTGATTCTCGTCGACTTTTACTTAGACGAATTTTCGTCTTTCCACCCAAGAGCGGCTCCTTGACCCATCCTTGCTCCTTGTCTTCTCTTGCATAAACATGGCCCTGTGCTTGAAAGTAAGTGCACTCCAATAGAGAGAGTACACGTAGGCCAACACACTGATCTGCTCAACGAGGGATTACGTCCTGCAGACCCGTGTATATTGACCTACTGCACCCTGACATTGGTGTGCACTTAGCGTGGGATAACTGCAAGCACAACTTGAGAGATTTCATCAAATACATCGTGAATTCATCTTAGCTTGACAGGTGGCTTCCTCAAATCCAGGTAATTGTGGATATAATACCCAGCAGCTGGTCTTGTAGTTGTGCTGTTAGTAGTTCTCAGTCCAGAAGATACAGTAGCAGCCTTATTCTTGTATCTCCTAGCCATAGTCTAACTTGGTAAGTGTCTGGCAGTAGAAGTACTTGGAATATCATGACTCCTACCAACAGTAGTCCTCCTTTCAGAAGACATACTCTTGATGGCCTCAAATATACCCAGGTCTGATCTGATGACATACTTGCCCTTATTCTGATTATGGGTTGGGAGATCTTGAGAAAAGACTATTGCCTTACTCTTGAGTGTTCGGGCTAGTGCACCAAACACAAATGGTGCATGATCGGCCATTTGGATCTCCTCATGGGCTGCCTTAAATGCACTTGCACCCTTACTATATTTACCACCCTAATGTAGAATATCTTTATTCACATTAGTGGATGTACCATTCTCCCAGTGACCATAGATGCTCTCTTGGTCATACCTGTTAGAAGGTAGCAGAACTTTCTTGAATGGAATAGGAGGCTTGCAGGCTAGTGGCTACACTGGAGCTTTGCCCTTTCCTTTGGGATTGGCAACTCTTGTGTGTCCCTTGAAGCCCAACCCCTTCTTACCCTTTTGGGAGGTGAAGGAGGCTATCAAGGGCAGCACTGAACTTGGCTTTGAATAACTAGGCATTATCCTCTTCTCCATCCCCAGCAGCTCTTCCAGGTCCCTTATTCGGTTTTCCTGGTACTCTATGGTGCCTATCTGAATGAAGGAAATAGTTTTTAGTTCTCTGATTTCCTTCATCTTTAGATCCAGCAGGGAAGCTACTTCTGCATGCTTGGAAGCAGCATGCTGAAGGGAGGAAATTTCCTTAGCTTTCTTCTTAGCCGGCAACTTACTTTTCCTGAAAGCACTTAGAAGGACACCATATTTGTCAATTAAAGAATTGGAATCTTCCTCAGATTCGGAGTCTCCTTCATCTCTTGATGAATGAGCTTCAGAGTCTGGGCCAGTCTTATAGCCTGACTTAGAAGAAGACTTAGACAGAGAAAGTACCTTTTGTTGACTAGGCTGATCCTGGTTGGATGCTTCATCAGTCATAGTCATCAGCCCATGGCAGTAGCTGTCTTCTTATTCATCATCATCCACCTCTGAATCACTATCTGACTATGATAGAGAATCCTGATTCCAATCCTGGTGGTAGGATAATCTTCATTAGTTTCTTCTGTAATAGAAAACAATCCTATGTAGGCTTCCTCTTATTCATCATCTGATCCTGAAGAGGAAGAGTATGTCCAACTTTTCTGCTTTTTAGCCACAAAGGAATCTTCCTTCTTGCCCTTGTGCTGATGGTGGTGCTTCTTCTCACCATCCTCTCTTCTCTTCACTGGGCAGTCAGCTACCACATGTCCTGTCTAGCTGCAATAATAGCAGATAATATTAGTATAAATCTGTTTAACAGGTTTAGAACCATACATGTCCTCCTTGGAGGATTTCTTTCTGTGATGTGAGGAGGAGGAAGGTTTGTTTTTCCAATGCTTCTTCTTCAACAACTTCTGGAACTGCCTGGAGAAGGCAGTAAAGTCCTTATCAGACATGTGACAGTCTGATGTGCTTGTCACTGACCTTTCTGAGTTAGACTCAGCAACCATCCTTTATGGAGAAGGAGTATTTCGTCTACTTCTCCTTGTGGCTTTAGCTTTGAAGGCCATAGACTTTTCTTTGGCCTAACACTGGCTGTTTTTCTCCTCATCCTTCCTGGCAGTCAACTGTACTTCATAGGACAGCAGCTTCCCAAATAGTGTTGGTGGTGGAGTGTCAGTATGTTTTTCCACCTCTCTGATGGCACAAATCTTAGTATCCCAGTCTCTAGTTAAAGACCTGAGAAACTTGTTATTCAGCTCATAAGTGCTGAAAACTCTACCATAGGTCCTCAGCTCATTGACTATCCTAAAGAATCTCTCATAGCACTCAGCTATGATGTCAGGCTTGCTCTGCCTAAAAGCCCCATACTCTTAGTTGAGCACGGACTTTCTATCATCTGAATTCCTTTGTGCCCTCCATGTAGACCACTAAGGTGTCCAACATCTCCTTGGAGGTCTTGCAGTGCACTAGATTATGGAAGGTGGAGTCATCTATGGAACTAACTATAATATTTTGTGTCCTCATGTCCATAGTGGCAAGGATGACTTCACCCTTTATCATTTCAGAATTGGTCTTGGGTGTCTGGACATTTGCATCTAGAACTGAGACTTTCATAGGGACGAAAGGTCCCTCTGTGACTATAATAAAGATCCTAGGGTCATCTTCTTCCATGAACATCCTGACCCTCTCCTTCTAGATGCCAAACCCTTCATTCCTGCAGATTGGAAGCTTCATGGCACCCAGCTCCTGATAGTTCACTCCTGAACACATAAGGATAGACTTGTAGCTAACCTTGGAGATCTACTCAGACTGTTAAGCCTTCCTTGAGCAACCTCCCTATGATACCACTTTAAATTCTTTGTTTTCAAGGTCATATAAACACCTAGAGGGGGTGAATAGGTTTTTAGTCTCTTTAAAGTTATCTAAACCTATACTTGATTAACCTGTGTTTTGTGATTAGTTTGTTTGTCTTTCAAGATACAAACACAGAAGACACAAATATTTTTTAGTGGTTCCCCAGATTATGGGTACGTCCACTATCCCTCCCGCCTTTCTAAAAGTGTGTTAGACGAGGCTCTTTAGCAAAGCTCGGCTCCAAAGAGCTTACACACGATCCCGCAGGATCACTCAGTCTACTTCAAGACCTACAACTAAGGCACTAGGCCATACTTCTCAGTGATTAAATAATCACTACCTCAAGCCCCAAAGGCCCTATAACTCAGGCTGGAAGGACAGCCCTATCTCAGATCCAAAGGATCTTACAACTCAGGCCTAAGCCCTACACTCAGATCCAAACTAGATCCTACCTCAGCCTTTATAACACAGACTTACAACTCAGATTCACACAGGAATCTTACACTCAGATCCAAGACTGGATCCTACAGAAATAAAAAATGAGGTTAAGATGATTGACACCAAAGAGATTTCCCTATGTATTAGTTCCTGGGATGAGAAATTCTCTGTCCCAACTTCTTCACAGCAACAAGTTAAAAGATCTTCAGTTCCGGGCTACTTGTACTGGAAGTAACTCAGAATCAAGATTCTGATTTGCTGTTGAAGACTGTGGATTTGACAGTTTTCAATCTTCCTCAAACAGCTAATCTTGACTGCAAAAATATGAAAGCTCTGCTTCTCGTCTTTCCCTTTCCTCAGAAATCACTTCTGATCTTGCTGTCACTGATGAAAATCACAGCAGCTATATGTTTTAGTCTTCAGGTCAACTGATTATAACTTTTGCTTCAGGCTCGACATTAATGGCAAGGTATAAGACGAAGATCTGCCGCTATGCGTAATCAGAAAACCATAAAACTCCTTGTTGTTGTCTGGCAATCTTTTTCTTCTTATAGATCGATGATCAACGGCTCTTTCAGACCTGGGCCCAACTTTAATTGCTGATATATCACCTTCCAATTTCATATAAGAACGAACAGCTGACCACCGACGCCATTAAAGGCATAATGCATCTTTCGCGCAAAGAATTTGAAATGCATTGACTTTATTGACCTTTGCTGACTCATGCTGACGTCAACCTTTTTGAACTTAACCAATTTCTCAAAATCAACTCAGGCGTTGATTGTGTTGACTCAATGACAAAACCCTTAGACAACTGTCAGAACCATTCTGCATCTTAGACGATAAGAGCGTTGAGTGAAGCATCATCACTCAACACTTTTAGTTACATGGCGTTAAGAGCATTGACTGAAGTTTCATCACTTAACTCTTTTATACTTGGCCACTTCTGCTCTTCTTGGCATTGAGAGCATTGAGTGAAGCTTCATCACTCAACGCTTTTACACTTGGCCGCTTCTGCTCTTCTTGTCATTGAGAGCGTTGAGTGAAGCTTCATCACTGAATGCTTTTACACTTGGCCGCTTCTTCTCTTCTTGGCGTTGAGAGCGTTGAGTGAACTGGCTTCACTCAATGTTTTTATACTTAGCTGCAACACTGAAGTCTTCCAGCTTGTTGAGGTGTTGAGAACGTTGAGTGAAGCTTCATCACTCAACACTTTTGTACTTAGCCTCTTTCTGTCTTCGTTCTTCTTTAGTCTTTGACTACTGCAGCATGACTCAACGCTTTTCACTGACTGACGTTGAGTGAGTTTACTTCACTGAACGCCTGTGGACTTGGCCATTTTTCTGCCTTCTTTCTTCTTAGGCTTTGTCTCTTGTAGCATGGTGTTGAGTGAACTGGCTTCACTCAACGCTTCCTGACTTGGAACTTTTTTCTTTGACAGTGTCTCTGTGTCTTTGACATAATGAGCTTTACTCGATGAATAAGCTGTATGGCATTGAGTGAGTTGACATCACTCAACGCCTGTCAACTATTGTTGATTTTTTTGCTTACCGATGCTAAGCCTTTGACTGTCCACACCTGACTCAGGGCTTTTATTTGGCATATGTTATTGAGTGAACTGTCTTCACTCAACGCCTATGCACTTAGCAGAATTCCTTGCTAGACAATATCTTTCCTGAACTTCTGTCCTTGAGTGAGCTTGCTCCACTAAATGCCTGTGGACTTAGTAAAATTTCTGCCTAACCAGCAGCCTACTTGATGTCCACCTGTCCAATCAATGTAATGAGGACAAATCTGCATGCATGAACTTAAACACACATCAAATACAACTTATGTGTATGTCATTGATTTGTTTGACTTCTTACAAATCTGGGACATTGGGATCAATGGACCCAACACTAATCGTGTTAAGCGTGATCAAAACATTCCAAGAAAGATCCTGATCGAACGATTCTGTCGGCTCCTATACTGTTCACAATTTTCAATCGGTCGACGCTAACATGCTACATGATTCAATCTTCCTCGACCTAATCGACTGGATTATTTCTCTCTGAAGACCTCTATTCTCTCAAATCTAGACGATTTGTGATTTCAGATCTACGTCTTCAAGGATTTCAGATTTGTCGTGTTCTTCCAGAATTTCAAGTACAATCGTTTCGAAGAACGAAGGAGTGAAGACTATAGATCTATATAGATTATTTGTAATCTTGTTTGTATTATTATCTTTCACTTTTGTTGGAGGTTTTTTATCTCTTAGTTGTAGATCCGTATTTGGATCGAGTTGTAGATACAGTTTTATATCATTTTGTAGGAGAGGTTGTTCTCCGAGTGGTAGGAGCGTGTCTCTAAGTTGTAGGAGTTGAGGCTCCGAGGTGTAAGCTTTGTTGAAATCTGAGAAATGTGAAGTAGTCAAATCTAGACCTTCGTGGTAGATATACGAGGCGGGACAGTGGATGTAACCAACTCGAGGAACCACTACAAATCTCGGTGTTCTGCGTGCTCTCCATTTTTAAATTATTTTTATTCTACGAAAAGACACAGACCTCACATATTCACCCCCTCTAGGTGATTTAGGTAAACACTAGATACTTTCAGATCACATAAATACTCAAATCACCAAGTGGTTTGATAAAGCAGCTAGCACTATGCACACCATGTTAATATTCTAACCTCAATGGCTGATATCCTGAGGATGAATACATAAGACTTTACTAGTGTAATGAATTATGTTAGCTAAATTGATGATGTTATCAAACTAGTTGTGGATCATATTGAGGGATAGGTGTATTCCACACTACTTCAAGCTATGCAGCTAGCAGAAGAATCAAGAGATGTTCTTCTAGAAGATAATGAGGACATTTTTCAAACTTTTTCTAGCAGGTTTGAGGCCAACACCTATCATATGGATAGCAAAATTTTTGAAGATGCCAGAAAGGGGCAGAATATTAATACAGAGCAAGCTCTATGGGTTCTACATGGAATTAGGATTGCTCTCCACTTTCCACTACTGGATGCCAACAGACCATCTGATTTAAATTTTAGAGTTCAAGAGAGAGTAGCTCAGGATGCTCTGCTAGCAATGAGAAGGAAAAGAGAAGGACTCATGCTGTATGAGGAGTTCATGCCATGAGGAGAGCTGAACAATAAAAAGATTCAGACTTTGTGTATTGGAGTGATGATTCTCAGTAAATCTTCATCAATGCCTTGATTAATCATGGATAGACTCTAAAGAACATTGACAGCATATATTCTTCAGAGGAATGGATAATGCATCTCAAAAGGAACTCTATGAGGTAAAGGATTCTTAATGAGAATATGGTTTGCAATAACAGTCCAAAGAGATCCAAGTATCTTCCTAAACCCTTCCTTTACTTCAAGAGACAAGAGAACAAGGCCAAGATTGCTAAGAGAAGGGTGGCTGAACAAGGTGAAATTTCTAAAGTTTCAGCACTTAAGAGGAAAGCTCTAAATTCTAATGATGTGATCAGCCATTCAATTGGCAATCATCCAATTCCTTGAAGAAAGTTAACAACTGCTATAATTTTTGAGATTTGTTGTTATGAGTTGATATTTGTAGTTGCACTAATGGTGTGTAATTAGACCCTCTAGCTACAATTTACATATACATTTATGTATATGTGCTGGTTGTGCTAAATGCTATTATTATTATTTAGTTTATCATTCACTGTAGTTATTTGTGACAATTTAGTTTTATTGAGAATGCTTCTTACTATTGATTAAGTGTTCTTCCTTCTTCAAATAGGGGGAGATTGTTTGGAATAGTGCCATCAATATTCCAAGATTTGAAGAAACATCTTCCAAAGATAAGAGCAAATTATATTTGATAGCATTAGTGATTTATGATTATGCAGGTATTACTATTATCTATGAAGCAGGTTTAGAGAAGATTTAGTGCAAATGGAGCTGTATAGTTGAAATACATAAAGGATTCTAGAAGGTATCATCTTGAACGAGGAGTGCTTCAAGACGGTATTGTTCTAAAGTAATAGAAGAAGTAACTTCAAGCTCTAAGGAGAATACTGTTGAGATTGGTATATGGTTTTCCATAATATTGGTGTAATCCTTGAAAGCTTCGAGTCGGTATCGTGGAGAAGGCGCGGAAAGAGAAAGAATTCAACACAAAATTATATATTGTTGAGAAGGAAACTTCTTCTCAATGATATCATGTTGTCAGGGTTTTATTACCATTGAGCATGCACAGAGGTAGGATTTCAAAAGTGGCGGTGGCACCGAAAGTCCTAGCATAACTTTCCACTCTTTCCCATCCTTTGGCATGATATTTTCTAATATAAGGACCGTTAGAAATGTCAAAGATATATAAAGAAAATTTAGAGTAATGGAACAAAGAGATTATGAACTTGCTCAATCCTGACGAACAAGCAACATTGCACTTTCACTGAGTAAGCTCTATGTAAAGAATATTAGAAAGAGCAAGGAGGAGTCAAGCTTCAAGACACTAGTTAGATCTTCTTACTTCTGTTGAAGAATATCAAGTAGAAGAGCCCTGAATCTGTACTACCTGAAGATCATATTTTCAGGGGTTGCTTTAAGATATTGCTTCCATAACAAAGCCAATTGAAGACTCTGACATATAAAGGTCAAATCTATAGAGTCTTTAGTTGTAATATTTATTTACTCTCTTTTGTAATGTTTTTGCCTTAGTAATAGTGTTTTTGCCTGAGGTAGGATCTTTGTGAAGATTTGAGGTAGGAGACCAGTTGAGTCTATGAGCTGTAGGAGTTGAAGTACACTTAGGTAGGGCTGGTGAGCCTGAGGTAGGGTTGTAAAGCCTGAGGTAGGATCTTTGTGAAGATTTGAGCTAGGAGACTAGTTAGGTCTCTATGCTAAAGGAGTTGAAGTACTCTAAGATAGGGTTGGTGAGCCTGAGGTAGGGGTATAGAGCCTAAGATAAGGTCTGGAAGTTAACTTGAGAGACTCTGAAGAATCTGAGTTATAAGCTCTTGTAGTTGAGTTTTGGAGGAGATTGCTGAGTCTAACACACTTCAAGATAGGCAGAGAGGGACAGTAGATGTACCCATACTCTGGGGAACCACTATAAAATAGTGTGTGATGTATGATGTGATTGTTCTGATTATGGTTCTTTCATCTGTTTATATCTGCTAAAACCATAAGAGACCATCATATAGCAAGTCCACCAATTCACCTCCTCTCTATGTGATATACTCTACCAACAACATATATTTTACTTCTTCCAGTCTATCTTCTAGGCACTTGAACAGATAAAGTGAAATAATTATCCCCATGTTAGGGCAAGCCAAGTATTCCTTCAGTCTTTTAAGATGAGGCCACTCCAGCCAGTCTTCTTTGCAAGGATGACATCAGTCATGACCTTGAACATGTCCCTTCAAATCCTATCATGGGACCCAAGTTAACATAACAGGGCTCTACATATTATGTCTGCCATTAATTTCCCTGGAGGATTCATGTCATTCCTCTCCTGTGATTCGTACTTTTTTCGGAGTACTCATACCAAGCTAGGGTTGTAGTTGTATCTTCTTTGGTTATTTCTTCTTCTTCTTCACCCTCTTGAAGGGTAGGAAATTCTAAGTAATGACTGATACTTTTGTCCATGACCCGCAGATGATGATTTAACACGGTATATTTGATTTTGTTTCCAGAGCTACTAACCTCTACGTTATGGAAGAATTCTTCAACTGTTGTTGGAATAATCTGTGTTGGTTCCGGCAGGATCATCTCCGATCCCGCATCGCTCAAGAGAAGTGTTGCATTCTTAATATTTTCAGGGCAATACTTGAAACTGACCCTGACGACTTTGTTATTAGTATTGATTTTGTTAGATGAACTCTCCTTGGGCACCATTAAAGATACTAGGGTTTGACGGTGAGGAATTTCTTTCTATCGAGATGGGAGCGAGAATTTGAGAACAAAGGTGCGACGTTTGGGGTTTTTAGGACTTATTTAACTTAGAATTTCCTGTTATTTCTAATTTAATAATGTAAAATGATTCCAAATGGTGTGTCCCTATTTAAGTAATAGAATATAAGAAAATATTATGTTGATAGCCTTTTGATGAGAATTTGAAATTTTGCACTGATTTCCCTCATATTCCTTATTATTCTTCTTGATTAATATTAGTATTTATTTCCTACATCTTGGTTAGTATCCCAAATACTAATTGTAGACCACATAATAATAAAATATAGCAGGAATTCTATTTGCAGATTACTGAAAAGAGAAATTAAACTTCTCTTCTAGTGAAGAGGGTTGGCACAAGATTTACTCAAGATTTAACATGCCCAGTTCAACTTTATAGAAATTGAAATTCTCTTCATCTAAAGTCTTAGTAAAGATGTTTGCCACTTGTTTGTCAGTAGGGATAAACTCAAGATATATATCTTTTTTTTCTACATGCTCTCTGATAAAATGATATCTTATCTCAATATGCTTGGTCCTGCTGTGTGATACAAGATTTTTAACAATTGAGATTGCATTTGATGAGTCATAGAACAAAGGTGCACTTCTTAGTTGAATGTTGTAATCTTGAAGCGATGTTATATCCATAACATTTCAACACAATAACTTCCAGTTGAGATATATTCAGACTCTGCTGTAGAAATTATCACACTTATATTGTTATTACTGCTCCAAGAAATGAGCCTTCTTCCAAGTAACTGGATGTTCTTGAAGTGCTCTTCTTATCTTCCTTGCATCCTACAAAGTCTACACCTGAAAAACCTTGTTAGCTTAAAATAATTACTCATATGGTACCATAAGCCAATATTAGGTGTACCCTTAAGGTATCTTAAAATCCTCTTGATAGAGGTATAGTGATATTCCTTAGGATTCACTTGGTACCTAGCATAAACATATATAGAGAACATGATGTCTGGTCTACTGGCAGTAAGGTAGAGTAGAGACCCAATTATATATCTATACATGCTTTCATTAAAGGGTTTCCCCTTTTCATCATTATCTAGAGATATGTTGTAGCCCATTGGATTCCTTACGTAGGTTGCACTCTCCATTCCAAACTTCTTTATAAGTTCTTTTGTGAACTTTGTTTGTGATATGAAAATTTCATCTTCAGATTGCTTCACTTAGAGCCCGAGGAAGTATTTTAGCTCTCTCATACTACTCATTTCAAACTTTCCTTACATAAGTTCGGCAAACCTTTTGCAAAGGTTATCATCTGTAGATCCAAAGATAATGTCGTCAATAAAGATTTACACTAGCAAAATCTTACCTTTTATTTCCCTTAGGAATAATGTATTGTTTCTCTTCCTCCTTAAAAATATGTATTAAATGAGGAAATTAGACATGATCTCATATCAGGCTCTAAATGCCTATTTAAGACAATATTGAGCCTTTCTTAAATGAAAAACATGAGTAGGATAATTAGGATTTACTAAACCTAAAGATTATTCTACATATACTTCCTTTTTCAAATCTCCATTGTGGAAGGCATATTTCACATCCATTTGGTATACTTTGAAACCTTTGGGAGATGCATATTCTAGAAACAATCTTATGGCTTCCAATCTTGTCACTGGTGTAAAGGTCTGGTCAAATTTATTCCTTCTTCTTATTTGTACCCCTTTCCAAACAGTCTTGCTTTGTTCTTGACAAATACTCCTTGTTTATCCAACTTATTCATGATCACCCATTTTGTCCCTATGACATTGTGGTTGAGAGGACTGGGGACAAACTTCTAAACCTTACATCTCCTGAATTATTCAAATTCTTCTTGCATAGCTAAGATCTAAGAGGGATCTGTGTTGGTCTCCTCAAACTTCTTTGTATCAACCTTAGAGAGAAAGCTTGGGTAGAGCACTTCATTTATAACCATACTTCTGGTTTGTACTCCAAGATCCAGATTTCTAATAATTTGTGTTTGAGGGTGATCTCTTAGATGTCTTGTAGCAGATGGCAACAAATCTGCATACTGTTATTTCTCATGTTCTAATTGGACTGCAGGTGGCTCAGTCCTTTCTGCTGCTTCACCTTCATTTTCATTGGAGTTGTTTCCACCTTTGATTAGTTCATAGGGTGAAGTTGATTCCTCTTCATTCCTTGGTGTATTGATGGTTGCATTGTTCAACCTTTCCTCTATACCTGCAACACTAGAAGAACTAGACCAGCCCTTATATATCATGTTAGTCTCATCAAATACAACATTAATAGACTCTTCTACTATTTTGGTATTTTTGTTAAATATCATGTAGGCTCTACTAAGAGAGATGTATCTAACAAAAATCTCCGCATATGCTTTTGCAACAAACTTGGTCAGAAAGTGCTTTCGATTGTTCAATACATAGTACTTAACTCCAAAAAAGTTTAAGTAAGTCATGGTTAGTTTTCTGCCCTTCACAAGCTCATAGGGAGTATTATTGTGAGTCTTGTTGATTAAGACCATGTTCTGAACAAAGCAGGCTGTGTTGACAACTTCTGCAAGAAATATTTTAGGAGTGATGAATCACTCGGTAAGGTTCTATATGCTTCAGTTAGTGTCTTATTCCTTCTCTCTACAACTCCATTTTGTTATGGAGTTCGGGGAGAGGAAAACTCCTGAAAGATACCTAAGCTTTCACACAATTTGGTCATAGTACCAGATTGAAATTCAATCTCATGATCACTTCTGATCTTGACCACAGAACTGCCTATTTTATTCTGAATTTTATTGAAAAAATTGGCCAAAACTTCCATGGTATCTAAGTTTTTTTGAGGAAGTACACCCAAGTGACCTAGAATAATCATCAGCAATCATAAAGTAGTAGACCTTCCCTCCTAAGTTTTGAATTGGCATAGGCCCAAACAATTCCATGTGAAATAAGTATAAACACCTAGTAGTTTCCTTAACGCCAGGGGGTTTAAATGAGCTCTTTGTTTGCTTTTTCATTTGGCATGCATGACAAGGAATTTCTTGGACACACTTCCACTTATGGCCATCTCTAACCAATTTTTTTGAGAGTAACTTATTAATGGTCTTATAGTTGAGGTGAACCAGCCTCGTGTGCCATTGCACATAGTGTGATACTCTATTCTTAGTCATAAGGCATATAGAAGAGTCTAAATTATTACAAATGAAGTTCAAACTATAAATATTTCCACTCCTAGTGCCAGTTAGTATGATCTCTTCAGACTTATTAAGCAGGCACTCATCCTTGTAGAAGGCAACAACATAGCCAAGGTCATAAAGTTGGCTTATTCTTATAAGATTGTGTTGCAATCCTTCAACATAAGCTACCCTTGAAATTGTGACCATGTCATTTGAAATCTTACCATAAACTTTAGTCTTCCCTATGTCAGGACATCCGAAGATTGATTTGGGTCCATCTTCAACTGAAGAGTAGTCTGTCAGAAGGCGTCATGTTCCAGTGATGTGTTTGGAACATCCATTATCCAAATAATAGATAGAAGTCTGATTGGCCTTTGGACATTCCTACAAAAGAGAATTACCTTTTCTGAGGTACCTAAATCTTATTGGGTCCTAGATACTCGTCAGTATTGGATACTTGTCAGTATTGCCGCCTTGCCTCGGCTTTAGACTTGATAGAGGAGCATTGTGGAATTGTCCGGGAATGGGTGTTGGTCTGCTAGCGAGTGCTTTAAGGAAGTTGGATTGAACTAGCAGTCAATTGCAAAGTATCCAACCTTCCCGCAACACCGGCACTCAAACCCATTATACCTTCTCTTAGGGCTCACTACAGCAGTTGGATGAGTCCTTTTTAGATCAAAGGTGTATCTGCAAGTGATTGCATGTGAGTCTATGCTTGGCTTGTGGTGTTATGTTAGTGGTAGTACAACACCATATTTTTCTTGTGGGCCCAGCTAGACAAAAGGAAGAGAATAAGTGTTTAGTTTCATCAGGTTCTCACTGCTTGTCCAGTATAGTAATACACGAGCAGAACTTGTGAGTTGGTGTCTCACCCGTAGGCGAGAGGCAAGGTGGCGAGTGCCCAGCTCCATTGGGTATTCACTAGCCGGGTTAGTAGCAATAGCTCAGTCTCATAGAGTTCTCTCCGCCTATGCGAGTGGGATGAGATGCGTCGTCTCTCCATTGGAAAGTATTCATTTCAATTTCCTATTTTTCGATAATTCATTTCTGGCATTCTATTAGCCCCTCCAAACAACGGAGTTTCGATATTGGCAGTCCACTTTGTGCTGCACTTAACATTATTCAAAAGGCAGGATATCACTATTGGAAGACCATCCCCAGAAAACTATAAATAGACCCACAAGGGCACCTTTGGAGATGACCTCTTTTTGAGTTCTCCTCTCTCTTGGCTAGCTTTGGTTGGTAGGAGCTTCAGCTCATTATTCAGCATGGTTTTCGGGTGGGTAGTCGGAAGTTCTCTTTGTTCTCCAAAAATGCTCGGTCGAGCATTGGTTTGGGAGGGAAAGCAATCCAAGATCTTTCGGGTGTGTGGTGGGACCTCCTTACTGCGACTTGGGGTCTGTTTGAGGTTGTTATGGTGGGAAGGTTTCCGAATTCTAAGTCCACAACTGAGGTACTAACTTGAGAGAAGTAAAAGGAGAGCCATACCACAGCTCTGAACTCTTCGTTGAACTGTGGTTTTCAGGTTCAACATTTTTTGTGCGGTGAGCGTGGACCATAGCTCGTTAGGAAAATCTAAGGCGAGTGTCATGGCTGGAGACGAGGGGGCAAGGAACTGACTTAGGCAGCTTGCCACCTGCAGATTGCCTCGTGACTCGAAGACAGTTTAGCAAGTTCATGGGGGTTGTTCTTGAGACCATTCACTCCAGTCTCACAATGCGGGTTGGCGAGTGCTCGACCCCCGCAGTCCCAATACTCGCCGAGCCTTCTTTGAGTGAGGAGGCACTAGTTCAGCTAGTCGGGAAATAGATAAGAGTAGAAGGTGGCGAGAGAGAGCTCATGGGTCGCGAGTTGTTTCCCGTCTTGCCGACCGCCCCGCCATCTGGCGCGACGGTTAGGTGATATCTCGCAAGGCTCTAGGAAGGCTCATGGAGCCCCTTCTACGAGTTGATTCTCTCAGCTCCTGTGTTGGATGGCTTCAGATATCCAGTTATGTCTTTCTACTTCGGCAAAGAGGATCTAGTCCAACATATGCAATCGTTTGAGGATACAGTCTCCATCAGATAAATGATGGACACATTCAAATGCAAGCTGTTCATCATCTCCCTCAAGGACAAGGCGAGGGATTGGTTGTTGGATGTAGTGGCCAACCTTAGAGGGGGGGGGGGTGAATAAGGTTTACTATGTTTATTAGAAATTCGAATTATTTCGATCCATGTAAACTAGTTCTGGAAGCTACAACGTGGCATTAAGTAGCTAACGCGTGGCGGTATGTCACAGAACTCATTTTCCTGGGCAAATTCCTCCTTGGAGATCTATGCACCCTTCAGAAAATTTCAGACTAACAATCACAACATTATACGCAGGAAAAAGAAATAGAAAAATGAATTTCATTTAAAACTAAATCAACAACTGTTTTTAAAGATTACAAAAACTTGATCTCCGTGACGCCGAAGATCAGAGTTGTTGAATGACGAAAGACTTTAGGTTTTCTTTACCGACCTGCTCCCCGGACTGGTTGGCTCTCTCCCTTTCCATCTAGGAAAGGTCTTCGAGCCGGCTCTTCACCTTCACGCAAGGAAGTATCTTATAGCCCTGCTAAATCACCCGATCTAGACGTCCCTTCCCCGGGACGCTTTCACACGCAATCCTCACCGGATTCCGACGACCATCTCCGGTCGATTTCCCTCACCATAAGAATATAGAGAAAATAAAAGATTACAATAAAGGTATAAAAGATTTATGATCAAATCTACCTCTTCACGATTCCTCCGTTGAGCGATCCGGGACTGGTGCTTGAAATCTCCATGTGCTGGCAACCGATCAACTCTTCGAAGTCATTGTTGTCCTTGGCTCACCGGAGTTCTTCATGCGTGAATATCAGGGAGGCAGTTTTTGTTTCCTTCGACGAAGATGGTGGAACGGATCACAGAGAGGCTGCCGAACCCAAGGAATCAAAGAACCGAGTCTCTTTTTGTCTTCGTAAGGAATACAGAAAACGAGACACCTTTTATACTTCTTTGTAAAAACAGGCTACCGACAGCGGTAAGACTAGTGCCCAGCGATATGTTCACGTGCTTGATGTGACAACTGTCCTGAAAATTTGGAAAATATTCAAAACAAATATTTTCCTTTTTTTAAAGCTAACGCGATACGGTTGGAAGGTAACGCCATGCAGTAAGACAGGCGTCTCGATGGTCATTGAGTTGGATAGCAGGGCGCGGTATAAAGGTATCACCCATTATTAGAATGGTATCGCCTGGAGGTATTTCAGGCGTCTCATGAGCTAGTGCGGCACAGTACAAAGCTTATGCTTGAGCGGTAGCTTCCCGAACGCCTGGTTGAAATATATCCTCGAGCTAGAGCTGGCAGTAGGACTAGCGCAGCGAGGTAGTAACCCAAGCACCATGTCCATTTAGTTCAAGCTATTGCCCGACGGTAACTACTATCGCTCCGCGGTAGGTGCCAGAGGATAGCTCCTTGTATTGCTTGAACCTGTAAACCTGCACACTATAACAAACACAAGATATGATCAAATATAACATGAGATTTGATATTATCAAACTAAGGATATGTGAACTGTCGGTTCCAACAAACTCCCCTTTTGATAATATCAAATCCCGTTCATGAGATATAATACTGAAGTACATGATACAACATATATATAAGAGATAATCTTTAAAGCTCAGGTTTCAGGTTCTATATAGCTCCCCTACACACATGCTCCCCCTATGTGTCTGTTCTATATGCTCCCCCTACCTACATGCACACAGCGAACTAAGCCCCCCCTATATGTGATCTACCGTTACCCATGACTCATGAACCATCTATTTTCTCCCTTTGATATTATCGAAAGGGGATGGGCTAGACAAAAAATAAACATGCATATGCACGGGAGAAACATAATATAGTATATAATGAGCATGATAAAGAAAGCAAACAGTGCACGTTATTGAAAGTGAAACGAAAGGCGAAAAACAATAGGGGTGAACAAAAATGAATTCAGAAAGGATAATGCATAGAAGTCAAATCGGTGAGTGCAGTACACAGAAATAGTTTAAATCATCTGTCAGAGTTAAAAAGAATTGGACAATACAGGTAAACTAGCAAATAATGATTTAGAGTACATTGTTAAATGTGTTGGATCCCTAGTTTGATTTGGGCTAGGTTCACTAACTTAGGATGATGTGACCCAATATGTATAGCCCGGGTCAAAGTTGTGTCCTAGAGTCTAGGCCAAGTCCTCAGTAACAACATCACATGGACAAGCCATCATCAGACTGCCTGAGACTCAAGACATAGAGTTTTCCTAATGATTCAGAGATCTCTCAAGAGACTAAGTAAAATGAGTTCGACGAGTCGATGATAGTCGTTCTCAGCTCGACGATCTTAGAGATATTTTCTCTGAGCTGAGCTCGACTAACTTCAGTCACAGGTCGACGATCTTTGGACTCCACCTTCAGCATTCTAAGTCCAGACTGTTCTCTACACTCAGGTCGACGAACCTAGTTCTCAGGTCGATGAACTTCATTCTTTGGTCGACGATTTCTGGACTTCCACTTTAAATCTATTGCCAGAGGTTCATCAATTTTTCTCTAAGTCCAGAATCATTTTCAGCTCGATAAATTCAAGGTTCTACAGACTTAGCTCGACGAACACCATTCTTTGGTCGACGAATCTTTGGACTACTACAGCATTTGTCGAGACTATGCTCTCTAGTCTCAGGTCGATGAACTCAGTTCTCTGCCCGACAAATTCTGGAACCAGAAGACTTAGTCGACACTCAGAGTATATGTCAACACCAACTGAGTCGACACTAGAAGAACTTGTGTCGACACCAAGATCATCAGTCGACATTGTGGAAAGGCTATGTTGACACCACACAGAAGACTTGTGTCGACACACAGGATATCAGTCAACACACAGAATATTTGACAACTCTAGAATAGTTGCTGAACTCCAGTCGACAAACATATTTACCAGCTCAACGAATATGTAAATATTAAAAGAGACAGCAGTTCAGTTTCTAGCTTGACGATCATGGAACTCAGCTCGACGAAAAGAAGCCGTCTGGTCGACGAATACAACATCTCAGCTCGACGAACTGTGGACTCAGTTCGATTAATTCTGCCAACTGCTCGACGATTCCAGACTTAGTTATTTTTGGCCTTTTCTCACCAGTCTAATGCGATAATTCCTGAGTAATTAATGCTCTAACATTCTCTGAATGTATCCGTTAGAAGGAGCATTAATTATGGTCTTCTCCAGGATTATTGCTTGCCGTTTTTTCCACGGGACAGTTGGGGAAATAAATCAATGCCAATTATTCTCAAGGATGTCAGCATTAATTGCAGATGCATTCAAATTTTCAAAGCACGGAGAAGAAGAGATAACGTACACACAGACACACAGACTGATAGGGAGAATCAAGCATTATTGAGAAAGAAAAACACAGAGCATAGTTCACTGAGAAGGACATAGAGATTACAAACAAACATTCAATCTTGGATAATCTGCTCTGTCAAAGAAGAAGCATTCTCTGATACACAGAAGTTCTTGACCAGAAGCTCATCAGCACTTGAAGAAGAAGAACAACAATACCTATATCAAGAGTCTTCTTTCTTCAAGTACTCCAGGACACTTCAAAAGGACAACTTTAGTTCAATCTGTCAAAGAAGTTCCAGAAGACTATTGCTGGTCCAGGATTCAGTTTGAAGACCTATCACCCTGAAGCTTAGCTCCTTTGTTTTTCCCTGATTCATTCTACATCTCAGGGGGAGCCTTAAGCTATAATCAAATCCACAGTCTTCTCAGTCGTATATTGAGAAAGAGAAGACAAAATCATCTCTCACCCCACTGTAAAGGGTTGTCATCTCCCTTCAAAAGTGATTCCTTGGTTGCAAGTCTCCTGATCAAAAGACTTGGGTTGGTTTTTGAGCACATGATCAAAATCTCATTGGTGTCAAACACCTGATCAAAAACTTGATTGGATTCCTACCAAGGGTAGTAGAAGAGTGGATGTACCCAGGTTGGGGAACCACAATAAAATTCTTGTGTCGTCTGGTTGCCTCCTTTTCATTTGTTCTTGCTGTGCTTGTGCTTTAGGTTTATTACTTGATAGTTTATTAATTCTGCACTTTTAACTTACAGCAAAAGCTGTAATAGCTCTTAATAATTTTTTAATCATACTCTATTCACCCCCCCCCCCTCTAGAGTATTTCAGATCTAACTCTCACTTTTAATTGGTATCAGAGGAGGTTCTTTTGGATGTACAAGTTAATTCTTGAACCAAAAGATCCTTTGTTAGATCTACACATCACTTTATTCTCATTTAAATTATAAACACAGTCATGGCACAGAACAAGGATTATTCAAGCACTAGACCTCCAGTTTGCAACCTTAATAGGTTTGCCATCTGGAAGGCAAGAATTAGGTTATACATGAATTCCATTGATGAAGAAATCTACATTTCAATTTTGATAGGTCCCCCACAGGCATCTACATCTACAACATCTACCAGTAACAATGCAGTCCCACCACCTGAGTGAACTGAAGCCCACAATAAAGCAAAAATTGCAGATGCTAAAGCTATGAATATCCTGGCAAAAACTATGTCAGATGATATTTTCCAGAAGGTTGCTGAGTGCACCTCAGCAAAAGCCATTTGGGATTCTCTAAATCAAATGGTGGATGGATCAGCAGATGAGAGAAAGGATAGGAGATCAAATCTCATCTCCCTATATGAGAACTTTAAGAAGGAGGAAGCTGAGACAGTTTCTAATATGTACAATAGGTTAAGCTCAATTATCAATGAGCTGAAAACCTTGGATAAAAACATCACTCTTACTGAAGTGAATGATAAGATTCTGATGTGCTTCCCAAGCTCATGGGATACAAGAATCTGGCCCATCAAGGAGGCCAGATGCCTGAATGAGATTTCAACTGAATCTCTATTAGGTAGACTAAAGTCATATGAGCAGCTGATAAAGACCAGGGAGGCAGCTGAACAAAGAACACCTCCAGTAGCCAGAGGAGAGCAAAGTATTGCTTTCAAAGCCACTGAAGAGACAGAAACTGCAACATCAAATGAAGAGCTTATGAGTCTGTTTGCTAAGAGATTCTTCAAGATGGCTAGAAAGGATTTCAGGAGAAAGTCAGAAAGAAAAGATGACAAGCCAAAATATGACAAGACACCAACCAAAGAAATTGTGTGTTATGGATGCAGAAAGCCTGGGCATTTCCTCTCTGAATGTCCAGAGAATCAAAAGAAAGAGAAGAGAAGAGAGAAGGAAACCAGAAGACAGCACACCAGCAAACCCTCTTCCAGCAAGTACAAGAAGAAGGAAAAGGGCTTTGTGGCTGAGACCTGGAGTGAGACAGAAGATGAGTCAACATCTTCAAGCTCCAATGAAGATGAGGAAGAAGAAAGAGCAAAGGAGGTTTGCCTCATGTCAATTGATGCCTCCAGAAGTCACTCAGAAGAAGAAGAATCTGAAGATGAAGGAGTGTTTGAATCAGAGGCAGCTCAGGTAATGTCCTCTTTTGACTACAGTTCTGAAACATTCAAATCTGATTTCAAATTAATGTGCATAGATTTGATTAACTTTGAAAAAGAAATTAAAATTCTTAGAGAAAAACTAGGAAACTTAGAGGATGTTCAATCTGAAAACATTAGGTTAAAAGATGAATTAATCTTAGCAAATGAAAAGATAATTTCATTAAAAACTGAGCTTTGTGAGGCCAAACAACTTGAGGAAACTCTCAATGGGAGAAGCCTCAAGCTGATGGATATCACAAGTACTATTAATCCCAGACTTAGTGGCAGGCAACGCTTGGGTGCTCCATCAGGTTTGCCCCCCATTCTCAGGAAGAACATCTTATCAACTCCAATAAAATTTGTATCTGCTAAAGGCAACGAAAAAGTAAATGACAAACAAATAGTAGAAAAGATGTCTAAGACAAAAGGTCAGAAAACCAAAAACCAGAAAACACCTAATAAAAACATGGTTCAGCAATTTTCATCGAACTCAGATCGACGAAATGGAGCCATTTCGTTGAACCCAGATCGACGAATTCTGAATGTAAACTATAGTTATATTTATTCGTCTAACTGCGATCGATGAACTCTGTATGGTTCGTCGAGCAGAAGTCAACGAACGTGGGGCACAAAAAATGAACATGTTCATTCTCTGGGTAGAGATTGACGATCTCAACCCAATTCGTCGAACTCTGGTCGACAAACTTACAGCAATTCGTCGAACCCAGGAATACTTAATCAAAATTATAATTCTAACAGCAACTTAAATACTTCTAAGAAACCATTTAAATCACTAGCTGACTGGATCATACCACCTAGGAGATATCACCCTCTAGGATACAAATCCCAACCTGAATTCTCTGTTATTTCCAGCTTCTCTTATCAGCAATACAAAGGATCTAAGGTAACCTGGGTCAAAAACTATTAACTGTTTTCTATTGCAGGTGAAGAGTTGTCCAAGGGTAAATCAAACTTGGTACCTGGACAGTGGCTGCTCCAAACACATGACTGGCAGCAAGGACATTTTAATCAACTATATGTCCAAGCTGGGGCCAAAGGTTATCTTTGGTGACTCCAAATGTGGTCAGTCAGAAGGATTTGGAGAAGTAAGAATAGGAGCTGTCACATTCAAAAAGGTGACATATGTAAGTGGACTCAAGCATAACCTCATCTCCATAAGTCAGTTATGTGATGATGGTTATCAGGTATACTTTAACTCATCCACTTGTTCTATTATTGACAAAAACAACCAAACAGTTTTAATTGGAAGTATACAAGGCAACATATACTTAGTAAATTTTCTTTCTACCAAAACTGATATCTACTTACTTAACTTAACTAGTAATCAGAATGACTTATGGTACAAAATACTAGGTCATGTAAATCTGAAAAACATTGCTATGCTATATAAGGACAACCTTGTTATAGGTCTACCTTCTGGTCCCTACAAGAAGGAAGGTCTCTGCAATGCTTGTCAATTAGGCTAGCAAACTAAAACTAGTTTTAAATCTGTTAATAAGAGTGATTCACCTAGGATTTTATATTTGCTACATTTGGATCTCTTTGGACCCATTGCTGTACAAAGCCTAGGAGGGAAATCCTACACTTTGGTTATAGTGGATGAATTCTCCAGATTAAGTTGGGTATTCTTTCTGAGATCAAAGTCAGATACATTCAAGGTTCTTACAGATTTTCTCAGGACCATACAGATTGAGTTCTCTACTAATGTTGTATTGATCAGAAGTGATCATGTCACAAAGTTTGAGTCTATCTTATGCATGAGTTCTGTGATAAGGAAGGTATCAGGCATTACTTCTCAACTCCTAGAACTCCCCAACAAAATGGGGTAGCTGAAAGGAAAAATAGGACACTCATTGAAGCTGCAGGTACATTGCTTACAGATTCTTACATGACCCTAACCTTTTGGGCAGAGGCTGTAAGCACAGCAAATTATGTCCTAAACAGGAGCTTAATTCACAAACTAAAGAACAGGACTCCCTATAAATTGCTCAAAGGTAAGAAACCTAAAATAAACTTTTTTAAAGTATTTGGTTGTACCTATTATATACACAATAACAACAAGAAATACATTAGAAAGTTTGAGGCTAAGGCTGAAGAGGGAGTCTTTCTAGGATATTCCCAAGTAATCAAGGCTTATAGGGTTTTTAATAAATCAACATTAAAAATTGAAGAGTCTATTCATGTTTCATTTGATGAGACTAACATGTATTGCAAGGAGAAAGAAGTTTCTACCAATAGCAACTTGCAGGTACCCAACTTGTGTGAGACCTTGGATGGACTAAACCTCACCTAAGAGGTGCCAAGTCACCCTCTCCACAAGCCATGGAAAAAAGTGAAGAAGAAGAAGTTGAAGAAAATGAATCTCTACCAATAGCAAATACAATTCTACAGGAGGAATTAATTCTAAATGCTGTTGCACAACCAACTACACCCACTGATTTTGTCACACTTAGGGATCACCCCAGATCTCAAGTGATTGGAGACATATCAACAGGTGTACAGACAAGACATCAACTCACCCAAGATTTGATGCTTGCATGTTTTCTCTCTCAAGTTGAACCTCTATCCATTCATGATGCTGAGCAGGATCCCCACTGGATCCTTACAATGCAGGAGGAACTAAATCAATTTGAGAGATGTAGAGTTTGGAATTTGGTTCCAAGACCCCAAAACTATACAGTTATTGGAACCAAATGGGCTTTCAGAAACAAGCTGGATGCCCAAGGAGTCATTGTGAGAAACAAGGTTAGGCTTGTTGCTCAAGGATATAGGCAAGAAGAAGGAATTGCTATAATCAAACCTTTGCACCTGTTGCAAGGTTGGAAGCCATAAGAATATTTCTTGCCTATACAGCATACAAGAGGCTCAAGGTCTTCCAAATGGATGCGAAGAGTACTTTTCCAAATGGAGTGCAACAAGAAGAGGTTTATGTAGAACAATCTCCAGATTTTGTTTCTCCAACTTATCCCTCTCATGTTTTTAAATTGCATAAGGCCCTTTATGTTCTAAAGCAAGCTCCAAGAGCTTGGTATGAGACCTTAGCTAGTTTTCTATTAGAGCATAAATTTACAAGAGGAACTGTAGATAAAACTCTTTTCACTAGACATCATAAGGACCAAATCTTATTAGTACAAATTTATGTGGATGATATTATATTTGGCTCTATAGATTCAAAATTATGCAAGAGGTTTTCTGAACTCATGCATTCCAGATTTGAAATTAGTAGCATGGGTGAGCTTTCCTACTTCCTTGGTCTCCAAGTGAAGCAGCTCCCTGATGGCATCTTCATCTCTCAAGCAAAATATGTTAAAGAACTTCTAAAGAAGTTTGGGATGGCTGATGCCTCAGCAAAGAAAACTCTCATGGCTACTAATGTTGTTGTGGACTCTGATGTATCGGGGAAACCTGTGGATCAGAAACTTTATAGGGGCATTGTTAGGTCCCTATTATACCTCACAGCAAGTAGGCCAGATATTATGTTTGCCACATGTCTTTGTGCTAGGTTCCAGGTGAACCCTAAAAAATCTCATCTAATTTTACTAAAAAGGATTTTGAGATATATAAAGAGTTGTCCTACTCTAGGCCTATGGTATCTTGCTGAATCAGAATTTGAGTTAACTGGATACTCTGATGCTGATTTTGCTGGATGCAGGGTAGATAGAAAAAGTACTTCAAGAACCTGCTAGTTCCTGGGTATGAGATTAGTATCTTGGTTTTTTAAAAAACAAACATCAGTGTCAACCTCAACTACTGAAGCAGAATATATTGCAGCAGGCAGCTGTTGTTCACAGATACTTTGGATACAAAATCAGCTTCTAGATTATGGGTTCAACTTAAATAATTCAACACTACTCTGTGATAATACAAGTGATATAGCCATAACCCAGAATCCAGTTCACCATAGTAGGACAAAACATATTGATATAAGACATCATTTTATTAGAGAGTGTGTAGACAAAAATAAAATCAAGCTTGTCTATATCTACACCGATTTACAAAGGGCTGATATATTCACCAAACCTCTAGATGAGAGGAAATCATATTTTCTTTGTAAATCAACTTGAAATGATCAATGGAGAAGACTTTATTTGATTTCTGTCTGCACTCGACTAATTTTCTAGAGTTCGTCGAACGGAGTTCGACGAACCGGGAAAAGTTTGAGAGATATTTGTCGAACGGAGATCGACGAACTCTCTGTGAGTGAAACAATTTTCGTTGAACGGAGTTCGACGAACTTGCTTCAGAAGATAGTCGTCAAACGGAGTTCGACGAACTGTCTTCAATTCTTCTGGATAAGATCGACGAATTATTTCATTCAAAATTACTTCGTCGACCTCAGTTCGAAGAATTATCTTTATTTTCGTGGAACGGAGTCTGTCGATTCATATTCTTGAAAATTCTATATTTAGGTTTTCTTCAACCTCCGTCCCGCGCTTTCTGTTCCTTTGCACTTGATCGTCATTTTTGTGTCTCTCTTGCAGGTGATTCCATGGCGATTCAGGCAAGCATTCTTGCACGCATGAAGTTCGATACCGGTTTTGATGTGGATTTTGATTCGTTTCAACACTCTGATCCCATCTTACTCTACATTATGGAACTCCTGGAAGAACAAGAACTCAAAACTGTGATGACTAGAAGAATCAAATTACCCAGCACTGAAATCAGAGAATGGGTCTATACCCTATCGCCAACAGAGGAGAATACAATGACAGGCACTATTACGAGTACCACCGTCTCATTAACTCCCGCAATCTTAACTAAAATTTTTGGATTAAGAAATGGAGAAGAGCAATTGGAGATTGAAATAGAGGAATCTGACGTGATGCTGAGCCTCATGGGTTAAACTGGAGATAACCCTAATAAACTCTTAAAGAAACACCTCTCTGCCCCTTATAAGTTTTTGGCAGATTTTGTTGGAAAGGTTCTGCTTGAGAAACATACTGCCCATGATTACATCACCAGACACCAGTTTCTAGTCATGTGTGCAATTATCAACAAGAAACTGATGGATTGGGCACAGATTCTCTTTGATTTGATACAGACGAAAAACAACAAAAAGGAAGTCTGCTTTGGAAGGATCCTGGGGATCTTTTTACAAGAGAAAGCTGCTGAATCACTTGTCTCCCAGACCATATTCATCAATGCCAGTAAAAGGCTCACCTGTGCCTTATTTGGTAGGTGGGAGAGGACAATAACCAAGCCAACCAAGAATTCTACCTCTTCCACCCCAGCTTCTGAAGGCACCAGGGTTGTTAAAGCCACTCCCCCACCTGCTGAAGAGCTTCATCCAACACCACCATCTCTTCCAGCCCCCCTTCCAACAACACAAATCCCTTCATCTCCCATTATTTCTTCAACACCACAATCACAACGACCTACTAATGTTCCTACTCCACCTCCATCTCAACATGCTTCACCAGCTCCATCTCCACCAATTGACATCACTGACATTCCATCTTCTCCTCTTCAAGATAATCAACCACCAACACCTCCTGCTTCCCCCCATGACACTTACATTCCTACACCACCACAATCTCCTCTTCCCCCCATATCTCTTCAATACTGTCTTACCATCTACCAACAGACACCATCATGCAAGATGCCACCCATCCATCCTCATCAACATCTACTATCCCTCCCATAGTTCCCACTTCTACACCCTCAGCAACACAATCTACCACTCCATGACTAGACCCCTCCACCATATCTTCTATCATTTCCATAATCACTCCCCTCCTCAAGTCCCTTATAGCAGAGGCCATTACACCTCTTGCTACCACCATCTCCTCTCTCTCTCTGACAAAATCTCAGCTCTTTCTGCCCCATCCTCAGCAAGGGGCCTGGCCTCAGTTCCCACTAAAACCAGGCAGGGGGAGATGTCTGATGATGAAGCAACACCTACAGCTCCAGAGGCTTCAGCTCCAGCTCCAGCAGCAGATACTCCAGCTACAGCAACATCAGCAGAGTGTACAGAATACACAAATAAAGATTTGATTGATTTTATTGAAACTGATATGGACTTTGATGATTCAGACTCTAAAGAGCCTAATAGTGTTGGTGATTTCATGCTTAATCCCACAGTTAATTTAGAATATTTATTGAGACTTTTTGATACTGTACATATGCATTACCTTCAAGCTGAGATTACTAAGCCATCCTTGGCTATTATACCATATACTTCCCCCATCTCTTCAGAAGTTGTAAAGCAACTTAGGGACAGTTTTGCTATTACATAGCCAGTAGTCACTCCATTTCCAGAAGTAGTGGCTATTCCCTTTTCTTCCATAATGTCTTCAGCACCAACTTTTTAATGGATGACTCTCCCATGTCAGATCTAGATGAACTGGTCTTGGCTGATATTGTAGATGAAAATAAGGCAGCAGCTGAAAGCTCTGTCCAAATTAGTTCTGATTTTTATGTAGCTTATCCTCCAACTCCTGCTGAAACTCCAAATCCTGTTGAAATTCCTGCTCCTACTCCAGAAAAGGCTACTATTTCTGCTAAAGCTTTGAAAACCTTGGATGATCTATATGATAACCCTCAGGGTTCTGACAATGATGATGATGAAGATGAGGATGAGGATTCAGATGAGGAGGATATAAAGAAGAAGAAGTAAGTATCAAAGAAAAGAAAAGCTCCTCCTCCTCCTGCTCCTAAGCCTAATCCAAACAATGACACCCCTTACTATATTCTTCAAAAGATAACTCCATACAAAGGGATGCCAGCATGGATGTAGCTATCTAAGAATCAGCAAAAGGAAAGGAAGAAGAGTAGAAGATACTCTCCTCCACCAGTTCAAAGGTACAAAAAGGATCCACCACTTCCTCCTCCTCCTGCAGCTGGTTCTTCTGGTTCTAGTTCTCAGAGATCTGCCCCTATTCAAACATATCAAAGACATCAAGGGAGATCCCATTATGAAAGCAGACAGCATAGCCAACAACTCTCAGGAAAACAACATCAGCAGCAACAACAACATCATCAACAACAACAACATAAGCAGCAGCATCATCAACAAGCTGGAAGTCCTAAAAGACCACTCTGTCCTCCTGTTCTTTATGAAGATGCATAAACAGCCAACACAGCCAAAATGGCCAGGTTCCAGGAACTAGTAGGCCTCTCTATGATCAACAAGGCAAAGGCTGAAGGGAAGGATACTTCTGAATACACTACAATGTCAAAGTAAAGGAGAGAAGAACTGAAAAGGTTTGAAAAGGCTAACAAAATTTTTAATGTTGATGATTATATGAAATTACATCCTGAAGCAGTGGTCCCTAGAGCTACATCTCTGAAGATTATAGGGGCTGCAGTGTAACACCTCCCCTGTAATGAACGTATAATATGGGTCCGGCCGGGGCCCCACAACATACGGACGCCACAGCTTTAGTATTAAAAGTTGATATAGCTACCCACACTCAAAACACTTTGCACAACACAAGGAAGACAAGAAGTTATCCACCACTAGAAGAGTAAAATAAATGGCCTTATGGCCTTACAACAAGTGTCCAAAATCAAATAATACAACAGTCATGAATGTGCTTAGCACTCCTACTCTACCTCGGCATGCAAGCCGGACAACATGAGTCTCAAACATACAACATCACATAAGTAGAGCTACAAAAATAAAAGCACTTCATGAGGCTTAGGCCTTTCTGGCCGGCGAGCTAGCTCCTGCATGCGATCCTTGCCCTGTAAAATTTATTAGTAACGTGGGTCAGCAAAGGCTGACCTCAAACTGTGTAACAACACATCTCCTCCCGGCCGCCCCTAACGGATCCTGGGGTACCCCTCCAACCTGCAAGTTAGCACTTCATATGCAATAGTCATAAGCAAGAAAAGCAACTACACAAACATGCTTGGATGTCACATACATCAAACATGTTCTCTACTGGTTGAGCATATAATAAAAGGGCCTACTTATGCAATCATGTATGCAATAACCTGGGTTTCACCCAAGGCACCCTAACTCGTATGCATCTAGCACATCATCACATCATATGGGTACTCATCGATTCCCCATTGGCATAAATCCTCAAACAAAGGGGGGGGGGGTCACCATTTCCCCTAATGGCTCACAAGCCGCCTCATGGAATTCTTGTCAAGGCCCCACCCGCTCAAGCTCTTAGCCCCGGGCTTGCCTACAAGCTCTGACGTCTCATGTCAGGATTCCAACAAACACAAAACTGACCGATTCTAAGAAGTCTTGCCGGACCCCACCCGCTCATGGCCTCATTGCCCAGGCTTGTCTGCATGCTTGGCATTCTTGTCAGTCTCACAGAAGGTGAATAGTCTCGCCGGGACACTCTCCGCACATGACGTGAACGTCACGGGATAGCCAGCCGACCACGGAGACATAACTATGCCTTGGCACAACACAAACCAAGACAAATCCACCCTAGTCCCTTATTTGTACTGCAGCGTTCCCGCGCACCAAGGAAACCATCTCCAACTCATGCGGAGCTAACCTTGTCCACCAAGGAAAACATCTACCGCCACGAGTTGTTAACCTTGCCCGGTTCCAACTACACGTACTCACTCGAGAAAAAGGGGGAAACATCACCACAACACAAAGGGCGTCTTGCCGCAACGGAATCTCTACGAATCCTTAACGTTCGTATGCAACATCACCGAGTCGGACTAACGGTCGCGACTACGGCTTCACCCACCATGCCTAATCCACTAACGGATAGGATCTCTAATGCAAATCATGCCGGGGACGGACTCAATCAACCCGGAGGTTCCTCTTGAACCTTGGCAAACCAAAACCCCTCTTATTTGAGAGTTTGGTGCCCAAAAGCTAGAAAGAAAAGATGCTAAAAACATGCATCCTAGGACCAAGAGGAGAAGTGTCGTTACCTTCCGACTCCTCTTCCTTGCCATGGCAAAATAGCCGGATGAAAGCCTTCACAATGATCTAACCTCCACGGATCTGGACTCGGCTCGCGATTTGGAGCACCGCAACCTCTCCTACAGCCCAAACTCTCCTTCTCCTTCTTCCTTGATCTCACTTCTCTCTAAATCTTTAGTAAGAGAAAGCTTGGAGAAGAATGAGGGTTTTTCCACCCTATTCTCGGACTTAACACCTAAAGAAATGATCTGAACCATCAGATCCTAAAATCAGGGAAAGAAAGACCACGATCCGGCAAAAAAAATAAAATACCTGGGCCGAACACGGCCTGGCACACGCCCGTGTCCAGGGCCGTGTGCCTCATTCGCCATCTCAAATCGACGCGCCTGGAACAACACACGGGCATCCGACACGCCTGTGTTCGATCCGACATGCCCGTGTCCCCAATGCCACGATCGTGTGGCTGGCCATGTGCCTCCATCGACACGGCCCCGAAACCAACCCGAGAGGTGACACGGCCTGGGACACACCCGTGTCCCAAGCTGTGTGCCAAGTCTCGACACTCGTCGACAGCCTTTGTGTCGACACCGCGGAAAAATGTCGAGGGAACATCGTCGACCAAGCGGGACACGCCCTGTGATACGCCTGTGTCACAGGCCGTGTGCCCCGTCTCGACACTCGACACTCGACACTCGTCGAGTGAACATCATCGACTGACCCATACGGCCTTGGACACGCCCGTGTCCTATGCCGTGTGCCTTGTCTAGACACACTGTCGAGCGAAAGTGTCGACACCCCGAGCTGAGTGTCGACACGGGCTCGACACGCCCTGCGAGACGCCCGTGTCGCAGGTCATTTGCCCTAGTCTCGACACACTGTCGAGCGAAAGTGTCGACACCCCGGGCCGAGTGTCGACACGGCTCGACACGCCCTGCGACACGCCCGTGTCGCAGGCTGTGTGCCCCCTGCCAGAAACCAAAAATTTCCAGAAACGCAAAATCGACCCTCTTTCAAAACTGGGGTGTTACAACTCTCCCCCACTTAACAAAATTTCGTCCCGAAATTACAAAACAAAAGGTTACAAAAACTTAACTTGTACCTGAAATGAAGAGTTCTGGATACTTTTCTAGCATGGCCTATTCTCGCTCCCAAGAGAGCTCCTCTCGACCGCAGTTGTCCCATCGGACTTTCACGAGTTTAACTTCTTTATTCCGCAACTGCCGAGTCTCTGAATCCTCTATAGCGATTGGAAGGACTCGCGTCCTCAAGCCTTCCTCAATCGGCACCGATGCCGGCTCAATCACCACACTAGCCTCCACCAAGGCTTTTCTCAAAAGAGAGACGTGGAAGACGTCATGCAATCCACTCAGCTCCGCGGACAACGCCAACCGATAGGCTGCTTCTCCCACTCGTTCAACAATTTCAAAAGGGCCCAAAAACCTTGGACTCAACTTCTTGAGTCATCGAATCCGTGAGACGCCTTTGAACGGTTTGATCTTCAAATAGACCCAATCACCTACCGCAAACTCCAACTTCTGGTGACGAGCATTAAAGTATTTTGCTTGACGGTCTTGCGCCACCTTCATACGCTCTTGTATGGTCTATACCATCTCACAAGCGTCAACTACCACCTCCTTTCCCAAAATTTTGGTGTCTCCCGCCTCTGCCCAAGACATTAGTGTTCGACACCGCCTCCCATACAAAGCTTCGTATGGTGCCATTTTTATACTCGCTTGAAAACTGTTGTTGTACGCGAATTCCACCATGAAGAGGTGATCCTCCCACTTCTTGCCGAAGTCAAGAATGCACATTCTCAGCATATCCTCCATAGTATGGTTTGTTCTTTCTGTTTGCCCATCAGTTTGAGGATGGAACGCCATACTGAACTTTAGCTTCGTGCCCAAACTCTTTTGAACTAGTCTCCAGTCCTTGGACGTAAACCGCCCATCTCAATCGCTGACTATACTCTTTGGAATCCCATGCAGTCGCACAATGTTGCGAACATACAACTCCACCAGCTTCTCCACGCTATCCTCTTTCCGATTTGGGATGAAGTGGGCCACCTTGGTTAAGCGGTCCACAATCACCCAAATAGCATCATTACCCTGCTGCGATCTAGGCAACCCATGTACAAAGTCCATGGAGATGTCATCAAATTTCCATTCAGGGATTGGAAGGGGCTTCAGGAACCCGCCCGGCTTCTGACATTCATCCTTCACCAAGGCACAAGTTTGGCAACGATTCACGTACAAAGCTACGTCCCGCTTCAGCCCCGGCCACCAAAAGGATTTATTCATATCCATGTACATCTTTGTATTGCCCGGGTGAATGGAGTACTTTGTGAAGTGAGCCTCAAACATCAACTCCTCACGGAGTTTGCCGAACTGCAGTATACAAACCCTTCCGTCCTTCCTCAGAATCCCATCCATCATCTCCCAGGAGCTGATCTCGCCCGTTTGAGCCTCCAACACAAATGGTTGAAACTCCACATCCAACCGAGTCGCTTCTCGAATGAGATCGGTCAAGTCGTTCTGCACTTCAATCCAGTTCAACCGAGCCACGCTGGACTCGCCTCTCGCAACGCATTCCAAACCAAGGGACTCCCACTCCCGTACCAATCGCTCATCATGAGCTTCGATCCAATTCCCTTGCCCCGAGTACTTCCTACTTAAGGCATCCGCCACCACATTGGCTTTACCTAGCGTATACTGAATCGCCACCTCGTAATCTCCAAGAAACTCAACCCACCTGTGTTGCCGCATGTTCAAGTCCTTCTGATCCAAGAGATACTTCAGGCTTTTGTGATCCGTGAAGATCTCCACCTTTGCATCATAAACATAATGCCGCCATATTTTCAACGCAAAAATTACCGCCGCCAACTCCAAGTCATGTACGGGGTAATTCCTCTCATGGGGCTTCAGTTGTCTAGACCCAAAAGCTATCACCTTTCCATGTTGCACCAAAACGCAAGCCAAACCGCATCCCGATGCGTCACTGAAAATCTGAAATCCCTCGGTCCCTTGCAGTAGACTTAGGATTGGAGCCATCATCAGTCTCTCCTTCAGTGCCTCAAATGCTTGGCTGCACTCTTGAGTCCACACAAACTTGTGATCTTTACGTGTGAGTGAGGTGAGGGGTAGAGCTATCTGCGAGAAATTCTCCACGAATCTCCTATAATACCCGACTAGTCCAAGAAAACTTCGGACTTCCGCCACGGTCCTCAAGACTGGTCAATCTCTGATGGCCTCCACTTTTGTTGGATCCACTGCCACCCCATCCCCACTAATCACGTGGCCCAAAAATGTCACCTTCTCTAACCAGAAGTCGCACTTGGAGAATTTTGCATACAACTGATTCTCCCTCAACACTTGCAAGACCACTCTCAAGTGGGTTTCATGCTCCACTTCCGATTTGGAATACACCAAGATGTCATCAATGAAGACAACCACAAAAGAATCCAAGTATTCCCGAAATACTCGATTCATAAGATCCATGAACACAGATGGTGTGTTTGTCAGCCCGAACGGCATCACCGTAAACTCAAAGTGCTCATACCTTGTACCAAAGGCAGTCTTGGGGATGTCCTCATCCCGAATTCGCAGCTGATAATAGCCTGACTTCAAGTCCAATTTCGAATACACCACTGACCCTACCAATTGGTCGAACAAGTCATCTATCCGAGGAATCAGATACTTATTCATGACGGTAAATTTATTCAGCTCTCGGTAGTCTATGTATAGCCGCATGCTACCGTCTTTCTTCTTTATAAATAACACCGGCGCACTCCACGGTGAAGAACTGGGTCTGATATACCCTTGCTCCAACAATTCCTGTAACTGTACCTTAAGTTCAGCCAACTCCTTTGGTGCCATCCTAAACGGAGGACATGACACCGCCCTAGCCTCCGGCACTAACTCGATTGAGAAATCGATCTCCCTCCGAGGAGGCGCTCCAGGAAGTTCATCCGGAAACACATCCTTGAACTCTACCACTACGGGCACTTCATCAATAGACAGCTGGGAGAGACGAACCTCCAATAATGCTACAAGTGCTACACCACCCTGGTTAACCGCCCGCATCAACTGCATGGCCGAGATCAGGGAATAGGCCACTCCACAAAGGCCCTCAAATTTGACCTCCGCCTGCCCTTTGCCCTTTAGGGTCACTACCTTAGATAGGCAATCAATACTGGTGTGCTGCTCTGCAAGCCAGTCCATGCCCAAAATGACATCGAACTCAACCAATGGTAAAATCGCTGCTACCAGAACGAAGTCAACTCCGTCTAGCTCCCAACAGATGCGCCCTTTGGCCCCAGTGGTCATGGATGACCCATTGGGCATGCCCACTTTCAACTCTGCGCCCGCCGAGAAAGACTCAACTCCTATTCTCCGGATGAAGCTCTCCGCAAGAAAGGAGTGTGATGCTCTCATATCAAACAATACCCTAGCGGGGTATCCAGAAACTAACACGAAGCCTACAACATAGATATCACACAAAATTCTAAAAGGATGAAGCACAAAATTTAAACTTAAATTTTCTTCATACATGTCACCACATCAGTCTGGCGGATCGCTTCTTGCTGTCCAAGGTTGTAAGCCCTTGGTTGTATCGGTTGGAACCGAGAAGCGCTCGACTCCGCCATCTTCCCTTTCTCTGCAGCACTGGGGCCAGAGTGCACAGTCTGCTCCTGCCTAGCCTCTTGTCCCTCCTCCTTGGGGACAAACACGAGCTATGTGCCCCACCTTACAACAGTTGTAACACGTCGGCGGTCCCCTACAGTGAGAACCTCCAGGCATCCAATTGCTCTTCTCACCGGATCTGGGAGTGTGAGGCTTCTTCCTCCACCTACTCCCTTCAGACTTTCCATGAGATTGGGAAGGCTTCCCTTCCCCTAGCTTGGGAGTAAAACCCTTACGACGTTGGGTTCGCTCCAAATCACTTTCCAAAATTCTGGCAGCCTCAACTAGTTCATTGAATCCCGCTCTCTTCATGGAGATGAGTGGTTATCTCAGGTTCTCCCTCAGCCCCTGGTAGAAGAGGTTATCCCTTTCTACATCATTTGCCATCGTCATTCCAGCCTAACGACCCAAACGGGTGAACTCCTGCACATACTCATCTACTGTCTTGTCTCGCTGCATTAAATGCAGAAACTGCCTCTGAAGGTCCAATCGTGTAGAAACTGGAATATACCTCTTTAGAAACGCATCCCCAAACTCCTCCACTGACGGGGTGTGTCCCGGGAACTGGAGGCCGCTATGGCTCACCCACCATAACTTGGCGTCTCCTTCCAACATGAAATCCGCATACTCAGCTTTCTTTTCCTCTGGCATCTCTGCCGCCCTTAAAAGCTCTTGAATGTGAACCCACCATTCCTCCGCATCCGTTGGCGTACCAACTCCCTTGAATGATGGGGGATGGAAACTCAGGAAATACTTCATGTGTCGGTCTCCATGTCCGATAACTACCCTTTCCGTCAAATGCTCCACTCGTCTGGCCTCTCCGCCTGGCACGGCCGTCGCCGTGTCCGGTGTAGCAGGGGTTGCTACCTGAGCTGCCGCTGCATCTTGGGCTGCCACCATCGCTTCCGCAAACATGCGGCAGAAGTCGGTCGGGTTTACACCTGTGCCCAAAAGACCTGGAGCAGTAGCACTGCTCGCCGAAAGCTCTTCTCTTGCTCTTGACGTTCCTGCCTCGTTGCTTGCACTCTTTAAGAAATAAGAAACAAGGAATCAGTCTCAAATCTCAAGACTTAAACATAAGGACACTCATGGTCCCGCGTTACTCTAATGTGGATAACGTCTCTACGCATTGACCTTGAATCTAACCTGGCTTTGATACCAAATTGTAACACCTCCCCTGTAATGAACGTATAATATGGGTCCGGCCGGGACCCCACAACATACGGACGCCACAGCTTTAGTATTAAAAGTTGATATAGCTACCCACACTCAAAACACTTTGCACAACACATCGGAAACACAAGCTAGAAAAGAAGTTATCCACCACTAGAAGAGTAAAACAAATGGCCTTATGGCCTTATAACAAGTGTCCAAAATCATATAATACAACAGTCATGAATGTGCTTAGCACTCCTAGTCTACCTCGGCATGCAAGTCGGACAACACGAGTCTCAAACATACAACATCACATAAGTAGAGCTACAAAAAGAAAAGCACTTCATGAGGCTTAGGCCTTTCTGGCCGGCGAGCTAGCTCCTGCATGCGATCCTTGCCCTGTAAAAATTATTAGTAACGTGGGTCAGCAAAGGCTGACCTCAAACTGTGTAACAACACATCTCCTCCCGGCCACCCCTAACGGACCCCGGGGTACCCCTCCAACCTGAAAGTTAGCACTTTGTATGCAATAGTCATAAGCAAGAAAAGCAACTACAGAAACAAGCTTGGATGTCACATACATCAAACATGTTCTCTACTGGTTGAGCATATAATAAAAGGGTCTACTTATGCAATCATGTATGCAATAACCTGGGTTTTACCCAAGGCACCCTAAATCATATGCATCTAGCACATCATCACATCATATGGGTACTCATCGATTCCCCATTGGCATAAAGCCACAAACAAAGGGGGGGGGGTCACCATTTCCCCCAACGGCTCACAAGCCGCCTCATGGAATTCTTGTCAAGGCCCCACCCGCTCAAGGTCTTTGCCACGGGCTTGCCTACAGGCTCTGACGTCTCATGTCAGGATTCCAACAAACACAAAACTGATCGATTCTAAGAAGCCTTGTCGGACCCCACCCGCTCAAGGCCTCATTGCCCGGGCTTGTCCCCATGCTTGGCATTCTTGTCAGTCTCACAGAAGGGGACTAGTCTCGCCGGGACACTCTCCACACATGACGTGAACGTAAAGGGATAGCCAGCCGACCACGGATACATAGCCACGCCTTGGTACAATACAAACCCAGACAAAACCACCCTAATCCCTCATTTGTACTGCAGCGTTCCCGTGCACCAAGGAAACCAACTCCAACTCATGTGGAGCTAACCTTGTCCACCAAGGAAAACATCTACCGCCACGAGGAGCTAACCTTGCCCGATTCCAACTACACGTACTCACTCGAGAAAAAGGGGGAAAACATCACCACAACACAAACGGCGTCTTGCCGCAACGGAATCTCTACGAATCCTTAACGTTCGTATGCAACATCATCGAGTCGGACTAACGGTCGCGACTACGGCTTCACCCACCATGCCTAATCCACTAATGGAGCGGATCGCTAATGCAAATCATGCCGGGGACGGACTCAATCAACCCGAAGGTTCCTCTTTAACCTTGGCAATCCAAAACCCCTCTTATTTGAGACTTTGGTGCCCAAAAGCTAGAAAGAAAAGATGCTAAAAACATGCATCCTAGGACCGAGAGGAGAAGTGTCGTTACCTTCCGACTCCTCTTCCTTGCCATGGCAAAATAGCCGGATGAAAGCCTTCGCAATGATCTAACCTCCACAGATCTGGACTCGGCTCGCGATTTGGAGCACCACAACCTCTCCTACAGCCCAAACTCTCCTTCTCCTTCTTCCTTGATCTCACTTCTCTCTAAATCTTTAGTAAGAGAATGCTTGGAGACGAATGAGGGTTTTTCCACACTATTCTCGGACTTAACTCCTAAAGAAATGATCTGAACCATCAGATCCTAAAATCAGGGAAAGAAAGGCCACGAACCGACAGAAAAAATAAAAGACCTGGGCTGAACACGGCCTGGAACACGCCCGTGTCCAGGGCCGTGTGCCTCATTCTCCGTCTCAAATCGACGCGCCTGGAACAGCACACAGGCATCCGACACGCCCGTGTTCGATCCGACACGCCCGTGTCCCCAATGATACGGCCGTGTGGCTGGCCGTGTGCCTCCATCGACACGGCCCCGAAACCAACCCGAGAGGTGACACAGCCTGGGACACGCCCGTGTCCCAAGCCGTGTGACAAGTCTCGACACTCGTCGACAGCCTTTGTGTCGACACCGCGGAAAAACGTCGAGCGAAGATCGTCGACCAAGCGGGACACGCCCTGTGACACGCCCGTGTCACAGGCCGTGTGCCCCCGTCTCGACACTCGACACTCGACACTTGACACTCGACACTCGTCGAGTAAACATCGTCGACTGACCCACACGGCCTTGGACATGCCTGTGTCCTAGGCCGTGTGCCTTGTCTCGACACACTGTCGAGTGAAAGTGTCGACACCCCGGGCTGAGTGTCGACACGGGCTCGACATGCCCTGCGACACGCCTGTGTCGTAGGTCGTGTGCCCTAGTCTCGACACACTGTCGAGAGAAAGTGTCGACACCCCGGGCCGAGTGTCGACATGGCTCGACACGCCCTGCGACACGCCCGTGTCGCAGGCCGTGTGCCCCCTACCAGAAACCAAAAATTTCCAGAAACGCAAAATCGACCCTCTTTCAAAACTGGGGTGTTACATGCAGACATGACAGTGACTATGGAACAAGCTTTAAATCCAAACAGGGAAATAGTCTTTACCAAGCCAGGAGACAAGGGCAAGGATGTAAAGCATCAGGAGAAGAAACAAAAGAAGTGGAATATGAACCATTTTATTTCTATTTTTCTATCTTAAACTGTTTCATATTGTCTGAACAAAGCTTCTGTGTAAATATTTTTGTTGCATGTGTTAGTTATCTCTGCCAGATATTTCTTTTACCTGCTTTGTTTACTTTATGTTTTTATTTTGAGTCTATTAGTGACCTCACCTAAAAAGAGGGAGATTGTTGGATCCCTAGTTTGATTTGAGCTAGGTTCACTAACTTAGGATGATGTGACCCAATATGTATAGCCCAGGTCAAAGTTGTGTCCTAGAGTCTAGGACAAGTCCTCAGTAACAACATCACATGGACAAGCCATCATCAGACTGCCAGAGACTCTAGACATAGAGTTTTCCTAAAGATTCAGATATTTCTCAAGAGACTAGGTAAAATGAGTTCGACGTTCGTCGAACTCAGGTCGACGATAGTCATTCTCAGCTCGACGATCTTAGAGATATTTTCTCTAAGCTGAGCTCGACGAACTTCAGTCACAGGTCGACGATCCTTGGACTCCACCTTCAGCATTCTAAGTCCAGACTGTTCTCTAGACTTAGGTCGACGAACCTAGTTCTCAGGTCGACGAACTTCATTCTTTGTTCGACGATTTCTGGACTTCCACTTCAACTCTATTGCCAGAGGTTCATAAATTTTTCTCTAAGTCCAGAATCATTTTCAGCTCGACGAATTCAAGGTTCTCCACACTTAGCTCGACGAACAACATTCTTTGGTCGATGAATCTTTGGACTACTACAGCATTCTGTCGAGACTATGCTCTCTAGTCTCAGGTCAACGAACTCAGTTCTCTGCCCGACGAATTCTGGAACCAGAAGACTTATGTCGACACTAAGAGTATATGTCGACACCAACTGAGTCGACACTAGAAGAACTTGTGTCGATACCAGGATCATCAGTCGACATTTTGGAAAGGCTATGTCGACACCACACAGAAGACTTATATCGACACACGGGATATCAGTCAACACACAGAATATTTGACAACTCCAGAATAGTTGCTGAACTCCAGTCGACGAACATATTTACCAGCTCGATGAATAGGCAAAGATCAAAAGAGACAGCAGTTCAGTTTCTAGCTCGATGATCATGGAACTCAGCTCAACGAACAGAAGCCATCCGGTAGACGAATACAACATCTTAGCTCGATGAACTGTGGACTCAGTTCGACAAATTCTGCCAACTGCTCGGCGATTCCAGACTTAGTTATTTTCGTCCTTCTGTCCCCACTCTAATGCGATAATTCCTGAGTAATTAATGCTCTAACATTCTCTAAATGTATCAGTTATAAGGAGCATTAATTATGGTTTTATCCAGGATTATTGCTTGTCGTTTTTTCCACAGGACAATTGGGGAAATAAATCAATGCTGATTATTCTCAAGGTTGTCAGCATTAATTGCAGATGCATTCAAATTTTCAAAACACGAAGAAGAAGAGATAACCCACACATAGACACACAGACTGACAGGGAGAATCAAGCATTATTGAGAAAGAAAAATACAGAGCATAGTTCACTGCATTAATTGCAGATGCATTCAAATTTTCATAACACAGAGAAGAAGAGATAACGCACACACAGACACACAGACTGACAGGGAGAATCAAGCATTATTGAGAAAGAAAAATACAGAGCATAGTTCACTGAGAAGGACATAGAGATTACAAACAAACATTCAATCTTGGATAATCTGCTCCGTCAAAGAAGAAGCATTCTCTGATACATAGAAGTTCTTGACCAGAAGCTCATCAGCACTTGAAGAAGAAGAACAACAATACCTATATCAAGAGTCTTCTTTCTTCAAGTACTCCAGGACACTTCAAAAGGACAACTTCAGTTCAATCTGTCAAAGAAGTTCCTGAAGACTATTGCTGGTCAAGGATTCAGTTTGAAGACTTATCACCCTGAAGCTTAGCTCCTTTGCTTTTCCTGATTCATTCTACATCTTAGGGGGAGCCTTAAGCTATAATCAAATCCACAGTCTTCTCAGTTGTATATTGAGAAAGAGAAGACAAAATAATCTCTCACCCCAATGTAAAGGGTTGTCATCTCCCTTCAAAAGTGATTCCTTGGTTGCAAGTCTCCTGATCAAAAGACTTGGGTTGGTTTTTGAGCACCTGATCAAAAGCTCATTGGTGTCAGGAACCTGATCAAAAACCTGAGTGGATTCCTACCAAGGGTGGTAGAAGAGTGGATGTACCCAGGTTGGGGAACCACTATAAAATTCTTGTGTCGTCTAGTTACCTCCTTTTCATTTGTTCTTGCTGTGCTTGTGCTTTAGGTTTATTGCTTGATAGTTTATTAATTCTGCACTTTTAACTTACAGCAAAAGCTGTAATAGCTCTTAATATTTTTTTAAGCATACTCTATTCACCCCCCCCCCCCTCTAGAGTATTTCAGATCTAACTCTCACTTTCAAAATGAATTAGAGAATTAATACAGAGGAACATTGTACATGTCATGAATAGATATCGTGTGCTAGAACCTATGTGTTATAGACATATAATGTCGTTTTAGTCCAATTCTTATGCATGGAAGCGTTAGATAGAGAAATGATGTGTGTACGTGTAGCATCATAAGTCAGACATCAAGTAGAGTTAACATTTATTACATGGTTTATCTCAGTAATTCAATATTCTATCGCAAGAGGAATAAAGTGAATAAGCACGTCACGTTGCTATCTATGTTATACCAAGGCTATAACTACTGGCCCAAAGCTTAAGGTTCTAGTCCGTGCACAAGATCAAAATGATTTTTGAACCAAGGTGCTCATCCTCACAATGCTCATAAAGACTTATCAGGAGGAGTAAGTAGTGCTTGGGGGTATCCGTGGCACAAGGCTTGATAGCATTCATTTTTTTTTTGTATACGAATTGAGCTATCAACTTTATAGATGGAATTTCAAGGACCCCAAATCAATCGAAATCTACACACATAGATAGATACACTTTAACTTGTATACACAGGACTTGACCATAAGAGTTTTTGCCCAAAGTGCTACCCTTTCTAGAAGTGCATAGGTATCGTGACATTGATTATTCAAGTTATTTCTAACATGGTAGACACAATATCATGATTTATAGCATGTAAGCATATAATATCTACATGAGTGCTCCATCTAGGGATGTGTGAACAGTGTAAAGTCATTCCGCAACCTAAATCCTCACACATACCTAGAGGCATATTCAACAAGCACTAACATGTCTAGTCACACTCAGTAGCTAAACACCTATAGATTCGACACATCATGACATAGGTAGACAATGTTCACTGGGATTACCATGCCTAATTCCAACATTGTACGTAATCTTTACGCTCTATGTGAGACGTAGAATCTTATGTTTTCATTGATATTAACAAACTAATGAAGATACTGGGGCTGATTGTTACGAAATAGTATGAAAAAGAGTGATACCGCCGACGGTATAGTTACTGCGCCGCTGTAGCTTCCTGATATATATAAGACATGTTCAGACCAAGTTCATCATTTTTTCTCGCTCCCTCTCTCGCCTTTGCCTACAGTTTTTTGTTGGTGCTTCCGAGATCTAGGTAATCTCCTCTCATTTTTATCTTTAATTTCTAGTGTGATAAGTTTTGGAAGTGTGGGTTGTAGATTTCAAGTTGTTTTGGACGCGATTCGTGGAGGTTTCACAATGATTTTCATGTTTGATTTGTAAATTTTCTCCACGGATCATGGTCATTTACACGGATCAATCTTGTGAATGTTTGGATCTCGCTCCCTTAACACTTTCAAGTGAACAATTTTCTTAAAAGTTGAGTTTTTGGGGAGGTCCGGAATTGAAGCCTGATCCGGGGAGATTTCAACTGTTTTCCAAGTTTGATTTGTTATTTTCCTCCATGGATCTCGTTTGTTTTTACAGATCTACTTTGCATGAGCTTAGATCTCTCTCCCTTAGACGTTTTTTAGTGGAATCATGAAAAAAAAATGGAGTTTTGGGGGAGATCTGGCGGAGGAAGATGGATTGCAGTACGTCATACCACCGCACGACGGTAATAGATTACCGCATCGCGGTAAGATCCAGAAGTCGATTTTTGTTTGTATTTTACTGAAAAATTTTGTGTTTGTTTTTTTAGGTTATGGCTTCATCAAAATCCCAACCCCTTTGCTGCAGTTTCTCAATGCGCTCTCGAGTGCCTGCATCGACCCTTCCTGCTATAGACGAGGTGATAGAAAGTGTGCCAATGATCATTGATATCGATGATCGGTATGCTCACATTTATGGTTATTTGGAGAACTCGGGCATACTCTCTGTGATTTCCTCTGGTGTTCCATTTTCCTCGGTCCTCACTCAGGAGTTCTACAACAACCTCAGGGATCCTGCTCACACGTAATTGGGTGGAGGAGTGTAGTCCTGTATCAAGACTGAAATCGCGATGATACTCCATGCGGATCTCGAGCGGAAAAATGTCTGGAGTACCAATTCTTTGTGCCTCAACATCGTGTAGTCCTTCAGAACCAGCCAGAACTAGGGAGATGTCAATGAGGTTCTTTACGGTATGGAGGGCATACCGGTCTCATCACTATAGTGGATATGCTCACTCCCAATGCCCGCATCATCCAAGATGTCATACATCACTTTGTGATGTTCAAGGCTGGGGATACCAATAAAATCAGGGCCTAGGTCTCTATGGTGACATACTGTATCCTAGCTGAGAAAGCCTTCAGCGTCTCAGATCTTATCCTCTCGATGATGCACTATACCTATCTCCTCAAATCCCCCGACCGCCAATGGATGAACACACTGCATTTGGGCAGTGTGATCCAGAGCATCCTAATGGAGAAGTGTCATGTCATCGACTGGTTGGTGTACCCTATAGATAACTTCCCTCAGATAAACAAAGTAGGTGAGATTCCTACTACCTCACAAGCGCGGACACCTACAACATAACCTATGTTACACCATACAGTGTCCCTCAGGGAAACCAGCCGTGACATCTACGGTATGGTGGAGGAATAGGGTCGGGAGATTAGGCAGACGACGAAGGAGGTGAAAGGCATGAAGAATATGATCAAGAAGATCATGAGCAAGTTCAAAATTTTGCCCACTTCTTCTGAGGAGTAGCTTCCTAAGCTATATATATTTTATGTTGTAATATAAATAGGTTGAACACATGTACCAGTAGTTAATTTTCACTATGTGATTAATTTTACTTCATTTAATTTGTTATATGTTAACACCCTGCTTATCATGATTTTTTTTACTATTCGTTTTTTTTGAGACTACCCGTCGTGCTGAAAAACATCATAGAGCAAATAAAACATAATACGCACTGAAATAAACATTCTTACTAAAAATAAAGAGAAAGAGGAAAGGGAGAAAATAGTAGGCATATCGTGAAGTAAGATATAGTGTAGTTCATTTACAACTTACTTCACGTAGATTGTGGATGTTATGGGATATGTGGTTTAGGTATCCAAGTGCGACCCGTTGGGGTGAATCTCTTGGGTACCCAAACGCTGCATGATACACCTAGGGATGATACTTGTGAGTGTGCCCTGTCTAGTAGTGTAGGTCCGTCATTCTTAACTATTGGCCACCATTCATACTTCAGTTTATGTTTTATGTCACAAATTTCCATTTAGATTTCTACAAGTCCTTGTGTGATGAACTTCTATTGAACAATATTGTGTTGGAGGTTTAGGTATGTTGAAATTGTTCTCTGAGTTAAGATTATATTTTTTGGCCTAAAGATTCATAGTGTAGTGATTCTTTCAAGGAAGTTTATGTTCATTTGATTTAAAATTGGGGTGACTGGAGTTTGCAAATGAGGATGATTATTCTATTTTAGAATTTCATTTACACACTCTTGAAGTTTTCTAATCTCGTTGATTGACTCAGTTATTATTTAACCTTTCATATTCAACATGCTTTTAGGTTTTGTTTGAAATTTGGGAGTTGTGTATTGTGGGCTTTTAAAAATAATTTCCTTAGGCATGTTGATTTTTGTGATTAATTCTTTATTTTTAATTTTGAGATTCTGTCTAGCTCTATTGTACGCAATTGTGCTATTTTTAAGAGTGGAGACGACAGATTCAATATGGGTTTCATACTTACTCTTGAATTCATCAAAAGTCCCATTCATCACCTTAATTTCATGTTTATAATCATTGCATCTAGCGCACTCCCTTTTAACAGATGATTCATCTAGACAGGGTTTCTGAATTTGTTTTTTTGTAGAGAGAGGCTCTTTTTCAACACCCTTATGTTTTTTTATTTAATTTACTACAATCTATATAAGGTGTAGAGGTGTTATCTGAAGAGCATGCAGGAGAATTAGGCATGATAACGGTAGATTCTACATTTACACTTACTTTTAAACGGTTATTTTCTAAACATGGTTTTGAGTTAATACTTTTCAATTTCCTAATTCTACGTTAAGCAGCATCTAGCATATTCAATGTAAAAATAGGATTGCATACAAGATGGGAGTTTAATTTTCTTACAGTGCTCTTGGATGGGGCAAGATCAGAGCATAGAGTTTCTTTGACTTCTTTGTGAGTTGCCTCACCCATAATTGAGATTTCAACTTCCCTTTCCTGTGATGTGATTGCCATATCTTTCTCCAAGAGAAGACCTCCATTTGGTTTTTCACTCGGATCCATGAGAAATTGCTCAGTCTCGTCAACTGCAGAAAGAAGACTATAAGTAGACTCAAGAAATATCCATATATCATAGGCAATGTGTAGAGTGTAGATGAGTTTAAAAAATTCTTGACCAAGCCCACAAAAGAAACTATTCATAGCTTTGTCATTTATATGACATTCATGCTTAGTTATATTATTTAGCGGTTTGATGCACGTTATGTTCCACACTTCTATGTCTAGAATTATAAGAAATTTCCACATCAACACTTTCCATGCTTCACAGTTTTTGCCTAAAAATAATTGTGGTGCAAGTGATTTTTCTCCGTATAACTTTTCATTCTCATTTGTCGATTCGAGATTGGGGTTGTCCTTTATTCCCAGTGATGAAACCGTTTTGGAATAGCCTCTCTTCGATACCACTTGTTGGATCTAGTGGCCAACCTTAGAGGGGGTGAATAAGGTTTGCAATGTTTATTAGAAATTCAAATTATTTTGATCCAGGTAAACTAGTTCTGGAAGCTACAGTGGGGAGTTAGGTAGCTAACGTGCGGCAATATGTCACAGAACTCATTTTCCTGGGAAGATTCCTCCTTGGAGATCTATGCACCCTTCAGGAAATTACAGGCTAACAATCACAACATTATAAGCAGGAAAAAGAACAGAAAAATGAATTTCATTACAAACTAAATCAACAACTATTTTTAAAGATTACAAAAACTTGATCTTCGTGATGTCGGAGATCAGAGGCGGTGAATGAAGAAAGATTTTAGTTTTTCTATACCGACCGGCTCCCCGGACCGGTTGGCTCTCTCCCTTTACCTCCAGGAAAGGTCTTTGAGTCGGCTCTTCACTTTCATGCAAGGAAGTGTCTTAGAGCCCCGCTAGATCACCCGATCTATACGTCCCTTCCCATGATAATTTCACACGGAATTCTACTCGGATTCTGACGACCATCTCTGGTCGATTTACCTCACCACAAGAATATAAAGAAAAGAAAATATTACAATAAAGGTATCAAAGATTTAAGATTGAATCTCCCTCTTAACGATTCCTCCATTGAGCGATCTGTGATCTGTGCTTGAAATCTTCATTTGCTCGCAACAGATCAACTCTTTGTAGTTATTGTTGTCCTTGGCTCATCAGAGTTCTTCGTGCGCAAACGGGAGGGAGGCGGTTTTATTTTCCTTCGACGAAGACGGTGGAACATACCATAGAGAGGCGGTCGAACCCTAGGAATCAAAGAATTGACTCTCTTTTCGTCTTTGTAAGGAATATAAAAAACAAGATGCCTTTTATACGTCTTTGTAAAAACAGGCTACCGTCAGCGGTAAGACTAGCATCCAGCGGTAGGTTCACGCGCTTGATGTGACAGCTGTCTTGCAAATTTGGAAAAATATTGAAAATGAATATTTTCCTTTTTTAAAGCTAACACGACGCGGTAGGAAGCTAACGCCACGCGGTAGGCCAGGCGCCTCGACAAATCCGTCTCGACGATTGTTGAGTAGGCTAGCGCGGCGCGGTGTAAAGGTACCGCCCAGCGTTAAAATGGTTTCTCCTGGAGGTAGTTCAGGCATCTCATGGGCTAGTGCGGTGCGGTACAAAGCATACGCCTGCGCGGTAGCTTCACGAGCGCCTAGTTGAAATAAATCCTAGGGCTAGAGTGGGCGGTAGGACTAGTGTGATGTGTTAGTAACCCGAGCGCTTTGTTCATTTAGCTCAGTCTACCGCCCGGTGCTAACTACCACCCCTCTGCGGTAGGTGCCCAAGGAGAGCTCCTTGTATTGCTTGGACCTGTAAACCTGCACATTCTACCAGACACAAGATGTGATCAAATACAACATGAGATTTGATATTATCAAACTAATGATATGTGAACCGTCGGTTCTAACATTAGTTTCATCAACTTCTCTCTGAAACCATCTACAGCTTCAAGGATTTGTGACTCGGTTTATTGGTGTGCTTTTCAATATCAAAGAAGAGGAAGAAGTGAGATGAATTTCTATTCAAGATCGAACAAAGGCTGGAAGAAACTCTAGTAAGTTGTGGATATATTTCAAGAGGAAATAATTCAAGTTCAGGAAGCGCCAGAATACACCATGATGATGGCCTTTACCCTAGGGCTCCACTAGTGATTTTTCAAGATGGAGGTAAAGAAGGTACCACCTATTTCCTTCAAAGAGTTGATGGAAAGAGTGGCAAAAGTGATCGAAGGCAAGTCATGAACCCTAAATTTTCAAAGAAGCTGATAATACTGGAAGAAATCAAAGCAATGGAACAAGGAGGATCTAGGAAACAAGATGGGTAAAGAAGGGATGAGCTGAGGGGGAAGGCTTTCAAGCACCCTAGAGGGGGAAGGAGCAAGGTTGGGGAGTGTAGTAGCAGGGTAATTGACCGGCATGGAGACCGGTGGGAGGAAAATTCCAGGGACAAGGAAGAGGAGTGGCAAAGGGTGGGGGAACTCATTGGGCAGGGTAAGAACGATTTAACCCTCTAGGGTGGAGGCCGGTCCCGAGACTGTTGCCACCCCCCCCCCCCAGCATGCAATTGTTAAAGTTGAAGATCGATGTGAATTGCGGCTATCTTTAAACTTCCCCTTATCAGTGCCTTTCGATGCATACTCTCCTCTTTTTACCTATGATTGAATTTCGATAGCATGGGATCGCAAGTTAGTATTTGGGGGATCCTAATGCAGCAAGAGAATGTTATGTCATAGCTGTCAAAACAATCTCATGTATGGGAGAAGCAAAAGAGTTGAAGAAGGAGATGGAGGAGAAGGCTAGGCTGGAAGTTGTTGAAGAGGTGGAGAAGAAGGAGATCGTTTCCTTGAGTGGGAAGCCCAAGACCTTGCAGATTGGAGGGAAGCTGAAGAATGAAGATCAGGAGAAGATCCGGAGCTGCATACAGGACAACATCGACATCTTCTCCTGGGATGCATCTGAAATGGCAGGGATAGAGGAGGGTGTTGCTTGCCATAATCTCAATCTTGACCCCAAAGTCTGCCCGATCCATCAGAAGAAGAGGTTCGTGTCTGGAAAGCTGGTTGAACCAATCTGAGAGGAGATGGAGAAGTTCGTGAAGGCGGATTTTGTACCAGAGATCCAGTACCTAGGTAGGATCTCCAATGTTGTGATGGTTAAGAAGGGGGACGGGAGGTGGAGAATGTGAGTTGACTTCTCTTTAATTAATAAAGCGTGTCCCAAAGATTTCTACCCCTGCCTCAAATTGATGCGTTGATAGATTCAGCTATTTGTTTTTCTATAATGAGTTTCTTAATTAGATGTATTTTTGAGTTACCACCAAATCAGGATGCACCAGCCAGATGTTAAGGATGTTTCCTTCATCACAGATGGCGGGTGCTATGGATATAAAATGATGTCCTTCGGGTTAAAAAATACAGGAACCATGTATCAGAGGATGATGGATAGAGCCTTCAAGGAGAAAATGAGGAGGAACCTTGAAGTCTATATAGATGACCTGATGGTAAAAAAAGACGTAGAGTCTCTCCTCCTAGATCTAGCAAAGACGTTTGCCACCTTGAGAAAATACAAGTTGACACTTAACCCCCTGAAGTGCATCTTCGGAGTCGGAAGAAGGAAGTTTTTGGGTCACCTCATCACCCCCTTGGGGGTAGAACCCAAACCGGATAAAGTCAAAGCAATCCTAGAGCTAGAGTCACCTTAGAGTGCCAAAATAGGTAAACTAGAAGGGTTGAACAAGTTCTTATCTTAGGCAGGGGAAAAGTGATCACCTTTCTTCAAGGTGCTAAGGGGTAACCAACATTTTAAGTGGACTAAGGAGTGTGAGGAGGCCTTCCAAGCTCTGAAGCAGCAGCTAACTAAGGCTTTGTATCTCGGAGTGGGGGAAGTGGTTGTGAGCTCCGTTTTGGTTTAATAAGAAAGAAGTAAGCAGTTGTCTGTGTACAATGTGAGCATGGTCTTAAGTAAAGCGACGCTCAACTATCCCATCTTGGATAAGGTAGCCTTTGCTCTGGTCATCTCAATCAGCAAGCTTCGACCCTACTTTAAGGTGCATTCTATCAAGGTGGTGACCAATCATCCCCTTCGCAACATCATCGAAGGATTAGAGCACTCGGGAAGATTGGCAAAATGGTCGGTGGAACTGATTGAGTTTGACATCTAATTTGCTGCAGGTTTATCGATAAAGGCTCAAGTAGTGGCGGATTTCCTAACATAGTATGTCGCGAAAATGGATAAGCTAGAGTAGCCCGACCAGGTAGCCTGGGATGTGTTTGTGGATGCGGCGTCAAGAAGACATTCTTTAAGGGCAGGAGTGATCTTGAGAAGTCCTCAGCGGACAAGGATCGAAACGGTCGTCGACATTCATTTCTCCATCACCAATAATTAGACAGAGTACAAAGCAGTGATAGAAGGACTTCATTTAGCCAGGGAGCAGGGAATCCAAAATGTGAGGGTCACTACAAACTTTATGGTGGTGTCATCCCAAATATGGGGATATTTTGAGGCAAGGGAGACGACCCTTCAAAAGTATCCCACCATGGTAAAGGGCCTCATTGGGTTATTTCGCACTTTCTTGATATGGCACGTTCCTCGGGAGGAAAATGTGTATGCGGATCACCTCGCCAAGTTTGGCCTCCGAGCAAAAGTAATTATGACAGAGCTGTTTTGACCTTCCATCGACGAGGGGGAGCTGATGGAGACCGACCAGAAACCTCGTGGAGGGATCCATTCATCCACTTTCTAACCTCAGGAAAGTTCTTGGAGAACATCCAAGATAAAAAGAGGTCCAGGTATAAGTAAGCTTACTATTTGTTGTAGGAGGGAGTGTTGTATTGGAAGACCCTCTCTAGGCTCTTGGCTAGGTGTGTTGCCGAAATTGAGGTCCCTCGAGTCTTAGAAGAGGTCCGAGAGTGTGGCAGCCATTCAGGAAGTCAGACTCTCGAGAAGAGAGTACTGCAGCAGGGGTACTTTTGGTCGACTATTAGCAAGGACATGGCAGAATTTGCGAGGAAGTTCCAGAAGTGCCAGCTCTTTATTCCACTTAACTCCTTCCGGGGTAGAGGCTCAGGACGATCACGGCGCCATAGCTCTTTATGATATGGGGATTGGACCTAGTTGGTCATTTCCCGTAGGCTAGCAGCCAGAGAAAGTTCCTTTTGGTCATGGTGGACTATTACTCAAATTGGATAGAGGTCAAGGCATTTGTGAAGGTAACGTGATGTAGGCTCACACGTTTACACCGGTAGTTAATGGACAAATACGATTTTTCTCTCTATAACCCAATTTAGGTTCGCACAAAAACTTCAACGCGGCACACATGTTACACAATTTTATCAATTAAATGCTAACGTACGGGTAGCCATGCCGATTAGGATCAAACAAAGGCTATCGGCCAATATTCTTTCGGGCTAAAAGGACCCATTCGATCTGATAGAGCGATGGTTGTACTAAAAGAGATCTACCAAAATTTACGATTCAGAAAATGGTAAATCTATCCCAACAAAAAGTAAACGAGGTTCTCCAATCCTCTCGACCTTAAATGAAATTAAGATGAACAACCAAGCAATTGAATAAAACCACGATCAATCCAGCGTTTCAAACATCACGCCAAAATAAATCCACCACAATGAATATCTAGAGGGAAACACACACAAGTAGAAAAGTTCTGTTACCCAATCAGAATGGATGATTCTGATTCACTAATCTTAATCGATCTTTGACAGTTCCGCCGGAGTCATACCAAGAGGAGAGAAACTCGTATGCCTTCTTCGCTTCATGCCGGAGTTGATTCACAAGGGGGGATCTATGAACCTTGGCCGATTTCTTTAGGGAGGTGGTCGGTCGCATTTTTCCCAAAATAGGAAAGAGGGGCGGTTGTGGTGTAGGCCGAACCCTAAAGGGCTTGGGAGGCCGGCGGCTTGGAGGGATAAAAAGGTGGTGGCCGAATTTCTTCAATATGGAGAGAAAGAGGAGGGGTCGGTGACTTGGAGGAGGTGGGGTGTGGAGGGGAGGCTGTCGGTTTTGAGAGGAGGAAGAGAGCTAGCCGAAACTTGAAAGGAGGAGAGGAAGAAATAGAGGGGAAAACTCACTTAGGGTTTTCTTATTTCATCAATTCTAATCAAAATGAACAATAGCATGGCCTTATATAGGCTTACAACATGGTTCGACTATATGCAGCCCAAAATAAAAATACAACACAAAATTAAGCATCATGAACATGACATAAACATTGCAATAAAGAACGAGAAGATTCAGATAAATATTATTAGCCGTCTCCATTAATTGGTCGTCTTGCGTCGAGGGCAGAGATTGTAGCGTCGCTCCACAAGGTCACCACAGCGTCGCAAGTCTTTGGTTTGAGACGGAGAAGAATCTTCTGTAAGCATGTCGTCGCCTTCTTCATCATGTTAGGGGTCGCCGTCTCCATCAATCCCCCCTGCTCTAAAGTACTCATCACTGATGCGTTGGTCTGAAGGTACCGACATAGAAGAGCATCATCCAAAAGAACCATATCCAATTTAGCAAGCCAAGATTCATCGGAGGCTGGACGATCACGCCATCGAATCAAGTGGTGGCAAACATCACCACTTGGAGAGGAAAACACTTCATCTTTGAGGATCCTGTCTGACAAAAATTTGGTCCTGGGGAACCTGGGAAAAGAATAGGCAATAAAGTAGGAAAAGTTTCTTCATCATCAGTCAATGTACCTCCATTGGAGACCAATGGAGAGAGCGATCCAGAAACAAGCACACCCCCCAACCCATTAGAAAATGCAGTGGAACCAAACAGGTTGTTAGATAATTCAAGTGATGGAGATACATATGGCGATAAATCAGAAACATTAAAAATAGGGGAAATACACCAATCAGTGGGTAACTCCAAAAGATATGCGTTTTCTCCTAATTTCTTTAAAATCTGAAATGGTCCACCTCACCGATTCGCCAACTTTTTTATAGTGCCCGAAGACATCCGTTCAGGGACGAGACACACCAAGACTAAATCGTCAACCTTTAAGTGAGACTCTATTTTATGTACGTTAGCATGAGCTTGATAAGATGCATATTGTGTGGTTAGCGCTTCATTAATGTGTTTATGCAAATTATGAACATGAGAGGAAAAATCTTGTGCAAATTGACTTGACCTATAAGATGGCGGTAACAGAATAAAGTCAAGTGACACTGGTGATTTATATCTATCCACGATCTCATTTGGTGATAAACCTGTGGACCTATTTTTTGAGTTGTTGTACGCTAATTGAGCATGTCGAAGGATTTGGTCCCATGTACCCTTGTGGTCACCCACAAGACAACGAAGTAAACTCCCCAGACTTCTGTTTACCACTTCCATTTGCCAATCTGTTTGTGGATGGTAGGCCAAAGTAAACAATAGTTTAGCGCCCATAATCCTCCAAAGTGTCTTCCAAAAAATAACTAGTAAATTTCACATCTCTATCGGTCACTATCGTCTTTGGAACGCCCCGATGCCCCACAACTTCCTTAAAAAATAATTTCACCACATTTGGCGCATCATCGGTCTTACTACATGCAATAAAATAGGTCATCTTAGAGAACCGATCTACTACCACAATGGAGTCATGATGTCTAAATGTGACAGGTAGGCCTAGAATAAAATTCATACTAACATCTTCCTAGGGGATGGAAGGAATTGAAAGAGGGGTATAAAGTCCCGCATTCGTTTTATTTCCCTAGCTAGTTGACATGAGCGACAACTTCCCAAAACTTTATTAACCGTAAATTTAAGTCCTAGCTAGTGGAACTTATCTTCTACTAACGTAATGGTCTTATCACACCCAAAATGTCCACCTAGACCACCACTATGTAATTCTCATACAATGAAATGTCCAAGGGAAGAATGAGGAATACAAAGCTTCAAATGTTTGAATAAATAACCGTCCCGAATATAATATATGGAAATAGTAGTGGGAGAGTTGTTCTACGTGGAGTAATAGATGTCTTTGAAATCTGGGTAGTGAACGTACTCATCCTTAATTCTATCGAAACCAATCATGTTTACCTCTAGCGTAGACAACAGTAAGGAGACACGACTAAGAGCATCCGCCACACGATTTAAAGTTCCCTTAAGATGTTTAATTATGATGGTGTACTACTGAAGAAAGGAGACACACTTAGCATGCCTGGGGCTAACTTTATTTTGGAAATTGATAAACCTCAACACCTCGTGGTCGGATAGGATAACAAATTCCTTAGAAATTAAATAATGTCGCCAATGTTGTAGGCACCGAATAACCGTATAAAACACTCTATCATTATTAGAATAATTAAATTTCGGTCCCGCAAGTTTCTCACTAAAGTATCCATCAAGATGACACTCTTGACTCAATACACCACCAATACCGACTCCAGACGCGTCACAGGACAATTGAAAAACTTTATTAAAATCTGGTAATCATAAAAGAGGAGCTCCAATATTTGGGATTTAGTTGTCTCAAATGCTTTTGCGGCCGATTTGGTCCACGTAAAATCTCCCTTCTTCATGCACTCCGTGATCGGTGCCATGATACTACTAAATCCAGGATAAATCGGCGGTAAAAGTAGCTAGACCATGAAAACACCGAACATCTCGTATATTGGTTGGTTTCGGCCAATCGTTGATGGCTTGGACCTTCTTAGGGTCAACATGGATGCCTCCAAACTTACAATATAACCAAGGAACTCCACAGATGGAACATTAAACGTACATTTTTTAAGATTAACAAATAATTTCTCTGTTCGCAACATGGAAAGTATTGTCCTCAAGTGAGACTCATGGTCATTTGGTGAGGCGCTAAAAACTAGAATATCATCAAAATATATGACTACGAATTTTCCTAGGTAAGGTTTGAACACTAACGTCATCAATCTTGAAAATGTAGTTGGGCCATTAGTGAGTCCTTCCCCGAGCACCAACCACTCATAAAGTTCGTCCTTTGATTTAAAGGTCATCTTCCACTCGTCTCCCTCCCTAATCCTGATTTGATGGTAGCCACTCTTAAGGTCTAATTTAGAAAAAGTCATGGCCAAGGCTAACATGTCCAATAAGTCATTCAAACGAGGGATGGGAAACCTATATTTAATAGTTATTTTATTAATGGACCTATAATCTACACACATCCTACAAGAACCATCTATCTTAGGGACCAATCATGCAGGTACAGCACAAGGACTCTTACTATGATGGATGAACCCCTTACTTAGCAAATCCGAAATTAATTTTTGTAATTCAAGGTGTGCGGAGGGGTTTAGTCAATAGTGGGGAAGGTTGGGCAACGAGGAACCTGGAATAAAGTCAATCTCGTGTTGAATTTTACGCATGGGGGCTAACTTGGGCGGTAAATCATCTGGGTAGACATCCTTAAATTCCTCTAAAAGGGACTTCAGTGTTAGTGGTAAGTTTTCAAAAGAGGAGCTATCTTCCTTGACATGCAAACATACTAGCGCATACATGACACAGTCTATAAAGGACTCGAGCTCAAACTCCTTATTACCTATCAAGCTTAATGTTTTCTTCTCTACAGGCACAAACGTGTCTTTAGAGGAGACCGACGGATCCTTAGGCGGAGTAGGTTTTAATATAACTGTCTTGCCATTAAACTTAAGCTCATATGTGTTAGCTCGCCCTAAATGAGTAACATTATAGTCATAAAGCCATGGGCGTCCTAGTAGAACATAACATGCATCCATGGGGATGACGTCACACCAAACCTTCTTAGAGTAAGCCTTGATGGTAAGGGGAACCAAACAATGCTTCGAAACTGGGAGAGATGTCTTGTTTACCCATGCCACCTTATAAGGGTGAGGATGCGGCTCAGTAGCTAATAACATTCGGGACACCGCATTTTCAGATATCACATTCATGCAACTACTGCTATCAGTGATCAACCTAAACCACTTCTCTCCACTCTTAAAATTTAATGAAAAAATATTAGTCCTATTACAGTCATCTAATGCAAGTGGAGTAGCCAGAATACACCGTATGATCATCATATGAGCATCATCCTCCATATCGCTCGGCACTCCTTCTGACTTGCTACCTTCTCCTGCCTCATATATAAGCTTGCCTGACTCACACGAGGATTCTAAAAGTGCTAAGGGCTTGGGCTTAGTAGGACACTCACTAGCGTAATGGCCCTGAATCCCACAAGCAAAACAGGTAGCATTTGTTTTGCTGACCCTTCCTACAGGAACTCTCTCACTAGTTGGGTTTCTAATATTCCTAGCACTCACGACTACGGAGTTCGAGTCAGTGGACCGGAACTTACCGTTATCCTTTTAGGTGGAGGTTGGGGTGGTCCTAAGATTGACATTCCCTTCTGAAATGAGCGAGTCTTATTTTTATGAATGTTGTGCTTCTCAATATCTAATGTGGCATTGAAGGTGGTGTTTAGGTCGGTGTGACCATAACACAGTAGTTTACCCTAAATGTCGGGCTTTAAGCCCTTACAAAATCTAGAGAGGGTGATCTCTCGCATCTCCCTCACACCACATCTAACTATCATATCCTAAAGAAGTCTCGTATGCTCAGAGATCGACCTATTCCCTTTTTTAAGGGCTGCCAAATCATCAAACATTTGAGTTCGATGGTACGCAGGGACGTACTGGTCTGTTAGCATGGCCTTCATACCTTCCTAACCAATGTTTAATTCGTTGTCCATGGATCTCAGGAGGCATTCCTCATTCAACCAGAATATCTTAGTTCTACCTAACAGCTTCATCCTAACAACACACACCTTATCTTCGTCAGTCAGCTTGTGTCATTCAAAATAGCACTCAATCTCCATAACCCAGTCTAGGAAGACTTGGGGTTCACCCAATCCATCATATGATGGGGGATTGACTCAGACCGCCCTAGTGTTATCAAACTCGTATGGTGCACGCGGGACATGTTCATTTTTAATGTTATTGTTATGATTATTATTCCCTTCCTTATGTGGGTTGGCGGCTTGATTACGGGGAGCCGCTTGATTTAATCGTAACTCATGAAGCATCTCCATAATCTTCGTCAACTGATAGGTGAACTCCTGGCAAAGTTCTTCAATCGTTGTGGGAACGTGACCCGCATCTTGCTCGTCCTCCATGTGGGAGGAAGACGGGGAATACTCTGTGCCTAATCTAGTGCGCATACAAATAAATAGTGGTTCTAACCCAAGGAAAACAAATTAGATAGAATTGTTCCCGCTTAATAGCTAGGGTAGAAAATATTTTTTTTGATTTTCTTAATAAAAATAAACAAGAGATTATTAAAAAAATTTGAATTTAATTGCTGAAAAATAAAAACATTAGGCCTCTATTGGCATAACCGAAGAAATGTTTTTGTAATTTTTAACAAATAAACGACAATATAACTGCGTGTCGACGTCCTAAAGAATAGGGGGAGGGTGTCAATTAGGAAATTGACGTGAACCTCCCTCTGATGCCAAATTGATGCAGGCTCACACGTTTACACCGATAGTTAACGAACAAATACGATTTTTCTCTCTATGACCCAATTTACGTTCGCACAAAAACTTCAATGCGACACACATGTTACACAATTTTACCAATTAAATGCTAACATACGGGTAGTCAAACCAATTAGGATCGAACAAAGGCTATAGACCAAAAATTTTTCCGGCTAAAAGGACCCACCAGGTCCGATGGAGTGATGGTTTTACCAAAAGAGATCTACCAAAATTTACGATTTGAAAAATGGTAGATCTCTCCCAACAAAAAGTAAATGAGGTTTGTCAATCCTCTCGAACTTAAATGAAATTAAGATGAAAAACAAAGCAATCGAATAAACCACGATCAATCCAACGTTTCAAAGATCACGCCAAAATAAATCCACAACAATGAATATCTAGATGGAAACACACACATGTAGAAAAGTTCCGTTACCCAATCGGAATGGATGATTCCGATTCACTAATCTGGATCGATCTTAAATGGTTCCGCCGGAGTCACCCCAAGAGGAGAGAAACTCGTCCGCCTTCTTCACTTCACGTCGGAGTTGATTCACAAGGAAGGGATCTATGCTCCTTAGCTGATTTCTTTAGGGAGGTGGCCGACCGGATTTTTCCCAAAATAGGAAAGAGGTGGCGGTTGTGGTGTTTGCCGAACCCTAAAGGGCTTGGGAGGCCGACGGCTTGGAGGAAGAAAAAGGTGGTGGCCGACTTTCTTCAATAGGGAGAGAAAGATGAGGGGCCGGTGACTTGGAGGAGTTGGGGAGAGGAGGGGAGGCTGGCGGTATTGAGAGGAGGAAGAGAGCTAGCCGAACTTTGAAAGGAGGAGAGGGAGCAATAGGGGGGAAACTCAATTGGGTTTTCTTATTTAATCAATTCTAATCAAAATGAACAATAGCATGGCCTTATATAGGCTTACAACATGGTTCGGGTATATACAACCCAAAATAAAAATACAACACATAAAATTAAGCATCATGAACATGAAATAAACCTTGCAATAAAGAACGAGAAGATTCAAATAAATATTATTGGTCCTCTCCATTAATTGGCCGTCTTGCGCCGAGGGCAGAGATTGTAGCATTGCTCCACAATGTCACCACAGCGCCGCAAGTCTTTGGTTGGAGACGGAGAAGGATCTTCCCTAAGCATATTGTCGCCTGCTTCATCATGTTGGGGGTCGCCGTCTCCATCATAATGTCACAAGTAATTCACAACTTCATATTGCTGGAGATAATTTGTGGGGATGGATTTCCCCTGGCCATAGTAATGAATAACCGAATCAATTCACAAGCGAGGAGTTCATTAGTTTCTGTAGTCAATTGGGCATCGATCTCAGGTTCACATCCATCCATCACCCCAGGAGAAACGGGCAAGTGGAAGCCGTGAACAAGATCATTGTCAACTTGTTAAAGAAGAAGGTGGAAAATATGAAGGGGAGATGGGTGGAATAGCTCCCCTCAGTCTAGTGGGCCATGAGAACCTCCCCGAACACAACTACTTGGGAGAGCCCTTTCAAGGTATCACACAGGTCAGAGGTCGTGATTCCCATATAATTCGAGTTGAGGTCCCCGCGTGTTGTCGTTGTATGGGATGGAGATGAGGAATAGAGAGTGAAAATGTGGAAGAGAAATGGTTGTCTCTTAATCTGGTGGAAGAGCTTCATGACCTGGCAGCCCTTCGCTAGGAGGAGGCCAAGCGTCAAATGGCACAGTATTTTGATAAGAATATCGTGATTAACCATTTTGTAAAAGGAGACTTACTCCTCAAAAAGGTTGATGTCGCAGGAAAGAGGGAGTCATTAGAAAACTATACCCTAGATAGGAAGGTCCCTTTGTAGTCCTTGAGGCGCTTGCCTCAGGTGCTTATCGCCTCCAAAATGTTGAAGGGACCCCCCCACCCCCCGAGCAACACTTGGAGCGTTGATGACCTGAAGAGCTTTTATCCATAAGATAAATGAAATTAAAGATCCACTCCTCACCATATGTCTTTTCACTCTATCCTCATTGCTCATCAAGTTAGAACAAGAATACCCTCGATGAGACCCCACTGACCAGGCTCTCACTAGCCGGCAGGGCAGGCAGGTCGCTCGGGTAGGAGGTTGAGATAGAATCAAACGCGAATTAGAATTCCCTCGATGAGACCCCACTGATCGGGCTCACACTAGCCGGCAGGGCAGGTAGGTCGCTCGGGTAGGAGGTTGATATAGAATCAAGTCCGAACAAGAATACCTTGGATGGGACACCGCTGACCGGGCTCTCACTAGCCGGCAGGGCAGGCAGGTAGCTCGGGTAGGAGGTTGAGATAGAATAAATATTGAACCAGAATACCCTCGATGAGACCCCACTGATTGGGCTCTCACTAGACGGCAAGACAGGCAGGTCGCTCTGGTAGGAGGTTGAGATAGAATCAAATATGAACCAGAATACGATCGATGAGACCCCGCTGATCGAGCTCTCACTAGCTGGCAGGGCAGGCAGGTCGCTCGGGTTAAAGGTTGAGATAGAAACAAGTCTGAACCAAAATAACCTCCATAGAACCCCACTGACCATGCTCTCACTAGCCGGCAGGGCAGACGGGTCTTGTTGGTACTACCATGATGATTTGGAAGTGATCAAGCATGTAGTCTCACTGCCAACGCAGTATGAGCCTACGGGGTAGAACATACGAGCTTTGGATAAGTTGGAAAGGTTTGTGTTGGCCTTGCTCAAATGTTATATTAGTGAAGGACCAAGCCTATGACGTTCTGGATGTGGAGGAATTTCATTTTGTGACCTATATTATGAATATGGGCATCAGATGAGTGATCGGAAGAAATCTAAGGGAAATTCGTCAAGTATAGATGAGAGGTTTCGACGAATGGTCTAAATTCATCGAGTGTCATCGTGATATATCAATGCCTGCATCTTAGATTCATTGAGTATCGTCGAGACAACTCAACGCTTCGTCGAGTATCGTCGAGGCATCTCAACGCTTTTGTCTTGGATTCGTCGAGTATCGTCATGACAGATTCGACGAGTTAGATCTCGATTCTTCGTATATCGCCTTGATACCCGGACGATTTGCCCTGTGTCATTTCATCGAATATCCATGTTGTTGGAACACCCTATTACTAATTTGGGTCAGGATCACTATGTCTCTAGGATTCTATGTCTTGACCTTCTGTATAGATTATAGGTCAATTAGAATTGAGTCTAAGGGATCAGGAGTCTAGGTTTGAAAGCTGCTCTGAAGACCCAAGGTGTTCTGGAGACTAAGTCCAAATCGTCGAGCTCAGCTCGACGTTTCGTCGAACTCCGGTCGACGATCGTCCAGCTCAAACTTTGGCAGATCGTCGAGCTCCATTCGACGATCGCTGAGCTCAAGCCTCTCAAGTTCGTCGAGCACCATTCGACGATCGCTGAGCTCAAGCTTCTCAATATCGTCGAACTCCATTCGACGATCGCTGAGCTCAGGTCGACGATTTTGACTCTGTACTAGATCTTTATCTCTGAGCTCAGTTCGACGATCTTTGAGCTCAGATCGACGATTCCATTGCTGCTTGCTTTTCCCAGTTCGCTGAGCTCAGCTCGACGATAGCAGAGCTCAGTTCGACGATTTCAGTTGTTCTTCAGAATTCAAATTCAAATCAAGATAGAAATTATTCTGCATTTAAGTCAAAAGATCTGCCAGCCGTTTTCATTTAATTCTGGAGCAAGTTTCAAGGGATTTTTCAAGGAATAATTCAATGGACTTTCCTTCAGAACATTTTATGCAATTAAGGCTGTAATTAATTCAGACCAACGGCTATCTTGGACAGAGCTTCTTCCTATTGAGATTCAGAGAATAAAAGAGAGAATGTTTTTGAACCAGAAATACAGTTAATACAGATTAACAAGAATAGGACATCTCTCCATCTCTCTTTAGCTCTCAAGTGTTCAAGGCCAACATCTTCTCAAGACTCCAGACACTCAACATTTCAGCTTGCTGAAATCATCATCTGCTGGAGATCTATCTTTGAAGGCCTATCACCCTCAGCAAAGCTCATCTTCCTGAAGACTTCAAGGACTCAGGGGGAGCTTTGACAACATCACTGAATCCACATAGTCTTCTCAGCTGCTTGAGAAAGAGAAGACTGCCATAACTCTCTCACCCCATCTCTCTGTAAAGGGTTTTTCAAACTCCCTTCAAAAGTTTGAAGTTGGTTTTTGAGCACCTTGTCAAAAGCTCATTGGTGGCAAGACACCTGATCAAAAAATCTGTTTTGGTTTTTGAGCACCTTATCAAAAGCTCATTGGTGCCCAGGACACCTGATCAACTCATCCTGCAGTGGATTCCTACCTAGGGTGGTAGAAGAGTGGATGTACCCAAGTTGGGGAACCACTATAGTTCCTTGTGTTTTCTGGTTGTGCATATTTTTCTTTTGTTTCTGGCCTAGATTTTCCAGTGCTTAGTTTCTGCATAGATTAGTTTTGTGGTTTATTTTAATTCTGCTTCCCTGCTTACACTCACTACAACAATTGTTGTAAAGCTTTGCAAAAGTTGTCTTTGTGTTTTAAAAAGCACCATATACTCTATTCACCCCCCCTTTAGAGTATATCAGATCTAGTTTCCCCTTTCAATTGGTATCAGAGCCAGGTTGGTTAAACATACCATATCTGTTTGGTTGTACAGGCTAACACCTGAACCCCAAAGATCCCAAACTAGATCCTTCCTTTTATTTTGTATTATTAGATTCAGCTTGCACAAATCATGGCCCAGAACAAAGATTATGCTAGCACCAGACCTCCAGTGTGCAATCTATCAAAGTTTGCACTTTGGAAGGCAAGGATTAAACTCTACATGAATTCAATTGACGAAGATATTTTTAATTCTATTTTGACAGTGTGCCCAAGACCTCCAGAGAGCACAAGCACAAATGCAGTCCCACCTCCATCAGGAACAGATGCTGATATTAAAAGATGGAAGGTAGCTGATGCCAAGGCAATGAACATTCTAGCTCAGACAATGTCAGATGACATTTTTCAGAAGGTAGCTGAATGTAATTCAGCCAAGGAGATCTGGGACAAGCTCTCAGAAATTGTCTCTGGCTCAGCTGATGAGAGAAAGGACAGAAGATCTCATCTCATCTCCCAATATGAGAACTTCAAGAAGGGAGAAACTGAGTCAGTGGGAGACATGTACAATAGATTGAGTCTAATTGTCAGTGAACTGAGGACATTAGATAAAGAAATCTCACTGACAGAACTCAATGACAAGATCCTAATGTGCTTCCCCAGCACTTGGGATTCAAGAATCTGGCCAATTAAAGATGCCAGAAGCCTAAATGAGATTACCACTGAAGCCTTGTTGGGAAAGCTCAAATCTTATGAGCTACTCATCAAGAACAGAGAAGAAGAACAGAAGGCTGCTTCTCCAGCCACAAGAAAGGAGAAGACTATTGCATTCAAGGCAGCTGAGGATCTGCCTGAAGAAAAGGTCACAAGCAATGATGAACTTCTCAGCCTACTGGCCAAAAGATTCTATAAGATGGCCAGGAAGGACCTCAGAAGAAGATCATACAAGGAGCAAGACAAGCCAAGGTATGACAAGTCCACTGGAAATAACAAAGATATCATCTGCTTTGGTTGCAGGAAACCAGGGCATATAGTTCCTGACTGTCCAGAGAATAAGAACAAGGACAGAAGGGAAAGAAAAGAAAGAAGAAAGGAGAAGGACTCTAAAAGGCATGGAAACAACAAACCTTCCACCAGCAAAAATAAGCACACAAGGAAAGGATTTGTTGCTGAATCCTGGAGTGAGACTGAAGAAGAGTCAGAGACCTCTTCCAGCTCAAGTGATGATGAGGATGATGCAGAGGAAAAGGAGTTTTGCATGATGGCAATCAATGCCTCACAGAACAACTCAGAAGAAGAGGAGTCAGAGTCAGACTCAGAGACTCAACCAGAAGAAGATCAGGTAATCAGCTCTTTTGATTTTACCTCAGAAGATTTTAAGCTTGAATTTAAAACACTATGTTTAGATCTGCTAAAATCTGAGAAAGAGATCATCTCTCTCAGAAATCAATTATCTGAACAAAGTGGTTTAAAATCAGAAAATCTCAAACTCTCTCAGGAGTTGGAGAACTATAGGGAACAGATAGCTTCACTGAAGAGTGAGCTCTCTGAGGCCAAGAAGCTTGAAGAATCTCTCAATGGGAGAAGCATCAAGCTGATGGACATCACAAGCACAGTGAACTCAAGATTCAACAGTACACTGGGCTTGGGTGCCTCATCCAGCCAACCTATTGTTCTAACAACCCCTATCAAGTTCATTTCTGACAAGGGAAAGGGAGTTGTAGAGGTTGCCAGGAAGAATTCTGATCTGCCTCAGAAAACTAAAGTCCAACACAAATCGTCGAACGGAGATCGACGATCGCCGAATGAAGCTCGACGATCGCCGAACGCAGCTCGACGATCTCAGGAAATATCGTCGAACGCAGGTCGACGATCTCAGCCAAGATCGTCGAACGCTGCTCGACGATCCCAAATACCTGACCTCAGCCATAGTCGACCGTCGAATGGAGCTCGACGATCTGACCCAAGATCGTCGAACTCAGCTCCAAGATCGTCGAACAGAGGTCAGAACAGTGAAAAAAGTTTCAAGGGCAAGTCAAAATTGAATCCTGAGGGTTCTTCATCCCAAACATTTAACCCTTATTCTGAATGGATTTTACCTCCAAGGAGATATCATCCTGAAGGATATAAGAGTCAGCCAGGGATATCTTTTATTTCTGAGTTTAAAGGTTATCAACCTAGGCCCAAGGTAAACTGGGTCAAAAACAAGTGAATTGCTTTATGTGCAGATGAAGACCTATCCAACATCTAACCAGCAATGGTATCTGGATAGTGGGTGCTCCAAGCATATGACAGGGAACAAGGACAACCTCAATTCCTTTAGAGCCAAGCTTGGACCCAAAGTTATCTTTGGTGATTCCAACTTTGGACAAACTAAAGGATATGGAGCAGTCCAGATTGGTTCTGTAACCTTCAAGAAGGTAGCATATGTGGAAGGACTGAAGCACAACCTAATCAGCATCAGTCAGCTGTGTGATGAAGGCTACCAAGTGAACTTCAGCAAAACTTCATGCAAAATCAAATCAGAGGACAACACAACTGTGTTAACAGGTAAAAGGAAAGGCAACATCTACTTAGTAGATTTTCTTTCAACTACTGTAGACATCTGCTTATTCAATTCAGTTTATAGACCAAATGTTTTATGGCATAAGAGATTAGGACATCTAAACCTTAGAACTATTGCTAGGCTATCCAAGGACAACCTTGTTAGAGGACTACCTTCTGGTCCCTACAAGAAGGAAGGACTCTGCAAGGCTTGTCAATTAGGCAAGCAAACTAAAAACAGCTTTAAGTCACTTAATAAGAGTGATTCACCTAGGATATTGTATCTGTTACACATGGATCTATTTGGACCCATCACAGTACAAAGCCTAGGAGGGAAATCCTACACTTTAGTGATTGTAGATGACTTCTCCAGATTCACTTGGGTGTTCTTTCTAAGGAAGAAGTCTGATAACTTTAAGTGTCTGACAGAGTTTCTCAAATGTATAAAGATTGAGTTCAATACTCACATTGCCCTGATCAGAAGTGATCATGGGACAGAGTTTGATTCTCTTCTTATGCAAGAGTTCTGTCAGAGTGAAGGGATCAGGCACACTTTCTCAGCTCCTAGAACTCCTCAACAAAATGGGGTAGCTGAAAGGAAAAATAGAACCCTTATTGAATCTGCCACCACACTGTTGTCAGATGCTCATCTACCTCTATCCTTTTGGGCAGAGGCAGTAAACACCTCCAACTATGTGCTGAACAGGAGTCTGATACATAAACTGAAGGGAAAGACTCCCTATGAATTACTCAAAGGGAAGAAACCTAAAGTTGACTATTTCAAAATTTTTGGTTGCATTTGTTATATTCACAATAATGATAAGAAACATCTGGCAAAATTTCAAGCCAAAGCTGATGAAGGAGTGTTTCTGGGATACTCCATGATCAGCAAGGCATATAGGGTTTATAATAAATCATCATTGAAAATTGAGGAATCTGTTCATGTCTCTTTTGATGAAACTAACATGTCTTTCAAGGAGAAGCTTTCTTCTACCATAGAACCTTTACAGGAACACTCTCTAGCTGAAGATATGAACAAGCTACAGGTTGCTCAAGAGGATGAAAGCAGTGAAGATGAAAGCAATGCTCAACATATTGAAGCTCAGCTTGAAGAGCCAGTTGTTGTACCACAAGAGGAAACAACAACACAGGTTGATGAACAATCAACAACCCCTGTTGATTTAGTAACATCCAGAGACCATCCAATTACCCAAATAATTGGAGAACTCTCAGCTGGTGTGCAAACCAGAAATCAGGTCAACCAAAACCTGTTGCACACCTGCTTCCTTTCTCAAATTGAACCTCAGTCCATTCAAGATGCAGAGCAAGATCCACACTGGATCATTGTCATGCAAGAGGAGCTGCATCAATTTGAGAGAAACAAAGTATGGGAACTAGTGCCAAAGCCTAAGGATCATTCCATTGTTGGAACAAAATGGGTATTCAGAAACAAACTGGATGATCAAGGAGTAATAGTAAGGAACAAGGCAAGGCTAGTTGCCCAAGGATATTCTCAAGAAGAAGGAATTGACTACGACCAGACCTTTGCACCTGTTGCAAGATTAGAAGCCATCAGGATTTTCTTAGCTTATGCAGCTCACAAAGGCTTCAAAGTTTATCAAATGGATGTCAAGAGTGCCTTCTTAAATGGAGACATCAAAGAGGAAGTCTATGTCAGACAACCTCCAGGTTTTATCTCTCCAACTCATCCTGATTTTGTTTTTAAATTGAACAAAGCATTATATGGTCTCAAGCAAGCTCCCAGAGCATGGTATGAGACCCTAGCATGCTTTCTCTTGAAAAATGATTTTATAAGGGGTAGAGTAGACCAAACTCTTTTCATTAGAACCCATAAGTCCCATACCCTACTAGTACAAATCTATGTAGACGATATCATTTTTGGCTCTACTGACTCAAAATTGTGCAGAAGATTTTCTAATTTAATGCATTCTAAATTTGAGATGAGTAGCATGGGTGAGCTATCCTTCTTCCTAGGATTGCAAGTCAAACAACATGCTGAAGGCATCTTTATTTCTCAAACCAAATATGCTAATGAGCTGGTTAAGAAATTTGGCATGTCTGAGGCATCTTGCATGAAAACACCCATGCCTACCAATGCTGTATTGGATGCTGATGAACATGGGAAACCTGTTGATCAGACAACATATAGAGCAATGATTGGCTCCTTACTGTATCTTACAGCCAGTAGACCAGATATAATGTTTGCTACATGTATATGTGCTAGATTCCAAGTTAGCCCTAGAGAGTCACACCTCACATTAGTAAAGAGGATTCTCAGGTATGTGAAGAGTTGTCCAAATCTAGGACTCTGGTATCCAAAAGATTCAGCATTTGAGTTAACTGGATTCTCTGATGCTGATTATGCTGGATGCAGAATTGACAGGAAAAGCACCAGTGGAACTTGTCAGTTCCTTGGTGATAGACTTGTCTCCTGGTTTTGCAAGAAACAAACATCTGTGTCAACTTCCACTGCTGAAGCTGAATACATGGCTGCAGGCAGTTGTTGTTCACAAATATTGTGGATTCAAAATCAACTCCTAGACTATGGTTACAACTTAGAGAAGTCAAAAATATTTTGTGACAATACAAGTGCTATCTCCATAGCTCAAAATCCAGTCCTCCATAGTAGGACAAAACATATAGAAATTAGGCATCATTTCTTAAGGGATAATGTTGAGAAGAATAAAATTGAATTGCAGTATATCCCAACTGATTTACAAAGGGGAGATATTTTCACCAAGCCCTTGGATGAAAAGAAACATACCTTCTTCCTAAATCAGTTAGGAATGTTAGATGGAGGAAGTCTTAAATAAAACCCAAGATTTTGAAAGCTAAAAATTGACCAAGACTAGGCAAAATTTCTGATTTTTCTTAGTATCTAGACATTCTCTGATCTCTGAACTGCGCTCGACGATTTCCCCAAAGATCGTCGAACGGAGTTCGACGATTTCCAGAATCGTCGAACTGAGTTCAGCGCCCCTCTGATAGTATGGACTATCTCCTCTGGTCAACGATCGTCGAACGGCGCTCGACGATTTTGTTCACTGAACGATCGTCGAACGGAGCTCGACGCCTTTCCAAATCGTCGAACGGAGATCGACGATTTTGGAGTCTCTTCAGATTCCTTTAGGAGCCTCGATCGTCGAACTGAGTTCAACGATCTTTCCTTTTCTGCGTCGAACCCTAATATAAAACTCTTTTTTCGCCGTCGTTCTCTCTTGCGCTTTCAATTTCTCTGCAAACTTTTCTTCCCTCCAAACAGTTCTACCTTGGTCGTTTTGTTTGTTGATTTTCTGCAGGTACCATGGCCGTTTCAGTTGCTGTACTCTCTGCAATGAAATTTGATGCCGGCTTTGACATCGATTTCGATGCCTTCAACACCACAGATCAAATCTTCCAAGACATTCTCAACTTATTCAAAGATCAGCAATTAACTGCCTTGATGTCCACCAGAATCAAACTAGCATCAGATGAGATTAAAGAATGGGTTTATACTGCTCACAACCTGGACAACAACACAATAGTTGGCTCCATCAGTGGCACCCAGGTACCTCTGACTCCAACAATACTCACAGAGGTATTTGGCTTCAGGAATGGTGAAGACTCTGCTGACCTGTCTGGAGAAGAGTTTGCTGCTGTTCTTGCCAGGATGGGTCATCCTGAGGGGAACCCTAGCAAACTGTTTAAAAGAAACCTGTCTGTGGAATACAGGTTTTTGGCTGATGTTGTAGGCAAGGTTCTTTTAGCCAAGCATTCTGCTCATGATACTATCTCCAGATTCCAGCTCTGCCTTATGGGAGCTCTGGTAGACAGAAAAAGCCTGAACTGGGGAGAAGTGTTCTTTGATCTGCTGAAGAAAAAGATCAACAAGACCTTTGTCAACTTTGGAAGAATTCTGGGAATCTTCCTCCAGGCTAAGTGCCCTGCCCTGCTAGTCTCCTCTGGAGTGCACATCAATGCCTCCAAGAGACTCACCTGTGCCCTTTTTGGGAAATGGGACAGGCAAATCTCCAAGCCCAGCAGGCCCTCCTCCTCTGGCCCTTCAGGCACAAGGACTCTTAGAGTCATTCCACCCCAGGTCTCTGCCCCTGCAGAAGACCTGCCTGCTGCCAGTGCTGCTGCTTCCCCTCCTCCAGCTCCATCCACCTCTCCAGCAACCTCCACCATTACCATTTCCAGCCCATCTCCAACCTCCATTCCATCCCCAGCACCAATTTCATCTCCTCCAGCAGACATCTTCCATCCCCTTTTCTCCTATCCACCTCCAGATGTCACCTCCTCTACATCCATTCCATCCTTTACTCTCTTGGATGAATCCTACATGGATGATTCCCCCTCCTCTCCTCCAGATTTCCCCACCACCTCAACCACTTTCCAAGACCTTCTCCATCAACTTATTGATCAACCCACCTTCACTCCCTCCATTTCCATTCCTGTCCCCTCCATTTCTACCATACCCTCCCCTGAGCCCACTCTTCCACCCTTCAGCCAACCTCCTCCTGCTCCCTCAGTCACCCCTGTCCCCTCTACCTCTGCTCCCCTTGAGCATGTAGATCTCCCAGCCCTTGCTGATCTGTTGTATGAGCTCCTTGCTCCTAGGCTTTCCCTTCTTATGGAAGCCAGCTTAGCTCCTCTGCAACAATCAGTGGCAGCTCTCTCTGCCAGGCTGTCCTCCCTCCTTCTCCCTGCAGCAGCACCCCCAGCAGTGTGCCTTGATGCACCTATTTCTGCATCCAGGCAGGGGGAGATGCCTTATGAAGCTGTTGCTGCTGCTGCTCCTCCTGCTGCTGCCCCTGCTGTGTCTGCTTCTGTTGCTGCTGCTACACCAGTAATAGCAATAGACCTAAGGTCTTTGCTGTCTACTTTTGATTCTGCTCACTTCTGCTGCCTCCCAGAGCCATATGCTATCCAGCCCCCAGAGGTCCCTGCTGCCCAGCCAGAAGACTTGTCCAGGGCTCTAGTGCCCTTCTCCTGCTGTGACCCCAGAATCCTCTCTGACTTTATTCAGTCAGTGACTGCTGCCTATGATGCTGCTGCTGCTGCTGCTGAAGACAATACTGTGACCACCTCTGAAGTAATCTCTGCTACTGTTGAGCCCTTCTCACAGGATTTTCTGATGACAGAGGCTGTTGATGTTGAGCCTGCTGTTGAAGTTGCTATCTCTGAAGTTGCTACTGCTGTAGAAGTTATTATCTCTGAAGCTGCTGCTACTCCTGTAATTGATGTAACATCTGCTGCTGCTCCTGTTGTTCCTCCTGTTTCTGTCTCTTCTGCCCCTTCAACTGCTGTCCAGTTAAAAGAGGATTTGATGAAGAAGCTTGATGCATTGTATGATGAACAAAGCTCTGATTCTGAGGATTATGCTACTGCTTCTGATGACTCATCTGCTACAATTGCAAGGAAAAGAAAGGCAAGAAGTAAGGCCTTGAAGAGAGTTCCTCCTGCCAAAGTCAGAGATGATAATGATGTTCCATACTACATTCTGCATAATTGCCCAATCACTGAGCATTGGATGCAATTCTCCAGGAACCAGTTAAAGGCAATGAAGAAGAAGAGGAAGTTTGATAAAGACTCTTCCCAGTCCAAGCACCCTCATCCTCCTCCACCACCTCCACCTGATGCAGGTGCAGGTGGCAGCTCTGCAAGATCAGGCCCTGCTAGAAGCCAGGCTCCCTACCAGCCTCATGCAAGAACATATCAAAGGGAAAGCCAATCTAGGGGGTCCTACTCTAGAAGGGGAGGATACAGGGGAAACCAAAGAGAAACTCAGGTTTACTCCAAAGGACACTCCAGGCAGCACCCTTATTCCAGGGGTGGACATGTTTCTTCTGATACATCTTCAGGTCCATTCCCTTATAAGCTTAGAGAAAGTGTGACTGTCAGGACTCCTCAGGAAACTTCTTCCAACAGGTATGAGCCACCTGTTCCTTTTGAGGACCCTGAGAAAAATCCTATGGCCTGGACTGCAAGGATGAAAGAACTGGCTGCTTTGGATCAAATAAAGAAAGCAAAGGAACAAGGGCTAGACACCTCCAACATATCCACTATGTCAGAGCAAAGACAGAAAGAGCTAGAAAGGTATGCCTCCAGTAAATTTTTTGATGCAGACAGATACATGGAGTTGCATCCAGCTGCAGTGGTTCCCAGGGCTTCAAAGCAAATCTATTTGGGTGCAGCTGATGATACCAGATCAAAACAACAAGCATTAAATCCTAACAGGGAAATCAAGATGGTAAAAGGCAAGGAAAAGGAATAACTCTGTAAGGTGATTATTCTTGACTTCTGTGACTGCCCTCTGGATATCACATATATAATATATCTCTGTGATGGTTCTGCTCTGTGTCTTGTTATTGTTGTTTTATGTTTTTCTGTCTGAATGATGTTGTTTGTTTTTCAAAAGTTTGTAAATAGTTTTCCTAACCCAAATAGGGGGAGATTGTTGGAACACCCTATTACTAATTTGGGTCAGGATCACTATGTCTCTAGGATTCTATGTCTTGACCTTCTGTATAGATTATAGGTCAATTAGAATTGAGTCTAAGGGATCAGGAGTCTAGGTTTGAAAGCTGCTCTGAAGACCCAAGGTGTTCTGGAGACTAAGTCCAAATCGTCGAGCTCAGCTCGACGTTTCGTCGAACTCCGGTCGACGATCGTCCAGCTCAAACTTTGGCAGATCGTCGAGCTCCATTCGACGATCGCTGAGCTCAAGCCTCTCAAGTTCGTCGAGCACCATTCGACGATCGCTGAGCTCAAGCTTCTCAATATCGTCGAACTCCATTCGACGATCGCTGAGCTCAGGTCGACGATTTTGACTCTGTACTAGATCTTTATCTCTGAGCTCAGTTCGACGATCTTTGAGCTCAGATCGACGATTCCATTGCTGCTTGCTTTTCCCAGTTCGCTGAGCTCAGCTCGACGATAGCAGAGCTCAGTTCGACGATTTCAGTTGTTCTTCAGAATTCAAATTCAAATCAAGATAGAAATTATTCTGCATTTAAGTCAAAAGATCTGCCAGCCGTTTTCATTTAATTCTGGAGCAAGTTTCAAGGGATTTTTCAAGGAATAATTCAATGGACTTTCCTTCAGAACATTTTATGCAATTAAGGCTGTAATTAATTCAGACCAACGGCTATCTTGGACAGAGCTTCTTCCTATTGAGATTCAGAGAATAAAAGAGAGAATGTTTTTGAACCAGAAATACAGTTAATACAGATTAACAAGAATAGGACATCTCTCCATCTCTCTTTAGCTCTCAAGTGTTCAAGGCCAACATCTTCTCAAGACTCCAGACACTCAACATTTCAGCTTGCTGAAATCATCATCTGCTGGAGATCTATCTTTGAAGGCCTATCACCCTCAGCAAAGCTCATCTTCCTGAAGACTTCAAGGACTCAGGGGGAGCTTTGACAACATCACTGAATCCACATAGTCTTCTCAGCTGCTTGAGAAAGAGAAGACTGCCATAACTCTCTCACCCCATCTCTCTGTAAAGGGTTTTTCAAACTCCCTTCAAAAGTTTGAAGTTGGTTTTTGAGCACCTTGTCAAAAGCTCATTGGTGGCAAGACACCTGATCAAAAAATCTGTTTTGGTTTTTGAGCACCTTATCAAAAGCTCATTGGTGCCCAGGACACCTGATCAACTCATCCTGCAGTGGATTCCTACCTAGGGTGGTAGAAGAGTGGATGTACCCAAGTTGGGGAACCACTATAGTTCCTTGTGTTTTCTGGTTGTGCATATTTTTCTTTTGTTTCTGGCCTAGATTTTCCAGTGCTTAGTTTCTGCATAGATTAGTTTTGTGGTTTATTTTAATTCTGCTTCCCTGCTTACACTCACTACAACAATTGTTGTAAAGCTTTGCAAAAGTTGTCTTTGTGTTTTAAAAAGCACCATATACTCTATTCACCCCCCCTTTAGAGTATATCAGATCTAGTTTCCCCTTTCACATGTGTTAACTCGACAAATAGTTTATATTCGTCGAATATCAATGTGATACTCGACGAATTCTATTTCAACCGGTTTATTTATTTCAAGTCCGGTTCGACGGGTTTGCTGGCATTGATTGGTTCGGTTAAACGTATATATAGGATATGTAATGTTGAACCGACAAGTAACTATTCATTCACGACCTAATCGAGCGATGGCATCTTCCTCCCAATGACAAAAGTGTTCCTCTAAGTCGCAAAAGATGCTCGCTGCCTCCGATTGCCGACCGTGCACCGTCACCGGAAAAGGTTTCATGTGCGTCAGATTCATCATCGTCGCCTCTCCTTGAACGGATCTAGTAGTCCGTGGAGAGGTTGAGGGCAAACCTAGTTCCGACCTAGATCTTGTGTGATAAGAGTCTAGGGTTCTCCATGCTCATGTGGATATCCGTATAGGTGTGGACATTATTCTACGCTCGGAACTCCGGCTGTTGCAGTTTGTTGGACTTCATCAGAGCACCTTGGTTTAGTATTGACTCAATCCCTCAAAGGTATAAATTTTTTTATAGTTGTTTTACTTCTTAATTAATGTTCATCGCAAAATCCGAACTCTTTTGGGTTTTCTTGTTCTCATTTCCACTGCATGCACATGTGTTGTGCCATCCTAGCAAAACCCAATAGTAGTATCAGAGGGAGGTTGATGCGATGATCATTGTTCCAGAAGTTGCTAAATCCATTGCATGTAGATCTGGAATTTTAGAAGTGTTCTAAGATTCCTAGATCTATTCCTAGAACATCAAATGTTGATGGAGGTTGTGTGGAATTGGTGGTTGTTTTCTAAAATTGGTCGGGGCTATAACAACCCCATCCGTTCATATAGTCTATACTAGAAGGTCTAGTCGGGGCCCCACGGCATATATCACAAAACAGGCGGTGAAATTACGGAGTGATACCGGAGTTGCGCATCCTAATACATATGCATTCTAGCAGAAGCCTATAACACATAACTTGAACGCCACCCTGAATGTCCACCATATAAATAGTTCATTTATAGCAATAAGGAATGTCAGCAAATACAACGTCAGGTGGCCTTATGGCCTTACAAGTCTCTTTACAACTATGGCTTTGAACATTTGCGCGCAGGCCAGCCACATATAAATAAAACACGGCATTTGCTTCGCCTTCAAGGTCTAATGGCAGCAGCACCAAAAACAACAGCAGGGCCTTCAACCTTTACGTGTTCCACTTTGTTTTCTAGCACCTATGCAAGGACATTCCACCCAACGGTGGCAAATAAGACTACGATTAACATTCAACTGACTAATTTATAACGACCCTACCCCTTTCCCGGGGCAGTGGTATTTCTTCCCTGCAGGCACAACATTTCATAGGCAGATATATATATTCATACATTATACTCTCACGCACATACATTCCATCACAACCGTCAGCCACGCGGCCCGACAGTCCGTGCTCTTAGGGCACATTCTTGGTGTATCGGCGAACCAGTTGCCCACCACCATATCAGGGTCGCGACCCAACAGTAAAACATTGAGCATTTACTCCATGTCATGTGAAAGTGCAGCTAGATCTGATATACTCTAGAGGGGGGTGAATAGAGTATATGGTGCTTAAAAACTTTTTACAACAATTGTTGTAATATGAGTGAGCAGGGAAGCAGTAATAAATCTAATCACAGAACTAAACTAATCAAAAGCTAATCACAGAATAATCACAGCCAGAAACAAAAATAAAGGCAAGCAAAACCAGATGACACAAGGAAATATAGTGGTTCCCCTAAACTTGGGTACATCCACTCTTCTACCACCCTAGGTAGGAATCCACTGCAGGATGAGTTGATCAGGTGTCCTGGGCACCAATGAGCTTTTGATAAGGTGCTCAAAAACCAAATCAGATTTTTTGATCAGGTGTCTTGCCACCAATGAGCTTTTGACAAGGTGCTCGAAAACCAAACTCAAACTTTTGAAGGGAGTTTGAGAAACCCTTTACAGAGATGGGGGTGAGAGAGTGATGGAAGTCTTCTCTTTCTCAGATCAGTTGAGAAGACTATGTGGATTGATGATGTCAAAGCTCCCCCTGAGTCCTTGAGATCTTCAGGAAAAGAAGCTCAGGAAAAGAAGCTTTGCTGTAGGGTGATAGGCCTTCACAAGTTGAGCTCCAGCAAAAGATGATTTCAGCAACAGCTGAAATGTTGGATGTCTGGAGTCTTGAAAGATGTTGGCCTTGAACACTTGAAAACTAGAGAGATCTGAAGATTTCAGAAAAATTTGATCTCCTTGGATGTGTGTTCTTGAGAATTCTTTGAGACAGAATATTTTGTTCTTGTTCTGAAGATTACTGATGTCTGTGTGTGTGTGTCTGTGTATAGGTCTGAGAGATTCAAAAATTCTTCTCTTTTATTCTCTGATACTGAATGAAAAAAACATTCTCTGTCAAGAATAGTTGTTGGCCTGCATTAATTGCATCCTTAATTGCAAAATGTCTTCTGGAGGAAAGTCCATAGAAATATTCCTTGAAAATCCCTTGAAACTTGGTCCAGAAATAAATGAAAACGGCTAGAAAATCTTCTGAATTAATTGCAGAATAACTCCTTAACTGATTTGAATTTGAATCTAGAAACATCCTTGAAGTTATCTGAAAACGTCGAACTGAGCTCTGCTATCGTTGAACTGAGCTCAGCGATATGGATATATACAGCAGTAGAACGTCGTCGATCTGAGCTCAAGGATCGTCGAACTGAGCTCAGAGATAGAGATCCAAAGCTGATTCAAGATCGTCGAACTGAGCTCATCGATCGTCGAATGGAGTTCGACGATATGAAGAAGTTGAGCTCAGCGATCGTCGAATGGAGTTCGACGATCTGTCGAAGTTGAGCTAGACGATCGTCGATCGGAGTTCGACGAATCGTCGTGCTGAGCTCGACGACATGACTTGGTCTCAAACTGAAAAAGTCTTGGTCTTGAGGGCAGCTTCCAAACTTAGACTTCTAACCCTTAGACTCAATTCTAATTGAGTTTTTGAGCTATACAGGAGGTCAAACATTGGTTTTCTAGAGACATAGTGATCCTGACCCAAATTAGTAATAGGGTGTTCCAACAATCTCCCCCTATTTGGGTTAGGATTACTATTTACAAAGTTTGGAAAAATTAAATAACATACAAGCAGCAATACAGAAAAACATAAAGAAAAGCTGGACAGCAGAACCACAGAGATATATATATATCATCCCAGATAATAATCAGAAATCACAGAGATTGTCACCTTACATTGTCATTTCCTTTCCTTGCCCTTAACAAGTTTGATTTCTCTGTTGGGATTGAGGGCTTCCTTCTTTGATCTAGTATCATCTGTTGCACCTAAAGTGGTTTGCTGTTTAGGCCTGGGAACTACAGCTTCAGGATGCAGTTCCATGTACCTGTCAGAATCAAAAAATTTGATTGATGCATATCTCTCTAGCTCTTTCTTTCTCTGTTTAGACATTGTAGAGATGTTAGAGGAATCTCTTACTTGCTCTTTAGCCTTTTTGATCTGATCCAGCGCAGCAAGTTCTTTCATCCTTGCAGTCCAAGCAGCTGGATTGTTCTCAGGGTCTTCAAAAGGTACTGGTGGCTCATATCTGTTAGAAGGATTGTCCTGAGGAGGCCTGGATGACACAGTTTCCTTTAATTTATAGGGAAAAGGACCAGAGGTGGTATCAGATGAAATTTGTCCTTCCCTGGAGTATGGATGTTGCCTTGAGTATCCTTTTCAGTAGACCTGGAAATCTCTTTGATTGCCTCTGTATCCTCCTCTCCTGGATTGAGAATCCCTGGATTGACTTCCCCTATGGTAGGATCTAGCATGTGGCTGATAGGGAGCTTGACTTCTAGCAGGGGGTTGAGCAGCTGAACTTCCACCTGCACCTGCATCAGGAGGAGGTGGTGGAGGAGGATGAGAGTGTTGGAATTGTGAAGAACCCTTTTCATATTTCCTTTTCTTTTTCATTGCTTTCAGTTGATTATTAGAGTACTGCATCCAGTGCTCAGTGATAGGGCAATCATGAAGAATATAGTATGGTATATCATTGTTATCTTTGACCTTGGCAGGAGGTACTCTCTTCATGGCTTTGCTCCTTGCCTTTCTTTTCCTGGCAATGGTAGCAGAAGAATCATCAGAGTCTGTTCTGTACTCATCACTTTCAGAACTCTGATCATCATATAGGGCATCAATTTTCTTCATCAATTCTTTCTTGAGCTGTATAGAAGCAGATGAGGCAGCAGAGGGTATAGCAGCAGAGGTTGAAGCAGTAATAGTAGTGACAACAGCAGATACAGAAGTTGTTGCAGTTGAAGTAGAAACAGTAACAACAGCAGCAGATACTACAGGTTCTGGAGAAGTAACAACAGCAGCAGCAACAGATTCACTAACAGTAATATCAGTAGCAGAAATATCAGCAGAAATTTCAGAAGTCTCAAACTCATGTGCCTCTGTCATAAGGATCTCCTTAGTGATTGGCTCAACAGCAGTAACAGAAGTATCAGCAGTAGTATCAAAGCTTTCAACAGCAGTAGGGGCAGCAACATCAGAAACAACAACAATGCTTTCATCAGAAGAGGCAGCAGCATATACTGAGTGGACAAATGAGGTGATGATGCTGGGGTCACAGCAAGAGAATGGCACAAGGGCCTTGGACAGATCCTCTGGGGGCTGGACAGCAACTGTCTCTGGTAGACATCTGAAATATATAGAATCAAAATTTGAAAGCAAAGACCTGAGGTCTATTGCAAAGACTGCAGCAGGATCTTGAGATACAGTAGCAGGAGCAGATTCAAGAGCTGAAGAAACAGTAGTAGGCAGGCACACTAAAACAGCAACAACAACAGCAGCAGCAGCAGGCAGACTCACTTCATAGGGCATCTCCCCCTGCATAGATTCAGACATGGCTGGATCAAGGCACATTGATGTAGGGACTGCCTGAGGGAAAAGAGAGGAAAGCCTGGCAGAGAGGGCTGCCACTAACAGGAGTAATGGAGCCAAGGAGGTCTCCAAAAGAAAAGATAGCCTGGGGGCTAGCAATTCATACAGCCTGTCAGCAAGGGCTGGAATGTCTACTTGCTCAGTAGTGACTGGAGCAGAGGTAGAGGATGGAGGAGTAGCTGTTGGTGAGGGTAGTGGAGAGCTGGAGTAGTGGGGCAGGGATGGTTGAGGTGTGGGTAAAGTGGATATGGAGGACAGTGGGATGGAGATAGATGGGGTGAAGGTGGGTTGGTTAATGATGTCTTGCAGAAGAGCTTGATAGGAAGTTGAGGATTAGGGTAGCTCAGGAGGAGAGGATGGTGAATCATCCATAAAGGAATCATCAATGAGGGTGAAGGAAGGAATGGAGGGTGATGAAGTGATATCTGGTTGAGGGTAGGAGAATAATGGATGGAATTGGTCTTCTGTGGTTGGAGGAGTGGGGATTGGAGATGGTGTGGATGTTGGAGAGGGGCTGGAGATGATGATGGTGGGTGGAGTTGGAATGTTAGATGGAAGGGGAATAGATAGAATTGGAGGAGGAGGAGGAGAGGCATCAGCAGGCAGGCCATCTGCAGGGGCAGAGACCTGTGGGGAAGTGACTCTGAGAGTCTTGGTGCCTGAAGGAGTGCTGGAGGAGGGCCTGCTGGGCTTGATGATTTGTCTGTCCCATTTACCAAACAGGGCACAAGACAGTCTCTTGGATGCATTGATGTGGATTCCAGAAGAGACCAGCAATGCAGGGCACCTATGCTGCAGAAACACCCCTATAATTCTTCCAAAGTTTACAAAACTTTTGTTTATCTTCTTCTTAATGAGGTCAAAGAATACCTCTCCCCAATTCAAATTCTTCCTGTCTACTAGGGCTCCCATTAGGCAGAGCTGATGCCTTGAGATTGTATCATGAGCAGAGTGCTTAGCCAGTAGCACTTTCCCAACTACATCAGCCAGGAATCTGTATTCCACAGAAAGGTTCTTTTTCAAGAGCTTGCTAGGTTTAGCCTCAGAATGACCCATTCTGGCAAGCAATTCAGTATACTCTTCTCCAGAGAAGTCAGCAGTATCTCCACCAGTTCTTAACTCAAAAACCTCTGTTAAAATTGCTGGGGTTAAGGGTACCTGAGTGCCAGATATTGATCCAACAATGGTGTTGTTGTCTTGATTGTGGGCAGTGTAGACTCATTCCTTAATCTCATCAGATGCAAGCTTAATCCTTGTGGTCATGATTGCAGTCAGGTTCTGCTCTTTGAATAACCCGAAGATATCCTGAAAAACCTGGTCGGTTGTGCTGAAGGATTCCATGTCTATGTCGAAGCCAACATCAAACTTCATGGCGGCGAGAACAGCAACAGACACAACCATAGTTACCTGCAAAGATTCAACAAACAAAACGACCAAGTGCAGAAATGTTTGGAGGGAAAGAAAGTTCTTGCAGAGAAATCGAAAGCGCAAAGGAGAACGACGGCAAAAAATGAATTTTATATTAGCGTTCGACGCAGAAAAGGAAAGATCGTTGAACTCAGTTCGACGATCGAGGCTTCTAAAGGAATCTGAAGAGTCTTCAACATCATCGATCTCCGTTCGACGATATTGGATAGCGTCGAGCTCTAGTCGACGATCGTTCAGAGAACAAAATCGTCGAGCGTCGTTCGACGATCGTTGACCGGAAGAGATAGTTCATACTATCTGAGAAACGCTGAACTCAGGTCGACGATTGTAGAAATCGTCGATCTTCGTTCGACGATATGGGGGAAAATCGTCGAGCGCAGTTCAGAGATCAGAAAAACTCTAGACACTAAGAAAAATCAAGATGTTTGCCTAGTCTTGGTCAATTTTTAAGCTTTTAAGATCTTGGATATTATTTAAGACTTCCTCCATGTAACATTCCTAACTGATTTAGGAAGAAGGTGTGTTTCTTTTCATCCAAGGGCTTGGTGAAAATATCTCCCCTTTATAAATCAGTTGGGATATATTGTAGTTCAATTTTGTTCTTTTCAACATTATCCCTTAAGAAATGATGCCTAATCTCTATGTGTTTTGTCCTACTATGGAGGACTGGATTTTGTGCTATAGAAATAGCACTGGTGTTATCACAAAAGATTTTAGACTTCTTTAAGTTGTAGCCATAATCTAGGAGTTGGTTTTGAATCCACAAGATTTGTGAACAACAACTGTCTGCATCCATATATTCAGCTTCAGCAGTTGAAGTTGACACAGAAGTTTATTTCTTACAAAACCAAGAGACAAGTCTGTCACCAAGGAACTGACACGTTCCACTGGTGCTTTTCCTGTCAATTCTGCATCCAGCATAATCAGCATCAGAAAATCCAGTTAAATCAAATGCTGAATCTTTTGGATACCAGAGACCTAGATTTGGACAACTTTTAACATACCTGAGAATCCTCTTTACTAGTGTTAGGTGTGACTCTCTAGGGCTTACTTGGAACCTAGCACATATACATGTAGCAAACATTATATCTGGTCTACTAGCTGTAAGGTACAGTAAAGAGCCAATCATTGCTCTATATGTTGTCTGATCAACAGATTTCCCATGTTCATCAGCATCCAATACAGCATTAGTAGGCATGGGTGTTTTCATACAAGATGCTTCAGACATGCCAAATTTCTTAACCAATTCATTTGCATATTTGGTTTGAGAAATAAAGATGCCTTCAGCATGTTGCTTGACTTGCAATCCTAGGAAGAAGGATAGCTCACTCATGCTACTCATTTCAAATTTAGAATGCATTAGGTTGGAAAACCTTCTGCACAATTTGGAGTCAGTAGAGCCAAAAATAATATCGTCTACATAAATCTGCACTAATAGGGTATGAGACTTATGGGTTCTAATGAAAAGAGTTTGGTCTAATTTACCCCTTATAAATCCATTTTCTAAGAGAAAGCATGCTAGGGTCTCATACCTTGCTCTAGGAGCTTGCTTGAGACCATATAATGCTTTGTTTAATCTAAAAACATAATCAGGATAAGTTGGAGAGATAAAACCTGGAGGTTGTCTGACATATACTTCCTCTTTGATGTCTCCATTTAGAAATGCACTTTTGACATCCATCTGATATGCCTTGAAGCCGTTATGTGCTGCATAAGCTAAAAATATTCTGATGGCTTCCAATCTTGCAACTGGTGCAAAGGTCTGGTCGTAGTCTATCCCTTCTTCTTGAGAATATCCCTGAGCAACTAGTCTTGCCTTGTTTCTTACAATTACTCCTTGATCATCCAGTTTTTTTTTCAATACCCACTTTGTTCCAACAATGGAGTGATCCTTAGGCTTTGGCACTAGTTCCCACACTTTGTTCCTTTCAAATTGGTGCAACTCCTCTTGCATTGCAATGATCCAGTGTGGATCTTGCTCTGCATCTTGAATGGACTGAGGTTCAATTTGAGATAGGAAGCAGGTGTGCAACAGGTTTTGGTTGACCTGATTTCTGGTTTGCACACCAGTTGAGATGTCTCCAATTATTTGGGAAATTGGATGGTCTCTTGATGTTACTAAATCAACAGGGGGTGTTGGTTGTTCACCAACCTGTGTTGTTGTTTCCTCTTGTGGTACAACAACTGGCTCTTCAAGTTGTTCTTCAATATGTTGAGCACTTTCTTCATCTTCACTGCTTTCATCCCTTTGGGTAACCTGTAACTTGTTTAAGTCTTCAACAAGAGAATGTTCCTGCAAAGGTTCTATGGTAAAAGGGATCTTCTCATTGAAAGACATGTTAGATTCATCAAACGATATATGAACAGATTCCTCAATTTTTAGAGATGATTTATTATAAACCCTATAAGCCTTGCTGATTATAAAGTATCCCAGAAACACTCCTTCATCAGCTTTAGTTTGAAATTTTGCTAAATATTTCTTGTCATTGTTATGTATGTAGCAAATACAACCAAAAACTCTAAAATAATCAACTTTAGGTTTCTTCCCTTTGAGTAATTCATAGGGAGTCTTTCCCTTTATTTTATGTATCAAACTTCTATTCAGCACATAGTTGGAGGTGTTCACTGCCTCTGCCCAAAAGGATAGAGGAAGGTGAGCATCTGACAACAATGTAGTAGCAGATTCAATAAGGGTTCTATTTTTTCTTTCAACTACCCCATTTTGTTGAGGAGTTCTAGGAGCTGAGAAAGTATGTCTGATCCCTTCACTCTGACAGAACTCTTGCATAAGAAGAGAATCAAACTTTGTCCCATGATCACTTCTGGACAGGGCAATGTGAGTATTGAACTCAATCTGTATACATTTGAGAAACTCTGTCAAACACTTAAAGTTATCAGACTTCTTCCTTAGAAAGAACACCCAAGCGAATCTAGAGAAGTCATCTACAACTAGTAAAGTGTAAGATTTCCCTCCTAGGCTTTGTACTGTGATGGGTCCAAAAAGATCCATGTGTAACAGATACAATATCCTAGGTGAATCACTCTTATTAAGTGACTTAAAGTTGTTTTTAGTTTGCTTGTCTAATTGACAAGCCCTACAGAGTCCTTCCTTCTTATAGGGGCCAGAAGATAGTCCTCTAACAAGGTTGTCCTTGGATAGCCTAGCAATAGTTCTAAGGTTTAGGTGTCCTAGTCTCTTATGCCATAAAATATTTGGTCTACAGATAGAATTAAACAGGCAAATATCTACATCAGTTGAAAGAAAATCTACTAGATAGATGTTACCTTTCCTTTTACCTGTCAACACAGTTGTGTTGTCCTCTGACTTGATTTTGCATAGTGTTTTGCTGAAGGTCACCTGGTAGCCTTCATCACACAGCTGACTAATGCTTATTAAGTTGTGCTTCAGTCCTTCCACATAAGCTACCTTATTGAATGTTACTGATCCAATCTGGAGTGCACCATATCCTTTAGTCTGTCCAAAGTTTGAATCACCAAAGATAACTTTGGGTCCAAGCTTGCCTCTAAAGGATGTGAGGTTGTCCTTGTTTCCTGTCATATGCTTAGAGCACCCACTATCCAAGTACCATTGATGGTTAGATGTTGGATAGGTCTTCACCTGCACATAAGACAATTCATTTGTTTTTGAACTAGTTTACCTTGGGCCTAGGTTGATAACCTTTAAATTCTGAAATAAAACACATCCCAGGTTGACTCTTATATCCTTTAGGATGATATCTCCTTGGAGGTATAATCCATTCAGTATAAGGGTTAAATATTTGGGATGTAGGACCCTTAGGATTGGATTTTGATTTGCCCTTGAAACAATTTCCAGAGCTCTGACCTCTGTTCGACGATCTTGGAGCTGCGTTCGACGATCTTGGGTGAGATCGTCGAGCTCCGTTCGACGGTAGACTATAGCAGAGTTCAGGAACTTGAGACCGTCGACCTACGTTCGATGATTTTGCCTAAGATCGTCGATCTGCGTTCGGCGATCGTCGATCTCCGTTTGGCGATCGTCGACCTCCGTTCGATGATTTCTGCTGGGACTTAGTTTTCTGGGGCAGATCAGAATTTTTCCTAGCCACCTCTATAACCCCCTTTCCTTTGTCAGAAATGAATTTGATTGGAGTTGTTAGAACTATGGGTTGGCTGGATGAAGCACCCAAGCCCAGTGTACTATTAAATCTGGAGTTCACTGTGCGTGTGATGTCCATCAGCTTGATGCTTCTCCCATTAAGGGATTCTTCAAGCTTCTTGGCCTCAGACAGCTCACTTTTCAGTGAAGCTATCTGCTCCCTACAGCACTCCAACTCCTGAGAGAGTTTGAGGTTTTCTGACTTTAAAGTATTATGTTCAGATAGATGATTTCTGAGAGAGATAATTTCTTTCTCAGATTTTAGCAGGTCTAAACACAATGCTTTAAATTCAGATTTAAAGTCCTCTGAGTTAAAATCAAAAGAACTGATTACCTGATCTTCTTCAGGTTGAGTCTCTGAGTCTGAATCTGACTCCTCTTCTTCTGAATTATGTTGTGAGGCATTGATTGCCATCATGCAGAACTCTTTCTCTTCTGCATCATCCTCATCATCACTGGAGCTGGATGAGGCTTCTGACTCCTCTTCAGTCTCACTCCAGGATTCAGCAACAAACCCCTTTCTTGTATGTTTGTTTTTGCTTGATGAGGGTTTGCCATTGCCATTCCTTTTGGATTCTTTCCCCTTTCTTCTTTCTTTCTTGTCCCTTCTGTCCTTGTTTTTGTTTTCTGGACAGTCAGGAACTATGTGCCCTGGTTTCCTGCAACCAAAGCAAACAATGTCTTTATTATTATTAATGGACTTGTCATACCTTGGCTTATCATGCTCCTTGTATGATCTCCTTTTGAAGTCCTTTCTGGCCATCTTGTAAAATCTTTTGGCCAACAGACTGAGCAGTTCATCATTACCTGTGACTTTGTCTTCAGGCAGATCTTCAGTTGCCTTGAAGGCTATGGTCTTCTCTTTTCTTGTGGCTGGTGAGGCAGCCTTCTGTTCTTCTTATCTATTCTTGATGAGTAGCTCATAAGATTTGAGCTTACCCAATAGAGCTTCAGTGGTGATCTCATTCAAAATTCTGGCATCCTTGATTGGCCAGATTCTTGAATCCCAAGTGCTAGGGAAGCACATTATAATTTTGTCATTGAGTTCAGTTAGTGAGATCTCTTTATCCAATGTCCTGAGTTCACTGACAATTAGACTGAGCCTGTTGTACATATCTCCCACTGACTCAGTTTCTCCCTTCTTGAAATTCTCATATTGAGATATGAGGTGGGATCTCCTATCCTTTCTCTCATCAGCTGAGCCTGAGACTATTTCAGAGAGTTTGTCCCAAATTTCCTTTGCTGAATTGCATTCAGCCACCTTTTGAAATATGTCATCAGACATTGTCTGGGCTAAGATGTTCATAGCCTTGGCATCAGCTACCTTCCATCTCTTGATGTCAGCATCTGTTCCTGATGGAGGTGGAACAGCATTTGTACTTGAGTTCTCTGGAGGTCTTGGACATACTGTCAAAACAGAGTTAAAAATATCTTCGTCAATAGAATTCATGTACAGTCTGATCCTTGCTTTCCAAAGTGCAAACTTGGATAGATTGCACACTGGAGGTCTGGTGCTAGCATAATCTTTGTTTTGGGCCATGATTTGTGAAAACAAAATCTAATAATAAACTACAAAAGAAAATAGATCTAACTAGGTATCTTTTGGGTTCAGGTGTTAGCCTGTGCAACCACCAAGGTGTGGTATGTTTAACCAACCTCCCTCTGATACCAATTGAAAGTGCAGCTAGATCTGATATACTCTAGAGGGGGGGTGAATAGAGTATATGGTGCTTAAAAACTTTTTACAACAATTGTTGTAATATGAGTGAGCAGGGAAGCAGTAATAAATCTAATCACAGAACTAAACTAATCAAAAGCTAATCACAGAATAATCACAGCCAGAAACAAAAATAAAGGCAAGCAAAACCAGATGACACAAGGAAATATAGTGGTTCCCCTAAACTTGGGTACATCCACTCTTCTACCACCCTAGGTAGGAATCCACTGCAGGATGAGTTGATCAGGTGTCCTGGGCACCAATGAGCTTTTGATAAGGTGCTCAAAAACCAAATCAGATTTTTTTGATCAGGTGTCTTGTCACCAATGAGCTTTTGACAAGGTGCTCAAAAACCAAACTCAAACTTTTGAAGGGAGTTTGAGAAACCCTTTACAGAGATGGGGGTGAGAGAGTGATGGAAGTCTTCTCTTTCTCAGATCAACTGAGAAGACTATGTGGATTGATGATGTCAAAGATCCCCCTGAGACCTTGAGATCTTCAGGAAAAGAAGCTCAGGAAAAGAAGCTTTGTTGTAGGGTGATAGGCCTTCACAAGTTGAGCTCCAGCAAAAGATCATTTCAGCAATAGCTGAAATGTTGGATGTCTGGAGTCTTGAAAGATGTTGGCCTTGAACACTTGAAAACTAGAGAGATCTGAAGATTTCAGAAAACTTTGATCTCCTTGGATGTGTGTTCTTAAGAATTCTTTGAGACAGAATATTTTGTTCTTATTCTGAAGATTACTGATGTCTGTCTGTGTGTGTCTGTGTATATGTCTGAGAGATTCAAAAATTCTTCTCTTTTATTCTCTGATACTGAATGAAAAAAACATTCTCTGTCAAGAATAGCCGTTGGCCTGCATTAATTGCATCCTTAATTGCAAAATGTCTTCTAGAGGAAAGTCCATAGAAATATTCCTTGAAAATCCCTTGAAACTTGGTCCAGAAATAAATGAAAACGGCTAGAAAATCTTCTGAATTAATTGCAGAATAACTCCTTAACTGATTTGAATTTGAATCTAGAAACATCCTTGAAGTTATCTGAAAACGTCGAACTGAGCTCTGCTATCGTTGAACTGAGCTCAGCGATATGGATATATACAACAGCAGAATGTCGTCGATCTGAGCTCAAGGATCGTCGAACTGAGCTCAGAGATAGAGATCTAAAGCTGAGTCAAGATCGTCGAACTGAGCTCACCGATCGTCGAATGGAGTTCGACGATATGAAGAAGTTGAGCTCAGCGATCGTCGAATGGAGTTCGACGATCTGTCGAAGTTGAGCTAGACGATCGTCGATCGGAGTTCGACGAATCGTCGTGCTGAGCTCGATGATATGACTTGGTCTCAAACTGAAAAAGTCTTGGTCTTGAGGGCAGCTTCCAAACTTAGACTTCTAACCCTTAGACTCAATTCTAATTGACCTTTTGAGCTATACATGAGGTTAAACATTGGTTTCCTAGAGACATAGTGATCCTGACCCAAATTAGTAATAGGGTGTTCCAACATCATGCATCCGGAGATTATAGTCTTAGTGAACCGAGCTTGGCCCATAGCCCCCCATTGTATCACGGCGCGTAGACCTAAGACTGTCGCTATGCACTCCAACAGACCGCACTTTCTGGTCTCACGTCGGACGGACATAACGCAGGTCAGACCATCCACCCCTCGTTGCTCAAATCGCCTTACCATCACCGAGCACAACGTACTCGCGGCTAAATAAAAGACGCGGGTCGGTTTCCCCTTACCTGTTTGGCATAAAGCCTGGGTGTTGTCCTGGGCACACCAGTACTTGTAGTTACACCCATTGCATATCACAACATCAGAGGGTCTTTCCTGGACGTCCAATCCAGTACTTCTTGCTACTCCCTTTCGCAGGTACAACCCCATAAATATCACAAGCATCAAAGGTGTTTTCCTGGCTTATCACACCAGTACTTCATGCTACTCCTTTTCACAGGTACCACCCATGAACATCAAGCACAAAAAAGGGTATTTCCTGGACTTCCGATCTAGTACTTCCTGCTACTCCCTTTCACAGGTATAACCCAATAGCACAAGCATTACAAGGGTATTTTCCTGGACTACCACTCCAGTACTTTCTGCGATGTCCTTTCACAGGTACAACCCTTCGACTCTTAACTACACGTTTATCACGGAGTCATCTCCGGTGCATATATGCAACATCACCAGTCCAGACAAACCTGTCCAGATGGGCTTCACACAGCATGTCTATTCCGTACTCCATTTTCGGATCTATATGCCAACGTAGTGGGGATTCCACGAATCAACCCAAAGTACTCCCATAACAAGCCACCCTCTGGTGGGGGAATCATATACACATGCCAAAAAGGAAGCCTTCACATGGCTAGGAAGAAAGTCGTTACTATTGAAGACAGTTTCGGCGCCATGAGCTCCTAGCTGGCTAGAAAGAACCACAATGGATTTTCCTCCACAACGCTAGCCTCAGATCTCTTGCCGAAAACCCGTAGCACCACCGGTGGCTAGCTCCTCTTCCTCCCCCTCCTTCTTCCTCTCTTTCTCTGTCTAGGAGTTTAGAAAGATGAAGGCCAAAATGAAAATGAGAACTTCCTTCTCATCCACAACCTTAAGGAAGTAGGGAGGCACCTCAGCCCTTGGATCATAGCTGAAGAAATGGATGGCCACAATTTTGCCACAAAAGGTTATTTTTTGCCTAACACGGCCTGTGCTCAACCGACTTATCTACACGCCCATGTAACATGCCCGTGTCACGGGCCGTATCACCTGACATGCCTTCTGACACGCCCGTGTCTGTGGCTGTGTTCTTCAGGCTGTAGAAAATCGAGATCAACCCGAGAGGGACACGACCTGTGACATGCCCGTATCCCAGGCCGTGTGCCCATACACGACACTAGACATGCCCCAGCTCAACATCGTCGAGCAGAAATTCATCGACTCGCGAGGACACGCCCATGTCATAGGTCGTGTACTCTGCACTCGACAATCGTCGACCGAATTTAGTCGACTACTCGTCGATTGCTCACCCGAGAAGGACACGCCCTGGGACACGCCCTTGTCCCAGGCCGTGTCACCTAATTTTTCCTAACTCTGGAATTTGGGGTGTTAAAAACCTCCCCTCCTTAAAAAACTTTCGTCTCCGAAATTTGCATACAGGAAGGAGATCAATACACGAATTTCATTCCATAATCGTTTAGTAGAATGCGAGACACACAGTATAACAGTTACATAAAGAGCTCGGGAAATGCAACTCGCATGGTATGCTTTCGCTCCCATGTGAGTTCTTCATGACCGCAATTATCCCACCGGACTTTAACCATCCCGACCATCTTGTTTCGTAACTGTTTATTGGAGCGATCCTCGATCTGAATGGGCTGAACTTTCATCGTTAGCCCATACTCCACCGGCACACGATCATTCTTGATCACCTGAGCTGGATCGGTAATGGCAGTCCAAAGCACAGGGATGTGACACATCTCCTGGAATCCACCCAAGTTTGCCGAAAGAGCTAGCCGAGATGGAGCTTCTCCAACTCAGACCAATGTAGCGTGCACTGAAGTTTTTCAGACGTCGAATCCTGGATACGCCTTTGAAGGGTTTGATCGTCAAGTATACACAGTTGCCTACCACGAATTCCACGTTCTGGTACTTGGCATTGTAGGATTTCTCTTGACTCTCTTGGGCTATTAGTAGCCTTGCACAAATAGTGTGTATCATTGAGCTCGCTTTCTCGATGTCTTTCTGTCTATACACTCTGACTTTGCATGCTTCTATCCAGGCTAACGGTGTACAACACTTCCGACCCTATAGAGCTTCCTACGGTGTCATAACGATGCTCGTTTGGTAGCTCTTATTGTAGGCAGACTCCACCATATAAAGATAATCTTCCCATCTCGTCCCAAAGTCCAGGGCGTATATCCGGAGCAGATTTTCCATAGTCATGTTAGTTTTCTCAGTTTGGCCATCCATTTGGGGATGTAAGGCCGTACTGAACGTCAACTTTATGCCCACAGCTGATGGATTAACCTACAATCAGTTGATGTGAACCGTACCTCACACTCATTTCTGATGCTCTGAGGAACATCGTGTAGCTGTACACTTTGCTCAACATAACATTGTGCCAGACTTTTCACGGAATTGTCCTGTTTGTTTGGAAGGAAGTATGCCACGCTCGTCCACCGGTCTACAGTCACTCAGACTGAATCAGTCCCGTGTTGAGGTCTCGGCAACTCGGGCAACGAGTCCATGTTACAATCGTAGCGAAATTCCATTCTGGAATCGGCAACGAGTTCACGAAATTGCCAGGCTTCTGGCACTCCGCCGTCATCAACACACAAGTTTGGAATGTAGCTAATACGCTATCTCCGTTCATGTCCCTGAACATCTTTGTGCTCCCAGGGTGACTGGAGTACTCTGTATGCTCTTCCCTCAACTTACCCAAATTTGGGACGCACAACCGGTCCTCTTTCCGCAAAAGACCGTTGTCTCAGGAGCTTTTGCCATCTGGCCCAACTTTAGCATAGCGTTGGAGACTTTCATCCAGTTTTGTTGCTTGTCGAACCCTGTCCTCAAGGTCATGCTGTACCTCCGTCCAGTTCCAACATGCACCGGATGTAGCATTCTTGTCAAAAATGTAACAACCTCATTCGTTCATATAGTCTATACTAGAAGGTCCGGTCGGGGCCCCAAAACATATACCACAAAATAGGCGGTGAAGTTACAGAGTGATACCAGAGTTGCGCATCCGAATACATATGCATTCTAACGGAAGCCTATAACAAATAACTTGAACGCCACCCTGAATGTCCACCATATAAACAGTTCATTTATAGCAACCAGTAATGTCAGCAAATACAACATCAGGTGGCCTTATGGCCTTACAAGTCTCTTTACAACTGTGTCTTTGAACATTGGCGCGCATGCCAGCCACATATAAATAAAACACAGCATTTGCTTCACCTTCAATGGCTAGCAGCAACAACAACAACAAAAGCAGGGCCTTCAGCCTTTATGTGTTCCGCTTGGTTTTCCAGCACCTGTGCAAGGACATTCCACCCAACGGTGGAAAATAAGGCAACGGTCAGCATTCACCTGACCAATTTTATAACGACCCTACCCCTTTCCCTGGGCAGTGGCATTTCTTCCCTGCAGGCACAACATTTCACAGGCAGATATATATATTTATACATTGTGCTCTCACGCACATACATTCCATCACAACCGTCAGCCACGTGGCCCGACAGTTCGTGCTCTCAGGGCACATTCTTTGTAACGCCCCAAAATTCGAAAGAGGGATGAGCAGCGTTGAGGGCCAAGTTTGGGTCTTGGTAAGGCTCACATGGCCTAGGACACGGGCATGTCCATGGCCGTCTCATGCTCTTATTCGTCAAGAGCCTGGGAAGTCGACGATTTTCGCTCGATGAAGTGTGGAGACAGGGAACACGGCCTAGGATACGGGCGTGTCCATAGCCGTGTCATGTGGTCGACGAACTGTGCTCGACGAATTGTCGAGACAGTGAACACGGCTTGGGACACGGGCGTGTCCAAGGCCATGTCGTGCATGTTCGACGAATTTTTCTGCGAAGTCGACAAAGAGGCAGTCGACGATCGTCGAGACTTCGAACACGGCCTGAGACACGGGCGTGTCCCAGGCCGTGTCCTTCTTAGGTTATGAGTCGGGCCGTGTAAGGGGTATTGAACACATCCTGGAGCCCAGGAGCGTTCGTGTTGGACACGGGCGTGTCAACTTTGACACGGGCGTGTCAAGCACCCATGTCCTCCTCGGGTTGTGTTTGGTCCTGTGTCGATGGAGGAACACGCCCAGGCACACGGTCGTGTACTGCATGAAATGGGCGTGTCAGCTTTGACAGGGGCGTGTTCCGAGCCCGTGGCCTACTTTGGGTGCGACAATTTCGACGATGATTGGGGAACACGACCTTGGACACGGGCGCGTCACAAGCCGTGTTCGGCCCAGGTGTTTTGATTTTTTGGTCGGATCGTGTCGTTCGTTTCCTTCTTTTGGGATCTGATGGTCCAGGGTTGTCCTTACTGGGTTAAGCCCGGGAATAGGGTTTGGGAACCCTCATTCTTCATCAAGTACTCTCTTTCTAAGATCTAGAGAGAAGGGAGATCAAGGAAGGAGGTGAAGGAGAAATCTGGCTTAGTTTCCATGGCTAGGAAGAGGGGTCGGAAAGCAACGACACTACTTCTCTTGGTTTTAGGATGCATGTTTAGCATCTTTCCTTTCAAGCTTTTGGGAACCAAATCTCTCAAATGAGAGGGGTTTGTGTCGCCATGGTTCAAGAGGAACCTCTGGGTCGATTGAGTCCATCCCCGGCATAATTTTGCATTAGAAATTCGCTCCGTTAGTGGATTAGGCATGGTGGGTGAAGCCGTAGTCGCGACCGTTAGTCCGACTTGCTGATGTTGCATACGAGCTTTAAGGATTTGTAGAGATCCGTTGCGGCAAGATGTCGTTTGTGATGTTTGTGATGTTTTTGTTTTTCCCCTTTTCTCGAGTGAGTACGTGTAGCCGGAACCGAACAAGGTTAGCTCCGCAATGGCGGTAGATGGTTTCCTTGGTGGACAAGGTTAGCTCCACATTGGTGGTAGATGGTTTCCTTGGTGCGCGGGGACGTTTTAGTACAAATGACGGATTATGGTGGAAATGATTGGATTGTGATGTGCTAAGGCGTGGCTTTGTCTCCGTGGTCGGCTGGCTATCCTGTGACGTGCAAGTCATGTGTGGAGAGTGTCACGGCGAGACTAGTCCCCATCTGTAAGACTGACAAGAATGCCAAGCATGGTGCAAGCCCGGGCAATGAGGCCATGAGCGGGTGGGGTCTAGCAAGGCTTCTTAGAATTGGTCAGTGTGTTAGACGAAATCCTGACACGAGAAGTCAGAGCTTGCAGGCAAGCCCGGGTCTAAGACCATGAGCGGGTGGGGCCTTGGCGAGAGTTCCGTGTGGCGGCATGTATGCCGTTTGGGGGGAATCGCATACTCGTTTGTTTGCGGCATAATGCCAATGGGGAAATGGTGAGTACCCAGATGTTTGATGATGTGCTAGATGCATACGCGATAGGGTGCCTTGGGTGAAGCCCGAGTTTTGCATACATGTTGCATAGTAGGCCCCCTTTTCTTTATATGTTCAACAGTAGAGAACGTGCATGTTGTTTGAGACATCCAAGCCTGTTCATTAGTACTATACTTGTTTATGTATATTGTATACGAAGTGCTGACTTGCAGGTTGGAGGGGTACCCCGGGGTCCGTTAGGGGCGGCCGGGAGGAGATGTGTTTGTTACACAGTTTGAGGTCAGCCTTTGCTGACCCACGTTACAACCAAATTTTTACAGGGTAAGGATCGCAAGCAGGAGCTAGCTCACCGGCCAGAAAGGTCTAAGCCTCATGAAGTGTTACCATCTTTGCAATGGCTTTACTTTTGTGATTTTGTATGTTTGATGTTATTGTCTTCCGGCTTGCATGCCGAGGTAGCTTAGGAGTGCATATGCACTTTGATGTGTTATGTATTGTTGGATTTTTGGACTCTCTTTTGTTGTAAGGCCATAAGGTCGTTTCGAGACTCTTGTGGATGTGGATAACTTCTAGTCTTGGTTGATGTTTCCGCTGTGTTTTGCTTATGAGTTTTGAGATTTGGTAGATATATCATCTTGTAATACTAAAGCTGTGACGTCTGTATGCTGTGGGGCCCCGGCCGTACCCATATTATACGGTCATTACAGGGGAGGTGTTACAATTTGGTATCAGAGCCAGGTTAGATTCAGGGTCAGTGCGTATAGGAGTTATCCACATAAGAGTAATGCGAGACCGTGGGTGTCCTTATGTTTGAGTCTTGCAATTAGAGACTGATTCCTTATTTTCTTGCTTTTCTTAAGAGTGCAAGCAACGAGGCAGGTACGTCGAGACCAGGAGAAGATCTTTCTGCGAGCAGTGCCACTGCTTAGGGTCCTTTGGGCATCGGTGTAAACCCGGCCGACTTCTGTCTTATGCTTGCAAAAGCAATGGTGGTAGCCCAAGCTGCAGCGACAGCTCAGGTAGCAACCCATGCTACACCGGATACGGCGATGGCCATGTCGGGCAGAGATGCCAGGCGAGTAGATCCGTTGGACGAAAGAGTGGTGGTCGGACATGGAGACCGGCAAATGAAGTATTTTCTGAGCTTTCATCCTCCCACGTTCAAGGGAGTTGGCACTCTGACTGATGCGGAGGATTGGTGGGCACGGATTCAAGAGCTCATGAGGGCGGCAGAGATGCCAGAAGAGAAGAGATCTGAGTTTGCGGCTTTCATGTTGGAGGGAGATGCAAAGTTGTGGTGGGTAAGCCATAGAGGCTACCAATTTCCTGGACGCACCCCGTACATGGAAGAATTTGGGGATGCTTTCCTAAAGAAGTACATCCCTGTTTCAATAAGGTTGGCCCTTCAGACGCAATTTTTGCACTTGATGCAGCGAGATAAGACGGTGGATGCGTATGTGCAGAAGTTCACTCGTTTGGGTCGTTACGCGGGGACAACAATGGCGGACGATGGGGAGAGGGATAACCACTTCTACAAGGGCCTGAGGGAGAATCTAAGACAACCCCTCATCGCAATGAAGAGAGCTGGTTTCAATGAGCTAGTTGAGGCTGCCAGGACATTGGAGAGTGATCTAGAGCAAAGCCAACGTCATAAGGGTTTTGCGCCCAAGCAAGGAGAAGGGAAGACTTCTCAATCCCAAGGAAAGTCTGAAGGGAATATATGGAGGAAGAAGCCTCACCCATATAAGTCCGGTGAGAAAAGCAAGTGGACGTCCGGAGGGTCCCACTCTAAGGGGCCACCGACGTGCTTCTACTGTGGTAAGGTGGGGCACATCGCTCATTTTTGTAACCAAGGAGGTGCGGAGCAGGAGGCAAGGCAGGAGCAAACTGTGCGCTCCGGCCCCAGTGCCGCAGAGAAAGGGAAGATGGCGGAGTCTAACGCTTCTCGGTTCCAACCGGTGCAACCAAGAGCCTACAACCTTGGATAGCAGGAAGCAATCCGCAATCCCGATGTGGTGACAGGTATGAGGAAGTTTAAGTTTAACCATGTGCTTCTTACTTTTAGACCGTTATGATTGATGTCTATGTTTTAGGCTTTGTGTAGTTTCCGGATAGGGTATTGTTTGATACGGGAGCGTCACACTCCTTTCTTGGGGAAAGCTTCATCCGGAGGATTGGAGTTGAATCGTTTTCGGTGGATGCGGAGCTGAAGGTGCGCATGCCCAATGGGTCATTCATGACCACCGGGAAGAAAGGACGTATTTGTTGGGAGCTAAGCGGAGTTAACTTCGTGTTGATAGAAGCGGTCTTACCGTTGGTCGAGTTTGATGTGATTTTGGGAATGGACTGGCTAGCGGAGCAGCGTGCCAGCATTGATTGCCTATCCAAGGTGGTGACCCTAAGAAGCAAAGGGCAGGCGGAAGTCAAGTTTGAAGGCCTTAATGGAGTGGCATGTTCTCTGATTCCGGCCTTGCAGTTGGCGTGGGCAGTTAACCAGGGTGGAGCAGCACTTGTAGCATTATTGGAGGTTCGCCTTTCCAAGTTATCACTTTGGGAAGTGCCAGTGGTGGCAGAGTTCGAGGATGTGTTTCCTAAAGATCTTCCTGTGGCACCTCCGCGGTGGGAGATTGATTTCTCAATTGAGTTAGTGCCAGAGGCACGACCGGTGTCACGTCCTCCATTTAGGATGGCACCAAAAGAGTTGGTCGAACTCATGGTACAGTTGCAGGAACTATTGGAGCAGGGGTATATTAGACCTAGTTCTTCACCGTGGAGCGCACAGGTGTTGTTCGTAAAGAAAAAAGATGGTAGTATGCGGCTGTGCATAGACTACCGAGAGTTGAATAAACTGACTGTCAAGAATAAGTATCCGATTACTCGGATTGACGACCTGTTTGACCAGGTGGTGGGGTCGGTGGTGTATTCAAAGTTGGACTTAAAGTCAGAATGCTATCAGTTGCGAATTCGAGACGAGTACATACCCAAGACAGTGTTTGGTACGAGGTATGGTCATTTTGAGTTCTCGGTGATGTCGTTCGGGCTGACGAACGCACCATCCGTATTCATGAATTTGATGAATCGAGTATTTCGAAAATACTTGGACTCTTTTGTAGTTATCTTTATTGACGACATCTTGGTATACTCCAAGTCGGAGGTGGAGCATGAGACTCACTAGAGAGTAGTCTTGCAAGTGTTGAGGGAGAACCAGCTTTATGCAAAGTTCTCAAAGTGCGAGTTCTGGCTCGAGAAGGTGGCATTTTTATGCCATGTGATTAGTGGGGATGGGGTGGCGGCAGATCCAACAATAGTGGAGGCCATCATATATTGGCCGGTTTTGAGAACCGTGGCGGAAGTCCGAAGTTTTCTTGGACTAGCCGGGTACTATAGAAGATTCGTGGAAAATTTTTCGTGGATAGCTCTACCCCTCACATCACTAACTCGTAAGGATCAGAAGTTTGTGTGGACTCGGGAGTGCAGTCAGGCATTCGAGACACTGAAGGAAAGATTGATGACGGCCCCAATCCTAAGTCTACTGAAGGGGACTGAAGGATTTCAAATTTTCAGTGATGCATCAGGATACGGTTTAGGTTGCGTTTTGGTGCAACATGGCAGAGTAATAGCCTTTGGGTCTAGGCAGCTGAAGCCTCACGAGAGGAATTACCACGTCCATGACTTAGAGTTGGCGGCGGTAATTTTCATGTTGAAATTGTGGCGACACTATGTTTATGGTTCGAAGATGGAGATCTTCACGGATCACAAAAGCCTGAAGTATCTCCTAGATCAGAAGGACTTGAATATGTGGCAGCACAGGTGGGTCGAGTTCCTTGGAGACTATGAGGTGGCGATTCATTATACGCCAGGCAAAGCCTGTTAAAATTTTCTCAACGTGGTCAGCAAGATAGCCCAAACACCAAATTAATATCTTCGGAACTACCCAGTTCGCACGCTGAACCGCGGAAACCCAAGGACTAGAGGTTGCACCCAACAAACACAATGGAAGCACAAGAAGATCTTATTATGCATTCACTTCATTACAATCCGAGGCATACATAGCGAGACATGATTTCGCTAGTATTACAGCTGTAAACAGAAAGAACCAAAAACAAGCCGGGCGGACAGAACTCCAGTCCGCCGAGACCGCGAGGTCGCCGAGACCGCCGAGACCGCCCAAGCTATGCTGCAATCCGCCGAATACCACGGAGTCCGCCGAGACCGCGAGGTCGCGCGGACAGACCGTTATTCGCCTCCTGCTGAACCCGAACTGAGGAACTCCCCTACCCGCCTGAAGCCGGCGGACAGGTTATTGAAGCTGGGAAAGTTGAAACAGAACTGACAAGCCGCAGAGCGACCTCCTGCTGAGTCCGCAGAGACCGCACACTTCCAAGCACTGACCGAAGTCACAGCCAAGCTCCTGGCTCCTTGAAGTTATCCGCGCGACCTGCACACAGCAAACCGTCAGCCTGAAACAATCTGTGCGGACTGAAAAACACAGACCGCAGCACTCGCCCAACCCAAATTACTGTTCACTCACGTTACTTAGGTTACTGTAGATGTGCCAGGGGGGTCCTATTTATAGGCCAGGTGAGGAGTGTGGTCACCGCCCATGAGATAGCGACACCGCCCCAGCCCGCGCGAACACAAAACGACTGTCCGCTCAGTCCGCGAGGACTTAGCCAGTCACCAAGGGAAACCGCCAGGAGCAAGGCAACCAATGACGAACCCTCTCCAGTCCGCCCAAGCTAAGCGGACAAGGCACCAGCCCGCAAAGCTCCAACTGCTTCAGGACAGCACCTTCTTCAATGGCAGTCCGCACCAACCCGAGGCAGTCCGCAAGACTCACACCTCAATCCGCTACAAGTCCACGACCAAAGGCAAACAGTCAACAGTCCGCCCGGTCACAGCGGACTTGGCGGATACGGCGGACACCATGAACTTGACACCAAGTGTGACCAAGTACAAAACCATCAAGGGGCCAGTGCGAGCATGGCGGACACGAAGTCCCGTCCGCCAAACACCCTAGCACAGACCGCAACCAGTCCGCGAGCTCCTCGCACTTGTCCAATGCAGTAGCACCAAGCCGAACTCCAAACATCAGTCCGCCAACCGGTCTCCACAGCAAGACCTGCTGTAACACCTGTGCTCGACAAGGCCTCAGCCAAGCTCAAGGTCCAGTCCGCAACAGCCCCAACCGCGGACACACCAGTCCGCAAGGCTTCCCGCGAACTCGAACCAACCCGCCAACAGCACAAACTTGCACCCGCGACCACTGAGCAATGCACCAGTCCGCAAGCCTCTCTATCCGCAGATACCAGGCCGCACCAAACCGCGGACACCATGCAACAACCCGCTCAGAACACAGCCGGCTTCCACCAGACTTTTCACCAGGCCGCAACCTCAGTCCGCCCAGTCCGCCCAGTCCGCCAAAGCTGTCCGCACAGGCCGCGCGGCCTGTCCCGTCACCCACTTCCACTTCACAAATTTCAACACTCCCCCTTGAAGTGAGAAGTGGTGACCAAGCCCAGCAAGCTGCGCAAGCGTTCAAAGGGCCCCTTCGACAGCGGCTTCGTGAAGATGTCAGCAAGATTATCTTCACTCCGAACATGCCCGACCAGCAGAGATCCCTCCAACACCTTCTCCCTGATGAAATGGTGATCAATCTCTATGTGCTTGGTCCTGGCGTGACACACTGGATTGTTTACCAGTTTGAGAGCACTCTCATTGTCACCCCGGAGTAAAGTAGGCCCTTGCACTTCTTCATGAACATCCTCTATGAGTCTCCTCAACCAAACAGCTTCCCGAGCAGCCAAGGCCGAAGCCTTATACTCCGCCTCCGTGGTTGAAACCGACACCGAGTCCTGCTTCTTGCTACACCACGAGATGCTAGCTGAACCGCAAGTGAACACATAACCTGAAGTAGACCTTCGATCATCCGAATCACCGCCATAGTCAGCATCCGTGTACCCGAGCAATGCAAACTCCGCATCCCTTCCATAGAGGAGTCCCATCTCAGAAGTCACCTTGACATACTTCAGAATTCCCTTCGCCGCCACTAGATGAGATTGCCTTGGTTCAGCCATATACCGACTTACTCGGCCAACAGCATAAGCTATATCCGGCCTTGTAATCGTCAGATAGATCAAGCTCCCAACAAGAGCCCTGAACACCAAGGGATCATTAAGCACCCTTCCCTCATCTCGTCGAAGCTTCAGCCCAGATTCCAGTGGAGTAGAGCACTTCTTCCCTTCGCCCATGCCAAACCGTTTCACAATACGATCAGCATACCCTTTCTGGCTAATGAGAATCCCGCACTCCTTCCTCTCCACTTCCAGACCAAGAAAGTGATGCAACTCTCCCAAGTCTTTCATCTCGAAGCGTATAGCAAGCTCTCCCCTGAGCCTTGCTACTTCCTCCTCCGAGTTCCCAGTGATGATCATATCATCCACATACAGCAGGACCAAGACTCTTAGCTCTCCCTTCTTCTTGACGAACAAGCTAGAATCCGAGTTAGAAGCCAGGTATCCACAGAACTGCAGGTACTCTGCAATCTTCCCATACCACGCTCGAGGAGCTTGCTTCAACCCATAGAGAGCCTTCCTGAGTTTGCAGACATAGTCCGGATGCTTCTCAGAGACGAAACCAAGCGGCTGATCCATGAAGATGTCCTTGTCAATCTCTCCGTAAAGAAAGGCATTCTTCACATCGAGTTGCCACAACCTCCATCCCTTGCTAGCAGCCAAGGCGATCACCACTCTTACAGACGTCATCTTCGCAAGTGGACTGAATGTCTCCTCATAGTCTTCTCCATACTGCTGTGAGAATCCTCTAGCGACCAGGCGAGCCTTGAACCGATCAATGCTCCCATCAGCCTTCTTCTTCAACTTATACACCCACTTGCAAGTAACCGGAGTAATGCCATCAACCTTGGGCACAAGGTCCCAGGTTTCATTCTTCTTCAGAGCATCAATCTCTTCCTTCATGGCACCATCCCACTCCTTCACTCCAGTGGCCTCGTTGAAGTTTGCAGGCTCTCGCTCATCCAGAGGACCCGCAAAGAAGCAGGAGACAAAGCTCACTGCATTCCCATCACAGTACCGAGCCGGTGGCTTAACCACCCTCTTCGATCTCTGAAGACACGGCTCCTTGCTCACGGCTTCCGTTGCTTCTTCAGGCTCCACTCCTACCTGGGGCAAGCATTGAGCAGTGCTCCCCCTGCTTCCTGAGCCAGAAGGCTCAGCCTCGGAGTTCGAAGCAACAGGAGCTGCTGGTGAAACAGCAAGCTCCTCTTCCAAGCCTCCAGCAGCCTCCACCGGTGCTTCCTCAACCTTGCTACTTCCGGTAGGCTCCACCGAGCCACCTCCATATGACGTCAGCTCGTCAAAGACAACGTCTCTTGACACCACGAACTTCTTCGTCACAGGGTCCATGCACTTCCATCCCTTCTTCCGCTCATCATAGCCAACAAAGACAAGTTTCCTTGCCTTCGCATCCAGCTTTGTCCGTGAAGCATCCGGGACATGCACGTAGCAAGTTGAACCGAACACCTGAAGGTGTCCAACACTCGGCTTCTCCTTTAGCAACAGCTCAATGGGCGTCTTCATGTTGATAGGGCTGAGTGGCATCCGGTTGATAACATATGCAGCACAAGACATTCCCTCCGCCCAAAAGGACCTCGGGATATCTTTCGCATGCAGCCAGCATTTGCAGGTTTCCGTCAAATGACGGATCTTCCGCTCCGCTACCCCATTTTGTTGTGGAGTGTGAGCACATGTAAGCTCCCGTTGGATCCCGTGCTTCCTGCAGAAGTTAGAAAACTCGGAAGAGACAAACTCTCCCCCGTTATCAGTTCGAAACTTCTTAATCCGCAAGCCAAGCCGGCCTTCTACCAACTCCTTGAACTCCACGAACAAACGGAAGGCATCCGACTTCTCCTTTAAGAAGTACACCCAAGTATACCTTGAGTAGTCATCAACCAAGACAAGCATGTATTTGCTTCCACCAAGGCTGGCAGTAACAGTCGGTCCCATCAGGTCGCCATGAATACACTCCAATGGTTTCTTGCTCCTTGTTTGAGATTTATCAAACGGAAGGCGATGTGCCTTACCGTATTGACAGCCCGCACAAACATGCCCATCACCAAAGGAGGACAACATCGGCAACCCCCTCACCAGACTTCTACTCGCCATTGCCTTCAGCTTGTCCATGCCAACATGCCCCAGCCTCTCATGCCAGATAGCCGCACTATCATTGGCCCTCATCTTATCAACATAGGCACTGGTGGAAAGAACAAACAAGTTCTTCACCCTCCTCCCAACATGAGCAACATCAGCCTTTACCGCTGATACGTTGCGAAGGAACCTCACGTCTGTTGGCCCAAACAGAACGTGATACCCAGCGTCCACCGCGTTGGTCACCGAGAAGAGGTTCTTCTTCATGCCCGGCACGTAATACACACTCCTTAACGTGAGTGGCCCCTGATCACTACCCAAAGACACGACCCCCTCCTTCTCTACTGCATAAACAGTATTATCAGCAGTGATAATAGCTTCATTACCTGAGTAAGCCTGCATGGAGGTGAACTTTGACTTGTCTCCGGTGAGGTGATGACCACACCCGGAGTCGACGATCCACTCGCTGTTGAAGTCCTCAGCAGTTAAGGCCCGGACACAAGTGCCCGTCATGAAGGTTCCTCCCCATTCTGCTTCTTCACTTCGTGAGCAAGCTTCCTCCTTTCCCGCAGCATGCCCAGGCTGCAGTTTGACCTTGCAGTCCCGCTTGAAGTGCCCACGCTGATGACACCGGTAGCACTTCAGATTCTTCTTCCAGTCCTTAGGAGCATTGCTCCTCTCCGGCGGATATGAAGTTGAAGTCTCCTTCTCAACAGCGGCCTGCACCTTCTTCTTCTTCTTCCCTTCCCATCCCTTCTTCTTGCCTGAGAAGAGAGCCTCACTGCCTTCCTGATTCAGATTCACTCCAGCCATCTGCCTTGCTAAGCTCTCCTGCGAGGCAAGCAGATTCTCCAGCTCCAGCAGAGACGGCTGAGTAGCCCACCCTTGAACAGACGTAACAAAGGCCACATACTCCTTCCGCAAGCCGCGGAAAATGTGCCTTTTCATCTTTGCCTCAGAGATAGGCTCATCAGGATCCAGCGCCGACAGCTCAGCACACAAGCTCTTCATCTTTAAGAAGTACCTGGAGATGGAAAGGTCTCCCTGAGTTGCCCTGGCCAACTCATTCTCCAGGAACTGAAGCCGCGCCACATTCTTCCTATTGAACAACTCATCAATGGTCGTCCAAATATCAGCAGCCGACTCACATCCAATGATGTGATCAAACAGTTCCGGAGAGACGGCTCTTTTTAGAACGAACTCTGCCTTAGCATTAGTTCTTCTCCAGAGCCTCACCTGTTCAGCAGTACCGAAAGCAGCTGTTACTTCCTGTCTGTCGTCTCCACCGACAACTTCCCACAGCTCCTCGCCCAGAAGATAACTCTTCATGCACGACTTCCACTTTTTATAGTTAGTCGGCGTTAAGAGTTCAATGCCCAGACCTCTTGCTAAGCTTCCTTCCATTGCAATCACCTGTTGGTACCCTTCAGCAGCCCTGAGCAACAACACAGGTTGATCACCACTCAATCACTGAGTAACAACACTGGCTGACCTCCGCTCACGCAACTGAACCTCCAACCTCAGTAACCTCCCTCTGATACCATGTTAAAATTTTCTCAACGTGGTCAGCAAGATAGCCCAAACACCAAATTAATATCTTCGGAACTACCCAGTTCGCACGCTGAACCGCGGAAACCCAAGGACTAGAGGTTGCACCCAACAAACACAATGGAAGCACAAGAAGATCTTATTATGCATTCACTTCATTACAATCCGAGGCATACATAGCGAGACATGATTTCGCTAGTATTACAGCTGTAAACAGAAAGAACCAAAAACAAGCCGGGCGGACAGAACTCCAGTCCGCCGAGACCGCGAGGTCGCCGAGACCGCCGAGACCGCCCAAGCTATGCTGCAATCCGCCGAATACCACGGAGTCCACCGAGACCGCGAGGTCGCGCGGACAGACCGTTATTCGCCTCCTGCTGAACCCGAACTGAGGAACTCCCCTACCCGCCTGAAGCCGGCGGACAGGTTATTGAAGCTGGGAAAGTTGAAACAGAACTGACAAGCCGCAGAGCGACCTCCTGCTGAGTCCGCAGAGACCGCACACTTCCAAGCACTGACCGAAGTCACAGCCAAGCTCCTGGCTCCTTGAAGTTATCCGCGCGACCTGCACACAGCAAACCGTCAGCCTGAAACAATCCGTGCGGACTGAAAAACACAGACCGCAGCACTCGCCCAACCCAAATTACTGTTCACTCACGTTACTTAGGTTACTGTAGATGTGCCAGGGGGGTCCTATTTATAGGCCATGTGAGGAGTGTGGTCACCGCCCATGAGATAGCGACACCGCCCCAGCCCGCGCGAACACAAAACGACTGTCCGCTCAGTCCGCGAGGACTTAGCCAGTCACCAAGGGAAACCGCCAGGAGCAAGGCAACCAATGACGAACCCTCTCCAGTCCGCCCAAGCTAAGCGGACAAGGCACCAGCCCGCAAAGCTCCAACTGCTTCAGGACAGCACCTTCTTCAATGGCAGTCCGCACCAACCCGAGGCAGTCCGCAAGACTCACACCTCAATCCGCTACAAGTCCACGACCAAAGGCAAACAGTCAACAGTCCGCCCGGTCACAGCGGACTTGGCGGATACGGCGGACACCATGAACTTGACACCAAGTGTGACCAAGTCCAAAACCATCAAGGGGCCAGTGCGAGCATGGCGGACACGAAGTCCCGTCCGCCAAACACCCTAGCACAGACCGCAACCAGTCCGCGAGCTCCTCGCACTTGTCCAATGCAGTAGCACCAAGCCGAACTCCAAACATCAGTCCGCCAACCGGTCTCCACAGCAAGACCTGCTGTAACACCTGTGCTCGACAAGGCCTCAGCCAAGCTCAAGGTCCAGTCCGCAACAGCCCCAACCGCGGACACACCAGTCCGCAAGGCTTCCCGCGAACTCGAACCAACCCGCCAACAGCACAAACTTGCACCCGCGACCACTGAGCAATGCACCAGTCCGCAAGCCTCTCTATCCGCAGATACCAGGCCGCACCAAACCGCGGACACCATGCAACAACCCGCTCAGAACACAGCCGGCTTCCACCAGACTTTTCACCAGGCCGCAACCTCAGTCCGCCCAGTCCGCCCAGTCCGCCAAAGCTGTCCGCACAGGCCGCGCGGCCTGTCCCGTCACCCACTTCCACTTCACAAATTTCAACAAAGCCAATGTGGTGGCAGATGCCTTGAGTAGGAAATACTCACGGCAAGGGAATTGGATTGACGCTCATGATGAGCGGTTGGTGCGGGACTGGGAGTCCCTCGGCTTGGAGTGAGTAGCAAGGGGCGAGTCTGTCGTGGCTCGGTTGAATTGGATTGAAATAAAGAATGACTTGTCCGATCGTATTCGGGAAGTGACTCGTTTGGATGTGGAGTTTCAGCCATTCGTGGTGGAAGCTCAAAAAGGCGAGAGCAGCGCCTGGGAGATGATCGACAGGATTCTAAGAAAGGACGGAAGGATTTGTGTAACGCAGTTCTGCAAGCTCCGTGAGGAGTTGATGTTTAAGGCTCACTTCACAAAGTACTCCATTCATCCGGGCAGTACAAAGATGTACTTGGATATGAAGAAATCCTTTTGGTGGTCTGGAGAGAAGCGGGACGTAGCTTTGTACGTGAATCGATGTCAAACTTGTGCCTTGGTGAATGATACAGTGACCCAGAGCCGACCCGCTCTGTCAACCAGGCCTCGCACCTGGCCTAGCCAGAGGCCCACGTCCGGCGGCCCACTGTCGGGCTGCAGCCCAAGCCCCCCACCCATGACTGCACCCATTCTCAGTGCGGCGGGATGTTGAGGCAAGGTCTCGAACCCAGCCCCCTTGATAAAGAGCTTTCCTAACAGCTCTCATCACCAACTGAGCTGCAACTCAGTTGGTGATGAGAGCTGTTAGGAAAGCTCTTTATCAAGGGGGCTGGGTTCGAGACCTTGCCTCAACATCCCGCCGTGCTAAGAATAGGTGCGGTCATGGGTGGGGTGCTTGGGCTGCAGCCCGGCAGTGGGCCACCGGATGTGGGCCTCTGGCTAGGCCAGGTGAGAGGTCTGGTCGACAGAGCGGGTCGGCTCTGGGTCACTACAACACAAAAGTGCAACTCAGTTGGTGATGAGAGCTGTTAGGAAAGCTCTTTATCAAGGGGGCTTGGTTCGAGACCGTTCCTCAACATCCCTCCGCGCTGAGAATAGGTGCGGTCATGGGTGGGGTGCTTGGGTATCAGCCCGGCAGTGGACCGCCGGACGTGGGCCTCTGGCTAGGCCAGGTGCGAGGTATAGTAGACAGAGCGGGTCGAATCTGGGTCACTGCATCAGTGAAGGCCGAGTGTCAGAAGCCGGGCGGGTTCCTGAAGCCTCTTCCAATCCCCGAGTGGAAATTCGATGACATCTCCATGGATTTTGTGCATGGGTTACATAGATCGCAGCAGGGTAATGGCTCGATTTGGGTGATTGTGGATCGCTTAAACAAAGTGGCTCACTTCATCCCAAACTGGAAGGAGGACAACATGGAGAAGCTGGTGGAGTTGTATGTTCGCAACATTGTGCAACTACATGGGATTCCTAAAAGTATAATCAGCGATCGTGACGGACGTTTCACATCCAAGGACTGGAGGTTTGTTCAGAAGAGTCTGGGCACGAAGTTAAAGTTCAGTACGGCTTTCTATCCTCAAACTGACAGGCAAACCAAAAGAACCAACCGTACTATGGAGGATATGCCGAGGATGTGTGTTCTTGACTTCGGCAAGAAATGGGAGGACCACCTCTTCATGGTGGAGTTCGCGTATAACAATAGTCACCAAGCATGTATAAAGATGGCTCCATACGAAGCTTTCTATGGGAGGCGGTGTCGAACACCGATGTCGTGGACAGAGGCGGGAGACACCAAACTATTGGGAAAATAAGTGGTAGCTGATGCTTGTGAGTTGGTACGGACCATTCAAGAGCGCATGAAGGTGGCTCAAGATTAACAAGCAAAATATTTTAATGCTCGGCACAGGAAATTGGAGTTCGCAGTAGGCGATTGGGTCTATTTAAAGATCAAGTCGTTCAAAGGCGTTTCATGGATTCACCAACTCAAGAAGTTGAGTCCAAGGTTTTTGGGACCTTTCGAGGTGGTTGAAGGAGTGGGAGAAGCAGCGTACCGATTGGCGTTGTCTGCAGAGCTGAGAGGATTACACGACGTCTTCCATGTCTCCGTCTTGAGGAAAGCCTTGGTAGAGGATAGTGTGGTGATCGAATCGGCATCGGTGCCGATAGAGGAAGACTTTAGGACACGAGTTCGTCCAATTGCTATCGAGGATTCAGAAATTCGGCAGTTGCAGAACAAAAAGATCAAACTTGTAAAAGTCCGATGGGACAACTACGGCCGAGTGGAGATCTCTTGGGAGCGAGAACAAACCATGCTGGAGGAGTATCCAGAGTTTTTTCTTTCAGGCACCATTTAAGTTTTTTGTACCCTTTATTTTTTTTCTTGCTTGTTGTAATTTCGGGACAAAATTCTTTTAAGGGGGAGAGAGTTGTAACACCCCAAAATTCGAAAGAGGGACGAGCAACGTCGAGGGCCAAGTTTGGGTCTTGGTAAGGGTCACACGGCCTAGGACACGGGCGTGTCTATGTCCATGGTGTGCTCTCATTCGTCGAGATCCTGGGAAGTCGACGATTTTCGATCGACAAAGTGTCGAGACAGGGAACACGGCCTACGATACGGGCGTGTCCATGGCCGTGTCGTGTGGTCGACAAACTGTGCTCGACGAATTATCGAGACAGTGAACACGGCTTGGGACACGGGCGTGTCCAAGGCCGTGTCGTGCGTGTTCGAAGAAATTTTCCGCGACGTCGACGAAGAGGCAGTCGACGATCGTCGGGACTTCGAACACGGGCATGTCCAAGGCTGTGTCCTTCTCGGGTTGTGAGTCGGGCCGTGTAAGGGGGATTGAACACGGCCTGGAGCCCAGGCATGTTCGTGTTGGACACGGGCATGTCAACTTTGACACGGGCGTGTCAAGCACCCATGTCCTCCTCGGGTTGAGTTTGGTCCTGTGTCGATGGATAAACACGTCCGGGCACACGGGCGTGTACTGCATGACACCGGTGTGTCAGCTTTGACACGGGCGAGTTCCGAACCCGTGTCCTGCTTTGGGTGCGACGGTTTCGGCGACGATTGGGGCACACGGCCTTGGACACGGGCATGTCACAAGCCGTGTTCGGCCCAGGTGTTTTGATTTTCTGGTCGTATCGTGGTCGTTCGTTTCCTTCTTTTGGGATCTGATGGTCCAGGGTTGTCCTTGCTAGGTTAAGTCTGGGAATAGGGTTTGGGAACCCTCATTCTTCATCAAGTACTCTCTTTCTAAGATCTAGAGAGAAGGGAAAGCAAGGAAGGAGGTGAAGGAGAAATCCGGCTTAGTTTCCATGGCTAGGAAGAGGGGTCGGAAGGTAACGACACTTCTTCTCTTGGTTTTAGGATGCATGTTTAGCATCTTTCCTTTCAAGCTTTTGGGCACCAAATCTCTCAAATGAGAGGGGTTTGTTTCGCCATGGTTCAAGAGGAACCTCCGGGTCGATTGAGTTCATCCACAGCATGATTTTGCATTAGAAACCTTCTCCGTTAGTGGATTAGGCATGGTGGGTGAAGCCGTAGTCGCGACCGTTAGTCCGACTCGGTGATGTTGCATACGAGCTTTAAGGATTTGTAGAGATCTGTTGCGGCAAGATGCCTTTTGTGAAATTTGTGATGTTTGTGTTTTTCCCCTTTTCTCGAGTGAGTACGTGTAGCCGGAACCGGAGAAGGTTAGCTCCACAATGGCGGTAGATTGTTTCCTTGGTGGACAAGGTTAGCTCCGTATTGGCGGTAGATGATTTTCTTGGTGCGCGGGGACATTGCAGTACAAATGAGGGATTAGGGTGTAAATGATTGGATTGTGATGTGCTAAGGCGTGGCTTTGTCTCCTTGGTCGGCTGGCTATCATGTGACGTGCAAGTCATGTGTGGAGATTGTCTCGGCAAGACTAGTCCCCTTCTGTGAGACTGACGAGAACGTCAAGCATGGGGCAAGCCCGGGCAATGAGGCCATGAGCAGGTGGGGTCTAGCAAGGCTTCTTAGAATTGGTCAGTGTGTTAGACGGAATCCTGACACGAGATGTCAGAGCTTGCAGGCAAGCCCGGGTCTAAGACCATGAGCGGGTGGGGCCTTGGCGAGAGTTCCGTGTGGCGGCTTGTATGTTGTTTGGGGGGAATCGCATACCCCTTTGTTTGCGGCTTAATTCCAATGGGGAAATGGTGAGTACCCAGATGTTTGATGATGTGCTAGATGCATACGCGATAGGGTGCCTTGGGTGAAGCTCCGGATTTGCATACATGTTGCATAGTAGGCCCCCTTTTCTTTATATGCTCAATAGTAGAGAACGTGCATGTTGTTTGAGACATTCAAGCCTGTTCATTAGTACTATACTTATTTATGTATATTGTATACGAAGTGCTGACTTGCAGGTTGGAGGGGTACCCCGGGGTCCATTAGGAGAGGCCGGGAGGAGATGTGTTTGTTACACAGTTTGAGGTCAGCCTTTGCTGACCCACGTTACAACCAAATTTTTACAGGGCAAGGATTGCAAACAGGAGCTAGCTCACCGGCCAGAAATGCCTAAGCCTCATGAAGTGTTACCATCTTTGCAATGGCTTTACTTTTGTGATTTTGTATGTTTGATGTTATTGTCTTCCGGCTTGCATGCCGAGGTAGCTTTGGAGTGCCTATACACTTTGATGTGTTATGTATTGTTGAAGTTTTGGACTTTCTTTTGTTGTAAGGCCATAAGGCCGTTTCGAGACTCTTGTGGATGTGGATAACTTCTAGTCTTGGTTGATGTTTCCGCTGTGTTTTGCTTATGAGTTTTGAGATTCGGTAGAAATATCATCTTATAATACTAAAGCTGTGACGTCTGTATGTTGTGGGGCCCCGGCCAGACCCATATTATATGGTCATTACAGGGGAGGTGTTACATTCTTGGTGTACCGGCAAACCAGTTACCCACCACTGTATCAGGGTCGCGACCCAACAGAAAAACATTGAGCATTTACTCCATGTCGTGCAGCCAGAGATTATAGTCTTAGTGAACCGGGCTTGGCCCGTAGCCCGCCATTGTATCACGGCGCGTAGGCCTAAGACTCTCGCTATGCGCTCCAACAGACCGCACTTTCTGGTCTCACGTCGGAAGAAAATAATGCAGGTCGGACATAACGCATGTCGGATCATCCACCCCCCATTGCACAAATCGCCTTGCCATCACCGAGCACAGTGTACTCGCGGCTAAATAAAAGGTGCGGGTCGGTTTCACCTTACCTGTTTGGCATAAAGCCTGGGTGTTTTCCTGGGCACACCAGTACTTGCATTTCCACCCATTGCGTATCACAACATCAGAGGGTCTTTCCTGGAAGTCCAATCCAGTACTTCCTACTACTCCCTTTCACAGGTACAACCCCAAAAATATCACAATCATCAAAGGTGTTTTCCTGGCTTACCATGCCAGTACTTCCTGCTACTCCTTTTCACAGGTACCACCCATGAACATCAAGCATACAAAAGGGTATTTCATTTACTTCCGATCTAGTACTTCCTGCTACTCCCTTTCACAGGTATAACCCAATAGCACAAGCATCACAAGGGTATTTTCCTGGACTATCACTCCAGTTCTTCCTGCGACGTCCTTTCACAGGTGCAACCCTTCGACTCCTAACTACACGTTTATCACGGAATCTTCTCCGGTGCGTATATGCAACATCACCAATCCAGACCAACCTGTCCAGATGGGCTTCACACAGCATGCCTATTCCGTACTCCATTTCCGGATCTATATGCCAACTTAGTGGGGATTCCACGAATCAACCCAAAGGACTCCCATAACAAGCCACCCTCTGGTGGGGGAATCATATGCACATGCCAAAAAGGAAGCCTTCACATGGCTAGGAAGAAAATTTGTTACCCTTGAAGACCGTTTCAGCGCCATGAGCTCCTAGCTGGCTGGAAAGAACCACAACGGCTTTTCCTCCACAATGTTAGCCTCAGATCTCTTGCCGAAACCCCGTAGCACCACCGGTGGCTAGCTCCTCTTCCTCCTTCTCCTTCTTCCTCTCTTTCTCTCTCTAGGAGTTTAGAAAGATGAAGGCTAAAATGAAAATGAGAACTTCCTTCTCATCCACGACCTTAAGGAAGTAGGGAGGCACCTTAGCCCTTGGATCACAGCTGAAGAAATGGACGGCCATGATTTTTCCACAAAAGGCTATTTTTTGTTTGACACGGCCTGTGACACGCCCGTGTCACAGGCCGTGTAACTCAAGCGGTGCTCAACCGACTTATCTACACGCCCATGTGACACGCCCATGTCACGGGCCGTGTCACCTGACACGGCCTCCGACACGCCCGTGTTTGTGGCTGTGTTCTTCAGGCTGTAGAAAATCAAGATCAACCCGAGAGGGACACGGACTGTTACGCGCCCGTGTCCCAGGCCGTGTGCCCATACAGGGCACTAAACACGCCCCAGCTCCACTTCATCGAGCTGAAATTCGTCGACTCGCGAGGACACTCCCGTGTCACAGGCCGTATACTCTACACTCGACAATCGTCGACCAAATTTAGTCGACCACTCGTCGACTGCTCACCCGAGAAGGACACGCCCTGGGACACGCCCGTGTCCCAGGCCGTGTCACTCAATTTTTCCTAACTCTGGAATTTGGGGTGTTATAGGGGCACTGCCCCGCACCCCGTTAGGGGCTCTGCCCCTAAGACCACCACCAGGGGCACAGCCCCTTGGAACCCTTCTAGGAGCGCTTGTGTTTTCGTTCTGATATCTTTGTTACTCCTTAACAGTGACCGTCACTCTTGTTGGTTTGTGAAACCAAGTATGTGTTAGATTTTGAATCTCATATAAAGTGATGAGCTTGTCTAATGTGTAAGTGGAGTTGCTGTTTCTCATGACCAGTGCATGTAAATCTGAGAATTTAGAAGTGTTCTAGATGTTCATATTTATACCAGTTCATAAAGTGTTGATGATTTCCTTGTGCACATCTGGGATGCATTTGGATTATGATTGTTGTTGAATTTATTTTATGCAGTGCACATTGGTTAATTATTAACCATGATTAAGTGTTAATAAACTGTTTAAAAATCTCTTAAGTAATATTAAGTATTTGGATGTCTTTCGATGGCTGACACTCTTCCTGCCTCGATTGATGGAGTGTGTGCTTGCCAAAGCAAGGTGCATTAATCTATCTTGGTAAGGATGTGAGTGGATAATTGTGATATCACACTGTCGACATCGAGTCAAACTTAACTGGGTCACCTCAAATGTTGAGTGCCCAGAGGCATAGGGTTGGCATGCACCATATGATGGATGCGAATAAAGAGTTATTCACCAGTCATACAGGAATTGCATTGTGATGCAATTGGTAAGAGTTGCCTACCTAAATAGCTGCATTGTGAGAGAAAAATCCAAAGCTGACTCATAGTGTTAGTAAAATATGGATCTTGTCCACTAAGAGGGTAACTTGCATATACTCTCCGAATTGATATCGAGGGTTATCAGTTTGATAAAAATAATGTGAGTTATTTTGATTAAAGTCCTAATTGAAAGATAAATTATATTTTTGAAATGTAGTACTGATGTTTCTCTACTATGTTTTTGTAGAATTTCCATGGCTAGTGGTTCCCACTCCACCCTGTCCCTCAGAGCCATCCCTGAGAAGGAAAACTGAGTGGGACTAATTATTTGGACTGGTACAGGAGCTTGAGAATTGTTCTCAAGCAAGAGCGCAAACTCTATATTTTGGAAGAGGAATCCCCTGAAGAGCCTGTCGAGAATGCGTTTCGTGCTGATAAGGATGCTTATAAGAAGTATCTTGATGACTCCTTAGACATTGAATGTCTCATGTTGGCAACCATGAACTCTGAGCTCCAAAAGCAACATGAGAACATGGGTTGAAGGGAAATTGACGAGCATCTCAAGAAACGGTTTCAAGGGCAAGCTCGTTAAGAGAGATTTGACGTCACTAAGGCATTGTTCCAGTGTAAGATTGGAGCTCGGGACTAGTAGGGACTCACGTACTCAAGATGATTGGGTATATAGAGAATCTTGAGAGACTAGGCTTCCCTCTAGGCCAAGAGTTAGCCGCATACCTGATCTTGCAATCGTTGTCAGATGGTTATGAGCAGTTTGTCTTAAACTATAACATGAATGAAATAGACAAGACACTTCCCGCGCTCCTAGGCAAGTTGATAACTGCCGAGATCAATATGAAGAAGGCTAAGCCTACTAGCCCCATACTGATGGTGCATAAAGGCAAGGGCAAGGACAATGGCTTTAAGAAGAAAAATGTTGGACCTAAGTCTGCTCTGGAGCCCAAATCTTCAGCACTGAAGCAGAAAGGCTCTGCGAAAGAAGGGAAATGCCACCATTGTGGCAAGGCCGGGTATTGGAGGAGGAACTGACCATCGTACATTGAGGGTATGCAAAAGATAAGGGGAGGTATGACTTCCGCTTCAAGTATATATGTTATAGAGATAAACCTTTCTGCTCCTTCATCCTGGGTATTAGATACCGGATGTGGTTCTCACATTTGTATAAATATGCAGGAACTCGGAAGGAGAAGATTGCTGAGTAAAGGGGAGGTGGACTTGCTTGTTGGTAATGGAGAAAGAGTTGTTGATGTTGTCGTAGGAGTTTACCGTCTTTCTTTACCCTGTGGGCTTGTAATAGAACTAGATAACTGTTATTATATTCCTTCCATAACTATAAACATTATATCAATTTCATTCTTAGACATGGTTGGATTTTCTTTTATTATTAAGAACAATTGTTGTTTTATATTTAAGAATGATGTTTATTATGGTATAGCCCAGATGTTTAATGGTTTATATATTTTGAACTTAGACCATCAGATCTATAATATAGAAAATACTAAAATACTAAAAACAAATGACTCGAACCCGACGTACCTTTGGCATTGTCGTTTGGGCCATATAAATGAGAAACACATATCCAAGCTCCATAGAGATGGACTACTGTACTCATTTGATTATGAATCATTTGAGAGATGTGAGTCTTGTTTGTTAGGCAAGATGACTAAGGTCCCTTTCACTGGTTTTAATGAGAGGGCTGATGATCTCCTGGGTATAGTACATAATGATGTATGTGGACCCATGAGTTCTATGGCTAGAGGTGGGTATTTCTACTTTGTTACATTTAATGATGATCTCAATAGATACGGATATGTGTATCTTATGAAGTGCAAATCTGAAACCTTTGAAAAGTTCAAAGAGTTTAAGAATGAAGTAAAGAACCAATTGGGTAAGAAGGTTAAAGCACTCTGATCTGATCGAGGTGACGAATACCTAAGTCATGAGTTTCGTGATCATCTGAAAGAGTGTGGTATTGTATCACAACTCACTCCACCTACAAAACCGCAGCATAATGGTGTGTCTGAACGGAGGAATTGTACTCTGTTAGACATGGTACAGTCGATGATGAGTCATGCAGATCTGCCTATTTCCTATTGTGGTTTTGCTCTAGAAACTATTGCTTTTACACTAAATTGTGCTCCAACGAAAGCTTTTCTATAGACACCATATGAGATATGGACTGGGAAGCGTCCTAGTATGTCGTTCATTAAGGTTTGGGGCTGTGAAGCATACGTACGACATCAAATGCCTGACAAGCTGGAGCTCAAATCAGATAATTGTTATCTTGTGGGGTATCCAAAGGAAACTACAGGGTATTATTTATACCTACCATCTAAGGGAAAAGTGTTTGTCGCAAGGACTAGTGTCTTTTAAGAGAAAGAGTTCTTAAGTAGAAAGACAGCCAGGGTGGAGCTTGAAATTCAAGAACCACAACTGTGAATGAACTGGAATTGGAACCTGAGCTAGGATTACAAGTTGTTGTAGCTAGAGAACCTACTCATGAAACACAAGTTCCACGTAGATCTGGTAGACCAAAGTTTGAGCCTGAGAGATATGGATTTCTTGTGTCTCAAATAGGTAATATGTTGCTTATGGATCATAGTGATGAGCCTGCAACCTACCAAGAGGCTATGAGTGGACCAGACTCCAAGAAGTGGCTTGAGGCCATGAAATTTGAAATGGTCTCCATGTATGAAAGCCAAGTTTGGACCTTGGTGGAACCACCTGAAGGGGTACGACCCATAGAGTGCAAGTGGGTCTTCAAGAAGAAGACTGACATGGATGGGAATGTATAGACATTCAAAGGAAGACTTATGGCTAAGGGGTTCAAGTAAATTCATAGTATTGACAATGATGAGACCTTTTCCCTTGTTATCATGGTTAAGTCCATCAGAATTCTGCTTGTTATTGCTGCGTATTATGACTACGAGATCTGGCAGATGGATGTCAAAACGGCTTTCCTAAATGGGAACCTCCTTGAGGAAATGTATATGACACAACCCGAGGGTTTTGTTTCTTCAGGTGAAGCCACTAAAATATGCAAGTTGCAGAGATCCATTTATGGATTAAAATAAGCTTCTTGAAGTTGGAATCTTCGTTTTAATGAAAAGAACAAAGAGTTTGGTTTTATCAAGAATGAGGATGAACTGTGTGTTTACAAGAGGATTAGTGGGAGCATCGTTGTCTTTCTGATATTGTATGTAGATGACATACTGCTTATCGGGAATGAAAAATTGACCCTACAAGTTGTTAAGAACAACCTAGGGAACTGCTTTTCTATGAAAAACTTGGGTGAAGCAACTTATATACTTGGTATTAAGATCTATAGAGATAGATCGAAGAAGTTGATGGATTTGACCCAAAGTACATACATTGATAAGGTGTTGAAGCGGTTCAACATGCTTGTGTCCACGAAAGGATTCTTACCCATGTCTCATGGTGTGAGTCTCTCTAAAGACCAGTGTCCTAATTCTTGTGAAGATAAGGAACACATGAAGTTGATTCTATATGCTTCGGCAATTTGGTCAATCATGTATACAATGATATATACTCGACCCGATGTCTCTTATGCTTTGAGCATGACTAGCAGGTATCAGTCTGATCATGGTGAAAGTCACTGGATTGCCATTAAGAATATCCTTAAGTACTTGTGAAGGACTAAGGATATGTTCTTGGTATTTGGTGGGGAGTAAGAGCTCGTTGTAAGAGGTTACACAGATGATAGCTTCCAAACTGATAGGGACGACTCAAAGTCTCAGTCAGGTTTTGTATTTTGCCTTAATGGAAGTGCTGTTAGCTGGAGAGTTCCAAGCAGGAGACAGTTGTTGATTCTACAACTAAGGCCGAGTATATCGCCGCTGCAAATGCAGCGAAGGATGCTGTATGGATTAGGAAATTCATCGACGAGTTAGATGTATTTCCTAGTATTGTTCGTCCCGTAGATCTTTATTGTGACAACAATAGTGCAATTGCACTTGCTTCGGAACTTAGATCTCATCAGCGCTCCAAGAACATACTTTGGTGGTTCCATCTTATTCGAGAGATTGTCGATCGAGAAGATGTGAGCATTAACAGAGTGCCGACTGAAGAAAATATTGCGGATCCACTGACAAAGCCTCTAGTGCAGAAAAAGCATGATGGTCATGTTAGGTCTATAGGTATATGATACGTTAATGATCAGACCTAGTGTGAGTCTTGTGGATTGTATGTTTGTTGGCTGTAATAATTCATTTGATGAATATAGTACTGTATACATTTCATTTATATATTTTGGCAAGTTCTTTTATTTTGTAAGTTTATTTCTATTATGATAGAGTAATTTAAACATAATAAATGCTCTTATAATGTTTGCTTCCATAGGAGTCAGGTGGTGACTTGAATGTGAATACCGATGTTTTAGAAGCTTCATTCTTAAATGGTCCCTGGTCGAGTATCATCTTAGAAGCTAAGGGAGATGATGACACACTGAGACTGGCATGTGTGTTGACTGATGACCGGTTCTCACAAGTCATGATATTGTGATATCAAGTCATCACATGGGTACTTATTAGTGAACAAGTTGTACTGGGCAGACCCACCATGAGAATACTTAAGAGATTGTTATATGAACGTGTCACGAGTATGGCTCAAGTGGAAATGGTGTTTTTGGTCCTTTGACCTGATGTCACAGCATTCATCGAGTGAGGAAGATCGCGCTTTGATGTTATCAAAAGTCCAGTCTTGAGAAAGTTAGATGATAAAAGTATTTATTGTGTACGTTACGAATCATTTGGGTGTTTGCGTGTGAGCAAAGATGAGATTTGTCCTCCTATATGACAGGAGTTGCATCCATGGGCCCCTTGATGGAATGGGACTGAGAAATGCATGACTATGCTTAGTTGAGTCAATATATGATATTGAGCTCACCAAATTTCTGGAAGTCCATTCTAAATCAGGAAACTAGTATTGAATGATTATGAGGGTGACACGGTCTATACCTGTAGTTCTATCCGGATGCAAGGGACGAAGGGACATGACAACACTGATACATTGGTCACAATGGCTTTTGAGTTCTAAGATTTTATTGCTTGGGGATCAAAGATGCATTGCTAGATGTCGCTCATTGTTTGTGAAGCTTTTGTTTGATAATTTCAAGATCAAGTGGGAGATTGTTGGTACTACCATGATGATCTGGAAATGATCAAGCATGTAGTCTCACTGCCAACGCAGTATGAGCCTATAGGGTCGCACATAAGAGCTTTGGAGAAGTTAGAAAGGTTTGTGTTGGCCTTGCTCATATGTGATATGAGTGAAGGACAAAGCCTATGACATTCTGGATGTGGAGGAATTTCATTCTAGGACATGTATTATGAATATGGGTCATCAGGTGAGTGATCAGAAGAAAGCTAAGGGAAATTTGTCGAGTATAGATGTGAGGTTTCGATGAATGGTCTAGATTCGTCGAGTATTGTCGTGATATCTCAAAGCCTCCATATTAGATTCATCGACTATCGTCGAGGCAACTCAACACTTCGTCGAGTATCGTCGAGACATCTTAACGCTTCTATCTTTGATTCGTCGAGTATCATCACGACAGATTCGACGAGTTAGATATCGATTCGTCGTATATTGCCTTAATACCTTGATGATTTGCACTATGTCATTTCGTCGAATATTCACATGTTAACTCGACAAATAGTTTATATTCGTCAAATATCAATGTGATATTCGACGATTAGTCTATATTTTGTCGAATATCAATGTGATACTAGACGAATCCTGTTTCGACCGGTTTATTTATTTTAAGTCTGATTCGGTGGGTTTGCTGGCATTGATTGGTCTGGTTCAACGTATATATAGGATATGTACTGTTGAACTGACAAGTAACTATTCATTCACGGCCTAATCAAGCGACGGCATCTTCCTCCCGACGACGGAAGTGTTTCACTAAGTCACGAAAGCCTCTCGCTGTCACTGATCGCGGACCGTACACCATCGCCGGAAAAAGTTTCCTGTGCGTCGGGTTTGTCACCGCCGCCTCTCCTTGAACGGATCTAGTAGTGTGTGGATACGTTGAGGGCAAACCTAGTTCTGACCTAGATTTTGTGCGACAAGAGTCTAGGGTTCTTTGTACTTGTGTGGATATTCGTAGAGGCGTGGATATTATTCTACGCTCGGAACTCCAGCGGTTGCAGTTCGTTGGACTTCATCGGAGCACCTTGGTTGAGTATTGACTCAATCCCTCAAAGGTATAAATTTATTTATAGCCGTTTTACTTCTTGATTGATGTTTATCGTAAGATCCGAACTCTTTTGGGTTTTCTTATTCTCATTTCTACTGCGTGCATAAGTGTTGTGTCATCCTAGCAAAACCCAACAGATCTCTCGGTTAGGAGGTTGAGATAGAATCAAGTTAGAACTAGAATACCTTCTTTGGGACCCCGCTGATCGGACTCTCACTAGTCGGCAGGGCAGGCAGGTTGCTCGGGTAGGAGATTGAGATAAAATCAAGTCTGAAACATAGTACCCATGATGGGACCCCCACTGATCGTCTCTCCCTAGTAGACAGAGCAGGCAGGTCGCTCGGATATGAAGTTGAGATAGAATCAAGTCCAAACTAGAATGCACTCGATGAGGCCCCACTAACTGAGCTCTCACTAGCCGGCAGGGCAGGCAGGTTGTTAAGGTAGAAGGTTGAGATAAAATCAAGTCTAAACCAGAATTCCCTCGATGGGACCCCACTGATAGGGCTCTCACTAGTTGGCATGGCAAGCATGTCGCTGGGGTAGGAGGTTGAGATAGAATCAAGTTAGAACTAGAATACCCTTGATGGGACCCCACTGACTAGGCTCTCACTAGCTGGCAGGGCAGATAGGTCGTTCGAGTAGGAGGTTGAGGTAGAATATATTCTTAACCAGAATACCCTCAATGGGACCCCGCTGACAGGGCTCTCACTAGCCGACAGGGCAGGCAGGTCGCTCGAGTAAGAGATTGAGATAGAATCAAGTGCAAACCAGAATACCCTTGATAGGCCCCGCTGACCGGTCTCTCACTAGCCGACAGGGTAGGCAAGTTGCTCGGGTAGGAGGTTGAGATAGAATCAAGTCTAAACCAGAATACCCTCGATAGGACCCCACAGATCGGGCTCTCACTAGCCGGCAGGCCTGGCAGGTCGCTTGGTTAGGAGGTTAAGATAGAATCAAGTCTAAACTAGAATACCCTCAACGGGACCCTGCTGATCGGGCTCTCACTAACCGACAGGGCATTTAGGTCACTCAGGTATGAGGTTGAGATAGAATCAAGTCCGAACAAGAATACCCTCGATGGGACCCCACTGACTGGGCTCTCACTAGCTGGCAGGGCAGGTTGGTCGGTCGGGTAGGAGGTTGAGATAAAATCAAGTTAGAACCAGAATACCCTCGATGGGACCCCGCTGACCGAGCTCTCACTAGCAGGTAGGGTATGTAGGCCGCTCGGGTAGGATGTTGAGATAGAAACAAGTCCGAACTAGAATACCCTCGATGGAACCCTGTTGATATTACATATAATATAATATATACATATGATATAATACAGTATTATTATTAACAACTAAACGTCCAAACGACCAAAAATTCGAACCAGAAACTCGAATCAAGGCTAAATATAAATGCCCCGAAGTTATAACCAAGGCTAAATATAAATGCCTTTACAATTGAAAGTGTTTAGTTGCCTGCCTAAATCACCTAGAGGGGGGGGTGAATATGTGAGATGTGCGTCTTATAACGGAATAAAAAATTTGATCTATGCACAGAACAATCTACCAATCAATCACAGACAAAGAAAGATTTATAGTGGTTCCACAATCTTGGGTACATCCACTTTCCCTCACCGATCTAGCAATAAACTAGACTCGGCTACTCCACTATCTCGGATTGAAAACCAATCCTACACCTCGGAACAAAGTTCCTACAATCTCGATCCACAAAATGTATCGACACTCGGAAGATAAAACTTCCTACAATCTCGGAGACAAAGGCTCCTACACTCGGAGAAAATTCTCCTACAAGAATGAAATTGAGCGTATATATAAATACAAGCAATGAATTTTTATCAGATCTGAAAACAATTGGACTGGATATTCCTCTTGTAGACTTTGCGTCTTTTTCAGAGAGGTGAAGAAAATCTCGGCAAAAACAGATCTGGATATCCTGGGCCTCACACGATCAGATAGAGAATCAGGAATTAAGCGGTGATCTCGATCTGTATGCCTTCTTGATCTGAATCCTCTGAAAATGAAAGCCCTAGCCGGATGTGAACGATGAAGATCGGTGGTGGTAGCTTTCGCTTCTTGGAGAGAGAGAGAGAAATTCAGGAACTTAGAAAGTAATCGGCTGAAAAAATTATTCTTAGGGTTTGTCGGTTAGACAAGACCTTATATAGGATTTGCGAAAGCAGTCATAATAGAATCTTAATGAGCTACACGTGGACCAATCATGTCAAGGTTCATTAAGAAATTTGTCAATTCTGGACTTAACGAAATTTTTCTGAAAAAGAGTGGAGTGATATACTCGAGTGAAGAAATCACTACTCGAGTACTTTATAGGACTACTCGAGTGAGCTGAAGATAACTACTCGAGTACTATAGAAAACTACTCGAGAGATAGAGGAACTACACGAGTCATGGACTTGAATATCTTCTGGAATGGAATTTTGGGCTACTCGAGTAGTAAGCTGAACTACTTAAGTGAATAAGAACTACTTGAGTATATGTAACTAGCTACTCGAGTAATTGACCAGGAGAAATTCTGAGGGAAGAAATTCTAGTTACTCGAGTATAAACTCTAGACTACTCCAGTAGTAGATAAACTACTCGAGAACATGACTTAACTACTCGACTAAATATAAATTACATGAGGTGCAGACTTCTATAACCCGAGATAGAAGATATAAACTACTCGAGTATCTATATGGCTACTCGAGTATTTTACTTGAAAAATATTTGGAGAAGAAATTCTGTTAACTCGAGAATGAGAGGGAATCTACTCGAGTAGTTAACTTAGCTACACGTGAGCTAAAGCTTAACTACACGAGAGGTAACTTTCTTACTCGAGTGCAAAGACTCTTACTCGAGTATAGACTAGGTGTTTCACTCGAGTAGGTAGGGATCTACTCGAGTAAATTACTTAGTGAAATTCTCTAAACAAAAACCTTTTCTTCTTTGGTGAAACCAGCATCAAGTCTTTTCCAATTGGTCCTAGTGCTTGAATATGAAGTGTATCCCAATAGAGAGGCTACACATGAGTCAACACCTTGGATCACATAATCAGAGATTACATTATATGATCCTGTGTTTGGTGACCCATTGTAGACTGACATTGGTCTACTCTTGGCATTAGAATCCTGCAAACACATAACTCAACCAAAGCATCAAATATAACTTAATTCATCTTAGTTCAAGGGTGACTTCATCAAATCTGGGTTAATGTGGATACAATACCCAACAATCTCCCCCTATTTGTAGAAGTCAGAACCCTTTATACTAAGGTGAATTATAGACAAAAAATGGTTAAATAGATAAATCAGTGTAAGCAAGCATAAGACTAGAAACAAGATTATATGATCAAAAACTTAGAATTATATAAATGTGATTTCCAAAGTATCACTTCTACAAAAGATCATTTCCACATCCTCATATGTCCTTGTAGCTTATACTTGGTGGTGCTGCCTATCTTGCTTCTCTTGCTGCCTCCTCTGGTAGCTGTATGGATTGGGGTAGTATTTAGGAGGTCTTGGAGGAGCAGCAGGGTTTTTCCTCCCAAATTCTCTGTCATACAGTCTCCTCTTAGTCATATACTTCTCATATAGTTCCCATTCCAGGGAGCTGTAATGAATATTCTTGCATTCATGGAAGTCCATAACAAGTTTGAGAGTATCCAAAATGAGGGACTTAGAGGTAGGAGACCAGATCTCTGCAAATTCTTGAGCTTTTCTATTTTCTGAATCTAGAACTGGGATAAACCTACTAGCAGAGGCACCATCACCATATCTTCTTCTCTTGGGAATGTGAATTTCTGGAGGGGCCTTGAGAAAGATATCAGCTGGGTCATCTTCCCAATCCTGAGTATATGAATCTAGAGGAGCAACTGAGTCTCCAGGCCTTGGAGAGAATGTAGGTTGCAGAGGAGGAGCAGGAGCAGCAGCAGCTAGGGGGTTGAGATGATGAGGAATGATATTTGGATCAGCAGCAGACTCAGGAAGGATTTGATTGTGCATCCAGACAGTAGTGTCATATGTATGGAATTTGACACTCTGAATTTGTGCTAAGATATCATCATGGATCTCTTTCATTTTGGCTTCCAAAAGATCTTGCTTGAGGGCATCTGATTTTTCTAAATATTCTTTCACCAAACTCTCCCCTTTTCTGACTTCTGCAGTCAGCTTACTGATAGCATCTTCTTTGAATATTCCAACTTCTTCATAGATCTTAATCTTTGTAGCTTCAGCTCTTTTATCCAATTCAATCTGATTGTTAACAAGAGTCACCCCTTGCTCCATAACTTGACCAACACTAGCAATAGTGTGATCTAGAGCCTTTCCACCAATTTGGAAGAGGTGTCTCAGCTGATCAGAGTTATGCTAAATTTCTGTAAATCCCCTGCTCATTTTAGTCTCTGGAGTAGTGACTTTATCAGCAATAGCCTTGAGTGAAGCATCAAAGTAGGTTCTCTGTTCTTGAAGCAAAAGGACAACTTGAGTCATCAAATCATTGGTAGGAGCAGCAGTTGGAGAAGCACTAGTAGAGGGAACTGGAGGAGGAGGAGCAACCCATGGAGGTATTTCTGTTATGGAGACAGAGCTTTTTGCTCTAGTAGTGTGAATCAGGGCATCCCCTGCATCAGTGACTGTTGGTATGGAGAAGTCTAGTTTTCTTAAAGGAGCTTCAGCTGGCTCAGGAGATTGCTCATTTGGAATGAAAATGGTCTCAACCTGCTCTTGGTGTGCAGCAGGAGACTTTACTGGAGAAGGAATATGCACTGGAGATTGTACTGGAGTGGATTCCTTGGTTATTTTAGTGGTGGTTTCCTTTGGAGAGTGTGGAGGAGGAGGAGGAGGAGGAGGTAAATCTGATGTTAGCTCTTCAATCATTTCACTGATTGCAGCTTCTGTGGAGAGTAGGGCTTCTTGAAGTTACTGTTCAGATGGTGTTTATTCTAGAGTCTGAGGAGTTAGAGGAGTTACTGCTGGAGGTGTAGGAATCATTGCTGGGATAGAAAGGGTAGGCTCCCCCTCAATAGATGCACTAGAGGAGCTGGCATTCTGATGTGGAGAGGGAGATGGGGTCCTGACCTCTGTGGCTGGAATGTCTGGAGCCTTGGCAGCCTGAGTGGGATTCTACAGTTTCAATTCCCACCTTTGAATGGAAGATATGGAAACTTTCTTCATGTGATGAAGAACAATCCCTTTTGAGAAATTGAACACTTCTGGATTGATTTCATGGAGGAGCAGAGAAATAATTCTGGCATAATTAGGGGCTTTAATGTTGTCTTTGATCTTATCCAAGATCATCATACCAAATTAGAATTTCTTCCTACAGACTATGGCTTGCATTATATCAAAGAATGAGAGAGAGATATCTCTGATGGAATGAGTTTTTCAAAGAAGGACCTTCCCTATAATATCCACCAGTAATTTTCCTTCAGGATTCATCTGAGACCGTTTGATGTATTGTTCCTCAGGATAAATGCTACAGAACAGGCATGTTCTGTCAGACTCAGCAGTCCCTAGATGATCTTCTTCATCTACAATCGGCATTCTAAGAAGTTGAGAAACAGATGTTTTAGTAAGTTTGATTTTGATACCTCTGACCTTTGATTTGAGAATGGCACCATGGCGCTTAACCTTGACATTTCTGAAGAACTTGGTAACTTCTGGAAAGTGGATTTTACAAGGTTTTTGGAGAATGAAGGTAAGTCCGGTGGTGTCGAGTAGGATCATAAGGTTATGAAAATCATCTGAAAGTTCTACAATTCCGGTGGCAACCAGTTCGGAACCTATGCCAATCTTTGAAGAGGCGGCCATGATTCAGAAACTCTTGGAAAAACTGTGGCGGGGATGAAGAAGACGCGGCTCTGCAACTTCTGGACGGAAGGCGAAGAGACAGTCGGGTACTCGAGAGCGGACATGATTTTGTGTAAAAAGATTATTTAACTTCCTATTTATATTACCCTAGGTTTATGTCTAATGAAAATAGAAATGATGGAATCATACCTTAGAAGTGGCGACATAAGCCTCTGGTTGCGAATAAGAGAATTTGAATCAAGGAATAAAAAGTTGAGTGTCACATACTCGAGAGACTTGATATTACTCGAGTGAAGTATTTGGGTTGAAGTACTCGAGTAGTTGGGTTGATGTACTCGAGTAGTTGGGCTGATGTACTCGAGTAGTTTTACTAAGGTACTCGAGTGAAGTTTTACTACTCTTGTAGGTGATTTGACTACTCGAGTAAGTCATTCTGCTACTCGAGTAAGTGACTCGAGTGGCTTATGGGGTACTCTAGCAGGTCAATCTTACCACTCGAGTAGGTCATTTTGAACTACTCGTGTACTTTACTGCTTACTCGAATCAACAAGTTAGAAATTTGTGGAATTCCAACTTTTGACTGATTCTTGATCTCTGAGCCTTCTTGGGGGTCCATATTCTCTAATCTTCTTTGTTGAGCATTCCAAGTTCTTTTTTGAAGAACGAGAACTTGGTCTCATCCAGCGGCTTTGTGAAAATGTCTGCAATCTGCCTGTCTGTAGTGACATATTAGAGATCTATGTCCTCATGCTCCACATGCTCCCGGATGAAGTGATACCTCAGCTCTATATGCTTTGCCCGGCTGTGCGAGACTGGGTTGTTGGCTATTGCAATTGCGCTGGAAGAGTCGCATAATAATAGAATCTTCTGGAACTTCATGTTATAATCTTAAAATTGATTCTTTATCCATAGCAGTTGTGCACAGCAACTGCCTACAGAGATGTACTCTGACTCAGCTATTGAGATTGCTACACAGTTCTGCTTCTTGCTACTCCAGGAGATAAGCCTTCTTAGTATTAATTGGCAAGTCCCGGAAGTGCTTTTCCAGTCGTCTTTGCTTCTTGAAAAATCTGCATCTGAAAAACCTATTAGTTCGCTATCATTACTTCTTGGGTACCATAAGCCAAGATTTGGCGTGTCTTTAAGATATCTCAAAATCCGCTTTGCAGTAGCATAGTGAGATTGAAAACCAATCCTACGCATCGGAACAAAGTTCCTACAATCTCGATCCACAAAATGTATCGACACTCGGAAGATAAAACTTCCTACAATCTCGGAGACAAAGTCTCCTACACTCGGAGAAAATTCTCCTACAAGAATGAAATTGAGCGTATATAGAAATACAAGCAATGAATTTTTATCAGATCTGCAAACAATTGGACTGGATATTCCTCTTGTAGACTTTGCGTCTTTATCAGAGAGGTGAAGAAAAACTCGGCAAAAACAGATCTGGATATCCTTGGCCTCACACGATCAGATAGACAATCAGGAATTAAGCGGCGATCTCGATCTGTATGCCTTCTTGATCTGAATCCTCTGAAAATGAAAACCCTAGCCGGATGTGAACGATGAAGATCGGCGGTGGCAGCTTTCGCTTCTTGGAGAGAGAGAGAAATTCAGAGAACTTAGAAAGTAATCGGCTGCAAAAATTATTCTTAGGGTTTGTCGGTTAGACAAGACCTTATATAGGATTTGCGAAAGCAGTCATAATAGAATCTTAATGAGCTACACGTGGACCAATCATGTCAAGGTTCATTAAAGAAATTTGTCAATTCTGGACTTAACGAAATTTTTCTGAAAAAGAGTGGAGTGATATACTCGAGTGAAGAAATCACTACTCGAGTACTTTATAGGACTACTCGAGTGAGCTGAAGATAACTACTCGAGTACTATAGAAAACTACTCGAGAGATAGAGGAACTACACGAGTCATGGACTTGAATATCTTCTGGAATGGAATTCTGGGCTACTCGAGTAGTAAGCTGAACTACTTAAGTGAATAAGAACTACTCGAGTATATGTAACTAGCTACTCGAGTAATTGACCAGGAGAAATTCTGAGGGAAGAAATTCTGGTTACTCGAGTACAAACTCTGGACTACTCCAGTAGTAGATAAACTACTCGAGTACATGACTTAACTACTCGAGTAAATAGAAATTACATGAGGTGCAGACTTCTGTAACCTGAGACAGAAGGTATAAACTACTCGAGTATCTATATGGCTACTCGAGTATTTTACTTGAAAAATATTTGGAGAAGAAATTCTGTTAACTCGAGAATGAGAGGGAATCTACTCGAGTAGTTAACTTAGCTACACGTAAGCTAAAGCTTAACTACACGAGAGGTAACTTTCTTACTCGAGTGCAAAGACTCTTACTCGAGTATAGACTAGGTGTTTCACTCGAGTAGGTAGGGATATACTCGAGTAAATTACTTAGTGAAATTCTCTAAACAAAAACCTTTTCTTCTTTGGTGAAACCAGCATCAAGTCTTTTCCAATTGGTCCTAGTGCTTGAATATGAAGTGTATCCCAATAGAGAGGCTACACATGAGTCAACATCTTGGATCACACAATGAGAGATTACATTATATGATCCTGTGTTTGGTGACCCATTGTAGACTGACATTGGTCTACACTTGGCATTAGAATCCTGCAAACACATAACTCAACCAAAGCATCAAATATAACTTAATTCATCTTAGTTCAAGGGTAACTTCATCAAATCTGGGTTAATGTGGATATAATACCCAATAATCTTCCCCTATTTGTAGAAGTCAGAACCCTTTATACTAAGGTGAATTATAGACAAAAAAGGGTTAAATAGATAAATCAGTGTAAGCAAGCATAAGACTAGAAACAAGATTATATGATCAAAAACTTAGAATTATATAAATGTGATTTCCAAAGTATCACTTCTACAAAAGATCATTTCCACATCCTCATATGTCCTTGTAGCTTATACTTGGTGGTGCTGCCTATCTTGCTTCTCTTGCTGCCTCCTCTGGTAGCTGTATGGCTTGGGGTAGTATTTAGGAGGTCTTGGAGGAGCAGCAGGGTTTTTCCTCCCAAATTCTCTGTCATACAGTCTCCTCTTAGTCATAGACTTCTCATATAGTTCCCATTCCTAGGAGCTGTAATGAATATTCTTGCTTTCATGGAAGTCGATAACAAGTTTGAGAGTATCCAAAATGAGGGACTTAGAGGTAGGAGACCAGATCTCTGCAAATTCTTGAGCTTTTCTTTTTTCTGAATCTAGAACTGGGATAAACCTACTAGCAGAGGCACCATCACCATATCTTCTTCTCTTGGGAATGTGAATTTCTGGAGGGGCCTTGAGAAAGATATCAGCTGGGTCATCTTCCCAATCCTGAGTATATGAATCTAGAGGAGCAACTGAGTCTCCAGGCCTTGGAGAGAATGTAGGTTGCAGAGGAGGAGCAGGAGCAGCAGTAGCTAGGGGGTTAAGATGATGAGGAATGATATTTGGATTAGCAGCAAACTCAGGAAGGATTTGATTGTGCATCCAGACAGTAGTGTCATATGTATGGAATTTGACACTCTGAATTTGTGCTAAGATATCATCATGGATCTCTTTCATTTTGGCTTCCAAAAGATCTTGCTGGAGGGCATCTGATTTTTCTAAATATTCTTTCACCAAACTCTCCCCTTTTCTGACTTCTACAGTCAGCTTACTGATAGCATCTTCTTTGAATGTTCCAACTTCTTCATAGATCTTCATCTTTATAGCTTCAGCTCTTTTATCCAATTCAATCTGATTGTTAACAAGAGTCACCCCTTGCTCCATAACTTGACCAACACTAGCAATAGTGTGATCTAGAGCCTTTCCACCAATTTGGAAGAGGTGTCTCAGCTGATCAGAGTTATGCTAAATTTCTGTAAATCCCCTGCTCATTTTAGTCTCTGGAGTAGTGACTTTATCAACAATAGCCTTGAGTGAAGCATCAAAGTAGGTTCTCTGTTCTTGAAGCAAAAGGACAACTTGATTCATCAAATCATTGGTAGGAGCAGCAGTTGGAGGAGCACTAGTAGAGGGAACTGGAGGAGGAGGAGCAACCCATGGAGGTATTTCTGTAATGGAGACAGAGCTTTTTGCTCTAGTAGTGTGAATCAGGGCATCCCCTACATCAGTGACTGTTGGTATGGAGAAGTCTAGTTTTCTTAAAGGAGCTTCAGCTGGCTCAGGAGATTGCTCATTTGGAATGAAAATGGTCTCAACCTGCTCTTGGTGTACAGCAGGAGACTTTACTGGAGAAGGAATATGCACTGGAGATTGTACTGGAGTGGATTCCTTGGTTATTTTAGTGGTGGTTTCCTTTGGAGAGTGCGGAGGAGGAGGAGGTAAATCTGATGTTAGCTCTTCAATAATTTCACTGATTGCAGCTTCTGAGGAGAGTAGGGCTTCTTGAAGTTACTGTTCAGATGGTGTTTATTCTAGAGTCTGAGGAGTTAGAGGAGTTACTGCTGGAGGTATAGGAATCCTTGCTAGGATAGAAAGGGTAGGCTCCCCCTCAATAGATGCACTAGAGGAGCTGGCAATCTGATGTGGAGAGGGAGATGGGGTCCTGACCTCTGTGGCTGGAATGTCTGGAGCCTTGGCAGCCTGAGTGGGATTCTACAGTTTCAATTCCCACCTTTGAATGGAAGATATGGAAACTTTTTTCATGTGATGAAGAACAATCCCTTTTGATAAATTGAACACTTCTGGATTGATTTCATGGAGGAGCAGAGAAATAATTATGGCATAATTAGGGGCTTTAATGTTGTCTTTGATCTTATCCAAGATCATCATACCGAATTAGAATTTCTTCCTACAGACTATGGCTTGCATTATATCAAAGAATGAGAGAGAGATATCTCTGATGGAATGAGTTTTGCAAAGAAGGACCTTCCCTATAATATCCACCAGTAATTTTCCTTCAGGATTCATCTGAGACCGTTTGATGTATTGTTCCTCAGGATAAATGCTACAGAACAGGCATGTTCTGTCAGACTCAGCAGTCCCTAGATGATCTTCTTCATCTACAATCGGCATTCTAAGAAGTTGAGAAACAGATGTTTTAGTAAGTTTGATTTTGATACCTCTGACCTTTGATTTGAGAATGGCACCATGGCGCTTAACCTTGACATTTCTGAAGAACTTGGTAACTTCTGGAAAGTGGATTTTACAAGGTTTTTGGAGAATGAAGGTAAGTCCGCTGATGTCGAGTAGGATCATAAGGTTATGAAAATCATCTGAAAGTTCTACAATTCCGGTGGCAACCAGTTCGGAACCTATGCCAATCTTTGAAAAGGCGGCCATGATTCAGAAACTCTTGGAAAAACTGTGGCGGGGATGAAGAAGACGCGGCTCTGCAACTTCTGGACGGAAGGCGAAGAGACAGTCAGGTACTCGAGAGCAGAAATGATTTTGTGTAAAAAGATTATTTAACTTCCTATTTATATTACCCTAGGTTTATGTCTAATGAAAATAGAAATGATGGAATCATACCTTAGAAGTGGCGGCATAAGCCTCCGGTTGCGAATAAGATAATTTGAATCAAGGAATAAAAAGTTGAGTGTCACATACTCGAGAGACTTGATATTACTCGAGTGAAGTATTTGGGTTGAAGTACTCGAGTAGTTGGGTTGATGTACTCGAGTAGTTGGGCTGATGTACTCGACTAGTTTTACTAAGGTACTCGAGTGAAGTTTTACTACTCGTGTAGGTGATTTGACTACTCGAGTAAGTCATTCTACTACTCGAGTAAGTGACTCGAGTGGCTTATGGGGTACTCGAGCAGGTCAATCTTACCACTCGAGTAGGTCATTTTGAACTACTCGTGTACTTTACTGCTTACTCGAATCAACAAGTTAGAAATTTGTGGAATTCCAACTTTTGACTGATTCTTGATCTCTGAGCCTTCTTGGGGGTCCATATTCTCTAATCTTCTTTGTTGAGCATTCCAAGTTCTTTTTTGAAGAACGAGAACTTGGTCTCATCCAGCGGCTTTGTGAAAATGTCTGCAATCTGCCTGTCTGTAGTGACATATTAGAGATCTATGTCCTCATGCTCCACATTCTCCCGGATGAAGTGATACCTCAGCTCTATATGCTTTGCCCGGCTGTGCGAGACTGGGTTGTTGGCTATTGCAATTGCGCTGGAAGAGTCGCATAATAATAGAATCTTCTGGAACTTCATGTTATAATCTTAAAATTGATTCTTTATCCATAGCGGTTGTGCACAGCAACTGCCTACAGAGATGTACTCTGACTCAGCTATTGAGATTGCTACACAGTTCTACTTCTTGCTACTCCAGGAGATAAGCCTTCTTAGTATTAATTGGCAAGTCCCGGAAGTGCTTTTCCAGTCGTCTTTGCTTCTTGAAAAATCTGCATCTGAAAAACCTATTAGTTCGCTATCATTACTTCTTGGGTACCATAAGCCAAGATTTGGCGTGTCTTTAAGATATCTCAAAATCCGCTTTGCAGTAGCATAGTGAGATTGAAAACCAATCCTACGCATCGGAACAAAGTTCCTACAATCTCGATCCACAAAATGTATCGACACTCGGAAGATAAAACTTCCTACAATCTCGGAGACAAAGGCTCCTACACTCGGAGAAAATTCTCCTACAAGAATGAAATTGAGCGTATATAGAAATACAAGCAATGAATTTTTATCAGATCTGCAAACAATTGGACTGGATATTCCTCTTGTAGACTTTGCGTCTTTATCAGAGAGGTGAAGAAAAACTCGGCAAAAACAGATCTGGATATCCTTGGCCTCACACGATCAGATAGAGAATCAGGAATTAAGCGGCGATCTCGATCTGTATGCCTTCTTGATCAGAATCCTCTGAAAATGAAAACCCTAGCCGGATGTGAACGATGAAGATCGGCGGTGGCAGCTTTCGCTTCTTGGAGAGAGAGAGAAATTCAGAGAACTTAGAAAGTAATCGGCTGCAAAAATTATTCTTAGGGTTTGTCGGTTAGACAAGACCTTATATAGGATTTGCGAAAGCAGTCATAATAGAATCTTAATGAGCTACACGTGGACCAATCATGTCAAGGTTCATTAAGAAATTTGTCAATTCTGGACTTAACGAAATTTTTCTGAAAAAGAGTGGAGTGATATACTCGACTGAAGAAATCACTACTCGAGTACTTTATAGGACTACTCGAGTGAGCTGAAGATAACTACTCGAGTACTATAGAAAACTACTCGAGAGATAGAGGAACTACACGAGTCATGGACTTGAATATCTTCTGGAATGGAATTCTGGGCTACTCGAGTAGTAAGCTGAACTACTTAAGTGAATAAGAACTACTCGAGTATATGTAACTAGCTACTCGAGTAATTGACCTGGAGAAATTCTGAGGGAAGAAATTCTGGTTACTCGAGTATAAACTCTGGACTACTCCAGTAGTAGATAAACTACTCGAGTACATGACTTAACTACTCGAGTAAATAGAAATTACATGAGGTGCAGACTTCTGTAACCTGAGACAGAAGGTATAAACTACTCGAGTATCTATATGGCTACTCGAGTATTTTACTTGAAAAATATTTGGAGAAGAAATTCTGTTAACTCGAGAATGAGAGGGAATCTACTCGAGTAGTTAACTTAGCTACACGTAAGCTAAAGCTTAACTACACGAGAGGTAACTTTCTTACTCGAGTGCGAAGACTCTTACTCGAGTATAGACTAGGTGTTTCACTCGAGTACGTAGGGATATACTCGAGTAAATTACTTAGTGAAATTCTCTAAACAAAAACCTTTTTTTCTTTGGTGAAACCAGCATCAAGTCTTTTCCAATTGGTCCTAGTGCTTGAATATGAAGTGTATCCCAATAGAGAGGCTACACATGAGTCAACATCTTGGATCACACAATGAGAGATTACATTATATGATCCTGTGTTTGGTGACCCATTGTAGACTGACATTGGTCTACACTTGGCATTAGAATCCTGCAAACACATAACTCAACCAAAGCATCAAATATAACTTAATTCATCTTAGTTCAAGGGTGACTTCATCAAATCTGGGTTAATGTGGATACAATACCCAATAATCTCCCCCTATTTGTAGAAGTCAGAACCCTTTATACTAAGGTGAATTATAGACAAAAAAAGGGTTAAATAGATAAATCAGTGTAAGCAAGCATAAGACTAAAAACAAGATTATATGATCAAAAACTTAGAATTATATAAATGTGATTTCCAAAGTATCACTTCTACAAAAGATCATTTCCACATCCTCATATGTCCTTGTAGCTTATACTTGGTGGTGCTGCCTATCTTGATTCTCCTGCTGCCTCCTCTGGTAGCTGTATGGCTTGGGGTAGTATTTAGGAGGTCTTGGAGGAGCAGCAGGGTTTTTCCTCCCAAATTCTCTATCATACAGTCTCCTCTAAGTCATAGACTTCTCATATAGTTCCCATTCCTGGGAGCTGTAATGAATATTCTTACTTTCATGGAAGTCGATAACAAGTTTGAGAGTATCCAAAATGAGGGACTTAGAGGTAGGAGACCAGATCTCTGCAAATTCTTGAGCTTTTCTTTTTTTTGAATCTGGAACTGGGATAAACCTACTAGCAGAGGCACCATCACCATATATTCTTCTCTTGGGAATGTGAATTTCTGGAGGGGCCTTGAGAAAGATATCAGCTGGGTCATATTCCCAATCCTGAGTATATGAATCTAGAGGAGCAACTGAGTCTCCAGGCCTTGGAGAGAATGTAGGTTGCAGAGGAGGAGCAGGAGCAGCAGCAGCTAGGGGGTTGAGATGATGAGGAATGATATTTGGATCAGCAGCAAACTCAGGAAGGATTTGATTGTGCATCCAGACAGTAGTGTCATATGTATGGAATTTGACACTCTGAATTTGTGCTAAGATATCATCATGGATCTCTTTCATTTTGGCTTCCAAAAGATCTTGCTGGAGGGCATCTGATTTTTCTAAATATTCTTTCACCAAACTCTCCCCTTTTCTGACTTCTACAGTCAGCTTACTGATAGCATCTTCTTTGAATGTTCTAACTTCTTCATAGATCTTCATCTTTATAGCTTCAGCTCTTTTATCCAATTCAATCCGATTGTTAACAAGATTCACCCCTTGCTCCATAACTTGACCAACACTAGCAATAGTGTGATCTAGAGCCTTTCCACCAATTTGGAAGAGGTGTCTCAGCTGATCAGAGTTATACTACATTTCTGTAAATCCCCTGCTCATTTTAGTCTCTGGAGTAGTGACTTTATCAACAATAGCCTTGAGTGAAGCATCAAAGTAGGTTCTCTGTTCTTGAAGCAAAAGGACAACTTGAGTCATCAAATCATTGGTAGGAGCAGCAGTTGGAGGAGCACTAGTAGAGGGAACTGGAGGAGGAGGAGCAACCCATGGAGGTATTTCTGTAATGGAGACAGAGCTTTTTGCTCTAGTAGTGTGAATCAGGGCATCCCCTACATCAGTGACTGTTGGTATGGAGAAGTCTAGTTTTTTTAAAGGAGCCTCAGCTGGCTCAGGATATTGCTCATTTGGAATGAAAATGGTCTCAACCTGCTCTTGGTGTACAGCAGGAGACTTTACTGGAGAAGGAATATGCACTGGAGATTGTACTGAAGTGGATTCCTTGGTTATTTTAGTGGTGGTTTCCTTTGGAGAGTGTGGAGGAGGAGGAGGAGGTAAATCTGATGTTAGCTCTTCAATCATTTCACTGATTGCAGCTTCTGAGGAGAGTAGGGCTTCTTTAAGTTACTGTTCAGATGGTGTTTATTCTAGAGTCTGAGGAGTTAGAGGAGTTACTGCTGGAGGTGTAGGAATCCTTGTTGGGATAGAAAGGGTAGGCTCCCCCTCAATAGATGTACTAGAGGAGCTGGCAATCTGATATGGAGAGGGAGATGGGGTCCTGACCTCTGTGGCTGGAATGTCTGGAGCCTTGGCAGCCTGAGTGCGATTCTACTGTTTCAATTCCCACCTTTGAATGGAAGATATGGAAACTTTTTTCATGTGATGAAGAACAATCCCTTTTGATAAATTGAACACTTCTGGATTGATTTCATGGAGGAGCAGAGAAATAATTCTGGCATAATTAGGGGCTTTAATGTTGTCTTTGATCTTATCCAAGATCATCATACCAAATTAGAATTTCTTCCTACAGACTATGGCTTGCATTATATCAAAGAATGAGAGAGAGATATCTCTGATGGAATGAGTTTCGCAAAGAAGGACCTTCCCTATAATATCCACCAGTAATTTTCCTTCAGGATTCATCTGAGACCGTTTGATGTATTTTTCCTCAGGATAAATGCTACAGAACAGGCATGTTATGTCAGACTCAGCAGTCCCTAGATGATCTTCTTCATCTACAATCGGCATTCTAAGAAGTTGAGAAACAGATGTTTTAGTAAGTTTGATTTTGATACCTCTGACCTTTGATTTGAGAATGGCACCATGGCGCTTAACCTTGACATTTCTGAAGAACTTGGTAACTTCTGGAAAGTGGATTTTACAAGGTTTTTAGATAATGAAGGTAAGTCCGGTGGTGTCGAGTAGGATCATAAGGTTATGAAAATCATCTAAAAGTTCTACAATTCCGGTGGCAACCAGTTCGGAACTTATGCCAATCTTTGAAGAGGCGGTCATGATTCAGAAACTCTTGGAAAAACTGCGGCGGGGATGAAGAAGACGCGGCTCTGCAACTTCTGGACGGAAGGCGAAGAGACAGTCGGGTACTCGAGAGGGGAAATGATTTTGTGTAAAAAGATTATTTAACTTCCTATTTATATAACCCTAGGTTTATGTCTAATGAAAATAGAAATGATGGAATCATACCTTAGAAGTGGCGGCATAAGCCTCCGGCTGCGAATAAGAGAATTTGAATCAAGGAATAAAAGGTTGAGTGTCACATACTCGAGAGACTTGATACTACTCGAGTGAAGTATTTGGGTTGAAGTACTCGAGTAGTTGGGTTGATGTACTCGAGTAGTTGGGCTGATGTACTCGAGTAGTTTTACTAAGGTACTCGAGTGAAGTTTTACTACTCGTGTAGGTGATTTGACTACTCGAGTAAGTCATTCTGCTACTCGAGTAAGTGACTCGAGTGGCTTATGGGGTACTCGAGTGGGTCAATCTTACCACTCGAGTAGGTCATTTTGAACTACTCGTGTACTTTACTGCTTACTCGAATCAACAAGTTAGAAATTTGTGGAATTCCAACTTTTGACTGATTCTTGATCTCTGAGCCTTCTTAGGGGTCCATATTCTCTAATCTTCTTTGTTGAGCATTCCAAGTTCTTTTTTGAAGAACGAGAACTTGGTCTCATCCAGCGGCTTTGTGAAAATGTCTGCAATCTGCCTGTATGTAGTGACATATTGGAGATCTATGTCCTCATGCTCCACATGCTCCCGGATGAAGTGATACCTCAGCTCTATATGCTTTGCCCGGCTGTGCGAGACTGGGTTGTTGGCTATTGCAATTGCGCTGAAAGAGTCGCAAAATAATAGAATCTTCTGGAACTTCATGTTATAATCTTAAAATTGAATCTTTATCCATAGCAGTTGTGCACAACAACTGCCTGCAGAGATGTACTCTGACTCAGCTATTGAGATTGCTGCACAGTTCTGCTTCTTGCTACTCTAGGAGATAAGCCTTCTTAGTATTAATTGGCAAGTCCCGGAAGTGCTTTTCCAGTCGTCTTTGCTTCTTGAAAAATCTGCATCTGAAAAACCTATTAGTTCGCTATCATTACTTCTTGGGTACCATAAGCCAAGATTTGGCGTGTCTTTAAGATATCTCAAAATCCGCTTTGCAGCAGCATAGTGAGATTCCTTAGAGTTCACCTGAAATCTAGCACATGGACATGTTGAAAACATTATGTCAGGTCTACTGGCAGTAAGGTAGAGCAAGGATCCAATTATGCTTATGTACTTGGTTTCATCAAAAGGTTCCCCTTTTTCATCCTTGTCTAGAGACATTATTGAACCCATTGGAGTCCTCATCGAGGTTGCGTTCTCCATTCCGAATTTCTTAATTAGCTCTTTGGTGAACGTGGTCTGCGAGATGAAAATTCCATCTTCAGATTGTTTCACCTGAAGACCTAAAAAATACTTCAGCTCGCTCATACTGCTCATTTCAAACTACCCTTGCATAAGTTTTGAAAACTTCTTGCAGAGGTTGTCATCATTCGAACTAAAAATAATGTCATCGACATAGATTTGCATTAGCAAAATCTTGTCTTTTATTTCCCTAAGAAATAATGTCTTGTTTATCTTTCCCCTTGTGACCTTATTCTCAAGTAGAAAGCTAGACAGCGTGTCATACCATGCTCGAGGAGCTTGTTTCAGACTATATAAAGCTTTATGCAATAAATAAACGTAATAAGGAAAGTTAGAATCAACGAAACCTGGAGGTTGTTCTGCATACACCTCTTCCTTTATGTCACCATTAAGGAAGGCAGACTTCACGTCCATCTGATAGACGGTGAAGCCTTTGAGTGCAGCATATGCTAGGAATAACCTTATTACCTCCAGCATTGCCACCAGAGCGTATGTCTGGTCAAAATCGATTCCTTCTTCTTGACGATATCCTTTAGCAACGAGTCTGGCCTTGTTCTTTATGATCGTTCCATCCTCGTCCAGCTTGTTCCTGTAGACCCATTTTGTGTCGATGACATTCTTACCTTTGGGTCTTGGGACAAGTTTCCATACTTAGCAGCGCTTGAACTGATTTAGTTCTTCTTCCATTATCATTATCCAAGATGCGTTTGAGTTTGCTTCATCAAACTTCTTTGGTTTAACCTGTGAGAGAAAGCTTAAATATAAATTCTCGTTAGTTGTACCTCTACGAGTTCTAACACCATCTCGGGGATCTCCTATGATTTGGTCCATGGGGTGATCCTTCAGATGTCTGAGCTCTAAAGTCCTTGCATCTGGATTCTCTTCAATCACCAGAGTGACTTCATCGTCTTGCACGATTTCTTCATTTGATCATCAACCTCTCCAATAGGGGCTGGAGTGGTGATCTTGATGAACCTTTCACCTTTATCTTCAGACGGTTTATCCAAGCTAAGTTCTTTCAACTTTGTACCTGCATCTTCAGTAAGCACACTAGAAGAGTTGCCTTGCAGCAAGCTCGTCTCATCAAATACAACATGTATTGATTCTTCTACGACCAGGGTTTTTCGATTGAATATCTTGTATGCCTTACTATGGCTACTATATCCTACAAAAATACCTTCAAAGCTCTTTTCGCTAAACTTGGTTGTATGATACTTACCATTGTTAAGCACGAAGCATTTACAACCAAAAATTCTAAAATATGAGACAGTTGGTTTCCTGCCCTTTAGAAGTTCGTAAGGTGTCTTATCATGGTTCTTGTTTATGAGTGCTCGATTTTGCACGTGGCATGCAGTTTTGACGGCTTCAGCCCAGAAATATTTCGGTAGTGAGGAATCACTCAACATGGTCCTGCAGGCCTCTATGAGTGTCATATTACTTCTCTCGGCCACTCTGTTCTGTTGTGGAGTACGAGGAGAGGAAAACTCATGAAAGATACCCAAGCTTTCACAAAATTTTTTCATGGCCCCAAACTTGAACTCTGTTCCATTGTCACTTCTGATTTTGACTATGGAGCAGTTGTATTCATTCTGGACTTGCCTGACAAAATTAGTAAAGATGTCGAAGGTATCTGACTTGTGTTTCAGAAAGAACACCCACGCAAAGCACCAGTAATCATCAATAATTACTAACGTATAATCCTTACCTCCCAAACTTCTAATTTGCAGTGGATCAAACAAGTCCATATGCAACAGATGTAAACATATACTAGAATCTTTGTCGATAATGCTTTTAAAGGTAGCCCTTGTTTGCTTGCCTTTTACACATGCATGATAAGATCTATCTTTGACGTACTTGACAGTTGTGGCATCACATACTAACTTCATTGAAAATAATTTATTAATAGTTTTGGAATTAATATGTGCTAGTCTCTTGTGTCAGTGGTCACCAAGAGATGCACTATCTTTTTCTAAAATACACACTAGTGTATAAGTGTCTATACAAATGAATTTTAAATAAAATATATTTCTGCTTCGAGTGTCGGATAAAATCATTTACATATTGTCAACGGATTTTATCAAGCACTTATCAGCGTGAAACTCAATTATCTATCCTTTATCACAGAGTTGGCTTATGCTTATAAGGTTATGTTCCAAACCTTCAACATAAGCTACATCTGAGAAGGATACACTACCGTTCGTAATCATATCGTATCCTTTAGTGATTCCACGGTCTAAACCTCCAAAGATAACCTTGGGTCCGTTCAAGACTGGAGAGAAGTTCTGAAGTAGGCTTCTAATCCCGGTCATATGCTGAGAGCATCCACTGTCCAAATACCAGATTGGTGTTTTGGTAGTCTTTGTATATACCTACAATCACAATCAATTTGCCTTAGGTACCCAAATACGTTTGGATCCTTGGTCTCATGTTAGAATACTCCCCCTACGAATATTAGCATTAGGAGTGGTCTTTCTCATATTGCCAACATGAGGGGTTGCAGCATTTCTAGGATTAAACCAGCAATTGATGGCAAAGTGACTGATTTTGCCACAGCACCAACAGTCAAATCTATTGTATCTTTGCCTTATGTTCTCCTGCTTGACCTTTTGAAGTTATGATCTGGCAGGGGCAGCATTCTTGGAAGAAGAAGCTTCATGATGATGGCAATCATATGATTTCTTCTCCTTTATTGGCTTTTCCACAATGGGTTTTGACTTTGATGCTTTTTTGAAGTTATGACCAAGATTGAAAGGGTCATAGCTCTGAAGAATCACTTCTTCATAAGATGCCTTAAAGACACTTTCACCAAAGTTTCCGGGGCGAGTCCATCCTTGATAACAGGACTTTGGCTCTACATAGTTACGCCTAGCAAAGTGTCCGTAGGATGAGTCAAGATCAAACTCATTTGAAAGAAATATGACCTTTTTGAAAGAGGTCTGATCTTGAGGGGTTTTCCCCTTCTCTTTGGCCAAGGACTTCTTGGCGCCCTTATTTTTTCGTTGGGCCTTATTTCTCCTAGGAGATTTGCTAGGAGCTTCTTCATGGCCTAGCACAGCACCCTTGGCCTTTGCTGAGATTTCAGCAATGAGTGGAAGAACAGTCTTAGGCTTCGAGAAACTTTCAATAAGTTTCCTCTCATCAGCGAGTTGTTCTTCCAACTCTTTGATGATCTTCTCTTTAGTTCAAGGTGCTCAAGAGCTTTTTTGTATTCTTCAATAGCTTTATTGAAGTTCTCCTTCAGTGAGTCGGTCTTGGCGACTTCCTCTCTCAACATGCTCTCTTCAGCTTTTAGAGACTTTATCTCTTTAGCCTGAGTTTTCACGACTCGGCGACATTTGTCGTAATCCATGATCAACTCCTTGTATTGGGCCATGAGTTCAGACTCATCATCAGAAGAGCTGTCCTCACAATCATGCTCAGAAGCTTCAGATTTTGAAAGAGGAGTGTGAGAGTTTACCTTCCCAGTGAATTGGGGCTCTTGTTCGTCATCTGTCTGAGCCATGAGCCCAAAATAGGCTTTTGTTCTTCACTCGACTCTGATAAGTCGGAGTCACTAAGTGTCTTGCCCTTTTTGGCTATTAGGCTCTTATCTGTCCTCTTCTTGTTGTATGAGGACTTCTTTTCCTCTCTTCTTCCACCCTCCTTCTTCTTATGGGGGCAGTCAGCAATGGCATGTCCTGGCTTATTACAGCAGTAGCAAATAATGTCAGTAGAAATAGGTTTATTCTGTTTAGGAGTACACCTGTCGTGGCTACTTGAGCCTTTTCTTTGACGATCACCATCGTGTCGTGATCTTCTATAAGAGGCATCCTTGCCTTTCCAATGCTTCTTCTTGTTCAAGAATTTCTTGAACTAACGTGAGAGTAGTGAGAACTCTCCTTCAGATAGCTCAGAGCCTGAGGTACTTGGCTCCGACATTTTTCTTCACTCACTTTTTGTGTTGGGGCAGGAGCAGCAGCCTTTGACTTCTTTGAGATGTCTGCCTTTAAAGCAACAGACTTCTCTTTGAATGCAGACCTGCTCTTCTCTTCTTTAGCTTTGAAAGAATTAGTTCCTAAACACCTAGAGGGGGTGGATATGTGTAATTCCTTTTTCTTCTAAGGCAGAATAACTATTCGATTAATTAATCAGAAACAGTTAATTCTACATCTAACACAGCACAGAATTCACACAATCACACAATCACAGATTGCACACAGATTTTATAGTGGTTCCCCAAGGTCTGGGTACATCCACTTTCCCCCTTCGCCTATCTAGCAGTGTGCTAGATTCGTCCTAACTTCTTCTCTTCACCTCAGATCCACAGATCTTACAGCAGCTCAGAACCCACACAAGGCTCCTACAACTCAGAGTGAGTCCACACTCCTACAGCTCAGGCAATCTGCCTTACCTCAACCTTCAACAAGGCCTACACTCAGAGATCATAATCTCCTATAACTCAGGCTCACAGCCCTACCTCAGCCTTCGATAAGGCCTACACTCAGAGATAATAATCTCCTACAACTCAGCCTTTATAAACACAGGCTTACAACTCAGATCTTATATAGATCCTACAGTAAATAGATTTAACAATGTAATATACCACCACCCTAGTAGAGAGAAAAAGGATAGATGGCTTCTAGATCAGTTCTTGGAAGAATCTGATAGCAGAGAACAACCACTCTTAGCTTTCTTCAAAGCTTCTTGAATCTGAACTCAGTAGGGTTGAACTCCTGTGAAGTTGATCTTCAATCAGCTTCTTTCTTGAAATTCAGATCACAATCTGAATCCTTCTTAGCAGACTGGTTCAGGATCTGCACTTCAATAGATGGAGCTCTCTCTCTCTCCAACTTCTTTTTACTCTATGTCAGTATCTATATTTTTCTTCTATATTTGATCATCATCTGTTGAAGGAGAATTCCTTTATATAGAGTTTATCCATGGTAACTGGCTGATCCAGTTTCTAACAAACTTCTGATAGCTCTGACAGTTGCAGTAGACCGGTTGGTAATGACAGCTGTCAAGTCATCCAGTCACTTATTGAAACTCTGTCTCTGTCAGCAAAGTGTCGAGACTGAACTTCATCATGTGTCGACACAAGTAGAGTAAGTGTCGACACAAGCCTTGGTGGTGTCGACACAGCTTTCTTGGTGTTGACACGGCTTCTATAGATTGTGTCGACACTAGTTCTGTGGTATCGACACAGTCACTTCTTTTCTTCATACAAATTTACTTTGTTGAAATTCTGCCATGTGTCGGCACAAGTCCTGTGTGTCGACACAGTTGATGTCGACAAGGTCTTCTATGTGTTGACACTGCCTCTGTGTGTCGACACAGTTGATGTCGACTAAACTTTAACTGTGTGTCGACACTGCCTCTGTGTGTCGACACAATTGATGTCGACTATGCTTCTCTGTGTGCCGACACTGCCTCTATATGTCTACACAGTTTCTTCTGGTGTCGACACAGCCTTTTCAATTGTCGACATAATTAACTCCAAGTGTCGACACAGCTTTTCACCAGTATCGACACAAGCCTTCATAAGTGTCGACACACCTTCTTCTAGTGTCGACATATGGACTTAGAAACTTTTTCCAGCATTCTTGCATTTTCTTAACTTGCACATATAAACTCAAAACAACATCAAATACACCTTGATGCATATCATTGAGTAAGGTGAGGCTTCTTCAAATCTGGTACACATTTTCCAATGTACCCAACAATCTCCCCCTATTTGGAGAAGTCATAACCCTTAGTCAATGATATACACCATTCATAACAAATACACATTATGATGTATAACAACATTATATGACAGGGTAACTTTTAAACAAAATATATATAAGATATCATCACAGAATAATAATGCAACAAAATGAGCATTAATCATGTTTTGCTTCAACTCTCAAAAGTTTCTAATCAAAAGTTTACATAGATTTCAACACTAAAGATTACAAAGTTGTAAAATCAAGTAAATCTAATCTAAAGCTGATCTGGCTCCTTGATAACTATGCCTTTGCCTGATTGGATCTCGGCTTGTACTGAAGCATCAGTATCATCACCTGGCTTATTACCCTTTTGATCTTTCTTCTTTTGCACTTCAACCCTTATTCTTTGCCTTTCAAAGTAGTGAAAGGGCTTTGGGAAATATTTGCTAGGCTCCTGAGCATTAGGAGGTAGCTTCCCAGCTTTAGCCTTTCTTCTATATTGAACAATGGCTTCTTGCCTGGCTTCATGTTTTAGTTATTCTTACTCAGAGTACCATTTGCCCCTATCATGGGTCTTATCCTTTACAGCTTTCCAAGCAGTCAGTATAATATTCCTGGATGTTGGACTCCACTGCTCAAAATCAGGCTTCAACTCTGCCTGTTCTCTGAATCTTTTCTTAGACAATAGAGCTTCTTGCTCTTTGTTCAAAACTGTCTCTGGCACTGGCATTTCTACTTTCTCAAGGATAATATTTTGAGCATCTTCTGGAGGGCTGTACATTGACTGTACTTCTTGGTGAATCATTTCAAAATCAGCTGGAGGATAAATAACTTGAGCAACTTCAGGTTGGTCACCTCGAAAATAGGGAGGGTGTATACCTGACTCAGCTACATTGTCATCATCACAGAGGGGTGGATATCCAAGTGTGGCTCTGATGCTATTAGATATCCATTTAGCATGATCTGAGCCAGCTTTGAATAACACTCTCTCCCCCTTTATGACTTCTCTGGCAACATGATCTCTGAGGTCATCTTTTTGAAATCTGATTTGTTCATCAAGAAAATTTACACCATCTTTATAAAAAGACTTTAAATTCAGTAGCTGTGCAGAAATAGTCCTTTGAGAATCCTTAATAGCTGTTTGGACAGCAGCTAGTCCTTCTTGTAATTGATTGTCAAAATCTGCCTTGGCCTTAGTCCTTGCCTCAGTCTGGGCAGTTGCAACATTCTTCAGTTCTGTAACAATCACATTATGTGATTCAGTCAGATTATCATTCATTCTAAGTTGATTCTCTAGTACATAGCCTAGCTTAAGAGCTATATTATCAACTTGAGTCAAGATTTTTTCTTGATGTGTTGCTAGGAAAACCACAGCATTGCCTCCTTTGTGAAAGCAATCTGTCATCTCCTTCTTATTCTGATTAACTTCAAATCTTATTGATTTAATATATGTAGGCAAGGAGAGTTGTAGATCTTTGTGAGTTTCATCCATATATTTCTCCATGGCAATCCTTTGTTCATCTAACTTTACCTGCAATGAGACTAATAAGGAGCTATAATCAGTTACTGGGGCAGGTTGTGGAGCAGTTTGTAAAGCCCTCTTATAGCTCTAGCTTCTTCTTTTGAATACCATTAGCTTTCTTTTCTTAGCTTGAATTTCTGCTTCCTCTTCTGAAGCTGAGGTACTGGCTATATCAACTCCATCCTTTGGACTAGGAGGCAAGTCTTGTGCAGTCCTAGGTAGGTCCCCTGAGTCTCTTGCTCCTCCCTCACAGTACTTACTTGCTCCTCCTCAATGTTAACTTGCTCCCCCTCAAAATCTGCTTTCTCCCCCTCAAACTCAGTCTGCTCCCCCTCAGTTCTTGCCTGTACTATATCTGGAAATAACTCCTCAAGAGTAAACTCTTGTTGAGTAGGGACTTGAGATACTCTTATCTCTGGAGCATTAGCAGTAGCATATGTATCCTCCATGATAACATCTTGTTCTTGACTATGTAGTTGAGTTGGCTGGTCAACATCAATCAAAGATTCAGTTAGAGTTTCATCCTTACCAATGAGAATTTATTGATTCACCTCTTGAATTACCTCAAGTATAGTCTGTGTAGCGATTTCACTTTCCAAGTGGGTTGGCTCTTCCTCAAGTTGAGGCTCCCCCTGCACTTGAGCACTATCTCCAATATCTTGTGCAGGTTATTTTTCAGAAATCTCTTGCCTCTCTTCATCTGTCATGTCCTTTGTTAGGACTCTATCCCATCTGGAGATAATCCTTATGTCCATTCTTCTCATACGGTTTATCTTTGAACCAGCAGTATGTGTCATTACTTCTGGAATTATTCCAGCCAAGTAGAGACTCATAATCCTTCCCAGATTTGGTTTCTTAATACTTTCCTTAATCTTTTCAAATATTACTGCTGACTAATCAGTGTTTAGTCTGTAGATGATCCTGGTCATTAGGCTGAACATATAGGCTGAAATCCTATCATGCCCCCTGGCTTATAGAGAATGACTTTTCCCACTACTTCTGAAAGAAATTTGCCTCGTAGATTCATCCCTTTTCTATTCATTGATGATCCAATCTTCAAGGTGGGATCCAATCCACACTATTGAAGTGCTTCCCTTGTCTTTGATGAAGGTACTTCTGCTTCTTCTTGAGTTCTTGGAAGTTGAAGAGTTTTCCTCAAGCTCTTCAAGGTTAGTTTAACCTTAGTTCTCTGAACTGTTGACTTAATCTTAAGTCCTGTAGAATCCAAAGTAGCTGCGCCATAGAAATCCAGAATTTCTTTCTTCCATATCTTTGTTGGTTCAGATACCAGATATTCCAACCCATTTTCAGCAATTAGGGTTACTACTGCTTTAATTTCAGTTTTCGTATTATCAAAGGCGTTGCGTACTAGCTCATAACCTTCATTGACACTATCTTCTAGCTTTGACGCCATTAGGGTTGAGTGAAAGCTTGGATTGAGAAGAAAGAAGTTGTCGACACAGGGTTTTGGTCTCGAAAATGTGGAGAGTGTGTCAACAGAATATGTTGTTGACCTATTTATACCTTTCTAAGTAATGAAGGTCAAAAGTCGCGTCAACATTCTCTAAATGTGTCGACACTGTTGAAAAGTGTCGACACAGATTTCTAATGTCTCGACATCAATTCTATTTGTTTTTGTCGAGTTCGACGATCTGAGGTTGACGAATCTGCGTGTTTACTCTAAGTGTCGACACCACTTCTGGATGTGTCGACACCACTTCTCTGAAGTGTCGACACCGATTCTCTAGATGTGTCGACGCCACTTTCCTGGAATGTCGACACCAACTACTATGTGTCGAAACAGACTTCTTGTGTCGACACAATTTTACTTAGCCAAATTTTGTAAACTAATCTATGTTCAACATACCTATTTCAATTTTGAAATTGTTGAATTTAGTTTCATCTAAAGGCTTAGTAAACATGTCAGCTAGTTGTAAATCAGTACTAACAAATTTTAAAGAGATATCTTCTTTCTCTACATGGTCTCTAAGAAAATGGTATCTTATTTCTATATGTTTTGTTCTACTATGAGAAACAGGATTATGAGCAATAGAAATAGCACTAGTAGAATCACATAATAATGTAGTTCTACTTACCTGAATACCATAGTCTTCTAACTGATGTTGTATCCACAATAGTTGTGCACAGCAACTTCCAGCAGTAACATACTCAGACTCAGCTGTGGAAATTACCACACTGGTCTGCTTCATACAGCTCCAAGACACCAATCTTCCTCCTAGAAATTGACAGGTGCCTGTTGTGCTTTTCCTATCTACTTTGCAACCTGCAAAGTCTGCATCTGAATAGCCCATTAGTAAAAAATCTCTATTCCTAGGATACCAAAGGCCTAGATTAGGTGTGCCCTTAAGATATCTCAAAATCCTTTTGACAGTAGTAAGATGAGATTCTTTAGGGCAGGATTGGTACCTAGCACAGACACATGTAGCATACACGATATCTGGTCTACTAGCAGTCAGATATAGGAGGGAGCCAACTATTCCTCTATACAAAGTTTCATCTACAGGTTTCACTGCATCATCTTTGCTAAGAGATACACTTGTCCCCATAGGAGTTCTCATGGTAGTGGATGACTCCACACCATACTTCTTAATTAACTCCGGGGTGAACTTAGACTGAGATATGGACAGGTCATCATCAGTCTGTCTTACTTGGAGACCCAAGAAGAACTTAAGTTCTCTCATACTGCTCATTTCAAATTTCCCTTGCATAAGTTTTGCAAACTTTCTACAAAGGTTACTTTCAGTAGACCCAAATATTATGTCATCAACATATATTTTGACTAGGATTATCTTTCCTTTGGATTTCCTAAGGAATGGAGACTTGTATATTTTCCCCCTTGAGAATTTGTTCTCAATGAGGAAAGTAGACAGGGTTTCATACCAAGCCCTTGGAGCTTATTTTAACCCATACAAAACTTTCCTAAGTCTATAAACATAAGCAGGATTGAGTGGATCAACAAAACCTGAGGGTTGCTCTACATAGACCTCCTCTTTTAAGTCTCCATTTAAGAATGCAGACTTAACATCCATCTGGAACACTTTGAAGCCTTGATATGCTGCATAGGCTAGGAATAGCCTGATAGCTTCCAGCCTTGCCACTGGGGCAAAAGTCTGATCAAAGTCTATGCCCTCCTCCTGTCTGTATCCGTTGGTAACTAGTCTTGCCTTGTTCTTCACTATGATCACACTCTCTTCAAGCTTGTTTCTATAAATCCACTTTGTCCCTATGACATTGTGGCCCTTTGGTTTTGGAACCAAATCACATACCTTGTACCTTCTGAATTGATTTAACTCCTCCTGCATGGCTTCAATCCAGTGAGGGTCTTGTATTGCTTCTTCAAATCTCTTGGGTTCCACTTGAGATAAGAAGCTTGGGCAAAGAACTGTGTTTAAGTTCCTGCTCCTTGTCTGTACTCCTTGTCTTGGATCACCAATGATCTGGTGTGCAGGATGATCCTTCAACTGTCTAACCGCTGGAGGTAATCTATCAGCAGTTTGACCTTCTCCAATCTCTTTATTATGCTGCACCTCATGGTCTTCATCAGCATCTAGAGTGTCTTGTACTCCCCCTGGACAACAACTACCATTTTCCACATCCTGCTTTGCAGTTGGATCTTCTCTGATAGTAAGCTGGTCCATCTTCTGTTGTATACCTGTGGAGCTACAAGAACTACTTGGGAACTCACTGTTAATAAGTCTAGTTTCATCAAAGATGACATGAACTCACTCTTCTACAACTTGAGTAGCCAAATTGTAGACCCTATAAGCCTTACTATTGTTGTTGTACCCAACAAATATCCCATCTTGGGATTTGGCAGCAAACTTAGTTAGGTGTGATTTGTCATTGTTAAGCACATAGCACTTGCAACCAAAGATCCTCAAATAGGATAAGTTTGGTTTTCTGCCTTTCACAACCTCGTAGGGTGTCTTTTTGTGGCTTTTGGTGATGGAAGCCTTATTGAGCACATGACATGCCGTGTTAACTGCCTCAGCCCAAATATATTCTGGGAGAGAAGTATCACTCAATAGTGTTCTTCCAGCCTCAATCAATGTCCTATTCTTTCTCTCAGCAATACCATTTTGCTGAGGTGTTCTAGGTGAGGAGAATTCCTGATGAATCCCAAATTCTTCACACATCCTTGTCATACTTTCAGATTGGAATTCAATTCCATGGTCACTTCTGATTTTGACCACTGAACTATCTAATTCATTCTGAATTTGTTTGACAAAATTGTAGAAGACCTTTGGGGTTTCAGATTTCTGTCTTAGAAAGAATACCCATGAGAATCTAGAATAGTCATCTACAATCACAAAAGTGTAGACCTTCCTACCTAGGCTCTGAACTGGCATAGGACCAAATAAATCTATATGCAAGAGGTACAAGCACCTCACTGAATCCTTAGTTTCAAGGCTATGAAAGGAAGATCTAGTCTGCTTGCCTTTTTGACAAGCTGAACATATTCCATCCTTATAACACTTAACTTAAGGACCATTCCTCACTAACTCTTTACTAAAGAGTTGACCAATTTTCTTGTAGTTAAGATGGGCTAGCCTCTTGTGCCATTTGACACAATGAGAGACTTTCTCATCATCCACAAGACAGATAGGAGAATTTTTATTCTCACACACAAAGTCTAGGCAATATACATTTTTTTCTATATCCAGTCAATATGACCTCTTGATCACTTGACCTCTTGATATGACACCCATTCTTGACAAATGAAATGTCATATCCTAAATCACTCAGCCGGCTAATGCTAATTAGGTTGTGTTTCAAACAATTTACATAGGCCACTTGAGTGATTGTAATTTAGTTATTAGAAATATTACCAGAATCTTTGATGACTCCCTTTACCACTAAAGATTACTTTAGGCCCATTCAGCATAGGTGAGTACGCCTTCAGCAATCCCCTTATTCCAGTCATATGCCTAAAACATCCACTGTCCAAGTACCATATAGGGGCATGGCAACTTGGACTCACCTGCAACAAAGATTACTTAACCTTAGAACCCAAATAACGTTTGGGTCCTTGGTTCAAGTTAGTCTGAAACTTAACAAATCTGCCTGCAGCTTTCCTAACAGGCAGACTGCTTCTCTCCTTGACACTGGTATTTTGCCAACAGTCTAAGGAATAATGGCATATCTTGCCACAGCACCAGCACTCAAACTTATTATACCTCTTTTTAGGTATAACCTTAGTTGTATTGTTTACAGCAGGTCTTTTGTTTTGTACTGGAGCTTTGCCTTTCTTATTGGACTGTGCAGCCCATGCAATTTTCTTAAAGCCTATTCCTGCCTTACCCTTTTGAGACACAAACTCATCAATCAAGGGTAATACAGATTTTGGCTTAAAAAAACTAACCACTATCTCCTTTTCTTTCTGAAGTCTATTCTCCAAACTTTTAATCTAATCATTTTTGAATGTGATTGTTCCCATTTGAATAACAGTTATGTTTTTCAATCTGGCAACCTCATTCAACTTTTGATCCAGCATCTTCTCAGAATCAGATGCAGCCAACTTAAGAGCTGCAATTTCCTTAGCCTGATTCTTGGCCAGGTTTTTGCTTCTCATTAGTGCCTGCAATAAATCCCCATATTCATCTATCAGCTGATGAATATCTCCTTCAGCTTCAGACCCATCTTCATCTCTTGATGGAGATGCATCTGATTCTGACCCAGTGAAGTAATCAAAATCTACAGATACACATTTTACCTTACTGGGGCCAGGCTGATCCTGACACTTGTCTTCTTCAGACACAACCACCAATCCTTTGCACAGATGGTCTTCCTGCTCATAGATAGAGTCCAGTAATTGCATGAACTCATCCTCTTCTTCTGCAAACAGACCAATATATGCCTCAGCCTCAGATTCTGACCCTGAAGTTGATTGATCTGTCAAGCTTTTCTCTTTCTCAGCAACCAAGGATTTCTCCTTCTTGCTCTTGTTCTGTGACTTCATTCTATTAGCAGACTCTTTCCTTTTGTCTGGATAGTCAGCCACAACATGTCCAGCTTTGTTGCAATAGTAGCATATAATCTTGGATGTAGTTGACTTACTAGGCTTTGTCCCATTCCTGTCCTTCCTGGATGATTTCCTCTTTTGATAATAATCATCCTTGGACTGTGATGTGAAAGGCTTAGATTTTCACTGCTTCTTTTTTAATAACCTCTGGAACTGCCTTGTGAATGCTGCAAAGTCTTCATCAGAATTACTGCTATATGTACTGTGATTATCAGAATTTTCTAAAAACACTTCTGCATCCTTCTTAGGAGATGATGGAGACATTCTCATATTCTTCCTTGTGGCTTCTACCTTGAAGGCCACAGACTTTTCTCTATAGCCACCCTTGGTATTTTTCTCTTCCTCCTTTCTGGCTAATAGTTGCATCTCATAAGACAGCAATTTTCCAAACAGTGTTGGAGGAGAAATCTCACCCAGTCTGGCCACTTCCCTTATGGCACAGATCTTTGTGTCCCAATCCTTAGTCAATGACCTAAGGAATTTATCATTCAGCTCATAAGTACTGAATATTCTTTCATAAGACATTAGTTCATTGACAATCCTATAGAACTTCTTATAACATTCAATTATACTTTCAGACTTAGCTTGTCTGAAACTCTCATATTCTTAATTAAGCATAGATTTTCTATCTTGCCTAACCTCTTCAGAACCCTCCATGTAGAAAATCAATGTGTCACACATCTCCTTGGAAGTTTTGGAGTGAATTAGATTCTGGAATGTTGAATCATCAATGGCACTTACTATAATGTTCTGGGCTCTTTTATCCATTGTTGCCAAGATGATCTCATCTTTATTCATCTCTGAAAAATCCTTTTGAATTCTTTGATTGGCATTAAGAACAGAAATCTTCATTGGAACATATGGCCCTTTCTTAACTGTTATGTAAATTCTAGGATCAGATGCCTCCATGAATAATCTGACCCCTTCTTTCCATATTCCAAATAGTTCTTTCCTGCAGATGGGCAATTTCATTGAACCGAGTTCTTTATGGTTTTCTCCTGAACCCATCTTCTTGATCTTAATTCTGCCTTACAGATCCCACTCAGACTGTTAAGTCTAACTTTGAGGAACCTGGTTCTGATACCACTTGAAAGAATTAGTTCCTAAACACCTACAGGGGGGTGAATAGGTGTAATTCCTTTTTCTTCTAAGGCAGAATAACTATTCAGTTAATTAATCAGAAATAGTTAATTCTACAGCTAACACAGCACAGAATTCACAGAATCACAGATTGCACACAGATTTTATAGTGGTTCCCCAATGTCTGGGTACATCCACTTTCCCCCTTCGCCTATCTAGCAGTGTGCTAGATTCGGCCTAACTTCTTCTCTTCACCTCAGATCCACAGATCTTACAGCAGCTCAGAACCCACACAAGGCTCCTACAACTCAGAGTGAGTCCACACTCTTACAGCTCAGGCAATCTTCCCTACCTCAACCTTCAATAAGGTCTACACTCAGAGATCACAATCTCCTACAACTCAGGCTCACAGCCCTACCTCAGCCTTCAACAAGGCCTACACTCAGAGATAATAATCTCCTACAACTCAGCCTTTATAAACACAGGCTTACAACTCAGATCTTATATAGATCCTACAGTAAATAGATTTAACAATGTAATATACCACCACCCTAGTAGAGAGAGAAAGGATGGATGGCTTCTTGATCAGTTCTTGGAAGAATCTGATAACAGAGAACAACCACTCTTAGCTTTCTTCAAAGTTTCTTGAATCTGAACTCAGTAGGGTTGAACTCCTGTGAAGTTGATCTTCAATCAGCTTCTTTCTTGAAATTCAGATCACACTTTGAATCCTTCTTAGCAGACTGGTTCAGGATCTGCACTTTAATAGATGGAGCTCTCTCTCTCCAACTTCTTTTTATTCTATGTCAGTATCTGTATTTTTCTTCTATATCTGATCATCATCTGTTGAAGGAGAATGCCTTTATATAGACTTTTTCCATGGTAACCGGCTGATCCGGTTTCTAACAAACTTCTGACAGCTCTGACTGTCGCAGTAGACCGGTTGGAATGGCAACTGTCAAGTCATCCAGTCACTTCTTGAAACTCTGTCTCTGTCAGCAAAGTGTCGAGACTGAACTTCATCATGTGTCGACACAAGTAGACTAAGTGTCAACATAAGTCTTGGTGGTGTCGACACAGCATTCTTGGTGTTGACACTGCTTCTCGACACAGCTTCTGTAGATTGTGTCGACACTAGTTCTGTGGTGTCGACATAGTCACTTCTTTTCTTCATACAAATTTACTTTGTTGAAATTTTGCCATGTGTCGACACAAGTCCTGTGTGTCGACACAGTTGATGTCGACAAGGTCTTCTGTGTGTCGACACTACCTCTGTGTGTCGACACAATTGATGTCGACTAAACTTTAACTGTGTGTCGACACTGCCTCTGTGTGTCGACACAATTGATGTCGACTATACTTCTATTTTTGTCGACACTGCCTCTGTATATCGACACAGTTTCTTCTGGTTTCGACACAGCCTTTCCAAGTGTCGACACAATTAACTCCAAGTGTCGACACAGCTTTTCTCCAGTGTCGACACAAGCCTTCATAAGTGTCGACACAGCTTCTTCTAGTGTCGACATATGGACTTGGAAACGTTTTCCTGCATTCTTGCATTTTCTTAACCTGCACATATAAACTCAGAACAACATCAAATATACCTTGATGCATGTCATTGAGTAATATGAGGCTTCTTCAAATCTGGTACACATTTTCTAATGTACCCAACAAGCCTTTCTGGTGTTGAGTTGAAGCTCATATGACATAAGCTTCCCGAAGAGATTCTGTGGGTCTGTCTTGGCTAGTTTTCACAATTCCCTGATGGCACAGACCTTGTTATCCCATTCCTTGGTTATGGATCTCAAGAACTTGTCATTCAATTCTTCGTTTGTGAAGACTCTGCCATAGAACCTTAGGCCATTTACTATCTTGAAGAAATTCTCAAATGTGTCAGCAATGGTGTCCTTGTTTCCTTGTCGGGAGGCTTCATACTTTTGATTTAGAAGGGATCTTCTATCATCCCTCACTTCTTCTGTACCTTCCATCAAGGTAACTAGAGACTGCCACATCTCCTTTGCACACTGACAGTGGATCAAGTTTTGCAGCATGGAGTCATCGACTGCACTTGCTATTATCTTCTTGGCCTTTTTATCTAAAGACACAAGTGATATCTCGTCTTTGTCTAGATCCCTTAATTTATTTGGTACCTTTTTAGTTGGATCTATTGTCGAGATTGTCATGGGAATGTAAGGACCTTCTTCAACTATCATGAAGATCCTCGGATCCATAGCTTCCATAATGAATTTGATTCTCTCTTTCCACATGGAAAAGTTATTCTTTAGATCCCGAGATTCTCTCTTTCCACCTGCATGTTGCTCCTGGGATGGTGGACCGACGCGAACCTAAGATCTATCTCAAGTTTCTCGCAGAAATCGATGAACTCGGCGCTGGAAAATTATTGTCCATTGTCTGTGACAATGGCCTGGGGCAGCCCATGTCGGCAGATGATCTTTGTTGGATCCCTAGTTTGAATTTGGGCTAGGTTCACTAATTAGGATGTTTGACCCACCTTGTATAGCCGGGGTCAAGTCTGTTATTCCTAGAGTTTAGTCTAGTCATTAGGTTCAATCTTCATAGACCAGCAAGTAGAGGACTTTAGTAGACTCAGACTTAGAAGAATTCAGAGTTCAAAATTATCAGTTTGAAATTCTTCAAAATCAGCTCGACGATCGTCGATCGTAGATCAACGAACTCAGAGTTATTTCTCTGAGTTGAGTTCGACGATATTCGAGCTTAGGTCGATGATTTCTTCCTCAAGACAGATTCTCTGCTCGACAAAATCTGGAGTTCAGCTTCAACAGATTCTTTCCAGTTTATTTTCTCTGAACACAGGTCGACGAAGACAGATTCTTTGTTCGACAAACTTGGAGCGCAGATTTGGCAAGTTATTTCCAGAATGCAGTTCGCTGAGCTCAGGTCGACGAACAGGAATTATCAGCTCGACGAACTTGGAACTCCAGTCGACGAATTATATTCATAGCTTGACGAATTCTGTCCCAAGCCAGACTTAGAAGTTTTCCTTATTTCTGTCCTTATTTATTATATTATTTAGCAGTGATTTCTTGAGTAATTAATGCTCATATTCTTCTGAATATAGCCATTATTGGTGGCATTAATTATGGTCTTCATCAGGGTTAATTGCTTCCTTATTTTAATGGGACAGTTGGGGAAACTCATTAAAGAATATTTTCCAGCCGTTTCATTCTCCAGAATTAGTCAGCAATTAATGCATGGAATTCAAAATTCAAGAAGGAGAATTTGACAGAAGAATATATAAGAGAGGGTTTTCTTTCAGACAACATATAGGATAGAGGTGATGCAAGCAAGCAAGAAAATCAAAAAGGACACACAGTGATATTTAGAGAAGAGTTATAGAAATATACTTAAGAATATTTTCTTCTTCTTTATGCTGAAAACATTATGTTTTCTCATTGTTCTTTCTGAAGACTGAAGAAGAACAACCATCAAATATCAAGAATCTTCTTCTACTTCTACTCCAGGAATATTTAAGGACAACAACTTTGAATCAGTCAGAAAGTTCCTGGATCTCTTCAAGACAAGGCTGAAGACCTACCCCCTGAGCAAGGATTCAAGCTTTTTGAACCATTCATTACTTCAGAAGGATCTTTAACAACAAAAATCCACAAGTCTTTTATGTTGTATAGAGAAAAGAGAAGACACCATCAACTCTCTCAACCTCCTGTAAAAGGGTTTATTAACTCCCTTCAAAATTTTATTCTTGGTTTTTGGGCACCTGATCAAAAGCCTAAAGGGTTGTGAGATCTCCCTATAAATAGATCTTGTGGTGGCAGTCACCTGATCAAAAACTTGATAGTAGATTCCTATCAGGGTGGTAGAAGAATGGATGTACCCAATTTGGGAAACCACTATAAAATTCTTGTTTTGTCTGTGTGTGATCATTCCTTTTTGTTCTTGCTGTGCTGTGATAGATTAGCTTAGACTGTTTCCATTTTCTGCCACTACTATTAATGTCACCTATTTTACTCTAATAAATTCTAAAACAGCCAAAAGTTTTAAGTTACTCTATTCACCCCCCCCCCCTCCACCTCTAGAGTAAATCAGGTCTATCCCCTAACTTTCAATTGGTATCAGTAGATTATCAATTTTCTAAGTTGCCTTTCAATCTCCCCCATACAAAGTTCATGATTACTTGGGAAGTCACCTTGGCCAACGTCTTTTCCTCCAACCACTTAGAAAAACAATCGATCATGACTAATAAGAACCTCCTTTGCCCACTGGCCTAGGAGAAGGGTCCCACCAGATCCATTCCCTAGATGGCGAAGGGCTAGGGTGTCGTGATGCTCTTGAGACGTTGAGCCGGTAGAAGTTGGAGAGGGGTGAACAACTGACACTTGTGGCACTTTTTCGTGAACTCAGCGGCATCATGGTCCAAGGTCGGCCAGAAATACCCTTGCCTAACTATCCTCCCCTCCAGGGTCCGGCTCCCAGAATGACTTTCGCACTCCCCGGAATGGAGCTCTTCCAAAATCCTCGGGATCTCCCTCTCGGCCACGCAACGCGCCAACATCCCCAAGATGTTCTTCCTATCCAGCTGCCCGTCACGCATGAGGTAGTATGCCGACTTATGCTTGAACCGTTTCTTCCCCATCCCCTCTAGGAATTCCCTTGTGGATAGGAAAGTTGCAAAATGATCCATCCACGAGGGATGTTGGTCTATCTCCATCAACTCCCCCTCTTCAGTTGATGGGCAGAATAGGTCGGTGATGGTGCCACCCACCCGGGGTCCGTGCTTGTCCAATTGATCCACATGCTCATTTTCTTCCCTTGGAATGTGCCGAATGAAGAATGTCTAGAACATGTCGATTATCCCCTTCACCTTGGCCAAGTACAACTGGAGAGTTGGCTCCCTTGCCTCGAACTCCCCATTGATATGGGAGGCCACCACCACTGAGTCTATGAGGAGCTCTACATCATGACTCCCAGCTCCCTGGACAGGCGCAATCCTGCTATCATTGCCTCTTATTCCGCTTGATTATTGGTGATGAGAAAATATACTACCACCATCTAATCGATCCTTGTTCCCTGGGGGCTCTCCAAGATCACCCCCACCCCCAAGGAATGTCTTCCTGAAGCGCCATCCACCATCACATTCCAAGAGACCGGGCATCTGAGTTCTGGCTCTGCCACCTCGACCACATAATCAGCAAGAAAGTTGGTCATCGTATGAGCCTTGATCGAGAGGCTAGGAACGAAGGATATGTTGAACTCACTCAACTCCACCGACCACTTTGTAAACCTCCCTGAGTGCTCCACCCCCTTAAAGATGTTGCGGAGAGGGTGGTCATTCACCACTCGGATGGAGTGCGCCTAGAAATAGGGTCGGAGTCTCCGGTCTGAGATGACCAGAGCAAAAGCCAGCTTCTCTAAGATCGGATATCAGAGTTCCGCCTTCCTCAAGACCCTAATCACATAGTAGATAGGCAACTGCTTCTTCCCTTCTTCCCGGACCAAGACGGAGCTCAAGGCCCCGACTCGCACCCCAAGATACAGGGACAATTCCTCCCCTTCCTTGGGCCCTTGGAGGAGCGGAGCCTGGGTCAACTGCCTCTTCAAGGCTTTGAATTTCTCCTCGCACTCCTTGGACCGCTCGAACTTCTGACCCCCCCCCCCCCCTCAACACTTTGAAGAAGGGGGAGCACTTCTCTCCCGCCCAAGAGAGGAACTTGCTCAGCCGGCCAACTTTCCTGTCAGCCTTTGGACCTCCTTGGCGTTCCGAGGTGACTCCAACTCCATAATCACCTTCACCTTATTAGGGTTGTGCTCTATACCTGCAGGGGGAAGGAGGTGGCCTGGGAACTTACCCCTGCTTGCCCCGAAGACACGCTTCAATGGGTTCAGCCTCATTTTGTATTTTCGCAGGGTACCGAAGGTCTCCTCTAGATCCCGGAGATGGGAGTCCACCTCCCGGCTTTTGATCATAAGATCATCCACGTACACTTCTAGATTCCTTCCTTTCTGCTATCAGAAGATTCAATCCATCATTTTTTGATACATCGCCCCTGCGTTCTTTAGCCCAAAGGGCATCATCTTGTAGCAGTAGCACTCATCCCCAGTGATGAAGGAGACATCTTTTATGTCGGGTGGGTGCATCCTAATTTAATGATAACCTGAAAAAGCATCTAAGAAACTTATCACAGAAAAACTGACGGCTGAGTCAACTAGTGCATCGATCTGAGGCAAAGGATAACAAACCTTAGAACATGATTTATTTAATAAAGAAAAATAAACACACATCCTCCACCGATCATCTCCTTTTTTAATAATTACAACATTGGAGACCCAGCTGGGTATTGGATTTCAGATACAAACCCGGCCTTGATTAGCTTGGCCACCTCCTCCCTAATCGGCTCGTCAAACTTGTCCGTTGTGGACCACTTCTTCTACTGGATGGGGAGGGCTTCTGGATCCAGGTTGAGGCAGTGGCAGGCAATGTCTGCATCGATCCCCAACATTTCTACCGCGCTGCACGCGAGTACATCCACATTCTTCTGGATGCACTTCAGCCTCCTCCCCTGGTCATCTGGGCTCAGCCCCCCCCCCCCCCCCCCGGATATGCACCTTCTCCACCCTGCCTCCCTGGGTGAGAACCTCCATCTCCACCACCTCTTCGGCTATCTCTAGCCGATACTACTCTTCCCACTCTCCAATAGCTCCTTCACCTGGGACCGGGACCTCCTCCTCCTCAGCTTCCTCCATGACCAAGGAGATGGAGATGAGGATGGTGGAGTTGTCCAGGCAGGAGGCCGAAGGAGAGGTAGAGGAGATGGAAGTGGAGGAAGAGATCCGCACCCAGGTGAACTTCAAACATTGATGGAAAGATGAGGGCATGCAGCGGAAGGCACTGATGAGAGGTCGTCCGAAGATAGCATTGTAACTGTTAGGAGCATCGATGATGACGAAATTGCAGTTTCTGGACTACCCCTCCCCCTAAGGTAATATGGAGTCCCACTCCTCCTTCCTCTCCCCTGAGAACTCGAAGAGAGGTCCATCCAAGGCCAGCACTCTCCGAGCCTCCACCTTCATCGCGTCGATTGCCTTCTTGAAGATGACACTAACCGAGCTCCAGTAATCGATGAGGATCCGGGAGACAGTAAAATTATCGATCGCGGTCTGGATGACCAATGTGTCGCAAAAAGGATCCTAATGATCCGACATGTCCTTCTTGGAGAAGATGATTTTCTCCTCCAGGGGTGGGCCAGAGATGTCGAATCAATGATCTAGCGATACATGGTATGGAGGATCACCTTGTGGGAAGCCTTAACCCCCCCCCCCCCTGTGGATCACTATGATCCCTCATTGGTCTCCGACATCAGCTCGGTCCTCGAACCTGTCTTCCTCTCCTCTGGGCAGGACTTCTTTAATTCGTACCTCCGGGCGGTCTTGATGCTGCTGCTCCCTGGTTCCCCGCAACTCTAGGAACTCCGGGCACATGGTCGTAGCATGGCCCTCCTCCTGATGGAAATCGCAATAGGGCAACTCCATCCTGACTCCATGTCTTCTCCATGGTTGTACCCTCCTCCTCCTCCTCAGGGCTATTGTCATAGCCTGATGTTGATCGGGAAGAGGATGCCTCTAGCCCTGCCTCCAGTCTGGAGGGTTGAACTGACCCTGGACCCCCTAGCGGTTGTCTCCTCCATGGAAAGCTCTCCGCTGGCCTTGGTCATACCACTCCTGCTGCCTCCAGCAGAGCCGAGTGTTCGGCTCCTGGCGCCCCCACCTCTATATATGTTGTTGTTGCTGCTCCCTCGGCCTGGGTTCAACTTGTAACACACCTGATTTTTCGGTATTTATTTTAAATCCCGTAGTGACGTATTTTTGACATCAGAGTGTTACGTTGACGCGTAGTTAACGGGTGTTGTTTGTTGGAGCATGGGTTTGCTCAGTGGGTTTTCCGGTGTGGTTGGTTTTGTCTTGGTTGTGCACCATCCCTCATGAGCCGGGTATATTTTGGTGACTCGGTAGAGCTTTTTATAGGGATGTGGTGGAATTTTATCTTCGTGTGCTGTTTTACCCGAGTTTGCTTTGTCAGATTTGGATTTTGACTTCGCTGTTAGATTCGTAGCGTCGGTATTTAGCTATGGTGCGATTTTCGAAAGATTCCGAGTTGGTTTGGTTTTCGAGTTGTTTTGACGTTATTTAAATAATTAATATTTTATTATATATATAAATACGCATAAGTAGGAAAGGACGCGTCAAAACCCTATTCACCTTCTTCCCAAACCGAGCGGCGGCCATTTTCGTGAAAGAGGAAAAACGGAGGACTTCACGTGCTTTCGGCCGGCGGTAGAGTGAGTTTGAGTGGTTGTTTTCGTCGCCGGAGTAGAGATTCGAAAAGCTCTCACCGAGAACTACGCGATCATGTTTCAGGAAACGTTGCTAAGGTCATTTGGCGGCCGATCCTTGCCGTGGTACGAATGGGAGGCGTTTTTCTAGAGTTTCAAGGCAAGTGGATTTTCCCTCTTGCATGTTCGTTTACTTGTTGTCTTTTCTTTCCTCTTCCTCCTACCTTAAAGAGTAGGAGTAGTGTAGGATGAGCCTTAGAAGAACCCCCCTTAGGGTAGTGTAGGTTTTCAATCAAGCCATGGAAATTAGGTGAAATAGTTTAAGTAAAATTCGGCTTATATCATATGGTAGGATTTGGCGAGTATCGAGGGTAAAATCGTCAGGTATCATGGTTTAGTCTAAGTGTAAATTGGCGAGTATTGCTAGGGATTCGTCGAGTATTGAAGTAGGCAGATTCAGCGTGTATCAGTAGGAGAATTTGTCGAGTATGGTAGGTTAGCCGGGTGAGAATTTGGTGTATATCGTTAAGTGAAGTTCGGCGGGTTTGGGTAAGTGAATTTCGTCGAGTAACAGTTAGGATTCGGCGAGTGTCACCTAATTTCATTAAGTCAAATTCGGCATATATCAGAGGAAATCGTCGAGTATCGTTAGTCTATCCATCGAATATCATTAGTCTTCTCCAAGTATCGCAAGTCTTATTCGCAGAGTATTGTAGAAATTTGTCGAGTATCCATCTATTTCGTCAGGTATACTCGCCGAATTTGGCCAGGACTTAGAATTTTTTGTTGTTTCATGTACGATTCATCGTGTGTTGGGTCCGGCGTTCCTTCACTTGACCCATGACACTCTACTACTTATTTAAAAAATTAAGTAGCACCCTTTCCAACAGTCTGGGCTTTTGGAACAGTTGGGTATGCGCTTGATCCTTCATTTGGTATCAGAGTAGGTCATGGGTTCAAGATCAGGGGGGCGCTATTAAATCCTGATTTTTCCCTTCTACCTGTGTGGGTCTGGCGGGTCAGGCAACCGTGGACATGTGGTAACCCCACCTCTGAGCCATGCAACCGTGGACATGGGGTAACCACACGTCTAAGCCGTGTGGTCCATGTGGTAACCCCACCTCTGAGCCATGTGTGCCATGTGGTAACTCCACCTCTAAGCTGACGGGTTGTGCTGGACGCCGGGGGGGAGGGGGGACTGTTGGGTCCGGCGTTCCTTCACTTGACCCGTGGCGCTCGACTACTTATTTAAAAAATTAAGTAGCACCCTTTCCAACAGTCCGGGCTTTTTGAACAGTTGGGTATGCACTTGATCCTTCATCGTGTATGGTCCTTAGAGTGATTTTAGGGTCGGTTTAGGTATTTCTTTGGGTATTGGGGTAGGGTTGTTTGGGTATGATATTTCTTCGGCTATGAAGGTTGGCAGTGGATAGAGGACCACCAATTGGATGCCGGTTTGTGAGTCATTACACTTGGTGGTTTGGTTTGGTCTCTGTTTTGTGGATTGTTGGGTTGTGTTGGGCCAGGTGGCCACCTCTACAGCGCCTTTGTGAGACATTGGGGTCTGGTAGTTCGGGATTGGACGTTTTGGTCACCGACTCCGGCCCGATTGTTTTTACCAAGTGTTAATGACTCATGTTTTCGAGTTGTTTTGTGCTCAGTTTGCTTCTTAAATCAGTTTATGTTATTTCATGCAAATCCTTGCAGATTATGGGGAAGCATGGCTTCGTTCCACACTTGGTGCATTATTATTTTAACTCCTTTATTGCAGACATTTATTCTACTTGTTTATATTTAGCTAATCAGTTGTGGTTTCAGCATTCCTTATAGTCGAGTTTGGTAAACCCTTTCTTGCCTTTTTTTTACTTATTACCTGCTTATTTTCATTGCCACTTGCATTTTATTGCTGAGGTGTTCTTCTTTTGAATGCCTCATGTTCAGGACTGTAGCCAGTGGAGCGGCTGTATTAGGTGGTAGCTTTTGGACTGTAGTTGTTGCAGTAGTTTCCTCACCATTGTGAGGTAGTTCTTATTTTCTGTTGTTAGTTCAGACTTGCATACTCACAGTGGGTTCGTGTCAAGTTATTGACGCCCACTAGCAGTTTTTTCTTTGGAATATTGAATACTTTCCTAGCTACTTGTTCACCTTTTTATGTTGGTTGTACTTACTCTCTGGGAAGGTTTTATGCTAGGTTGCATGTTAGATATTTTAAAGTATAAAAATTACTATTACTACTTCATACATACCAGATTTGAAATCTAAATCACTATATTAGCGACCGTAAAAGCTACCTTCACCACTAATATAAATCTAGAGTCTTGCATACCATGTGTTGTCCTCTGGGGATGTTAATACTCTTGTAGGACGTCTAATCTTGTAAATAAAGTATTTTCTGTAGTGTATGACTATCTTTTCTCGTGGACTAGATGAGCCACTAAGCCGAGGGATACGGCTTACAGCTAACTTAAACTGGATTTTCACTAAATAACTTATAAATCTTTCATAATGTATTAAGTTGGAGTTTTGTCTGAGCGTCTGCAGTTATCCCTTGCTGATGTGGCATCATGATACGCATTTTCACTTACTCTGATATGTCGTTAAATGCGGAGAAAATGCTGGTTGTGACAGTTGGTATCAGAGGGATAGGTTGGTTGACAATTGGTCGAACAACTATCTCAGGTTTGTGTTAGTTGTCTAGTGTCATTTCATACACACACTGATGTGTCATCAATACGTCTTGGCTGAAGCATGAACACTACACTCATAAGCATGATAAGAAGTATATGGGGCATATTATGTAATATGGGATGCATAATATGTGTTTGTATATGGATCCTCATAGGAGGCAATATGTGACTGTTATGTAGTATGGGATGCATAACATTATCACATGAATGCATATTAGATTTTGATTTTCGTTGCATGCGATATTATGTAGTATGGGATGCATAATATTTCATGTGTACGCCACTCATAACATGCATTAAGGCTTTTTTTAGATTGCATAGCACAACATGCATGGCATAACATCGCATCAACACATATGTCAAGCTAAACATTTACATGATGACATACGTACGCACATGATTTTGAGTTAAAAGGTTTGAGAATTCATACATTCATGGTTTAGGCACATGAGTTAGTAGGATGACGGTATATCATCCTAAGTTTAGGTATGACATCATAAATGAAAATCCCAGAGCAAGTTGGCAGCATGAGCAAGTATTTAATTCTGTGTAATCTAAACTAAGTTGTTTGGTTCTAGCAGTATGCTAGGTTTTGATTAGTTGTTAATTGTGTTATTAGAATGTCGAGATGTCCTGTGACGAGGTCGACTCCCCAGTTAGAGGGAGAATCGTCTAATGCCCAGAGTGAGGCCATGTTAGAAGGATTGCGGCAGAGAAATGAGGCTCTGTCGAGGCAAATGTTGGTGATGCAATCGCAGATCCAGGAGTTGTTGTCAGTTGTTGGTAGTCAGTCGCCTAGAGTGTAGGACCCGGCTGTGGGTAAAACCGTTCATGTTCCCCCTGCTCCTCTAGTGCCCCAGTTTTGTTTCCACAAGAGATGACGTTTATTTTGCATTTCCAGAGACTAGGACCCGAACCTATGACGGTAGAGAAGATTTTATGGCTTTGGCTGATTGGATTATAGCCATCGAGGTGATGTTCTCATATTCAGGAGTTTCAGCGGACTAGAGAGTAATGGTCACTACATATCAGCTTAAGGGACTCAAAGACTTGGCGGCTGAGAGAGAAGGAAAACCTTAAGGATGGGTGTTCATGGGAATCCTTTAAGGAATTGCTACTGAAAAAGTTTCTGTCGTCGGTCGAGAGAGAGGGTTTTATGAATGATTTTCTACATCTTAAGCAAAGGCAGCTCACCGTTAGCGAGTATGAGGTGGAGTTCAGCAAACTGTGCCATTTTGCCCCTGACATGGTGTCTTCAGAATCTAGTCGAGTTAAACGTTTTCTGGGTGGTCTTAGGAATGACATCCAGCAGCTAGCTAGTGCTTATGAATCCGAGAGTTATGCTGAAGTTGTGGAGACTGCTCTGAAGGTTGAGGCGATTGACAATGCCAAGTATTGAAGTCAACAAATGAGAAAGGATAAGAGGAAGACTGGTGAGGGTAAGAGTTCCCAAGAATACGGTGCTGCTTCGAGGAAAAGGAGTAAACAGATATGCAGCTTTTTGTGGCCATCCAGGCCATCCATTTAAAAGGTGTTACAAGAGGCTAGGAACTCAGAAGCAGGAGCAAGTTCATGCGGTTCAGACTGCTCCCAAAGGAGAATTGGTTTGCTCTGTGTGTAAGAGAAGGGGGCATGATGCTACCCATTATTGGGGAAAGGAAAAAGTCTGCTTCTAGTGCAGATAGAAAGGACATTTCAAGTTAAAGTGCCCGCAGGCTCCGCCCCTATTGCAACAGGTTCCACTTCAAGCCTTGCCTCCACCGCAGCTATTGGATAAGGAGAAGGGCAAGCTGAACGTTGTGTCTTTTAAGGAAGCGCAGATGTCTACTCAAGTGATTTTAGGATAAATTCTAACCTAGTTTTAACTTTAATTTGTAGTTGTAGTTTCGACATTTGTTCCCTTAGTTCTGTATGTGACTTTATACGAAGGTTTAAGGTAAAGAACCGATTGGTGCGCGTTCTTTTCGATTCCGGTCTTACCCGCTTATTTGTGGTTAGAACCTTTGTAGAGCGTCACCTTTTGACCCTCGATCGTGTTGGCGATGCGTTTAATGTCAAGTATCCCTCTAGCGATTCAGTGGTGTCGGACCAAGGCATTCAGAGTTGTCCAATTTTGTTAAGAGATTTTCTAGCCGTTGTTGATCTGAAGGTGATAGACTTGGAATATTTCGACGTGATTTTGGGCATGGACTGGTTGTCCAAGTATGGTGCGGTCATCCAATGCAAGGCCAAGTGCTTGAACTTCAAGATGAACAACGGTCAACCCAGGAGTGTTTATGGTTTTCCATGCAAAGTTTCTCCGATTATTTCTGCGGTATGTGCTCAGAAGCTTGTAAATTCTGGATGTTTTGCATATTTGGTTTCTGTGTTGGCGACTGGTAGTAGTATGTCGCGTGTAGAGGATATTGATGTAGTGCGCGAGTTTCCTGACATTTTCCTGATAACCTTCCTGGTCTTCCACCCGAGAGAGACATGGAGTTCGTCATAGATCTAGAGTCGGGTACCCGTCCTATTGCTAAGCTAGGCATCGTACCGTATGGCCCTGCGTGAGCTGGAGGAGGTGCGTACTCAATTGGATGTGTTACTGCAGAATGGATTCATTAGACCAAGTTCCTCACCATGGGATGCTCCCGTGCTATTTGTGAAGAAAAAGGATGGATCGATGAGGCTGTGCATTATTATAAAGAGCTGAATAAGGTAACCATCAAGATTAGGTATCCTCTGCCTAGAATAGATGACTTGTGTGATCAGTTGCGTGGTAGCACTATGTTTTCAAAGATTGATCTTCATTCAAGCTACCATCAATTGAGGATTCGTGAGACGGATATTCCACGGACTGCTTTTCATTCACTGCATGGACATTTTTAATTCTTAGAGATGTCCTTTGGATTGACTAATGCACCCTCTGCCTTTATGGATATGATGAACAGAGTGTTTAAGGATTTCCTGGACCATTTTGTGATTGTATTCATATATGATGTTCTGGTATACTCCCACAGTGCTGAAGAGCATGCACAACACTTACGTTTAGTTTTGTCTACCTTGAGGGAGCATAAGTTGAATGCTATGCTGAGCAAGTGTGAGTTTTTGTTGCCTCATATTTCCTTCTTGGGTCATGTGGTTAATAAGGATGGAATTTCTATTGACTCGGAGAAGACAGTTGATGTGATGGATTGGAATAGACCTGTTACTCCCAAGGAGATAAGGAGCTTCCTAGGGCAAGCAGGCTATTATATAAGGTTTGTGGAGAGTTTCTCTATGTTGTCTGCGCCATTGACTAAACTGACGCAGAAGAACGTAGCTTTTGTTTGGAGTGATAAGTCTGAAAAAGCTTTTCATGAATTAAAAATGAGATTGTGCATAGCTCCGATTTTGGCCTTGCCTATCGAAGGACTGGAATATGCTGTATATGTAGACGCATCGCACGTTGGACATGGTTGTGTGCTGATGCAAGAGGGCAAAGTGATTGTGTATGGGTCGCAACAATTAAAGGTACATGAGAAAAATTACCCTATGCATGATTTGGAATTTGTAGCTGTGATTTACACCTTGAAGTTATGGAGACATTTGTTATATGGTGCTCTGTGCAAGATTTATACGGATCATAAGAGTTTGAAGTATGTATTCACTCAAAAGGAATTGAACTTGCGTCAACGGAGATGGCTTGAGTATGTTGCAGATTATGATGTTGAGATCCAATACCATCCGGGCAAAGCTAATGTGGTAGGTGATGCCCTTAGTAGGAAGTCAGCGAAAGTTTTTAACCTTTATGTGGATTCGCTTGTGGAGGAATTTCTCTTGATGGATATATCAGTGGGTAGTAGCGACTCATCTAGAAGTTTGGAAGTAATAGAGACTTCATAGATTACACTTACAAGGCTACATCAAAGGGATGATCCTGATTTGCTGCACCTTTATAGTAGAACTGCAAAAAGGGAATTACCAGACTTTTCAATTGATGACGCTGGTACCTTGAAGTACCACGACAGATTTTGTATCCCCGCAGTTGAGGATATACGAGTTAAGTTGTGCAAAGGGGGGCATGGTTCCAGCGTTGCCTACCACCCCGGTTCTACTAAAATGTATAAGGATCTGAAGCAGATCATTTGGTGGTATGGTATGAAGGGGGATATAGCTAAGTTTGTCTCAGAATGTTTTACTTGCAAGGGAGTGAAGGCCGATCATGGAAGGCCTGGAGGCAAGTTGACGCCCTTAGAAATTCCGAGTTGGAAGTGGGAGAGTATTTTGATGGATTTTATTACTGGGTTGCCGAGATCTCTCCGAGGGCATGATTCAGTTTGGGTTATAGTGGACAGATTGACGAAGTGTGCTCACTTCGTGCCATTCAAGATCGACTACTCCATAAAGAAAATAGCCGAGTTATACTTGGATGAGGTCATCAGATTACATGGAGTGTCTGTTAGTATTGTATCAGATAGAGACTCCAGGTTCACATCTAGATTTTGGAGGAGTTTACAGGAGGGGTTGGGTACCGATTTGTGGTATTTCACTGCCTATCATCCACAGACAAATGGTCAGACTAAGAGGGTAAATCAGATCGTGTAGGATGTGATTAGGTGTTATATTTTGTACAACAGAGAAGTGTGGGATGAGCGTTTGAGACTGATGGAATTTGCATACAATAATATTTACCATGAGAGTTTGCAGATGGCCTCGTTTGAAGATTTGTATGGGAGACATTGCAGGACTACCTTATTTTGGGGCGAGGTTGGTGAGAGACCGTGGTTGGGTCCTGAAGCGTTAGAAGAGATGGATGTTTCTGAAAAGCATATTCGAGAGAAGCTTTGGATAGCTCAAGAGCGTTATGAAAAGAATGCCAATCGGCGTAGGACTGATTTGGGGTTTACTGCTGGGGACATGGTTTTTCTTAAGGTTTCCCCAATGTCTGGTGTTAAGAGGTTTGGTAAGAACCACAATTTGGATCTAGGAATGTGGGACCTTTTAATGTTGTTGAGCAGATTGGTGTGTCAGCTTATAGACTGGAGTTGCCAACAAGTTTTCCTAGTGTGCGCGATGTTTTCAACGTGATTCAATTGCAGAAGTGTGTGCTGAGCGACAGACAAATTCTTGATGTTGTGCCCCATTTGGAGCCTAATCTTTCATATGTGGAAGTTCCAATTCTTGTTTTGGATACTCAAGATCGGGTATTGCGAAGGAAGACAATACCCATGGTTAAAGTTTTGTGGAGGAACCTTGACGTGAAGAGCACGACTTAGGAGTTGGAGTCAACTATGAGGGAGGCTCATCCTCATCTGTTCTCCAGATGCTTTGGTAAGTGTTTTCCTTGTTGGCCTATGATTGCCTTTCTTTTGTTTCGGATTTGATCCTATTTATGTTAAGTTTTGGGACGAAACTTAACATAAATCCCGTAGTGACGTATTTTTGACATCAGGGCGTTACGTTGACGCGTAGTTAACGTGTGTCGAATGTGGTAGCATGGGTTTGCTCAGTGGGTTTTCCGGTGTAGTTGGTTTTGTCTTGGTTGTGCACCATCCCTCTCGAGCCAGGTCTGTTTTGATGAATCGGTGGAGCTTTTAATAGGGATGTGGTGGCGTTTTATCTTTGGGTGGTGTTTTACACGAGTTTGGTTTGTGGGATTTGGATTTCGACTTCGTCGTTACATTCATAGCGTCGGTATTTAGCTACGGTGCGATTTTCGTAAGATTCCGAGTTAGTTTGGTTTTCGGGTCGTTTTGACTTTATTTAAATAATTAATATTTAATTATATATAAAAAAATAAGTATAAATAGGAAAGGTCGCGTCAAAACCCTATTCATCTTCTTCCCGAAGCAAGCAACGGCCATTTTCGTGAAAGAGGAGAAACGGCGGACTTTGCGTGCGTTCGGCCGGCAGTAGATTGAGTTCGAGTGGCCATTTTCGTCGCCGGAGAAGAGATTCGTAAAGCTCTTGCCGAGAGCTACGCAATCGTGTTTCAGGAAATGTTGCTAAGGTAATTTGGAGGCCTATCCTTGTAGCGGTGCGAGCGGGAGGCATTTTTTTGGAGTTTCAAGGCAAGTGTACTTTCCCTCTTGCATGTTTGTTTACTTGTTGTCTTTTCTACCCTCTTCCTCCTACCTTAGAGAGTAGTAGTGCAGTATGAGCCTTGGAAGAACCCCCCTTAGGGTAGTGTAGGTTTTCGGCGAAGCCATGGAAATTAAGTGAAATGGTTTAAGTAAAATTCGGCTTATATCATATGGTAGGATTCGGCGAGTATCGAGGGTAAAATCGTCGGGTATCATGGTTTAGTCTAAGTGTAATTCGGCGAGTATTACAAGGGATTCGTCGAGTATCGACTTAGGCAGATTCTGTGTGTATCAGTAGGAGAATTTGTCGAGTATGGTAGGTTAGTCGGGTGAGAATTTGGTGTATATCATTAAGTGAAGTTCATGGGTTTGGGTAAGTGAATTTTGTCGAGTAACAGTTAGGATTCGACGAGTGTCACCGAATTTCGTTAAGGCAAATTCGACATGTATCAAAGGAAGTCGTCGAGTATCGTTAATCTATTCGTCGAATATCATTAGTCTTCTTCGAGAATCGCAAGTCCTATTCGCCGAGTATTGTAGAAATTCTTCGAGTATCCATGTAGTTCGTCGGGTATACTCGCCGAATTTGGCCAGTATCACAGCCCGCATTTTCGCCGCGTTAAAAGATATATCAGAGTAAGGAGAAAACACGCACCGTGATGCCACGTCGTGCAAGGGATAACTGGATTTGCTTAGGCAGGACTCCAACTCTACATTTTATAAGAAATTCATAAGTTATTATGAAAGAAATCCAGTTTTAAGTTAAGTTGGTCGTATCCCTCGGCATAGTGGATCAACTAGTCCATGGGTAAAAATATAATTATATGCTGCAGAGAATACTTTGATTATGTTGATTAACACCCTACAAGAGTATAAACATCCCCCAAAGGACAACTCATGGTATGCAAAGCTCTAGGTTTAGTATAAGTAAGAAAATAGTCTTTACGTTAGCTAGAAGATAGTGACTTTGGTTTTAAAAAGATGACATGTATGAAATACTAGTAGTAATGATTTTTATAAGTTAAAATAATTAACATGCAACCTAGCATAAAACATTCCCCAGAGAGCAAGTAAAAACAACCACAAAGAGGCAAACTAAGCATCTTAGCAAAGTAATTAGCATTTCAAAAGAAAACCATTAGTGGGCGTCAACAACCTGACAAGAACCCACTTGAGAGCATGTATGTCTGTACTAACAAGAAGCAACCAAACACTACCTCACAAGGGTGAGGAAAACTTTTACAACACAGTAGTCAACTAGCAACATCAACCTAGCCGCTCAACTGGCTACCGCCCTGAACCTGAGTCATTCAAAGAAAGAATACCTCAGCAAGAAAATACAAGTAACAAAAGGAATCAATTAGTTATAAACAAGTGAAAATAGAAGGGGGTTACGAAACCCTACCAAGAGAAATGCTGACAACCTTAGCTAGTATAGTCAACAAAAGGAACAAGTAAGAAAATAATCGCCAGAAAAATGAGAAAAAAATGCACCAACTGCAAGAAGTTACCATGCTTTGCTCAAACCTGCAGAAGCAAACAACCAACAAAAGCCAACACTAAAGAAGGATGATAAGTCAATAATTATAGTTATTTTAATATAGTTTTTATTTAATAAATAGTAATATTTTATTTTGTTTTATAATAATATTTTTATTAATTCGTTTCTTTTCTTATTTCAGATTAATTTGGGCTCCAGATAACAATTTGAAGCTTACAAGGCTAATCAGGAGAACAACCAGAAGAATCCTGGAAAAATCGCAAATACACGCCCTTATCACGGGCGTGACCAATAGGTCACGGGAGTGACAGGAAGGCGTGACAAGAAAACGTGACTCATCCTGGTGTCCAGAAGCCAAATTCCACGTCAGATTAAAGTTACACGCCCCCTCGCGGGCGTGACCTCTGGTTCACGGACGTGACTCATAGGCGTGACATCCAGTTCAGTATCATTAAGAAGCCAGTTTCAGATCTGAGGCGTTCCAACTTACACGCCCTAGGTCACGGGCGTGACCTAGGGGTGTGACCCTTCCGCAACTTCCAGAGTTATTTCCCTCTATTTCGAGTTCCCACCGTTTCCAGCTACAGTCCAGACACGCCCTAGGTCACGGGTGTGACCTAGGGGCGTGACCCGCAGAACGGCGAATTTTGGCGGTTTTTCTCCAACATTCCCAGGCTTTTATGAGGACGGTTCCGCACCTTACATGCCCCCTAGTCACGGGTGTGACCGAGGGGTGTGTCCTTCCAGAAAATTTCCGATAAATTCCAAACAAAGCCAGGATTTAGGAAGTCATCTAGGAGTAGTTTTAGTACCTAATTTTCATATTTTCATACATTTCTTTTATTTACATCAATTTCATAGTTTGTTAACTTTTAATTCTAGCACTTTTATTTCAAGCATGTCTTTATTTATCTTTTCATATATCTCTCTTTTCATGTCAAGTAGCTAATTGCATTAGCACTTGATCATGACAACCTTTATAATAAAATAATCTTTTTTTCTCAAACTCTATTTTTATTACTTCGATCTATCTTTGATTTGATTTTAGATACATATATAGATTTACCGAGTGGTTGTGGGTACGAGTAGATCACTCAAAGATAGAAGGAGCTGCATGCACTCTGTAAGATCCCGTTTTTTTGCTACGCTAGCGGGTCTTACGCCCAGAATCATCGTTTCGCGGTGTCATCTTCGCCCGAAAGGTCATCACTACAAAACGCCAACCCTGTCGGCACACAGAATCACCAAAGATGCTGGAGCTTTGAAAGAAGACAGAAAATATCAAGTCCACAAAACATATCATATATAAGTAAAAGCATGAATCACAGCATGTCCCAGAGTAAAAGAGTATTGAAAATCACGAACAGAAAGGTAAACAGGCTTATGCCCAGTACATCAGAATCCTCACTACAAGGTCACTCACGGAGTAAGAAGAGGGTGCTCCCGTGCTAGACTGGCCCACCTCCATGTGCACCGTGCCCTGCTGGTGTTGTCTCTCCGACTGCTATTTGTCTCCCATCCGGAGCCCCTGAAAACATAATGGTCCACCGTCTGTTATTCAAAAGTCTAAGCCAACTATCATCCCCACCTCCCCCCGTGACTCCTAGGCACAGTGCGGGAAGGAGGATAGGGAAGATATTGAGGTGGAGATGTGTCAAAGCAGATGGAAGTGGAGATAAGCTAATAGTGATATATCGGAACTGTAAAGGTGTATAGCAGCAATATGATAATATCAAAAGTAAGGCAGTAATATGATAATATCAAAAGCAAGGCAGTAAAAAAAGAAAGTATGAGAGCATAGTATAATGAAAAATAACTTTAACTTATATGAATGCTCATACAAACTTATAAGTTAAGGGGTCTTTTGCAAGGCTCCCATCGTATAAAAGTCTCATATCATTTTATACGATGGGGTGTCAGGTTTATATGCAAATATGAGTGTAGTGCTTTGTTATGCATGAAATGATATGTTCACACAAGTGCAACTTACGCACAAGACTCTATGCGCACAGACATTTAGTTCCCCCATTTTGGAGTTAGCTAAACTCTTAGGTACCTCGCGCTGTGGCAAACAGAGGTAGTGGGTCGGGCCACCCCACTACTAGGCCGGCATTCACCCCACCCAACCTAGACCCTTGTATGCCTCAATGTGAAGAACACACCACGGAGCCTCTGTGTACCTTGCTGGCAAATCCACCAGTCTTTCCTTGGCTATGTGTGAACCACACTCTACGAGTCATCGTACTGACGTCGGCGTGAGCGACCGTCAAGTAACAAAGAACCACCAACTTATGTTATGCACATGCAAACTAGAACGTCTGAGCCATAGGCTCCCCGGAAGGACTCTCAAGGGCACTAGGAACTACGATGGGCTGAAGCCCAAAGCTCCCTATCACAAGATACTTATTTATTATTAGTTAATACTCAATTCTCGATCCCTTTTAATATGATGTAGGCATATACGTTGACACCAGAAAATCTACGGATTAATCACGATCGCTTCTCAATGATTCGAATTCGGCATTCACACAAAATTCCATGCAGCGCACATGCCAAGCAATTATATCACTTTTATGCTAACGTACGGGTAGCCAAACCGTTTAGGATCGAATAGAGGCGATAGGATAATATCCTTTCCATCTAAAAGGACCCACCCGGTCCGATCGAGCGAAGGTTGTACCAAAAGAGATCTATCAAAAGTATGATTCAGAAAACGGTAGATCTCTCCCAACAAAAAGTTACGAGGTTCGCCAAACCTTTCGAAAAATAATTCAATCAAGATAAACACAAAACTAATCGAAGAAACCACGATTAAATAACAATTCAAAATTCAACGATAAGAATTTCCACCACAAGAATATCTAGGAAGGAATCATACGAGAGTAGAAATTTTCGTTGCCCAAATCGGAATGGATGATTCCGATTATCTAACTTGGACCGCTCTTCAATCGACTTCGCCGGAGTCACGCCGGATGGAGAGGAAGTTCATCCGCCTTCGTAGCTTCATGCCTTGGTCGAGATCTATGCAAAGAGATTGTGAGTAAATGGTTTGGTATTAATGTAGGGTGGAGGGATGGCCGAAACTTGACTTGGGGGTGGTCGGTTTTTTTTGCCTTGAGATGTGGTAGGGTTTTGGAGGGTGGTGGAGAGAAACCGTGAGGGAAGGGTTGGAGAGAGGAAAGGTGGCGGCCAAGGTTGAGGGAGAGAGGAGGCTTGGAGTTGGCGGCTTGGGAGGAGGAGGCTAGGGTTGGCCGAGTGGAAGAAAGGAAGGAGGAGGGTGGAGGTGTGGTTGGCGGCTAGGAAGGAGGAGGCTAGGGTTGGCCGAAATTTAGAAGAGAGAGGGAGGAGGAGAAAATTCTTTAGGAGGAGTTAGGGTTTTCAAATTCTCATTCAACTTGTCCAAATGAAAACATTACATGCCTATATATAGGGTTACATCATACTTTGGCTACATGTGGCCCAACATTAAAAATATAAACTCTAATGTTTTTAAACCATAATGAAATAATCAAATGCTCCAAACAAAAAGCACAATAAATTCAAATAATATTAAAATTATTCAACTAAATAATATTATGTGGTCTTGTGCCGCGGGCGAAGTTTGTAGCGACGCTCCACACGATCACCATGGCGACGCAACTCTTTTGTTGAAGACGGAGAAGGATCTTCCGCGAGCAAGCCTTCATCATCTTCAACATGTTGTGGGCCGTCGTCTCCATCAATCCTCCCAAGCTCGAAAGTACTCATCATCGATGAGTGGTCCCGAAGGTACCGTCGCAGAAGAGCATCATCTAAGAGAGCCACCTCCGATTCCGGAAGCCAAGAGTCATCGGAGGCCGGATGATCATGCCAACGAATCAAGTAGCGGCGAACATCACCAGCTGGAGAGGAAAGCACTTCATCCTTGATGATCCTGTCTGGCAAAAATTGTTTCCTGGGAAACCTAGGAAAAGAATTAGGCAATAAAGGAGGAAAATGTTCTGCATCAACAACCAACGTACCTCCATTGGAGACCAATGGAGAGAGCGATCCAGACACAAGCTCACCCCCCCCCAACCCATTAGAAAATGTAGTGGAGCTAAACTGACAGTTAGATAAGTCAAGTGGCGGAGAAACATATGGCGTTAAATCAGAAACATTAAAAATAGGGGAAATACCCCAATCAGTGGGTAACTCCAAAAGATATGTGTTTTCTCCTAATTTTTTTAAGATCCGAAAAGGTCCAGTTCGCCGATTCGCCAACTTTTTTATAGTGCCCTAAGTCATCCGTTCAGGGACGAGACGCACCAAGACTAAATCGCCAACCTTAAAGTGAGATTCTCTTTTATGTATGTTAGCATGAACTTGATAAGATGCGTATTATGTGGTTAGCGTTTCATTTATGTTCTTATGCAAATTATGAATATGAGAGGCAAACTCTTGTGCAAATTGACTTGACTTATAAGATGGCGGTAACGGAATCAAGTCAAGTGGCACTAGTGCTTTATATCCGTGCACGATCTCATTCGGAGACAAACCAGTGGACCTATTTTTGGAATTATTATACGCTAACTGAGCATGAGGATCGATAAGGTCCCATGTACCCTTGTGGTCTCCCACAAGCCAACGTAGCAAACTAACTAAACTTCTATTTACCACTTCTGTTTGCCCATCCGTCTGAGGATGGTAGGTCGAAGAAAACAAAAGTTTGTTGCCCATAATCCTCCACAAGGTTTTCCAAAAATAACTAGTAAATTTCACATCTCTATTGGTCACTATCGATTTTGGAACGCCCTGATGTCCAACTACTTCCTGAAAATATAATTTTGCAACATGTGACGCATCGTTGGTTTTGTTACATGCAATAAAATAAGGCATTTTGGAAAACCGATCTACTACTACCGGAATAGAATCATGACGTCTAAACGTGACAGGCAGGCCTAGAATAAAATCCATACTAACGTCTTCCCAGGGAATGGAAGGAATCGGAAGAGGGGTATAAAGTCTCGCATTTGTTTTGTTATCCTTAGCTAATTGGCAGGCTCGACGACTTCCCATGATTTTATTAACCATTGATTTAAGATCGGGCCAATAAAACTTGTCTTCTACTAATGCGATGGTCTTGTCACGACCAAAGTGTCCACCTAACCCACCGCTATGTGATTCCCAAATGATGAAATGATGTAGGGAAGAACGTGGAATACATAGCTTCGAATGATTGAATAAATAACTGTCACGAATATAAAAGGTCGAAATGGTCGTGGGCGAGTTGGCCTGAGTGGATAAATAGATTTCCTTGAAATCCGGACAATGGACATACTCATCCTTAATTCTATCGAACCCAATCACCTTAACTTCTAGCGTAGATAATAATAAAGATACGTGACTAAGGGCGTCGGCTACACGGTTGAGAGTTCCCTTAAGGTGTTTTATTATAAATGTGTACTCTTGAAGATAGGAGACCCATTTGGCATGTCTTGGGCTAACTTTAGTTTGGGAGTTAATAAATCTCAAAGCCTCATGATCGGATAAAATAACAAATTCCTTAGGAAGTAAGTAATTTCGCCAATGTTGGAGGCACCTAACGACCGCGTAAAACTCTCGATCATAATTAGAATATTTCAATTTTGGCCCCGCGAGTTTCTCAGTGAAGTATCCAATAGGATGGCCTTCCTGACTCAATACACCACCAATACCAACTCCAGACGCATCACATGATAACTCAAAAACATTATTAAAATCTGGAATGCGCAAAAGGGTGCTTCCGACATGCATGATTTAATTACTTGAAACGCTTTAGCGGCCGATTTCGTCCATGTAAAATCACCCTTTTTCAAGCACTCTATAATAGGGGCCATGATACTGCTAAAATATCTAATAAATCGGCGATAAAACGTAGCTAGACCGTGAAAACTCCGAACATCCCGAATATTGGTGGGCTCTGGCCAATCCTTAATGGCTTAGACCGTGTTAGATTCCACATGTGATTCAGACAACTTGATTTATGAGGCAGGAGAAGATACCGAGTCGAAAGGAGTGCCTAGCGATATGGAGGATGAATCCCATATGATGGTCATGAGGTGTATTCTAGCGACTCCATGACGTTAGATGACTGGAATAGGACGAATATTTTTTCATTGAATTTTACGAGTGAAGATAAATGGAGTAGGTTGATCATTGATTATGGTAGCTGTATGAATGTCATTTCTAAAACTGCGGTGACTCGAATGTCTTTAGTTACTGAGCCGCACCCTCACCCTTATAAGGTGGCATGGGTAGATAAGTCATCCCTCCCAGTGTCGAAGCGTTGTTTGGTACCCCTTACCATCAAAGCTTATTCTGAAAATATTTAGTGTGACATCATCCCTATGGATGCTTGTCATGTTTTAAAACCTCCCTCTGATACCAAATTGATGTAGGCCTACACGTTGACACCGAAAACTCTACAGATTAATCACTATCGCTTCTCTACGATTCAAATTCGACACTCGCACAAAGTTCCATGCAGCGCACACGCCAAGCAATTATATCACTTTTATACTAATGTATGGGTAGCCAAACCGTTTAGGATCGAATAGAGGTGATAGGTCAATATCCTTTCTGACTAAAAGGACCCACCCGGTCCGATCAAGCGAAGGTTGTACCAAAAGAGATCTACCAAAAGTATGATTCGGAAAATGGTAGATCTCTCCCAACAAAAAGTTACGAGGTTCGCCAAACCTTTCGAAAAATAATTCAATCAAGATAAACACAAAACCAATCGAAGAAACCACGATTAAATAACTATTCAAAATTCAACGACAATAATTTCCACCACAAGAATATCTAGGAAGGAATCACACGAGAGTAGAAATTTTCGTTACCCAAATCGAAATGGATGATTCCGATTATCTAACTTGGACCGCTCTTCAATCGGGTCCGCCAGAGTCACACCGGATGGAGAGGAAGTTTGTCCGTCTTCGTCGCTTCACGCCTTGGTCGAGATCCGTGCAAAGAGATTATAAGTAAATGGTTTGGGATTGTAGGGTGGAGGGATGGTCGAAACTTGACTTGGGGGTGGTCGATTTTATTGGGCTTGAGATGTGGTCGGGTTTTGGAGGGTGGTGGAGAGAAACCGTGAGGGAAGGGCTGGAGAGAGGAAAGGTGGCAGCCAAGGTTGAGGGAGAGAGGAGGCTTGGAGTTGGAGGCTTGGGAAGAGGAGGCTAGGGTTGGCCGAGTGGAAGAAAGGAAGGAGGAGGGTGGAGGTGTGGTTGGCGGATAGGAAGGAGGAGGCTAGGGTTGGCCGAAATTTAGAAGAGAGAGGGAGGAGGAGAAAATTCTTTAGGAGGAGTTAGGGTTTTCAAATTCTCATTCAACTTGTCCAAATGAAAACATTACATGCATAAATATAGGCTTACATCATACTTTGGCTACATGCAGCCCAACATTAAAAATATAAACTATAATGTTTTTAAAACATAATGAAATAATCAAACGCTCCAAACAAAAAGCACATTAAATTCAAATAATATTAAAATTATTCAACTAAATAATATTATGTGGTCTTGCGCCGCGGGCAGAGGTTGTAGCGACGCTCCACACGATCACCATGGCGACGCAAGTCTTTTGTTGGAGATGGAGAAGGATCTTCCGCGAGAAAGCCTTCATCATCTTCAACATGTTGGGGGTCGTTGTCTCCATCATAATATTATACTGGATCTATTCCTACTGTAATTTGACTTTCTTTCTCCCTATAGGAAAGACGACATTTCGTCGATCCCGAGCACCTCTTAACACTAGTCAACCCAACATTCCCCTCATCATGACTCTTATAGACAGAACCATTTTTTTCTTCACCGTAAATCGGTGACTATTATCCCTAACTCCCTATGTTCATTCCTCATGTTGTCACAATTTTGCAGTTTTACTAAATGCAAACAAACCTAAGCTATATGATGTGCATGATAGGAGGTACTCCAAACTTTCATCCAAATGCCCTAAGATAATTAATGGGGGTCTATCATAACATACTTAGTCTAAATCCAAAAACTTTTATATTTTCCTAATTAATTTGACATTTATTTAACTTCCCCTAAATCTAGGCCATGGGTAATTTTGAGCATGAAGTGCTAGATTTCGTTAATTTCTGGCCACCCAAGGATTGTGAACACTATATTATAGTAAAATATCAGTGGATACAAAATTTCACAAATTTTCATAAATGTACTATCCTCTAAATAATCAATTCAAGACAATTCAAGTAAATAAGGTTAATGAAGGGAGTTCCATAAATCTTAGTCTAAAAATTATATAAAAATTACCAGAGCCTTATAATGATCAGAAAACACTACTACTAAGTTTCATGCAATTCCAAGATAAGTAGGCTATTTAGATAAATATTTCAAGTAAATCCAATAAAGTGCATTTTGTGAAGAAACATTCCCGTAAACTCATCCAAAACACATGTAATAATTTTCTAAGCTTTATTATGCCATAAAAAGTTCTCTGGCTATGTAACATAATTTTCTAGCAAGATTTAATATTTATTATCCTTTTATCAAAGTAAGGTGCACTAGTTCACTTAACACATGAAGTACTAAGAAGAAACGTCCAAATATTCCAAATCATCTATCAGTGGTTACAAGTGGTATTTGATAAACTTTGCTAGAGTTGCTTATAATTCCAAGTTAATTAGACTATGGTTACTTCAAAATCATCGAAAAGGGAAAAGTGGAGATTATACCTACAAGTATGCGCTACTGTTTTCTAAACATCCTATAATAAAACACAGAGGTCAATAGTACTATAAAAATACTTCTACCAAAATCTCACAAGGATCCAAGGTCTCAAGACCCTATATTTATTCCCTAAGTTGTATAGACATAAATAATTTCCAAGTGATTTAAGTGGAGCACATGTGTCCAAATACTACCAAATTCCTTCCTAGGGCATTACTCCACCCTAGAAACCCATGGGGTAAACCCCAAGCCCAAACAAAGCCTAAACACCCTAGGTCCTTCACAAACCCTGACAGGCTCAATCGAAAGCTTGAACTAGGGAACTAGGTCTCAACTACCCTAACTCATTCCAACTCTATGAGAGGGTGACCCTACTGACCTTGGGACTCAGGCCAGAACCCCAACCCATTTGGGTGAGGATTGGCGCCTCCATGCCCGAAGAATTCTAAACTCTAAGCTCACCTTAAGGGTCCAAACTTTAGTCACATCAAAATCCAGTCAAATCATACTCAAATGGGTTGAGATTTTAACCAGAGACTCATGGTGACCCTTAAGACCATCCACCAAAATTTTGGAGGTTAGTGATGTCATTGGGCCCCTTAATTAAACTATACTAGGATTATTAAATTGTTACCAAAACTATAGAAACGTTTTCTCCAAAAATTCTCATTTTTGGATATGTCCTGGGTATAAATAAGATTGACTCCCTGCCCAAAGTTCAGGTCATTTGGACATGTGGTTAAGTAGGGCACTCATTTTAATCTCTAACTAGCCCTAATTATAGACTGCACCAAAATGAGTGTTGTGTTCTGACTTGAACTCCAAATTGGTTCGAACTAATTTTAAATTACATTAGACTCACAGATCTACAAATTTCATGTTGACAACATTTTTTCTTGGGGACCCTAGGTATTTTTAATATTTAATTTACAACAGTCTAGTAAATAGGACAGAAAATACAAAAAAATATCAAAATAAATAAAAGTGATCCAGCACAGATCTTGAAGCAGATCCAGCGCCTCCTGGTCATCTTCTTCCTCCAGCCAAGGGCTGGGATCAGCCCGACCTGGAGCTTACTCCAACAGTTGTCGCCGGCCACCTGGCCATCGCCCTGGCCGGCCACCGCCACCACCAACTCTATTGAGGTGGTGGCTATCATCGGGCGGCGGCACGGCCGCCGGAGAGGCCTCTTCCGGCGAACCCAAGAGGTGAGGAAAAACCCGAAAAACCCAGGGAAAAATTCACTAGATCGAGCTCAATTGAGCCTGATATCTCTCCTATTTGATCTAAGATCCTAGCACCGAGGGAGAGGGGGGAATCGACCTTCAATCGCGTTTGCCGGTGGTGTTGGTGTTCCATTGTCGGTGGTGGATGAAATCGGGATTCTGCAACAGCACAACCAAGTATCTTGAAACCGTCGGGGAAAGGGTGGAAATGACTCCTTAGTGTCCAGTGAAGCTTTTAAAGGAAACAGAAAGGGGAGGGGGAGGGGTCTTTCTTCATGGCACCATTAATGGCCACTAATGGCAAATTTCGGCCAAGGGTAAATCCACTGTTCCGGTCAAACAAATGTCTCCCGGTCTTATAAACTAAATGGGGAAAATATAATAAAGCTTTGGAAAAAGGAGAGAGGGGCCCTTGATCTCCCCAGGACATGAATGCTCTCTACCTGAAACGCCTCTGGTCTGCTCGACGATTTCGTCGAGCACTGCCCGATTCAAAGCCCGTACTTGGGGGTTTACAATGGGTGTCACTAGACCCTTAAGCGCTTCCCAGTGTTTTTTCATGACTCAGTCATGACAAAACCATCCTAGGGGTCTAGAAGTCTGAGGGATGTTACACACTCCTCGAGAGAGGATGACATGGATATTCCGGATTAAAGTCAAATCCAATAGTGGGGTTCACCGCCTAAAGAAAGCTTAGGGGTTTCGACTGGCTGAGAGATCTTAATAGATCAACCAAAGTTTAGTCGAGAGAGTATTCTCGAGAGAGGCGCTTCCGTATTTTGGGAACCTTCGCGGTTGAAGTACGTATTTTAGAAGTTTACTTTTAGGAAAAGTTTATTTTAATTTAAAGTGAGTCTACATCAAGTGTTAATCTTAGTTTATAATTTTATTAATCTTCTCTTTTAACTTACCGATAAAATAATATTAATTTACGTGAGTAGCAGTATTCAACAGGCCCCGAGTCTAAATATGACAATTTTTATACTATATTTCAATAGCTACACTTGCCTATTTTGGTATTTTATTTCAGAATTATTGTTAAAACTATAAAATCTTCATCAAGTTTTTGGCGTCGTTGCCTAAGATTTCTTTTTGTTGATATTTTGAAAGCGAAAATTGTATTACTTTTATCACTCTCTTTCTTTATCCCCAATTTTATTTTTAATTTTTTTTTTTCAAATTCATTTCAATTACGTAGTGGTTGTTTTTATTTTTTTTATAAAAAAATGTTATCTAAATTAGCTGCCACGCTTGCCAAGCTTCAAAATAAACTAGATATTTTGGAAGCCGCAAAAAAGCACCAAAGTTTTTGTTATTATTATGGTGGTTCTCGTCGAAGTGAATATTGTTATCATTATAATTATTATAAAAATCTTTTTTATGAAAATAATTTTTATAATAATTATGAAAATAACTATTCTCACTTTTATGTTAATTTTTTTTCCAATTTTCATGAAAACAATTTTTTCAATTCTTCTAATTTTCATGAAAAAAAATTTTCAAATTTAAACGAGAATAATTATTTTGATTCAAAAAATTTCTCTTCTACGTTTGATTTTGGTTTTTCTTGTTCGTAAGATCAACCGGAAGGATTGCCGAGTTATGAGAATAATTATTTAGATCTGAATTTTTATTCTTTTATCACACCACACACTTATTCTTCTAATTTTGGAGACTTTACACAATATCAAGTTGATCCTTCCCAAAATTTAGAAGACATTATTGCTTGTCCTAATAATTTTTCTCCTTCTTTGAAAATTTTACCTATGGCGGAACATGAATCTTCATGTGCCCCCATAGTGTCTTATTCGGAAGAAGAAGAAAAATTATTATATAAAGAATTTATTAATGCTTTTTCTAATGATTCTTCCCTCTCTTCAAATATTTCACCTCGTACAGATCAGGAATCTTCATGTGCCTCATTGGTGTCTTATTCAGAAGAGGAAGAAGAATTATTATATCAATAATTTATTAATATTATGGGCACGCCAGGTGAGTTAGAAGAAGAACATGTATCTTCTCCTACCACACCCGATTCTTATTTTCATGAATTTTCAAGCACCACTTCTAATTATTTAGGAATTCAAATTTATGAAAATGAGTACGCCAATAATATTTCTTTAAATGAATTTTTAATTGATGATTTTATTTTACAAAATAAACAATCGGAGCCTAATCATATAACTTTGCAAGAGCCTCTTCCTTGCGAAGATTTTTCTGATGCGCTTATTCTTGATTTTACTTTCACTAACGAGTTTCAGGAAGGAGAGGAGTCGTTGCAATTAAACTTCTTCCACGATCCTTTTGTCGCTCATCTACAAAAATTCAAATCACCTCAGATATGTATAGATGATTTGAATTTACATTTTCAAGACAACTACAAGGAAAAAAATCAAGCAATTAGCAGAGGATTAGCCGGGCGAGCGATTTTGGCATCTTCGCCAAAGCGTGGATTAAGGGAGTTGCATGTGCACTTTAATTTTTATTTTTCATTCTCCTAACCCAAACCGTCTAGCTTAAAGACGGGAAAAAGAAAAGCGCTCTTGGGAGACATCCCTTGTTTATCTATAATTTCTTGTTTTTTTGTATTTTTCTAAAAAACATTTATTTATTTCTTTTTGTTTACCCCATCCTACTTGGCATATAAACATTAGGGACAATATTTATTTTTAAATATGGGGGTAGATTCTCCATTATTATTTTTTTAATCAAAAAAATTCAAAAAAATATTACAAAATCTTTTAAAAAAATTATTTTCTTTTTATTTTTAATCAAAAAATAAAAAATATATAAAAAATTGAAAATTAATTTCTTGGAAAGGGCTGTGTTGGGCTTTTATCCCATAAAATCGTCTAGTACCTTGCGAACCCGTCACTGGGTAGCCTTTGGGAAGTCCAAGAATAACAAAAAAATATGATTTTAATTTAAAAAATCAAAATAAAATGTAATAAACCCCAACTTAATTGTTTATGATTTTTAGAATTTTATTTTGATTTTATTTATAAGAATTTTTATAATTTTTTATTTTCTAATCTTTTATTTCATCATTATTAGTTAAATTTAATTTTTATGTGATTTGATTTTAAGAAATATCTTATGAATTAAATTTGTTTAGAGTATTTTATTTAGTTCTATTTCTCTCTAATTCAAATTAGTTTCAATTTTATAGTACTTAGCTCAAAAATTTTTAGATAGCAATTATAGTCACTTATACTTTGAGATTCTTAGGAAATTTTAATTTACTATAGTTGCTCTCTAATTATTTTAATTTAATCTAAAAAATTTGCAAGCCTTTCCCTTGTTTTCAATTTTTCTTGTTAGATCATATGTCATGGGGATAAGAGGATAAAATTCATTATCCCTTGTTACACATATGCAATTTTTATTTTTATTTCGTTAGATCATATATCATGAAAATCAAGTATTCCTTCGTACACATATGCAACCCCAAAAAATAAAAGGAGTAAGAGGATAAAATTCATTACTCCTAATTATTTGGTTTTATTTGAAGAGAGAAAATATTTGTTCATATGTCATGAAAAATAAGAGAATAAAATTCATCATTTTCTGGGTAAACATATGCAAATATCAAAAAGAAAAAAAATTGTGTAGGGTGAGACGATAAAATTCATCACCCTCAATCCAAAATCTCTTCAATTTTCTTGTTCCCAAAACCCAGTAAACAATTTAATTGCTTTAGATGTAAATTAAAATACTAAAAGAGCATAAAGTAGTAGTTTGAATTTTCTTTTAAGTTTCTTTTTAGTTAAAAGTGTTAATAGTTTTTAATCTAATTTTGTTTGCTAATTACTTATTTTGAAGTCTAATTAATTAATTTGAGAAAATTATGCTAAATATATTTGGCTCTTCACATTTTACTTTCATATTTTAGGACTAAAAAATTCGAATCCCTAAAGTTAACTTTTAATTTTCTTTTGATTTAATAAATTTTTAGTTTAATTAAAAATATATATTATATTAATTTCTTATAAGTACTCTCATAGTTTTGCTCTGGAATAGCAAAAGCTTAAATATGGGAGTATTTGATAAGTCATTAATTATTATTATTTTAATATAGTTTTTATTTAATAAATAGTTACATTTTATTTAGTTTTATAATAATATTTTTATTAATTCGTTTCTTTTCTTATTCACGTTAATTTGGGCTCCAGATAACAATTTGAAGCTTACAAGGCTAATCGGGAGAACAACCAGAAGAATTCTGGAAAAATCGCAAATACACGCCCCTGTCACGGGCATGACCAATAGGTCACGGGCGTGACAGGCAGGCGTGAGTCATACAGCTGTACAGAAGCCAAATTCCACGTCAGATTAAAGCTACACACCCCCTCATGGGCGTGACCTCCAGGTCACGGGTGTGACTCATAGGCGTGACATCCAGTTTAGTAGGATTAAGAAGCCAGTTTCAAATCCGAGGCGTTCCAGCTTACACGCCCTAGGTCACGGGCGTGACCTAGGGGCGTGACCCTTTCGTAACTGCCAGAGTTATTTCCCTCTGTTTCGAGTTTCCGTCGTTTCCAGATACAGTCCAGACACGCCCTAGGTCACGGGCGTGACCTAGGGGACTGACCCGAAGAACGATGAATTTTGGAGGTTTTTCTCCAACGTTCCTAGGCTTTTATGAGGATGGTTTTGCACCTTACACGCCCTCTAGTCACGGGCGTGATCGAGGGGCGTGACCTTCCAGAAAATTGTCTATAAATTCCAGACAAAGCCAGGATCTAGGAAGTCATCTAGGGAGTTATCTAGAAGTAGTTTTAGTAGCTAATTTTCCTGTTTTCATGCATTTTCTTTATGTACTTTTCAATTTCATAGTTTGTTAACTTTTAATTCTAGCACTTTTATTTCAAGCATGTCTTTATTTAACTTTTCATGTATCTCTCTTTTCATGTCAAGTAGCTAATTGCATTAGCACTTGATCTTGACAACCTTCAGAATAAAATAATCTTTTTTGTCAAATTCTATTTTTATCACTTCGATCTATCTTTGATTTGATTTTAGATACGTATCTTAGATTTACCGAGATGTTGTGGGTATGAGTAGATCACTCAAAGAGAGGAGCCGCATGCACTCCTCGAGAGAGGATGACATGGATCTTCCGGATTGGAGTCAAATCCAATAGTGGGGTTCACCGCCTAAAGCAAGCTTAGGGGTTTCGACTGGCCGAGAGGTCTTAATCGAAAAACCTAAGTTTAGTCGAGAGCGTATTCTCAAGAGAGGCGCTTTCGTATTTTGGAAACCTCCACGGTTGAAGTAGGTATTTTAGAAGTTTGCTTTTAGGAAAAGTTTATTTTAATTTAAAGTGAGTCTAGATCAAGTGTTAATCTTCGTTTATAATTTTATTAATCTTCTATCTTAACTTATCGATAAAATAATATTAATTTGCGTGAGTAGGAGTACTCAACAGCCCCCGAGTCTAAATACGACAATTTTTATGCTATATTTTGATAGGTACACTTGCTTATTTCGGGATTTTAGTTCGGAATTATTTTTAAAACTATCAAATCTTCATCAAAGGAAAAAAAAAACTATACAATCCCATACATGTGAATCATTAACACTGGTAAAAGAAGGATCTGAGTCGGCGACCAAAACGTCCAAACCGAACTACCAAACCCAATGTCTCAGAGGCACCATGGTGGCGGCCACAAGGTCCAACACACCTAAACAGCATGTAAACAGAGACCCAAAACAAACCACCACGTGCAATGATTCACGATACAGCGTTCAATTGGCGGTCCTTTATCCACTGTCGATCTAGCCGTAAAACAAAACCTAAAAACCGAGCAAAACTCAAATACCAAAGTCTAAACACTTCCCACGACAAACGGGACATAAATTCCCAAAAATATACTCTAAGGTCCCAACTCAACGAATCGTACTAAAGACGGCGAAAATTACCAAGTCCACCGATAGTTCGGCGAGTATACTAGACACACACGATCATACTCGACGAATAGACGAAAAGGACTTGTCTTCGAAAATCCACCCGGCGATACTCGACGAACCGGCTTGATTCGGCGTTTATACTCGACCACCCCAACGATACTCGTCGAACTCTCCAACGATACTCGCCGAAAAACACATAGACAAATAAACCCATACCCGGCGAATCATACCTTAACGGTCTCGGCGATACCCGCCGAAAAACACTTAGGCAAAAGAAGTACCCTTACTCGACGAATCACTATACTCGACGAATCACTATACTCGACGATTTCTGCACAATCGACATTCTGCGAGAGCTACATAGCTATATCCAACGAATAACCTACCTAACTCGTCGAATAGGTCCTAACGATACTCGACGAATCCTCCATCGATATACGTCGAATTTCACTTGACTCCTAAACTAAATTTCTAGGTCTTGGATGAAAATCATGCCCTATCCTAGGGATTCCCCTAGAGCTCATCCTACACAAAAACCTACCCTCTATGGGAGGAGGAAGAAAAAGGAAAATTGAAACTAGTAAGAACATGCAAGGGGGGAGAAATCCAATTGCCTTGAAACTTCAGAAAAAAGACCTCTCACGCGCTCGGCTTCGAGAATCGACAGCAAGAACACCCAGTCTTCGATTCCTGAAACTTTTCGGAACAAAACAAGGGTTAGGTCAAAAGCCATAACGCCAAAATCCACGAATCGGAAAGATCTTACCGCGCACGAGTATCTCTCGTCGAGAGCTTTCTGGATCTATGTTCCGCTAAGAATTTCGTCCACCGAAGCTCTCGGAATCGCGACCGGAAGATTCACGAAGGAGTGGGATGTCGCTGTCGTTCGTTGCTCTGGTTCGGCCGAGGGAACAGGAGGAAAGGGAGGGGCTCGGTTTTCATTCTTGGGGGAGAAGAAGGCTTATTTTAAATATATAATAATCATAATATAATAATACTAATAATAATTAAGACTAAAAATAATAAGTTAGAAATCAGGGAGAGGATTTCGCGAGAGAGCAGAGGACTTCGCGAGAAGGGAAGGGTTTTTAGAATAATGAACAGTATTTTCTTTCGAGAAATGAACAGTGATTTCATGAGAAGGCGGAATGATTTCGCGAAAAGGCAGAATGATTTTGCGAGAAGAAAACAATGGAAGAACAGTATTTTTTTCAAATAGTAAACAACCTTTTTTCGAATAATAACATGAACAGTGGAATTTTGTCCGCATGAATAAGGGAATTTGCAAATCTACCCTTAATTAAACTTTAGGGATGAATAGTAAATTTCATTTTTGAATAGTGTTTTAATATAATAATGATAATACATTATAAATATTATATCGTTACGGAGGGCCAGACGCACGCTGAATCCTACGAAATTCGCGTCATAGGCGAATACCAATGCTACGAACCCAACAGCGAAGACAAAAACAAAATTCGACGCACCGTTCTCGAGATATAAATTTTCAAAGTTTACGGCGAATGTTAAATGTACAAAACTTCGAAAATGCGTTGTTGCTCCAATATTGCTCGGATCGCGACGAAACTTGATGGGCATGTCAAAAATTAATTAATCTAATTTCCTAACGCGAAATTAGAATTCCAAGATTTGGTCGGCTCGACCTAACAGACGCGAAAACGCACTAATGGCGACTCGCCATCAACTGCGCATTAACGTAACGCCCTTACGTCATTATGACGTCACCAAGAGAATTAAATAATTGATTGAAAAATAGGGGCATTACAGTCACCCCTCCAAAAAAAAAGTTTCGTCCCGAATCTTGACATGAAAAGAATCAAATTCAAAACAGAATGAAAAGCAGCCAAAGGATAACAAAGATAAAACTTACCAAAACATCAGGAGAACAGATGAGGATGAGCCTCCCTCATAGCTGACTCCAACTCCCAAGTCGCGCTCTCCACGTCTTGGTTCCGCCACAAAACTTTGACCATGGTAATTGTTTTCCTTCGCAACACTCGATCTTGAGTATCCAAAACACAAACGAGCACTTCCACATATGAAAGATTAGGCTACAACTGGGGCACAGCATCAAGAATTTGCATGTCGCTCAGCACACACTTTCGCAAATGTCTTACTTGAAAAACATCGTGGACACTGGGAAAACTTGCGGGCAAATTCATCCTATAAGCTGACACATCAATCCGTTCTACAACTTTAAACGGTCTCACATACCTCGGGTCCAACTTATGGTTCTTGCCAAACCTTTTAAAACCAAATATCGGGGAAACTTTAAGAAACACCATGTCCCCTACAACAAACTCCAAATCGGTCCTGCGATGATTGGCATTCTTCTCATAGCGCTCTTGAGCTATCCGAAGCTTCTCTCGAATATGCTTCACAAAAACATGCATTTATTCCAACGCTTCAGGACCCAACAACGGTCTCTCACAAACCTCGGCCCAAAATAAGGGAGTTCTGCAACGTCTCCCATACAATGCCTCGAACGGGGTCATCATCAAACTCTCTTGAAAACTGTTATTGTATGAGAACTCCATCAATCTCAAACGCTCATCCCACGCTCCTCTGTGTTCCAAAATATAACATCTGATCATATCCTCCACGATCTGATTTACACTTTTTGTCTGTCCATTTGTCTATGGATGATAGGCGGTGGAATAACTCAAGTCGGTACCCAACCCCTCTTATAAACTCTTCCAAAAACGAGACGTAAAGTAGGAGTCTCGATCTGATACAATACTGACAGGCACTCCATGTAACCTGATGAACTCATCCAAATATAATTCAGCTATTTTCTTCATGGAGTAGTCGATCTTGAACGCCACGAAGTGAGCACACTTCGTCAATCTGTCCACTATAACCCATACTGAATCGTGTCCTCGAGGAGATCTCGACAATCCGATAATGAAATCCATCAAAATACTCCCCCACTTCCAACTTGGAATATCTAAGGGTGTTAACTTGCCTCCAGGTCTACCATGATCGGCCTTAACTCGCTTACAAGTAAAACATTCTGATACATGCTTAGTTATATCGCCTTTCATGGCATACCACCAAACGATCTGCTTCAGATCCTTATACATTTTCATAGAACCAGGGTGGTAGGCAACACTGGAACCATGATCCTCATTGCACAACTTAACTCGAATATCTTCAATATTGGGGATACAAAACCTACCGTGGTACTTCAAAGTACCCGCGTCATCAATTGAAAAGTCTGGCAATTCCCCTTTCGCAGTTCTGTTGTAAAGGTGCAGCAAATCGGGATCATCCCTTTGATGTAGCCTCATCAGTGATATCCATGAAGGCTCTAACACTTCCAAACCACTGGGTGAGTCGCTACTCCCCACCGATATATCCATTAGAAGAAACTCTTCCACCAACGAATCCACCGAAAGATTAAAAATTTTCGCTAACTTTCTACTTAGGGCGTCAACTACCACATTGGCTTTGCCCGGATGATATTGGATCTCAACGTCATAATCTGCCACATACTCCAACCACCTCCGCTGGCGCAAATTCAATTCCTTTTGAGTGAAGATGTACTTCAAACTCTTATGGTCAGTATAAATCTTGCACAGAGCGTCATATAATAGATGTCTCCATAACTTCAACGCATAAATCACAGTTGGGAACTCTAGATCTTGCGTAGGGTAATTTCTTTCACGAGTCTTTAATTGCCTCGACCCATACGCTATCACTTTGTCTTCTTGTATAAACACGCACCCAAGTCTAACGTGCAATGCGTCCATATACAAGGCATACTCTATCCCTTCGGTAGGCAAGGCCAAAATCGGAGCAGTGCACAATCTCCTCTGTAGTTCCTGAAAAGCCTCTTCACACATATCGCTCCAAACAAAACTCGCATTCTTCTGTGTATGCTTTGTCAGCGGCGCAGACACTGAAGACAAACCCTCCACAAATCTCTTATAATATCATGTCAACCCTAGGAAACTTCTTATCTCTTTAGGAGTGGTAGGCCTATTCCAATCCATGACAGCAGCTATCTTTTCAGGGTCCACAAAAATTCCATCCTTATCAACCACATGACCCAGAAAAGAAACCTTAGGAAGCCAAAACTTGCACTTAATTAGCTTGTGTTGGGTATTGTATCCACAACGCACCTGATTTGAAGAAGCCCCTGAACAAGCTAAGGTAAATAGGCAATGTTTTTGACAAATTATTTCAAGTTGTGCTTGCAGTTATTCTACGCTAAGTGCACACCAATGTCAGGGTGCAGTAGGTCAATATACATGGGTCTGCACGACGTAATCCCTCGTTGAGCAGATCAGTGTGTTGGCCTACGTGTACTCTCTCTATTGGAGTGCACTTACTTTCAAGTACAGGGTTGTAATCTTGCAAGAGCAGACAAGGAGCAAGGATGGGTCAAGGAGCACATCATGGGTGAAAAGACGAAAATTCGTCTAAGTGTAAATCGACGAGAATCGCCAAGTGATTCTCGCCGATTCGGCGAGAATCGAGAATCAGTGGCTGATTCTCGCTGACTCGATCCAGCTACTTCAAAGCGCGCAAATTCTGATGCTAAGTAAGAATCGTCGAGAATCACCAAGTGATTCTCGCCGATTCGGCGAGAATCGCCGAATCGCCGAGAATCACTGGCTGATTCTCGCCGTCTCGACCCGGCCTAATCAGTGCGTGCAACCAAGTCAAATTCGACGAGAATCATCTTTGATTCTCGCCGAATCGTCGAGAATCACCTTTGATTCTCGACGACTCGACGAGATTCACTTTCGATTCTCACCGATTTTGACTTGGGCGATTTTCTGGAACTCCCTGAACTGGATTCTGCCGCTGACAATGTTCTGGACCGGGATTTAGGATTCTTCTTGTGGGTCCCACAACGGTCATTTTGAAAGCGTCTACAGTATATATATACGGGTATTTTGAACGGAATAAAACACACAGAAAGAAGCCGAGCCGATCTTGACCTAAAATCGCGAGTTCCGCTCCGCCGCCGCCGTCGTCGCTTCAACAAGTTGGTCGCCGCTTTTGATCGAGATTTCTTCCTGATCTTCCGGCGACAGAAGCTTAGCCAAGCTTAGAGTCTCACGCGTCTATCCAGAGATCCCTTGTCTCTCGATTTGTTGATCGGGAAAAACTTCCCCGTCCGAATCGATCGAGACGACCGATCCTCGTGTGACCGTTGGTAGACCTAGCTAGCTTCGCTACGAAGTTTGGATCTCCAAAGTACAGCAGCCGCACATCGTCGTCGCCGCCGAACCCGTGAACCTTGTCGCCGCCCATCTTGCCGCCGCCGGTTCCGGGGAGATCCTCTCCAAGAGAGTTTTAGGGTTGTGGACTCTTTGTGGACTTCAAAAACACGTCGTCAACAAAGAGGGACACCTTAGTCTCCTAACGTAGTTTGTATCTCTTGTACATTCTAGCTTTACTTTTGTTGTAAAGGAACGGTTGTTCCAAGTTGTAAGGGTTGGGTGCAACCCGTGTTGTGGGAGTGTTGACTCCTACGTGTGGAAGGGTTCCTTCCAATAGTGCAAGGATTGGATTTCAATCCTGTTGGTGAAGAGACCGAGTCGTCCCTTGTTGGGAGATAGGTCGAAGGGGGAAAGTGGATGTACCCAAATCGGGGAACCACTATAAATAGCTTGTGTTTTCTGTGTGTTGTGCTGTTTGTTTTTATTGTGCATGTACAATTTTAAATTCCGCAAATACGCTGCACGTCACCTATTCCCCCCCATAGGTGAAGATAGTTGACACTAGGTGAACTTTCAAGTGGTATCAGAGGGAGGTTACTCATCAAAAAGGTTAACACCTTGAGTTGAATCCTGCCGCTAGTGTCAAGAAGGAGGCAAACATCTACTATGGACGGGCTCAAGTTCACAGGCAAGATCCCAGTGTGCACCAGGCTCAACTTTCCTATCTGGAAGGAAAGGATCAGGTTCTACATGGAAGCAGTTGATCCTCGACTCTTCATAATCGTGGAGGAGGGACCTTATGTCCCCACTAAGGCCTCCACCATTGATCCTACCCAGAAAGTGCCAAAGAAACTTTCTGAAATGGACAAGGACGAGATGGTGCTAGTAGGACTTGACAAGAAGGCGCAAAACATTCTGGTCAGCGCGGTTGATGACTCAATGATGCAGAACTTCAGCAACTGCAGGACAGCACAGGAGATCCGGCATTGCCTGATCATCCTAATGGAGGGCACTGATGAAGTGAGGGATGATCGGAGATCCCTCCTGAACCAGAAATATGAGGCCTTCAGACAAGGGCCTAAGGAAGAGATCGGAGTCACCTACGAGAACTTCCTCAAGATTTTCAACGCCCTCAAAGGATACGGAAGAGTGTTCACTAATGGTGAACTCAATGATAAATTCCTTAGGTCCCTTACTAAGGAATGGGACACAAAGATCTGCGCCATCCGAGAGTTTGGCAGACTAGCTGAAACAGACCCGCAAATTCTGTTTGGGAAGCTGATGTCCTATGAGCTTCAGCTGAACACCAGGAAAGCAGAAGAAGAAGAAGCAGAGAAGGCTGCAGCCAAAGAAAAGACTGTGGCTCTAAAAGCCAGTCACTCCAGAAAAGGCAAGGGTGCGGTTTCATACCATGCCAGGAAAAAGGATGAGGAGGAGGACTCCGATCCATGCTCCTCCAGCTCAGAGCTATCGGAGGAGGATTTCTCCCTCATCACCAGAGAGTTCAAGAAGTTCCTCAAGATGAGGAATCAAAGAAAGAGAGACGGCTCCTCCTCCAGGCATCAGAAGAAAAATTATTCTTCTGACAGGTATGCCTCTAAACCGAACAAACATCGCTCCTCTGACATTATTTGCTTTGGATGCAATAAGCCAGGACACGTCGTGGCCGACTGCTATCAAGGCAAGAGAGAAAAAGGGAAAGAAGAGGAGCACAAATCTTCGAGAGATAAGAAGAAAGAGCGGAGCTACATCGCCAAAAGGCCAAAGACACTGAGCGAGTCTGATTCCTCAGACTCCAGTGATGATGAGGAAGCCTACTTCGGGCTGGTGGGTCGCTCCGACTCAGAAGGAGAATGTCCCCCATTTACTGGGAAGGTAAAAGCTCACACCCCTCTCTCCGACTCCGACTCTGATCCTGAGTCTCAGGATGATGAACCTGAGGATAGCCCTTCGGCCCGTGAAGCAGAGCTCCTCGAGAAGTATGAGCTTCTGCTCAACACTTTTGAGGAGTGCCGTAAGAGACTGAAGGCTGAGAAAAAGGAAGTGAAATTCCTTAAGGGTGAGTGTGTATCCCTAAGGGAAGAGGTCACTAGCTTGATTTCTCTCCGACAGGAGCACCTTGACCTGACTTCAAAGCATTCAGAGTCTCTTAAGCTCCTTGATCTTAAGCAGGAGGAAGTCGACAAGTTGGAAGAACAACTTGCGGCAGAAAGGAAGATCGTCAAGAGCTTCTCTATGCCAAAAACAGTTCTTCCAGTAGTTGATACCTTCTCTGCTCAGGCCAAAGGAGCTGGCTTGGGGCATGTAGGGGTATCCGGTTCCTCATCCAGGAGAAACAGGAACCAGAGGAAGAATAAGGCCGCCAAGAAGGCCTCTGCTGATGAAAAGGGTAAGGCTCCTCTTAGTCCTGTTGCGTTCAGAAAGCCTAGCTTTCCTTGCAACCAACATGACTTTGAATCAACCTTTGGTCATCATTTCCGGCCCTCGGTTGCAAAGCCAAAGAGCCGATATGATGGTTGGACCTTTCCCCGGAACTTCGGTGAGAGTGCCTTCAAGGCACCTTATGAGGAAATCCACATGGGAAATTATGGTCAATTCTCTAGCGGCCATAATGGAAAGCAGGCACCAAAAGCCAAGCCTGTTATACAAAAGGTGACGAAGTCATGTGACTGCTGTCACCATGAGGCCTCCACCTCCAGATCCAAGGCCCCAGCTGTACCCACCGTTCCCAGGGTAAGACAGGAGCCTAGGAAGAGGTACAACAGATTCGACTGTTGGTGCTGTGGCAAAGTCGGTCACTTTGTCGTGGATTGTTGGTTTAATCCAAGGAATTACGAGACTCCCTATGTTAGCAATGCGAGACTGACCACTCGTAGGGTTAACCAACCGAGGGGGAGTGTGCTAACCAGGAATCTAGGACCCAAGTTCGATTGGGTTCCTAAGGCAAATTAATTTTGTTTTGCAGGAATGTCCAAAGGCCACCAAAACGCCGATCTGGTATTTGGACAGTGGATGCTCCCGGCATATGACTGGGACAAGAAGCCTGCTGCGTGATTACACTCCAGTGGAGAATGGACCCAAAGTCATCTTTGGAGGGTCAGATCGAGGAGTCACCAGAGGTTACGGTATGATTTCCAACGGTATAATCTCTATCACCGACGTGGCTTATGTTGAAGGGTTAAACCATAACCTGATCAGTGTAAGTCAGTTATGTGACAAAGGTTATGACGTTAAGTTCTGCAAGGATAAATGTCTGATAATTTCACGTACCTCTTCTGAGACGGTATTATCAGGCATTAGGAGCAGAAATATCTTCTGCTTAGATTTTCTCAGTTTAGATTCATCTACCCCCGTATGCCTTGTGGCAAGAGGCAGTGCATCTCTTTGTGATCAATGGCACAAGAGATTGGCACATATTAATTTCAAGATAATTAGTATGCTGTTTTCTAAGAACTTAGTAAGGGACGATCCCATTATCAAGTGCATCAAAGATAGCCCCTGTCCTGCATGACAGATGGGCAAACAGACTCGGGCTACCTTTAAGAGCATTGCAGACAAAGACTCTTCCCGATGTCTTTACCTTTTACATATGGACTTCTTTGGTCCAATGCAAGTTCATAGCTTGGGAGGCAAGTCCTATACGCTAGTGATAGTTGATGATCATTCACGGTTTACATGGGTGTTCTTTTTGAAACAAAAGTCAGATACGTTTGACATCTTCACTAGTTTTGTCAAGCAGGTCTAGAACGAATTTAACTGCTCAGTGGTCAAAATCAGAAGTGACCATGGAACAGAATTCGAATCTGGTGCTATGACAGAGTTTTGTGAAGAACAAGGTATCTTTTATGAGTTTTCCTCCCCGCACACTCCTCAGCAAAACGGAGTTGCGGAGAGGAGAAATAGAACTCTCATTGAATCCTGCACGACAATGTTGAAAGACGCTTCTCTCCCAAAATACTTCTGGGCAGAGGCTGTCAATACAGCTTGTCATGTACAAAACCGAGCATTAATCAACAAGCATCATCGTAAGACGCCTTACGAGCTACTGAAAGGCAGGAAACCAACCATGTCTTACTTGAGGATCTTTGGTTGCAGATGTTATGTACTGAATAATGGGAAGTACCCGCGTACTAAATTTGGTGAAAAATGCTTCGAAGGCATATTCATGGGCTATAGTTCCCATAGTCGGGCATATAGGGTCTTCAATAAGAAAACCCTAGTGGTAGAAGAATCAATTAATGTTGTATTTGATGAAGGAAGTTTGCTTAACAGCAATTCTTCCAGTGGTATTCTTGAAGATGCAGGTGCGCGACTTGAACAGCTGAGTCTCGATGAGACCGCTAAAGATGACACTCCTAAGTACGTCAAAGTTTCCACCTCCACATCATCTGGGAACGTTGAAGATCAAAATGGAACAAATCTCCTAGAAGGAGGAGAAGCCCAAGAAGTAGGCAAAGCTCCAGACGCCAGACTTCTAGAGCTCCGGCACGTGAGGGATCATCCTAGAGATCAGATCATCGGAGATCCTCGTGTTGGTGTCAGAACTCGAAGAGGTACTATTAACGAAGTATTGCATCTTAACTTCCTGTCACAGGTTGAGCCAAAGAAGTTCGACGAGGCGAACAAAGATGTGGCATGGATTCTGGCCATGCAATATGAACTATATCAATTCGAACGTTGCAACGTTTGGACGCTAGTTCCCAGACCATACAAGCAGAATGTGATTGGCACCAAGTGGATCTTTAGAAACAAGCTGGATGAACATGGTGTCATCATAAAGAACAAGGCAAGGCTGGTGGCTCAAGGTTACAGACAGGAGGAGGGGATTGACTTCGACCAGACCTTCGCACCAGTAGCAAGGCTCGAGGCAATCAGATTGTTCCTGGCGTATGCTTCGCACAAAGGATTCACAGTTTATCAAATGGATGTGAAATCAGCATTCTTGAACGGAGACCTGAAAGAGGAAGTATATGTCGCTCAACCCCCAGGTTTTATCGATCCTACTTATCCCAATCATGTCTATTTTCTTAATAAAGCTTTATATGGGTTAAAACAAGCTCCACGAGCTTGGTATGAGACTTTATCTAGTTTTCTTCTTGAGAACAAGTTCTCTAGAGGTAAAATAGATAAAACATTGTTTCTCAGGGAAGTCAAAGGCAAGATTTTGTTGGTGCAAATCTATGTCGATGACATAATATTCGGCTCAACGGACAACAATATTTGCAAAAAGTTTTCTAAACTTATGCAAGGAAAGTTTGAAATGAGCAGTATGGGAGAGCTCAAGTATTTCTTGGGACTTCAAGTGAAACAGTCTGAGGATGGAATCTTCATCTCTCAGACGAAGTTCACAAATGAACTCCTTAAGAAATTCGGTATGGTGAGTGAAACCTCTATGAGGACTCCAATGGGATCCACTATGTCTCTGGATAAGGATGAGAAAGGTAAACCTTTCGATGAAACCAAATACAGAAGCATCATTGGATCTCTGCTCTATCTTACTGCCAGTAGACCGGATATCATGTTCTCCATATGTGTTTGTGCCAGATATCAGGTGAACACTAAGGAATCTCACTATGTCGCTGCAAAGCAAATTCTAAGATACCTTAAAGGTACTCCCAATCTTGGCGTGTGGTACCCGAGAAACAATGATGTCGAGCTAATAGGTTTTTCAGATGTTGATTTTGCAGGGAGTAGGGATGACAGGAAAAGCACCTCCGGGACGTGTCAATTCCTTGGACGAAGGCTTATCTCATGGAATAGCAAGAAACAGAATTGTGTTGCAACCTCCACAGCAGAGTCTGAGTACATCTCGGCAGGCAGCTGTTGCGCACAACTCCTATGGATCAGAAACCAGTTAGCCGACTATGACCTTCAGTTCAAGGAAGTTCCAATGTACTGCGACTCCTCCAGTGCGATTGCAATTGCCAACAACCCGGTATCGCACAGCAGAACGAAGCATATTGAAGTGTGATACCACTTCATTCGGGAGCACGTGGAGAACAAGGACATTTCTCTCTGTTATGTCCCCACGGACAAGCAGATTGCAGATATATTCACAAAGCCCTTAGACGAAGCCAAGTTCAGTCTCTTCAAAACTGAATTGGGAATGCTAAATTATGAGGAATGAAGATTACAGAAGCTCCAGGATCATGCATCTAGAGGGAGCCTCTGCAAGGTACTAAAGTTGAGCCCAGGCGCAAGAACTGAGGGGGAGCAAGGTACTCAAGTATGAGCACAGGTGCAAGAACTGAGGGGGAGCAAGGGGACAAATGCTACAGACCCCGATTTGCAGAAGCCGAAAACGGGGAGATTACCCTCTCGGCTAAGGCTAAGGTGGCTCCAAGCTTGCTCCCAAGAAATTGGTATTGGTAATGAATAACTCACTCACCTCAATTTCAAGTTTATGATTTTCATTCCTATACGCTTTATTCACCTTAGCTTGTAGGGTTTAGGCTTCTTCAAATAGGGGGAGATTGTTGGGTATTGTATCCACAACGCACCTGATTTGAAGAAGCCCCTGAACAAGCTAAGGTAAATAGGCAATGTTTTTGACAAATTATTTCAAGTTGTGCTTGCAGTTATTCCACGCTAAGTGCACACCAATGTCAGGGTGCAGTAGGTCAATATACACGGGTCTGCACGACGTAATCCCTCGTTGAGCAGATCAGTGTGTTGGCCTACGTGTACTCTCTCTATTGGAGTGCACTTACTTTCAAGTATAGGGCTGTAATCTTGCAAGAGCAGACAAGGAGCAAGTATGGGTCAAGGAGCACATCATGGGTGAAAAGACGAAAATTCGTCTAAGTGTAAATCGACAAGAATCGCCAAGTGATTCTCACCGATTCGGCGAGAATCACTAGTGATTCTCGCCGAATCGTCGAGAATCAGTGGCTGATTCTCGCCGACTCGATCCAGCTACTTCAAAGCGCGCAAATTCTGATGCTAAGTAAGAATCGTCGAGAATCACCAAGTGATTCTCGCCGAATCGCCGAGAATCACTGGCTGATTCTCGCCGTCTCAACCCGGCCTAATCAGTGCGTGCAACCAAGTCAAATTCGACGAGAATCATCTTTGATTCTCGCCGAATCGTCGAGAATCACCTTTGATTCTCGACGACTCGACGAGATTCACTTTCGATTCTCACCGATTTTGACTTGGGCGATTTTCTGGAACTCCCTGAACCGGATTCTGCCGCTGACAATGTTCTGGACCGGGATTTAGGGATTCTTCTTGTGGGTCCCACAACGGTCATTTTGAAAGCGTCTACAGTATATATATACGGGTATTTTAAACGGAATAAAACACACAGAAAGAAGCCGAGCCGATCTTGACATAAAATCGCGAGTTCCGCTCCGCCGCCGCCGTCGTCGCTTCAGCAAGTTGGTCGCCGCTTTTGATCGAGATTTCTTCCGGATCTTCCGGCGACAGAAGCTTAGCCAAGCTTAGAGTCTCACGCGTCTATCCAGAGATCCCTTGTCTCTCGATTTGTTGATAGGGAAAAACTTCCCCGTCCGAATCGATCGAGACGACCGATCCTCGTGTGACCGTTGGTAGACCTAGCTAGCTTCTCTACGAAGTTTGGATCTCCAAAGTACAGCAGCCGCACATCGTCGTCACCGCCGAACCCGTGAACCTTGCCGCCGCCCATCTTGTCGACGCCGGTTCCGGGGAGATCCTCTCCAAGAGAGTTCTAGGGTTGTGGACTCTTTGTGGACTTCAAGAACACGTCGTCAACAAAGAGGGACACCTTAGTCTCCTAACGTAGTTTGTATCTCTTGTACATTCTAGCTTTACTTTTGTTGTAAAGGAACGGTTGTTCCAAGTTGTAAGGGTTGGGTGCAACCCGTGTTGTGGGAGTGTTGACTCCTACGTGTGGAAGGGTTCCTTCCGATAGTGCAAGGATTGGATTTCAATCCTGTTGGTGAAGAGACCGAGTCGTCCCTTGTTGGGAGATTGGTCGAAGGGGGAAAGTGGATGTACCCAAATTGGGGAACCACTATAAATAGCTTGTGTTTTCTGTGTGTTGTGCTGTTTGTTTTTATTGTGCAGGTACAATTTTAAATTCCGCAAATACGCTGCACGTCACCTATTCCCACCCCCCCCCCCCCATAGGTGAAGATAGTTGACACTAGGTGAACTTTCAGCTTGACATACAACTTATGCTCCCTCAAAGTAGATAAAACTAGACGCAAGTGTTGAGCATGATCTTCTGCACTGCGGGAGTATACCGGGACGTCATCTATAAAAACAACCATGAAATGGTCCAGGAAATCCTTAAACACTATGTTCATCATATCCATGAAAGCAGACGATGCATTGGTCAATCCAAAAGATATCACCAAGAACTCAAAATATCCATGCTGTGAACGAAAATCAGTCCATGAAATATCTGTCTCACAAATCCTCAACTCATGGTAGCCTGAACGAAGATCAATCTTTGAAAACACAGAGATACCACGCTGAAAGATATGGTACCTAAACACCTAGAGGGGGGGTGAATAGGTGACCTAATCCTTTTCTAACTTTGTTGGCAGCCAAACAGTTATATCACAGATTTCTAACTAGTCTATTACAGCAATCAGCAATAATCAAACATACACAGCACATTCACAGCACAGCACACAGTGATTTATAGTGGTTCCCCAGGATATGGGTACATCCACTTTCCCCCTTCGCCTATCTAGCAGTGTACTAGATTCGGCCAAACTCCTGCACTGTCTCAGAACCCAAATTGGTTCCTACCTCAGGCCCAAAGCCTTACAACTCAGCTTTATCCCAAAGCCTACACTCAGCCAATCAAGGCCTACACTCAGCCAATCCAAGGCCTACACTCAGCCAACAAGGCCTACACTCAGAGATCACAATCTCCTACACTCAGGCAAACAAGCCCTACCCTCAGCCTTTATAGATATAGGCTTACAATCACTCAGATCCAATGGATCCTACAAGTTACAAATGTAATACAGATAATAACTCTACAACTCAGAATTAAAGGAGGGGAGTTGAGAGATTCTTGATGAGTTTTTGGAAGAACTCAGCTGGATTCACCCTGACATAGCTTTCTTCAAAGCTTCTTGAGTAGAACTGAATAAGGCTGAATCCTCTGCAGTTGTTCCTTGACCTCTGCTACTTAAGATCCAGAATTGATTCTGAATCCTTCTTCTCAGCCTAGTTCCAGAGGCTGATATCTTGGAAGGAGCCCTCTCTCTCCAACTTCTTAGATCTACAGTTGGACTGACAGATCTTCTTGTGTTGATACTCAGTATACCACTTTAATGATTACTTCAACAATAATCTGAACTCTGTTAACAATTTGATCAACAACCTCAACAATAGTTTCTGTAAACTGTAGGTGCCTATTTATAGGCATTCTTCATGGTAACCGGCTGGTCCGGTCCATAACTGACTTCTGACATATCTGACAGGTGCTGTAGACCGGCTGGATCGGCAGCTGTCATGTCAACCAGTCACTTCTTGAAAATCTCTAACTATTTATAAGTGTCGAGACTTTCTGTCTTTAAGTGTCGACACTTATAGTCCAAGTGTCGACACATGTTGTATAAGTGTCGACACAAGTCTACAAGGTGTCGACACAATTCCTCGTATGTCTCGACACAGATTCTTCTGCATGTGTCGACACTGAAATTGAGTGTCGACACAAGTACTTGTTCTTCAAGCTTTTGCTGAATTCTTCAATGTGTCGACACATCTCCTTTGTGTCGACACATCTTCTTGTGTATCTGTCAAGTGTCGACACTTCTTCTTGGTGTCGACACATAGTCTTCTATGTTGAATCTTGCTGAGTGTCGACATAGCTTCTTGTGTCGACACACCTTCTTGTTGTTGAGACTTCAGCTGAGTGTCGACACATTCCCATAGTGTCGACAATTATACTTAGAATAATTTGTTGTTCTTTCTGTTCTTTGCTAAGTGTCGACACAGCTCCTTGTGTCGACACTTTCTTCAAGTGTTGAGTCTTTAGCTGTGTGTCGACACATTGTTCTGGGTGTCGACACATACTTCAAATGTTGACTCTTCTGTTGAGTGTCGACACCTTGTGTTGAGTGTCAACACATTCTTCAAGTGCTGACTCTTCTGCTTAGTGTCGACACATTGTGTTGAGTGTAGACACTTGTACTTAGACTCTGCAGACTTTTGCTGAGTGTCGACACAGCTCCAAGTGTCGACACTTTCTGGTGTAGACACGGCTTCACTGAGTGTCGACACAGCTCCTTGTGTCGACACTTTCTGTCTGCACTTTTCTTCACTGAGTGTCGACACAGCTCCAAGTGTCGACACTTTCTGTCTGGTGTCGACTCTGCATCCCAGGTGTCGACACAATGACTCCAAGTGTCGACACTGCTTGTCTGGGTGTCGACACAAGCTTTCTCAAGTGTCGACACTTTCCCTCTGGGTGTCGACACATGGACTTAGAAACTTTTTGCTTCAGTCCAGTACTTTCTTAACCTGCACAAGTAACTCAAACATACATCAAATACATTATGATGTATATCATTGAGTTGGGTGAGGCTTCTTCAAATCAGGTACATTTGACCAATGTACCCAACAATCTCCCCCTATTTGGAGAAGTCATAACCCTTAGTCAATGATATACACCATCCATAATTAAAATTACAAAATGATGTACAGCAGATTATATTCAGCAGGGTAAACATAAACATGTAGAAATTCACACATGTATACACATTCAGCATTGCAGAACAAATAAGAAATAAACACATTTACAGAACAATCATGAAATATATTTATTATATATTGTTCTAACATTGTTCCTTATACATTTTCCAAGGTTTACAAAAATGTTTTTCATTTAACAGATTACAACAAGCTTCAAGTTTAATTCCTAATCTATTTCTGATCAGGTTCTTTGATAACTATTCCCTTTCCAGCTTGAACTTGAGCTTTGACAGGAGCTTCAGCAGGTTCAGCAACAGCAGGCTTCTTTCCTTTTAAGTCCTTCTTTTTCAGCTCCTCTGCTTTGATTTTCTGCCTCTCAAAGTAGTGATATGGCTTGGGGAAGTACTTGCTAGGCTCCACAGCAGTGGAAGGTAGCTTTCCCATCTTAGCCTTCCTTCTGAATTGTACTACAGCCTCCTGCCTAATCTCATGCTTTCTCCATTCTGCCTCAGAGAACCATTTGTTCCTTTCATGAGCATTGTCCTTTGCAGCTTTCCAGGCAGTAAGAATTATATTTCTAGAGGTAGGGCTCCACTGTTCAAAATCTGGCTTTTGTTCTGCTAGTTCCCTGAACCTCTTCTTTGACAGCCTTGTCTCTTCTTCTTTTTCTAATGCCTCTTGCATAGCAGCAGAAATAGGTTGAACAACCTTCTTAATATGAACATTGGCCTTGCCCTCAGTTGGGCTATACATTGTGCTGACATCTGCTTGAACCATGGCAAAATCTGGAGGTGGATATATTACTTGAGCTACTTCTTGTTGCTCACCTCCAAGATATGCAGTTTGTATTCCTGATTCAGCCACATTATCATCATCACAAAGTGGAGGATAGCCCAGTGTAGCTCTGATGGAGTTAGATATCCATTTGGCATGGTCAGAGCTAGCTTTGACTTATACCCTCTCCCCCTTTATGACTTCTCTTGCCATATGGTCTCTGACATCATCCTTTTGAAACCTTATCTGACTGTCCAAATATCTTATACCCTCTTTAAAGTATGGTTTCAGCTTTGTAAGTTGTTCAGAGATGACTTTCTGGGAATCTTTAATAGCAGACTTAACAGCAGCAATCTCAGCTTGAAATACTTGATCAAAGTCAGCCTTAACTGCAGCAGCAGATGTAGAAGGTTCAGCAGACTTATTCTTCAACTCAGTGACTATAGCATTGTGGGAGGCAGTCAAATTATCATTCATTCTTAACTGATTCTCCAGCACATATCCTTGCTTTAATGCTACATCATCTACCTGAGCCTTGATCTTCTCCTAGTGAGTTGCCAAATAGACTACTGCATTCCCACCCTTGTGGAAGCAGTCAGTCATCTCCTTCTTGTTCAGGTTCATCTCAAACCTGATAGACTTTATATCTTGTGCAAGGTCAAACTGTAGGGACTTGTGCCCTTCATCCACATAAGCCTCTATTGCCTTCCTTTGCTCATCCAACTTAATCTGCATGGCAATCATTAAAGCACTATAGTCAACAGTTGGAGCTTGTTGAACTATAGGCTGTGGGGCAATGGATTGCAAGGCTTTCTTGTAACTCTGGCTTCTTCTTTTAAAAACATATAGTTTCTTCTTCTTAGCCCTAGCACTCTCCTCATCTTCAGAGGCAGAAGTGCTGGCAATATCAACCCTGTCCTTAGGGCTTTGAGGTTTGTCAGCTGGCACAGTAGTGGCCTTCTCAGGTTCTTGCCTAATAGGCTCTTCCAAAACTTCCATGTGCTCCCCCTCAGCAGCAGCACTCTTATCTTCAGCAGCAGCATCCTTATCCATATCAAAATCTTCTTGATCTAGATTTAGGAATAAATCCTCCATTGTATATTCAGGTGGAGATGGAGCTGGAGACAGTCTTTGCTCTTCAACCACTGATTCAGGTACCACTTCTTGTTCAGTAGATTTGTCTTCTAAAACAACATCTGGTACTTGACTGTTTAGCTGAGTTTGTTGATGGACATCAGACAAATCAGAATCTACTATAGAAAAATCTAAAGTGTTTAGTTCAGAGAGTACCTCTTGTATAATGGAGGTAGCTTGTTCACTCTCCAGTGTAGAGGGTTCTGCTACACCTGGAAGCTCCCCCTGACTGTGATCCCTATGGATGGGGCTAGCTGGAGGCAGCTCCCCCTGGATCTCAGCAGGCTCTTGAGGAGCAGGAGTCTTTACTACTGTCTCTTCCTCTTGCTCATCAGGTGTGAACACCACTTGTTCTTCACTCTCAAAACTACTTGAGGACTCTTGTGCCTCAACAGCAGTTTTCCTTTTCTTCCTGGGAGGAGTGACTTTCTCTGTAACTGACTTCTCAGGGGTAGGCATGTCCTTTGACAACACCCTTTCCCATCGAGAAAATATCCTCATATCCATCTTTCTCATATGATTGATCTTGCTTCCAGCAGCAGTGCTCATTACCTCTGGTATTGTACCAGCCAGGTAGAGACTTATAATTCTGACCAGATTGGGCTTTTTCAGACTTTCTTTTATCTTCTCATAGATTACCATTGACCAATCTGTTCTTAGGGTGAAGATAATTCTTGTCATGACATTGAACATTGAGGCTGACACCCTGTCATGCCCTCCAGGCTTACTGAGAATGACCTTGCCCATAATTTCAGACAGGAATTTTCCTTGACTGTTCATGTCTTTCCTGTTAAAGACAGAACCTATCTTCAGCTTTGGATCAAGTCCACACCAGGTAAGAGCTTCCCTGGTCTTGGATGTAGAAACTTCTTCTTCATCTGGAGTCTTAGGTAGCTGGAGTACCTTCCTCAGACTTTTTGGTGAGACCTTGACTTTGGATCCATGCACTCTGGATTTGATTCTATATCCAGAGTCATCAACTGCAGCTCCAGTAAGGAATTCAAGAACTTCCTTCTTCCAAATCTTGGTTGGTTCTGAAACCAAATATTCTAGTCCAGAATTGCTGACTAGGGTTACCACCGATTGGATTTCTTGATCTCCATCATCGAACGCGCTGCACATAAGTTCATAGCCTTCGTTAACGTTCTCCTCGAGCTTGGGAGCCATTAGGGTTTGGAGAATTAGTCTTGAGAAAAGAGAAATGTCGACACAATAGTTTTGGTCTCGAAACTTTGAAAGCGTGTCGACAATCAGAGACAGAACCCTATTTATACCTTTCTGATTTTGAAGTTGAACAGGCGGGATAACTAGCTTAACATGTGTCGACACTGGCAATAAGTGTCGACACTGACTTATAATGTCTCGACACACATGTGTCGACACAAGTTTAGTCAACAGAAATTATGTGTCGACACTTGGTTATGTGTCGACACAACATAACTCGACACATCGTCGAGACTTTACTAAGAAAATTCTGAGTAAAACATAAGTGTCGACACCATATTGGATGTGTCGACACCTACTTGACATGTGTCGACACAAACATTCTGAAGTCTCGACACCACATTCCTAGATGTGTCGACACGTTTTTCCTGAAGTGTCGACACCACTATTCTGTGTCGACATAGACTTGTCTATGTGTCGACACCTTTTTACTTAGTCAATTTTCTATTCTGTAAACTTAGTCTAAGTTTATCATACCTAGTTCAATTTTGAATCTATTGAACTTAGCTTCTTCTAGTGGCTTAGTAAACATATCAGCTACTTGTTCATCTGTTTTAACATATTCAAGTGAAATATCTTCTCTTTCTACATGTTCTCTAAGAAAGTGATATTTAATCTCAATATGTTTTGTTCTACTATGAGATACAGGGTTATTAGCTATTGAAATAGCACTTGTAGAATCACAGTAAAGTGGAGTTCTACTTACCTGAAATCCATAGTCCTCTAGCTGATGTTGAATCCACAGAAGTTGAGCACAGCAACTTCCTGCAGCCACATACTCTGACTCAGCTGTGGAGATAGCCACACTAGTCTGCTTTTTGCTGCTCCATGAAATTAGTCTTCCACCTAGGAATTGACAGGTTCCAGTAGTGCTCTTTCTATCCTCTTTGCATCCTGCAAAGTTTGCATCTGAATAACCTGTTAGATCAAAGTCTCCATTCCTAGGGTACCAGAGGCCTAGATAGGGAGTGCCCTTTAGATATCTCAAAATTCTCTTGACTGCAGTCAAGTGAGACTCTTTGGGGCAGGCTTGATACCTGGAACAAACACATGTAGCATACATGATGTCTGGTCTACTAGCAGTTAAGTACAATATGGAGCCAACTATCCCTCTATACAAGGTTTCATCCACAGGTTTCCCTGCATCATCCTTGCTAAGAGACATACTTGACCTCATAGGAGTCTTCATGGTGCTGGATGAATCCATACCATACTTCCTTATGAGTTCTAGGGTGAACTTGGACTGACAAATGGACAAACCACTTTCAGTCTGTTTAACTTGGAGACCCAAGAAAAACTTCAGCTCTCCCATACTACTCATTTCAAACTGACCTTGCATAAGTTTTGCAAACTTTTTGCAAAGGCTGCTTTCAGTAGACCCAAATATAATGTCATCTACATATATTTGGACAAGTATGACTTTGCCTCTAGATTCCCTAAGGAATAGAGTCTTATCTATTTTCCCCCTTGAGAACTTGTTCTCAATGAGGAAACTAGATAGGGTTTCATACCAAGCTCTAGGAGCTTGCTTTAACCCATATAAAGCTTTCCTAAGTCTATAGACATAATGAGGTAGAGTTGGATCAACAAAACCTGAAGGCTGCTCCACATAGACTTCTTCTTTCAAATTACCATTTAGGAATGCTGACTTGACATCCATTTGGTATACCTTGAATCCTTGATAGGTTGCATAGGCCAAGAACATTCTTATGGCTTCTAGTCTGGCTACTGGAGCAAAGGTTTGATCAAAATCAATACTTTCTTCTTGCTTATATCCTTTAGCAACCAGTCTAGTTTTATTCTTAATGATGACCCCTTGTTCATCCATCTTATTCCTGTAGATCCACTTAACTCCTATTACATTGTGGTCTTTAGGTTTTGGAACCAATTCCCAGACCTTGCATCTCTTGAACTGATTTAGCTCTTCTTGCATAGCTTCAGTCCATTGTGGATCTTGTATTGCTTCTTCAAATCTTTTAGGTTCAACTTGAGACAAAAAGCTGGAATAAATTGCAGCATTCTGATATCTGCTCCTTGTTTGAACTCCTTGTCTTGGATCTCCAATGATCAGCTTTACTGGATGATCTCTAAGATGCCTGTGGGCTGGAGGCATCCTCACTTCAGGTTGAACCACTTCAGCATCTGCATCATGCTGTATTCCTTGGATTTCTTCAGCAATTGGCACATGTAGTTCTCCCCCTGGACAGCAGCTACTCTCCTCTCCTTGCTGTCTTGCAGCAGGCACTTCTTCTATAGTCAGCTTGTCCATTGTCTTTGTCAAACCTGTGGGGCTGCATACATTGCTAGACAACTCATTATTAATAAGTTTAGTCTCATCAAAAACTACATGCACTGATTCTTCTACAACTTGTGTAGTCAAGTTCTAGACTCTATAAGCCTTACTATTATTGCTGTACCCAACAAAAATTCCCTCTTGGGACTTGGCAGCAAACTTAGTTATGTAAGACTTCTCATTGTTAAGTATGTAGCATTTACAACCAAAGATCCTAAAGTAGGATAGATTTGGTTTCCTGCCTTTCACAACTTCATAGGGGGTCTTGTTTAGCCCTTTAGTGATGGTAGCCCTATTTATCACATGGCATGCAATGTTAACTGCTTCAGCCCAGAAATACTCTGGTAGTGATGTATCACTTAGTAGGGTTCTACCAGCCTCTATCAAGGTCCTATTTTTCCTTTCAGCAATGTCATTTTGCTGAGGTGTTCTAGGTGAAGAGAATTCTTGAAATATCCCAAAGTCTTCACATAGTTTTGTCATGCTTTCAGATTGAAACTCAGTACCATGGTCACTTCTAATTTTGACCACAGTACTATTAAGTTCATTCTGAATTTGCTTGACAAAGCTGTAGAAGACACTAGGTGTTTCAGATTTCTGTCTTAAGAAGAACACCCAGGAAAACCTTGAGTAGTCATCTACAACTACAAGGGTATAGACCTTCCTACCTAAGCTGTGAACTGGCATTGGACCAAAGAGATCCAAATGCAAGAGGTACAAACACCTCACAGCATCTTTGTTATCTATGCTTTTAAAGGTGCATTTAGTCTGCTTGCCCTTTTGACAAGCTGAGCAAATGCCATCTTTAACACACTTAACTTGAGGACCATTCCTCACTAACTCTTTGCTAAAGAGTTTGCTAATTGTCTTGTAGTTAAGATGGGCAAGCCTCTTGTGCCATTTGACACAATGAGAGACTGTCTCATCAGCTACAAGACAAACTAGAGAACCATTGTTCTCAATCATAATGTCTAGGCAATAGACATTCCTTTTCCTATATCCTGTCAAAATGATCTCTTGATCACTTGACCTCTTGATATGACAACCATTTTTAACAAATGAGATGTCATACCCTACATCACTTAACTGACTTATACTTATTAGGTTGTGTTTCAACCCTTTAACATAAGCCACTTGAGTAATGGTAACTAGGTTTGAAGAAATGTTACCAAACCCTTTGATGATTCCTTTCTCAGAACCACCAAAGGTCACTTTAGGACCATTTTTGATTAGAATGTAGTCCTTCAGTAGTCCCCTAGTTCCAGTCATATGTCTGGAACATCCACTGTCCAAGTACCATGTAGGGGTATGGCCACTTGGACTCACCTGCAAAACAGATTAATGGACCTTAGAACCCAAAGCAATCTTGGGTCCTTGGTACTTGTTAGTCTGTAACTTGACAAAGCTACCTACTGGCTTTCCACCAGGTAGCTTGCTACTCACCTTGGCACTGGCATTGTGCCAACAGTCCACTACAAAGTGGCCAACCTTGCCACAGCACCAGCATTCAAACTTGTTGTACCTTTGCTTAGGTACAACCTTTGTTGTTTTATCTACAGCAGACCTGTTGAATGTTGGGGCTTTGCCCTTGGACTTAAACTTGGACTGCTCAGTCCCTGCAGGTCTAACAAAGCCCAGTCCAGCTTTGCCTTTATGATGAACAAATTCATCAATTAAAGGTAGCACTGATTTAGGTTTTGAAAACCTAGCAACCAAGTCCTTCTCCTTCTGAAGATTGTTCTCCAGACACTTAATTTGATCATTCTTAAAAGTGATAGTTCACATCTGAATCACAGTAATGTGTTTCAGCCTGGCTACCTCATTCAGTTTTTGATCAAATTGTTTCTCAAAATCTGTTGCAACAGCCTTGAGATCAGCAATCTCCTTTGCCTGACTTTTGGCTAAGGTCTTGCATTTCTTGTAGGCTTGCAACAGCACCTTATATTCATCTATAAGCTGATGAATATCTTCCTCAGACTCAGATACATTCTCATCACTTGATGAAGAAGAATCTGAATCTGAACTAGAACAAGAAACTGAACTTGAACATGAACCTTGTACCTGACTGGGTCCTGGCTGCTCTAGGATTTTGGCACTGTCTGTCAAAGCCATTAGCCCTTGGCAATGATTGTCTTCTTGTTCATAAATTGATTCCAAGATCTGCATGAATTCTTCCTCTTCTTCTTCAGCAAACAGCCCTATGTAGGCTTCAGCATCAGACTCAGATTCTGAAGAAGAAATGTCTGATAGAGTCTTCTCTTTCTTGGCTACAAAAGACTTTTCCTTCTTTCCTTTGAAGTGAGTCTTTTTCCTGTCACTAGATTCTTTCCTCTTCTCTGGACAATCTGCAATAACATGTCCCTGTCTATTGCAGCAATAGCAGACTATCTTAGATCCAGTTGCCTTGCTTGACTTTGTCCTCTTCCTGTCTTTCTTTGAGGCCTTTTTCTCCTGATGAAAGACTTCCTTTCCCTTTGAAGAAGAAGGTCTTGACCTCCACTGTTTCTTCTTCAAAAACTTCTGAAAGTGTCTAGTGAAGGCAGCAAAGTCTTCATCACTTTCACTGCTCTCACTCTTTGTGCTGATAGACTCATCAGATTCTGATTCAACTACCTCTGGAGGTGGAGTTGAAGACTTATTCCTGCACTTTCTGGGAACTTCTGTCTTGAAAGCAACAGTTCTTTCTTTGTGCTCAGTCCTTGTTGATTTCTCCTCCTCTTTTCTCACTGTTAACTGCATCTCATATGACAATAGCTTGCCAAACAGTGTGGGAGGTGGAATTTCTCCCAACTTAGCCATTTCTCTTATGGCACAGATCTTGGTGTCCCAATCTTTGGTTAGGGACCTTAAGAACTTATCATTTAGTTCATAGTTAGTGAACTCTCTTCCATAAGACATGAGTTCATTAACTATCCTGTAAAATTTCTTATAGCACTCAGTGATGCTATCACTCTTTCCTTGCCTAAAGCTCTCATACTCCTGATTTAGCAAGGACTTCCTATCTTGCCTAACTTCTTCAGAACCTTCCATATAGACAATGAGAGTATCCCACATCTCTTTTGCTGTCTTACAGTGAATTAAGTTCTGAAAAGTGGCATCATCAATGGCACTCACTATTATGTTTTGTGCCCTCTTGTCCATGGTGGCCAGGACAATTTCATCTTTAGTCATCTCAGAGAAATCCTTTGGAGTTCTCTGGTTTGCATCCAATACTGAAATCTTCATTGGCACATAAGGCCCTTCCTTAACTGTAATGTAGATTCTAGGGTCAGAGGCTTCCATAAATAGCCTTACCCTCTCTTTCCAGATCCCAAAGATCTCCTTCCTGCATATGGGTAATTTTATGGAACCCAATTCCTTGTGATTCTCATAAGAACCCATGTTTCTTGATTTTCTTGATTTTCTTGAAACTGTGTAATGCCTTACACTGAATCTGCCAAACAGGATCTCCTCAGACTGTTAGTCCTTGTTTTGAGGAACCTCCCTCTGATACCACTTGAAAGATATGGTACCTAAACACCTAGAGGGGGGGGTGAATAGGTGACCTAATCCTTTTCTAACTTTGTTGGCAGCCAAACAGTTATATCACAGATTTCTAACTAGTCTATTACAGCAATCAGCAATAATCAAACATACACAACACATTCACAGCACAGCACACAGTGATTTATAGTGGTTCCCCAGGATATGGGTACATCCACTTTCCCCCTTCGCCTATCTAGCAGTGTACTAGATTCGGCCAAACTCCTGCACTGTCTCAGAACCCAAATTGGTTCCTACCTCAGGCTCAAAGCCTTACAACTCAGCTTTATCCCAAAGCCTACACTCAGCCAATCAAGGCCTACACTCAGCCAATCCAAGGCCTACACTCAGCCAACAAGGCCTACACTCAGAGATCACAATCTCCTACACTCAGGCAAACAAGCCCTACCCTCAGCCTTTATAGATATAGGCTTACAATCACTCAGATCCAATGGATCCTACAAGTTATAAATGTAATACAGATAATAACTCTACAACTCAGAATTAAAGGAGGGGAGTTGAGAGATTCTTGATGAGTTCTTGGAAGAACTCAGCTGGATTCACCCTGACTTAGCTTTCTTCAAAGCTTCTTGAGTAGAACTGAATAAGGCTGAATCCTCTGCAGTTGTTCCTTGACCTCTGCTACTTAAGATCCAGAATTGATTCTGAATCCTTCTTCTCAGCCTAGTTCCAGAGGCTGATATCTTGGAAGGAGCCCTCTCTCTCCAACTTCTTAGATCTGCAGTTAGACTGCCAGATCTTCTTGTGTTGATACTCAGTATACCACTTTAATGATTACTTCAACAATAATCTGAACTCTGTTAACAATTTGATCAACAACCTCAACAACAGTTTCTATAAACTGTAGGTGCCTATTTATAGGCATTCTTCATGGTAACCGGCTGGTCCGGTCCATAACTGACTTCTAACATCTCTGACAGGTGCTGTAGACCGGCTGGATCGGCAGTTGTCATGTCAACTAGTCACTTCTTGAAAATCTCTAACTGTTTATAAGTGTCGAGACTTTCTATCTTTAAGTGTCGACACTTATAGTCCAAGTGTCGACACATGTTGTATAAGTGTCGACACAAGTCTACAAGGTGTCGACACAATTCCTCGTATGTCTCGACACAGATTCTTCTGCATGTGTCGACACTGAAATTGAGTGTCGACACAAGTACTTGTTCTTCAAGCTTTTGCTGAATTCTTCTATGTGTCGACACATCTCCTTTGTGTCGACACATCTTCTTGTGTATCTGTCAAGTGTTGACACTTCTTCTTGGTGTCGACACATAGTCTTCTATGTTGAATCTTGTTGAGTGTCGACATAGCTCCTTGTGTCGAGACACCTTCTTGTTGTTGAGACTTCAGCTGAGTGTCGACACATTCCCATAGTGTCGACACTTGTACTTAGAATAATTTGTTGTTCTTTCTGTTCTTTGCTAAGTGTCGACACAGCTCCTTGTGTCGACACTTTCTTCAAGTGTTGAGTCTTTAGCTGTGTGTCGACACATTGTTCTGGGTGTCGACACATACTTCAAATGTTGACTCTTCTGTTGAGTGTCGACACCTTGTGTTGAGTGTCAACACATTCTTCAAGTGCTGACTCTTCTGCTTAGTGTCGACACATTGTGTTGAGTGTCGACACTTGTACTTAGACTCTGCAGACTTTTGCTGAGTGTCGACACAGCTCCAAGTGTCGACACTTTCTGGTGTAGACACGGCTTCACTGAGTGTCGACACAGCTCCTTGTGTCGACACTTTCTGTCTGCACTTTTCTTCACTGAGTGTCGACACAGCTACAAGTGTTGACACTTTCTGTCTGGTGTCGACTCTGCATCCCAGATGTCGACACAATGACTCCAAGTGTCGACACTGCTTGTCTGGGTGTCGACACAAGCTTTCTCAAGTGTCGACACTTTCCCTCTGGGTGTCGACACATGGACTTAGAAACTTTTTGCTTCAGTCCAGTACTTTCTTAACCTGCACAAGTAACTCAAACATACATCAAATACATTATGATGTATATCATTGAGTTGGGTGAGGCTTCTTCAAATCAGGTACATTTGACCAATGTACCCAACACACGTAACTAATCAAACAGGTCATCAATCCTTGGAAGGGGATATCTATTCTTGATGGTCACCTTGTTCAGCTCTCTATAATCGATGCAAAGCCTCATCAATCCATCCTTTTTATTTACAAATAGCGCAGGAGCACCCCACGTAGAAGAACTCGGCCTAATTAAACCATTCTGCATCAACTCATCCAATTGGGTACGCAGCTCCTCCAGCTCATGCGGGGACGTACGGTGTGGCGCCTTAGCAATAGCACGGGTACCCGGTTCCAAATCTATAACGAACTCCACGTCTCTCTCAGGTTGAAGACCTGGAAGATTAGCAGGAAAAACATCTAAAAACTCGTGCACCACAAGAATCTCCTCTAGATACGGCAAACCAACCTTGGTTTCCAAAACTGAAACCAAACAAGCAAAACAGCAGGAATCTAAAAGCTTCCGAGCACATACCGCAGAAACAAACGGTGAAACCTGGCGCGGATAACCATAAACACTCCTGGGTTGATCGTTGTCCATCTTCAAGTCCAAGCGCTTAACCTTGCACTGGATAACAACACCATGCCTAGACAACCAGCCCATGCCCAAGATCACATCAAAATCTTCCAGGTCTATCTCCTTTAAATCAGCAACCGCTAGAAAATCACCTAACAGAATTGGACAACTCTGAATACCTTGGTCCGATACCATAGAATCACTAGAAGGAAACTTGACTCTAAACGTGTCACCAACCCGATCGAGAGTCAAACGATGACGCTCTACAAAGGACCTATCCACAAACGAGTGGGTAGCTGTAACGCCCCAAAAATTTGAAAGAGGGACGAGCAATGTCCACAGCCAAGTTTGGGTCTTAGTAAGGGAGAACGGCCTAGGACACGGGCGTGTCCATGGCCGTGTCGTGCTCGGGTTCGTCGAGAGCCCGGGAAGTCGACGATTTTCACTCGACGAAGTGTCGAGACAGGGAACACGGCCTAGGACACGGGCGTATCCAAGGTCGTGTCATGCTCGGGTTCGTCGAGAGCCCGGGTGGTCGACGAACTGTGCTCTACAAAATGTCGAGACAGTGAACACGGCTTGGGACACGGGCGTGTCCAAGGCCGTGTTGTGCGCGTGTTCGACGAATTTTCCGCGAAGTCGAGAAGAAGGAGTCAACGATCGTCGAGACTTCGAACACGGCCTGAGACACGGGCGTGTCCCAGGCCGTGTCCTGCTCGGGTTGTGACTCGGGTCGTATAAGGGGATTGAACACGGCCTGGAGCCGAGGTGTGTTCGGCCTGACACGGGCGTGTCAATTTCGACACGGGCGTATCGATTACTCGTGTCCTTCTCGGGTGGTTTTTGATCCTGTGTCGATGGAGGAACACGCCAAACAACACGGGCGTGCACTGAGTGACACGGGAGTGTCATGTTCGACACGGGCGTGTCCAGTGCCCGTGTCTTGTTCTGGGTGCGACGGTTTCGGCGTCGATTGAGGAACACAGCCTTGGACACGGGCATGTCGCAAGCCGTATTCGGCCCAGGTGTTTTGATTTTAAGTTTGGATCGTGGACGTCCGTTTCCTTCTTTTTGGATCTGACGGTCCAGGGCTGTCCTTGTTGAGTTATGTCCGGGAATAGGGTTTGGAAACCCTCATTCTTCATCAAGTACTCTCTTTCTAAGTTCTAGAGAGAAGGGAGAGCAAGAAAGGAGGTGAAAGAGAGATCCGACTGCCGGAGAAGCTTCGGTGCTCCAAATCGTGAGTCGAGTCCGGATCCGTGGAGGCAAGACCGTTGCGAAGGTTTTCATCCGGCTAAGTTTCCATGGCTAGGAAGAGGGGTAGTAAGGTAACGACACTTCTCCTCTTGGTTTTAGGATGCCTGTTTAGCATCTTTTCTTTCAAGATTTTGGGCATCAAATCTCTCACATGAGAGGGGTTTGGGTCGCCATAGTTCAAGAGGAACCTCCGGGTCGATTAAGTCCGTCCCCGGCAGGTTTTTGCATTAGAGATCCGCTCCGTTAGTGTATTAGGCATTGTGGGTGAAGCCGTGGTCGCGACCGTTAGTCCGACTCGGTGATGTTGCATACGAGCTTTAAGGATTTTGTAGAAATTCGTTGCGGTAAGATGTCATTTGTGATGTTTGTGTTTTCCCCCATTTCTCGAGTGATTACATGTAGCAAGAACCGGACAAGGTTAGCTCTACAATGGCGGTAGATGGTTTCCTTGTAGACAAGGTTAGCTCCGCATTGGCGGTAGATGGTTTCCTTGGTGCACGGGGACGTTGCAATACAAATGAGGGATTAGGGTGGGATTGATATTGGATTGTGATGTGCTAAGGCGTGGCTTTGTCTCCGTGGTCGGCTGGCTATCCCGTGACGTGCAAGTCATGTGTGGAGAGTGTCTCGGCGAGACTAGTCCCCTTCTGTGAGACTGACGAGAACGCCAAGCATAGGGCAAGCCTGGGCAATAAGGCCATGAGCGGGTGGGGCCCAGCAAGGGTTCTTAGAATCGGTCAGTGTGTTAGACGGAATCCTGACATGAGAATTCAGAGCTTGCAGGCAAGCCCTGGTCTAAGATTGTGAGCGGGTGGGGCCTTGGCAAGAGTTCTGTGTGGCGGCTTGTATGCCATTAGGGGAATTGTAGTACCCTTTTGTTTGTGGTTTAACGCCAATGGGGAAATTGGAAGTACCCAGATGTTTGATGATGTGCTAGATATATACGCAATAGGGTGCCTTGGGTGATACCAGGGTTTTTCATACATGCTGCATAGTAGGCCTCTTTTTATTATATGCTCAACAATAGAAAACATGCATGTTGTTTGAGACATCCAAGCCTGTTCTTTTAGTGCTTTACTTTTTTACATATATGGTATACAAAGTGCTGACTTGCAGGTTGGAGGGGTACCCCGGGGTCCATTAGGGGCGGCCGGGAGGAGATGTGTTTGTTACACAATTAGAGGTCAAACTTTGCTGACCCACGTTACAACAAATTTTTACAGGGCAAGGATCACAAGCAGGAGCAAGCTCGCCGGCCAAAAAGGCCTAAGCCTCATGAAGTGTTACCGGCTTTGCATTAGCTCTACTTTTGTGATATTGTATGTTTGATGTTTTAGACTTGCGACTTGCATGCCGAGGTAGCTTAGGAGTGCCTTTGCACATTGATGTGTTATGTATCAATTGAATTGTGGACTCTCTTTTGTTGTAAGGTCATAAGGCCGTTTGGATTCTCCTATATGCGTGGATAACTTCTAGTCTGGTTGTTGTTTCCGCTAATGTTTGCTTCTGAGTTTTGAGTTGGGTAGATTATATCATCTTTTAATGCTAAAGCTGTGGCGTCTGTATGTTGTGGGGCCCCGGCCGGACCCATATTATACGGTCATTACAGGGGAGGTGTTACAATTTGGTATCAGAGACAGGTTTCGTCCAAGGTCAGTTAGGGTGGTCGATTTAACGTAATCGTATCGCGTTAGAAGTTATCCACATAGGAGTAATACGGGACCATGAGTGTCCTTATGTTTGAGTCTTGTGATAAGATACGGATTCCTTATTTTCTTGTTTTTCCTAAGAGTGCAAGCAACGAGGCGGGTACGTCGAGACCAAGAAAAGAGCTTTTGGCGAGCAGCGCCACTGCTCAGGGTCCTTTGGGCATGGGTATAAACACGGCCGACTTCTGTCGCATGCTAGCAGAAGCGATGGTGGCAGCCCAAGCTGCAGCGACATCTCAGGTAGCAACCCTAGCTACACCGGATACGGCAACGACCATGTCGGGCGGAGAAGCCAGGAGAGCAGATCCTTTGGCAGAAAGGGTGGTTGTCGGGCATGGAGACCGGCAGATGAAGTATTTTCTGAGCTTCCATCCCCCGACGTTTAAGGGAGTCGGTACTCTGACTGATCCGGAGGATTGGTGGTAACGGGTTCAAGAACTTCTGAGGGATGCAGAGACGCCAGAGGAGAAGAAATCTGAGTTTGCAGCTTTCATGTTGGAGGGAGACCCAAAGTTGTGGTGGGTGAGCCATAGCGGCCGCCAATTTCCTGGATGCACCCCGTCCATGGAAGAATTTGGGGATGCTTTCCTAAAGAAGTACATTCCTGTTTCAACGAGGTTGGCCCTTTAGAGGCAATTTTTACACTTGATGCAGCGAGATAAGACGGTGTACGAGTATGTACAGGAGTTCACTCGTTTAGGTCGTTACGCGGGAACGACCATGGCGGACGATAAGGAGAGGGATAACCTCTTCTACCAGGGGCTGAGGGAGAATCTAAGGCAACCCCTCATTTCCATGAAGAGAGCTAGTTTCAATGAGCTAGTTGAGCCTGCCAGGACGTTGGAGAGTGATCTAGAGCGAAGCCAACGTCGTAAGGGTTTTGCGCCCAAGCAAGGAGAAGGGAAGCCTTCTCAATTCCAAGGAATGTCTGAAGGGAATAGATGGAGGAAGAAGCCTCACCCATACAAGTCCAGTGAGAAAAGCAAGTGGACGTCCAGAGAGTATCACTTTAAGGGGCCACCAACGTGCTTCAACTGTGGGAAGGTGGGGCACATTGCTCGTTTTTGTAACCAAGGAGGTGCGGAGCAGGAGGCAAGGTAGGAGCAGACTGTGCGCTCCGGCCCCAGTGTCGCAAACAAAGGGAAGATGTCGGAGTCTAGCGCTTCTCGGTTCCAACCGGTGCAACCAAGGGCTTACAACCTTGGACAACAGGAAGCGATCCGCCAACCCGATGTGGTGACAGGTATGGGCAAGTTTAAGTTTAACCTTGTGCTTCATACTTTTAGACCGTTATGTTTGATGTCTATATTTTAGGCTTTGTGCTTGTTTCTGGATACCCCGCTAGGGTATTGTTTGATACGGGAGCGTCGCACTCCTTTCTTGCGGAAAGCTTCATCCGGAGGATTGGAGTTAAGTCATTTTCGGCGGACGCGGAGCTGAAGGTGCGCATGCCCAATGGGTCATCCATGACCACCGGGAAGAAAGGGCGCATTTGTTGGGAGCTAAGCGGAGTTGACTTCGTGTTGATAGCAGCGGTCCTGTCGTTGGTCGAGTTTGATGTGATTTTGGGAATGGAGAGGCACACTCGCATTCTATAGTCTCCACTCGCTGTTGTAGAGCGAGCAAGTGAGGAAAGATGTCATTCGTTGGTTGAGCTTACTCGTCCTGTATCTCGCGGAGAATGAACCTGTGCATCCGCAGAATATTCTCCACCCCCTCATTTAGCTCCACGAAAAATGTCGGCGAGCCAAGGAAGCCTCGGATCATATCATGAGAGGGTGGTGCTAAGTACATCACGGTAGCATCATGAGCGGCCCATTTGGAGATTTCGGTCACGTCTGGTAAAAGAAAGCGAGAGATCAGTGCAGGCAAGTGCGACGAAGGTTGCGAGTTGTGTCAACTACTTACCTGGAGAGGTCCGCCCTCCTTACCTGGGTGGTGCAAGGGAAGTCTTGGTCGACCATCAAAGGGGTCGTTGAGGGGTAAAATCGGCGACTTCCCCGACCACATTCGCGCGAGTACATGATCGCGGGGGGGGGGGGGGGGGTGTAGGACGTGCGCAACTAGATTCCCGCACCCCCACTCATCCGAGATCTCAAGACATTTACCGAGTTCGCGGGTTAGAGATCTAATCGGCGATGGAGTCGAAGTAGCATCAATGAAGGGATGCATTGTGCAAAAACAAGGGGGTTCAGAAGGGTGCTCGCCCTAAGTTGCGAGTAAAATCAGGAAAATTAATACTGACCATGAATCTACGTACGAGTGTCCGACTCGCCAAGCGTCTCCTGCACCTCGTTAGCTAGACGCTCCATGATCCCGGTAGAGGCATTAGACTGCAAAAGTATTCATCAAGAGATCATTTCAGCTTTGTTAATACCAAAATAACAACAACAAAATTTAAGAGGAACGTACCGTGGGTATGGGAATAGTCTCGCAGCTAGAGAGGAGGTGTAGGGGAATTGGCGAGCCCGACCCCCCTCCAGGGATATCATCCCTCGACTTCTTGTGTGCCCGGTCCTCCGGCTTCTTCATCGTGATTCATAATAAAGTTCTCCGTAGAGATGGCCATCAGGTTGGCAGTGATCTCCTTGTTCTTTTCCTTTTCGGCAATAAGCCGCGCAAGAGCAGCTCGCGAGATCGACATAGTGATGAAAAGTAGAAGTCTTCTGAAGGAATGAGGAAGAAGAAAGGGGGTTATCAGGAGTGACATCCCTCATGGTGTTTATAAGCTTGGGTGGGGCGCACCAAAAGATTCCTTTCGTCCCCCACTCACCAAATAACAAAGGGGTTGAACTATCTTTCCGAGTCAAGGATAGATCTCACAAAGAGCGGGGATTGTGTACAACCCCGTATTTTTCGAGTGGGCCTAAGTAGCCAAAAGGCGGAGAGCAAGCACTCAGTTTCATCAGGTGCTCATTGCTTGTCCAGTATAGTAATACACGAGTGGAGCCTATGAGTTGGTGTCTCGCTCGCAGGCGAGAGGCAAAGTGGGGAGTTCCCAGCTCGATTAGGTACTCGTTGGCAGGGTAAGTGGTGAGAGCTCAGCCACATCCGAGTTCTCATCTCCTATGTGTGTAGGATGAGGTGCACTGACTCGCCATTGGATGGTATTCATTTCCATTTTCTATTTTTTCGATAATTCGTTTCTGGCCTGCCAGTAGCCCCTCCAAAAAGCAGAGTTACATTGTCGACAAGCCTTTTTGGGATGCATTTAACAGTATTCAAAAGGCGGGATCTCTATTGGAAAACTATGACCAGGAAACTATAAATAGACCCCCAAGGGCACCTTTGGAGAGGACCTTTTTTTGAGTTTTCCTGTCCCTCAGCTAGCTTTGGTTGTCAGGAGATTCAACTCATCATTCAACATAGTTTCTGGGCGGGTGATCGGAAGTTCCCTTGGCTCTCCAAAGGTGCTCAGTCATGTATTGGTTTGGGAGGGGAAGTAATCCAAGATCTTTCAGGTGTGTGGCGGGATCTCCTTGCTGTGACTGGTCTGTTTGAGGTTGTTCTGGTAGGAAGGTTTCCGAATTCTAAGTCTAAAGCTAAGGCACTAACTTGAGAGAAGTAAAGGCAAGCTACACCCCAGATCAAAACTCTTCGTTGAACCGTGGTTTTTGGGTTCATTAGTGGTGACTTAACATACACAGCCACAGCCTTGCCTTTCCTAGCATCTCTTCTATCAAACCTACTTCCCTTACCTTGGTGTTGGTGTTGATACCAAACACAAAGTGACCATGGTCCATCACAACTTCCTTATGAGCTTCCTTGAGGGAACTTTTTCCACAGTGCACATATTTAGTTCCACTAGTGGAACACCCTTTTTTCCAGTGTTCATAGACACTTTCCAGGTCATAGCTATTTGTGCCTTGGAGAACCTTTTTAAAATTCATTGGTTGCATGGGTTCCTTTCTTTTGGCCTTGGTTCCCTTATTATTCCACTTCTTGTATCCTTCACCATTTTTTATGGTGCGGAGAAGGTGTTTATGATAGGGAGAATAGTCTGGAGCTTAGAATATTTTGCCAATAGTTCACTTTCCTTGAGGAGATCATTGTCGAGCTTCTTAATGATTCTTTCCTTTTGGATGTGAAGCTCAACATGCTCATCAATAATTTCCTTGAGCTCAATTATTTTTGAGTTCATTTGATAGATCTTATCTGTCTTTTCCTCAAGCTGACCCTTCAGAGGTTTGAAGAGTTCAAGCTCTTCAACTTGCTTCTTAGCAAGCTTCCTGCTTTTTCACAAAGCCTCAAGGAGGGCCCCATACTTCTCTGCAATTTCATCATAAGAATTTTCTGGTTCAGAGTCCTCCTCATTTCCAGATGTTTAGGTAGACTCTAACTCAGCACTATTTTCATAATCTGAATTTGACAAGATGGTTTTAGAGTTTACTTTAACAGGATGATAGTCATCTGTATCCTCCTTATCATCCAAAGTCATTAGTCCATAGCTCCCTTTCCCCTCTTCATCATCATTGTCAAAAGATGATAGTGGGGCTCTGATGCATGTCTTGGCAACAGCAGGTGCTGACTCCTCAGATAGTACAGTCAGCCCTTCATATGCTTCTTCTTCTTCAGATCTAGAAGATCTAGTATCACTATCACTCTAGGTTCTCTCCTTATTGGTCAAGAAGCTCTTTTCAGCCTTCTTGCCTTTTTGGTGCTTATCATCCTTATGCCCTTTCTTGTCCTCTCTTTTGACTAGATAGTCATCAATGACATGGCCTGGCCTGTTGCAGTAATAACAAATAATTTCAGTATTAAATTGTTTATTCTGTTTAGAAGCATACATATCCCTTTTGGGGTCCTTTATAAATTTATCAGATGTCTGATTGTGCCTTCTGGAGTTTGAAGAGGTGGAGGGTTTGGAGTTATTCCAATACTTCCTCCTTCTCATCATCTTCTTGAACTGCTTTGAGAACAAGACCAACTCTTCATCAGACATCTCTTCCCCAAAAGTACTTGGTTCAGATTCTTCGGAAACTTCTACTTTGCTTGGGGAAGGTAAGGCTTTCTCCTTACCTCTATTGGAACTATCAGCCTTCAGAGCCATGGATCTATCCTTGTTATTCCCTTCTTCATTCTTCCTGGTGTTAAGATGAAGTTTATGGATAGCAATTTCCCAACCAGATTTTGGGGTTCAATATTCCCCAGATTTCTCATTTCCCTAATGACGCAAATCTTTATATCACATTCCTTGTGTTGGGATCTGAGAAACTTGTCATTCAATTCATAATTTGTGAAAAATCTCCCATAATTCTTCGGTCCATTCACAATTCTGAAAAATTTCTCATAATTGTGTTAAGAGGATCAAACAGATCCATACGAACTAATTGCAGTGGTCTAGACGTGGAGATATCACTTTTTGCTTTTGAAGGAAGATTTTGTGAATTTTTCCTTTTGGTAAGGAGCACATAAAGAAGTCAAACAACCACTAAGTTTTGGAAGTTCACAGATTAGTTTTTCTTTCGATAGTTTGACTATTAGTTTACACCCGGAATGACCAAGTCTCCTTTGACAAAGTTCCAATTCTTCATTTTTAGCAATTAAGCATTTAAATTAAAATGAAGATATGTCCTCAAACCTAATTATGTAGACATTATGATTTCTATGTGTAGTAAGAAATACGGTGTTCGATTTTGCATTTTTAATATTGCATGTATTTATAGAGGTTTCAAACAACACATTCAAGCCCTTATTACAAAGTTGACTAATAGAAATTAAATTATGCTTTAAGCCTTCTACTATCAGTACATTTGAAATAGAAAATACTTTATTGCCTATGGTGACGATATCAAGAATGCGTCCTTTGTCATTGTCTCCAAAAGTCATCATGCCTCCTTGCTTCTTCTCCATGCTAAGGAGCTTGTCTTCTCGTCAGTCATGTGCTTGGAACACCCGGAGTCCAAGTACCACATGTTCTCCATGTCCTTAGCCTGCCAATACACCTAAAAGGATGATGAGGGTAAAGATCTTGTTACCCAAGTTGTTCCATCCATAATATAGGTAGTTGACTTAGGCATCCATATTTGAGCAATTTTCGTTAATCCTTTCTTCAAGCACGAGCTAGAAGTATGACCAAACTTATTACATTTGGCACATTTGACATAGGCGGTGGATATCACCTTTTGCACTTTGTTTGGGCTCATGTTGGAAGATGGGCATAGGCTTCCAGCTTTATCATAATTCATTTTATGTTTCTGAAGCTTATTTTTTGAATTCGCTGAAGGAGAGCTATCGCTGGTGGTAGTGGTACCGCCGCACGGTAGATTCAAATGTTTGTATCCCAGCCTGAACTATCTTGATCCCTGACACTGATATCACAGCAGCATATTAAGAGATTTTTGGCCTATTCCAAACTTGTGTATGATACAGTTCAGGTCATGGACCTTCGCCTTTAATGTTGTGTTTTCTGTGACTACCATCACACCAGTCTGTGAATTGCTTCTTTCCATTCTCAATGTGGCTAAGAGGAGTTTGTAGCTTCCTTTCAAAATCATTCCTCTCTTCGGTAAGAGTTTCATTTTTGGAGGATGTCTTGGAGATGCTCTCTTCCAATTCTCTTATAGTGCTCAAAGAGTGAGAGCACTCTTGGCACACGCACGACCTTCACTTTTCCACATTTAATCAGTTCATTATTGAGATACTTTAACTATTTTTTCATTTGTTTATTTTTCAAATTATACGACATTATTTTATCGCTCAAATCATCAAATTTATCACATAATTTTTCATATAGATCAAAAAGTTCTTCGTAAGTGGGAGGAGTTACCTCAGTGTCGCTATGAAAATTGCATTCGCTGTCAGACTCGCCTTGGTGTTTTCCCATGAGGCACATATTTGCCTCTTCTTCACTGCTCGAGCTCGATGTGCCAAACTCGTCCGCTGATGTAGCGTCTCACATTGATGTCTTTAACGCATTTTTCTTCCCTTTGCCATGGGTCTTCCTTTACCTTTCCTCCTTTAGAATCTTAGGACAATCATGCTTGACGTGTCCAGATTTGTGGCAGTAGAAATACTCAGGGGCATATTCTTCTTCAGTGCTCTTTGTCACCTGATGGTTTGCTCCACCCTTCTTCTCTTCCGCGTCGTTCTTCATGAACCATTGAAACTTCTCTCACCTCTTTGGATTCCTCGTGAACTTCTTAAAACTACGGGCATACAGACTCTCCTCATCATCAGTCTCCTCAGTCTCCTTACTCGACTTTAGTGCCAGTGCCTTTTTATTTTGTTTCCTGGGATACTCCTCACCTTGTATTTTCAATTCGAGCTCGTGGGTCTTTAGGTTCGCAATGAGCCTCTCTATCTCCAGAGTACTGATGTCGTGAGATTCGACAATGGCAGACACCTTTGGGTTGAATCATGGAGGCAAAGACCGCAGGATCTTCCTAACCAAGTCCTCATTTGAGAAAGTCTTTCCGAGAGATCTAGAGGCGCTGACGATCTTTGTGAATTGAGTGTACATGCTATCCACCTCCTCGTCGATCTCCATCTGGAACTGTTCATATTCAGACTCCAATCAAAACAGCTGCGATTCATTTACCTGCGAGGTACCTTCATGGGTCGGTTCAAGTAGACGGTAAATATCAAAAGTAGTTTCATAATTACAAATTCTATTAAATTCAGTCTTATGTAATACACATAATAAAATGTTCATGGCCTTAGCATTGTTTGTACAGCTCATCTTATCAGTGTCATCTCATTTATCATGAGTTTTTTCCATAGTCTAATCAGAAACAGTTGTAGTGGGTGCAGTGTATTTGGTTTCTAACATAGCCCACGCGCCCATGCTTTGTGTCATCAAGAAAATTTTCATGTGCGTTTTCCAGTGGCTGTAATCATTCCCCATAAACAAAGGATACCTACCTGCTCCTTGTCCCTCAAGAAAAGTGTGATTAGTGTTTGTCATCTACTTCAAGATTTTAATCACTTTTCGAAGAAACCTAGCTCTGATACCACTTGTTGGATCTAGTGGCCAAACTTAGAGAGGGTGAATAAGGTTTGTTAATCAATGTTCAGAATAAAAAGAATTTTACAAAGGACATCCTATTTTGTAAGCTATCGTGAGGCGGTAGGATGTTACCACACAGTGGTAGGTCATAGTGAATAACATCCCCTGCAGAATGTTATTTTCTGAATTACATACAACCCTTAAAACCCTAGGAACATCCAGCCATGAATTCACAATAAAATGAAAGAACTATATTTTTATTCAAAACTAAAAATAGGGTTTGCAATAAAATGACTGGTCTCCGTGATGCTGGAGATCGGAGGCAATGAATCAAACAAATCTTTGTTGATTTCTATACCAACCCTCCCAGGACCGATTGGCTCTCTCTTCTTCCCAAGAAGATTTATGAGATGATTTTTCAGCTTCCTCCCAGGAAGGGTCTTTGAACCCACTAGATCTTCCAGATCTAGACGTCCTCCCAGGACAATTTCCCACATATTCCTCCTAGGAATCCGACAACCTACCAGACCAATTTCTCATAACCTCAGACTGAATAGAAAAATGAAGGTATAAATAAGAATAAAAGATCTTGAAATTATTGCTCCATCAAAATAAGAAATCCTTTGTAGAACAGTGCGCGATATAGGCATCTGAATGCCGTTCTTCATGCACTCGATAAGCCGTTGATGGTCGTTGGAGACTTCGTGTAACACCCCCTATCTGTCATATAGCATATAGCAGTAGGTCCGGTCGGGGCCCGACGCCATATACCATAGACAGACCGAAGGGTTACGCAATGAAACCATCATGCCAATAACCAACGTCTTATACATAGTATATTCTAGCGGAAGCAATTTAAAAGTTGCAAATTAAGAACTCAGTCACAGCATGAACGTGCACTACATAAAATCAACAGGAATGAACGTACAAATACACAAGTACTTGGCCTTATGGCCTTACAATTGTTTACTCAAATAAAAGTGTCTTCCAAACCTCGTCACGCAAGTCGGTCATACATGAGAAACAAAGTAAACATTCAAATAAAGGCCTTCGAGGGTCGTCTCAGCAACAAGGGCTTTTGCTCGCTATTTTCCACTTGGCTCCGCAGCACCTGCAAGCAACAATCCACCGAAGCAGTGGCAAACAAAAGCAATGGTCAGCTAAGCTGACCAAATTATAACGATCACACCCCTAAACTCGGGGCGGCGATGCTCCTTCCCTGCACTTTATTAGAATAGCCATATAATAGAGATGTTGATGTTGAAGAACTCCATAGTTAAGCGTGTTTGGGCAATAGTAGTACTGGGATGGGTGACCTCCTGGGAAGTCCCCGTACGGCCCAACTTAACTGTCGAGTTCGCTCATCAAAGGGAGGTTGTGGCCACCAACAACCCGCCTGTGGAGGGAGAGGGGTTGGGGTGCTTGGGCTGCAGCTCGGTAATGTCGCCTAGAGCAGAGCCGTGACATTGTCACGTTGGATCGACTAGGGGCCTTACATAAAAAAGTACACTTTTTGTAACGGCCTCCCCAGCCCATGATTGGAAAGGACGGCCGTCGGCACCCCCAGCACCACGCTCGAAAGGGTTCAGCCTAACCAGGTCTGCAGACCATGCACCCCAACCCCTCTTCGCGCCTGTTTATCAGCAGCGGCGGGTTGTTGCCACTGGGGATCGAACCCAGGACCTTGATAAGAGAGCTTTACACCACTCCCTCATCACCAACTGAGCTGCAGCTCAGTTGGTGATGAGGGAGTGGTGTAAAGCTCTCTTCTCAAGGTCCTGGGTTCGATCCCTAGTGGCAACAACCCACTAATGCTGATAAATAGGCGCGGAGAGGGGTTGGGGTGCATGGTCTGCAGACCTGGTTAGGTTGAACCCTTTCGAGCATGGTGCTGGGGGTGTCGGCGGCCGTCTTTGTGAGCGTGGGTTGGGGAGGCCGTTACAGGAGGTAATGTTACACTTCCTATCGCACTCCTATTGTATAGTTGTGGGGTGCTCCCCTCTGTCGCGCTCTTTTAGTTAGATGCAAAATCTACTTTCCCTTTTGTGTGTTGAACCATGAGATAGACCGTGAGTCTGACTTGAGAGTTCAGACCGCTAAGAGGTTCAGTGAAATTGGGAGATGTATACTTCCAATTTAGTTTGGGTGCTTTGTGTGCATTGTGCTTGTGTTTAAATTCATCGTTGGGCCTTGCGTTTGTAAACTTTGTGACTTGGGTATCCGAGAGTCTGGCGTGGTTGTCTGCACAAGTAAATACCCAGGTGTGTTTGCATGGTTTTGTATACCCTATGTCGTGTGTACCATGAGAGCACTAGCTTTAACTCAAGTCTAACAGTTGACTTGATGATGTTACGTTGTTGTGTATATCATATGTGATATTACGTGCGTGGTGACTAAGCTTGGTATCGTTTTAACAGCAGTGTGTTGAACCCTAGTGTTTCCAGGTAACACTTGTAGGGGCTTATCCTAAGACCATTATAGCAGTTATGCTTAAGTTGTGGTGGTGGACCTAAGTGTCCTTCATATGATGATTGTTTGCTTGCGGTTTGTAATGGTCACGCGCATATGTTTAGTTTCACTTACCATTTTGAAAAGTGATATATCCAAGGACTGGACTAGACTCACAATGCAAGTTGGTTTGCATGGTTGAGTTCAAATGGTAGAACGACTCGTGATTTACAAACATTGATTTATCATCCTTTACTTCTACAATGTCTATAATGTGTATGAGAACATGGGAGTGTTTGACCACTATGATGAAAATTATGAAGGTTATGTTGGTACGAGAGTGGATAATTAGAAGGCTCACTTGAAGTAGAACCTCGAGCTAGAAAAAAATCGTTGACATGACGCGACTTCAGATTTGTTATCAGTTTTGTGTGGAACCCTTATGAGGTCTAAAAGTATGGAGACTTAAGATAAGGCGCTTTAGTGAAATGAGGATTCCTGGTGTAGGGAAAACCTTGGTTGACTTACGAATTATAGGGGTCATGTTTTGATTTAACGATCATGTCACCACATATCAACATATAATTGATTTCATGATATGTATACGATCCCTTTTGTAGGATTGATAAATTTTGTTGTTGTTTGCGGTATATAATTGCGCTCATGTTTCTGAGTTCTTCTGTCATTCTATTAGGTGATTGGTGAAGTTAGTGGCCCCGCTCCCTTGCAGGGTATGACCGCAGCTTTTAATGTTGAAATAAGAGTGACAAAAGACCAGTGCGCCAGAATGACTGCTGGTAAGACACCCATCTTTTTGGCATCTATACCTGTGGCACCTGTGCCCATATTTGTCGATGAAGAAGTGACCTGCGAGACCCGTGATTGGGTGGATTACTTCTTGAGTTGCCATCCACCATTGTTCAACGGAGTTGAGTCACCCCCTTATGCCAAGGACTGGTTGGAATTGATTAAAAACTTCATTTTGGTCTTAAAAGTCCCGTCAGAGCTGAGGGTCACTCTTATCTCCTTTCTGATTTTTGGAGACGCTAAGAGGTGGTGGCAGGAGGTGGTGGCATTCTTGGAGCATTTCATTCCGACAACTACTCGCTTGTTTCTGCGAGAAGGTTTTCTGATGCTTAGGCAGAGGGAGTTGTCTGTGGAATCTTACCTCCAAGCATTTTTGCGACTGAGCCGTTATGCTGAGCATGTCATAATGAGTGATGAGGGCAAGGCTCGATATTTATCTAAAGGCTTGTGTGAGGAGTGGAAGCCCAAAGTGAGCGCAACAATGTCTATTAGTTTCCCTATTTTGATTCAAGCGGCCCGCACTTTGGAGCTTTTCATTCGCTTGGGGCAGAGTGCATCGGAGGATGAGTTTGAGAAGAATAGACTACTAGTTGTTAAATCAAAATGAGTGCAGGACGTTGAAGAAATCAAAACCAAAAGTTTAAGGAAGAGGCAGAAGTCACCTATCATTGGTTTTTTTGTGGTTGTCAAGGTCACGTTGCTCGAGGGTGTCGGTCTAGGCCCTCAATAAGTATTGGTGGTGACCTCTTTTACCCCCTTCCTTTTGTGTAGAGTAGCATGCATAAGAGGTTTGAATGTGCATGTGGTTGCAAGTATGAGCAACGTTTGTCACAAGTGTTAAGCTGTTATACCCTCTTTTATTTTGTTTTGGACTCCTTTTGGAGATTCATCCTCCTCTTTTGTGACCTTATATAATTGAGCCAATATTTGATGTTATGGTAGTCTTGTACATGGTACTCACGGTGCATTATCATGACTTATGGCTATAGCGAATGAGCTAAGATTTGATTGTTGTGTAGCCGTGTTGTTATTACCTTATGTGATTCCGAGCTCATAACATGTTAATGATGAAAATTAATGTCGGTGTTGCTTGGTAATTAGCACACTTGTGAAAAGTCATTAGCCAACCAGGGTAGGTTGGAAGTTGTTCCTTCAAAGTCAAGTTGTTGGCGATGCTATAAAATTTGGGTCGCGAGTATAGAGACTGTTGGTAGTTTTCGTAGTATAATTCATATGGAGATTCATATATGTTTGAGCCCAAGTAAATGCCTCATCAAGATTGGAATATTTCAGGTAAGGATTTCTCTATTGTGTGTGGTTTACACAACCCGAGTGGCATTTGTTTCTACGATGGTACTCTTCTGTTTTGGTTAGAGGTGATGTTCAAGTTTAATTACTGCTAAGTGAAGGCTTCCAGAACTATCATATTCTTGATGTATTTGGAGTTATAGTGAACGCTCAAAGAATTGAAATCAATATAGTGATCAGACTCTCCTATGAGAGGTCAAAGTGTCTCGTGTTACGAAGGGTGTAATCCTTCCTGGCATGATAGAATGATGATAGAGTGATGAAAATGAGAGTTCGTATGGATTGGTGGTTATAACCTATTTGGAGGGCTAATCCTTGCATTATAATGTATGTGAAGATTCATCAACGGTTGTATGTCTGAATCTAAGATGATTCCCAGAGCTCTGAATAGCTGTATGAATGTTATCTGTGACCTCCTGTTTGGGTACTTTACTGCGTTGAGATCTTGTGGTTTTTCCTCGTGAAGGTATACAATAGTGGCGTAATGAAAGTGTTGTGGGACTGTATCCCACATGTCGTATTGAAAGTTGACATTTTGTATTTCCTGTAGATGAAGTTGGGAATAAATTTCGGGACAAAATTTTGTTATGAGGGAGAGAATTTTAGCGCCCAAATTTGATTAAAATGAAAGAGGTGTGCATATAGCTTTGTTTGATGTGCGATTAAAGGTTTGGTTTGCGGATAATATTCCTAATTAGGGTTTAACTATAACATCAACCCAAACCCTATCCTCCTAGCAGTTTTGCCCGACTCCCGCTCCCGAGTTTTTTCGGCTCTCCCTGTGTGTGCAATTCTTCTCGTCAACCTCGATCGCGTGGAAGGAGTGCCTCCAGAATCCTGTTTGTTGTCGCTTACGCCAGCCGTAAGAGAGAGACAGAGGGAAGCTCCTCTGGTTGTGTGTTGCACTAGCCAACTGAGAGCAGGGAGGTAAATCTCCTATTGTTGCGCTGACCTAGAAGCAAGGGGGGGTGTCGTCGACGATTGAGAAGAGATAGTATCCTAGAGCCTCGACGTCAATTGAGAAAATGAAGGATCAAGCGCATAACCAACTGTTCCAAAAGTCCGGACTGTTGGAAAGGGTGCTACTTAATTTCTTAAATAAGTAGAAGAGCGCCACGGGTCAAGTGAAGGAACGCCGGACCTAACAATCCCCCCCCCCCGGCGTCCAGCACAACCCGTCGGCTCAGAGGTGGAGTTACCACATGGCCCACATGGCTCAGAGGTGGGGTTACCACATGGCCCACACGGCTCAGAGGTGGGGTTACCACATGTCCATGGTTGCACGGCTCAGAGGTGGTGTTACCACATATCCACGGTTGCCTGACCCGCCGGACCCACACAGGTAGAAGGGAAAAATCAGGATTTAATAGCGCTCCCCCGGTCTTGAACCCGTGACCTGCTCTGATACCAATTGAAGGATCAAGCGCATAACCAACTGTTCCAAAAGTCCGGACTGTTGGAAAGGGTGGTACTTAATTTCTTAAATAAGTAGAAGAGCGTCACGGGTCAAGTGAAGGAACGCCGGACCCAACAAAAAAGATAGTGTCCTGGAGCCAAACCTCCATGCATTGATGCTGCTCCAACAACTATAAAAGGAGAATTCTCTGCCATTTCTTGCGAAGATCGGTGGTGGACGAACTCCATAGGGCCGACTTTCTCTTTTATTCTTGCGCCGAAGAGAACCCCTTGTAGAGTAAAGCTTTGGAGAAACCCTAGCTGAAACCTTGCAAGGAATCATTGTGGGATGGTGAATCAGAGCTTGATTCACTGATAGTTGTTCGAATCTGTGAAGAGGAAATCGCTTTGGGAGCTTAAATCGTCGAGGGAAAATAATTGTGATCGTGCTGATGGCTCGACAAGGTGCTTCAAGGGTAATGACTCTTGTTCCCCCGGTATTAGGACCATTATATTTTTGTGTTATTTTTCGTGCAATGAGAGTCCATTCACACTGTTTTGGTTGAGTACGGGGACTCCGCCATGGCATGAGATTGCGAATCCAGTGTATGTTTATGTGAGAACGGCATGTAGAGTCCCTCTGAAAGTCCACCTAGTGTCAACTACCTTCACCTATGGGGGGGAATAGGTGACGTGCAGCGTTTTTGCGGAATTAAAATTGTACCTGCACACGAAAATAAAACAGCACAGCAAACAGAGTACACAAGCAATTTATAGTGGTTCCCCGATTTGGGTACATCCACTTTCCCCCTTCGACCTATCTCCCAACAAGGGACGACTCGGTCTCTTCACCAACAGGATTGAAATCCAATCCTTGCACTATCGGAAGGAACCCTTCCACACGTAGGAGTCAACACTCCCACAACACGGGTTGCACCCAACCCTTACAACTAGGAACCAACGTTCCTTTACAACAAAAGTAAAACTAGAATGTACAAGAGATACAAACTACTTTCGGAGACTAAGGTGTCCCTCTTCGTTGATGACGTGTTCAAGAAGTCACGAAGAGTCCACAACCCTAGATCTCACTTGGAGAGAATCTCCCCGGAACCGGCGGCGGCAAGATGGGCGGCGGCTTGGTTCACGGGATCGGCGGCGACAACGTTGTGCGGCTGCTGTACTTTGGAGATCCAAACTTCGTAGCAAAGCTAGCTAGGTCTTCCAACGGTCACACTAGGATCGATCGTCTCGATCGATTCGGACGGGGATGGTTTTCCTGATCAACAAATCAAGAGACAAGGGATCTCTGGTTAGAAACGTAAGACGCTACGCTTGGCTAAGCTTCTGTCGCCGGGAGATCTGGAAGAATCTCGATCAACAGCGGCAACCAACTAGCACGATCGGCGACGGCGGCGGCGGAGCAGTTTCGCGATTTTATGTCAAGATCGTCGCTCGGCTTCTTTCTGTGTATTTATCTATTCAAAATAAGCATATATTTATACGGAGGAAATACTTCATTATAACCGTTATGGGTCCCACCTGAAGAAACCCTAACCCCGGTTCAAAACAGTGTCAGCGGCAGAATCCGGTCCAGCTGTTTCCAGAAAATTGCCCAAGTCAAAATCGGCGAGAATCGAAGGTGATTCTCGTCGAATCGGCGAGAATCAAAGGTGATTCTCGTCGATTCGGCGAGAATCAAATATGATTCTCGTCGATGTTGACTTGATTGCACGCTCTGATTTAGCCAGGTCGAGACGGCGAGAATCAACAAGTGATTCTCGACGATTCGGCGAGAATCACTAGTGATTCTCGTCGATTATTACTTAGCATCAGAGTAGCTCGCTGAGAAGTAGCTGGATCGAGTCGGCGAGAATCAGCCAATGATTCTCGACGATTCGGCGAGGGCGAGAATCACAAGTGATTCTCCCCGAATCGGCGAGAATCACTTGGTGATTCTCGTCGATTTACACTTAGACGAATTTTCGTCTTTCCACCCATGAGGTGCTCTTTGACCCATCCTTGCTCCTTGTCTGCTTTTGCAAGATCATAGACCTGTACTTGAAAGTAAGTGCACTCCAATAGAGAGAGTACACGTAGGCCAACTCACTGATCTGCTCAACGAGCGATTACGTCGTGCAGACCCGTGTATATTGACCTACTGCACCCTGACATTGGTGTGCACTTAGCGTGGAATAACTGCAAGCACAACTTGAAATATTTTGTCAAATACATTGTCTATTTACCTTAGCTTGTTCAGGGGCTTCTTTAAATCAGGTACGTTGTGGATACAATACCCAACAATCTCCCCCTATTTGAAGAAGCCTAAACCCTACAAGCTAAGGTGAATAAAGAGTATAGGAATGAAAATCATAACCTTGAAATTGAGTTGAGAGAGATATTCATTACCAGTACCGGTTTCTTGAGAGCAAACTTTGGAGCCACCTTAGCCTTAGCCGAGAGGGTAATCTCCCCCTTTTCGGCTTCTGCAAATCGGGGTCTGTAGCATTTGACCCCTGGCTCCCCCTCAGTTCTTGCACCTGTGCTCACACTTGAGTTCCTTTCTCCCCCTCAGTTCTTGCACGAGCCCGGAGCTTCTGTAGTCTTCATTCGTCATAGTTTAGCATCCCCAATTCAGTTTTGAAAAGACTGAACTTGGCTTCGTCTAAGGGCTTTGTGAATATATCTGCAATCTGCTTGTCCGTGGGGACATAACGGAGAGAGATGTCCTAGTTCTCCACGTGCTCCCGAATGAAGTGGTAGCGCACTTCAATATGCTTCGTTCTGCTGTGCGAAACCGGATTGTTGGCAATTGCAATTGCACTGGAGGAGTCGCAGTACATTGGTACTTCCTTGAACTGAAGGTCATAGTCGGCTAACTGGTTTCTAATCCATAGGAGTTGTGCGCAACAGCTGCCTGCCGAGATGTACTCAGACTCTGCTGTGGAGGTTGCAACACAATTCTATTTCTTGCTATTCCATGAAATAAGCCTTTGTCCGAGGAATTGACACGTCCCGGAGGTGTTTTTCCTGTCATCCCTACTCCCTGCAAAATCAGCATCTGAAAAACCTATTAGCTCGACATCATTGTTTCTCGGGTACCACAAGCCAAGATTGGGAGTACCTTTAAGGTATCTTAGAATTCGCTTTGCAGCGACATAGTGAGATTCCTTAGTGTTCACCTGATATCTGGCACAGACACATGTGGAGAATATGATATCCGGTCTACTGGAAGTAAGGTAGAGCAGGGATCCAATGATGCTTCTGTATTTGGTTTCATCGAAAGGTTTACCTTTCGAATCCTTATCCAGAGACATAGTGGATCCCATTGGAGTCCTCATAGAGGTTGCATTCTCCATACCGAATTTCTTGAGGAGTTCATTTGTGAACTTCGTCTGAGAGATGAAGATTCCATCCTCAGACTGTTTTACTTGAAGTCCCAAGAAATACTTTAGCTCTCTCATACTGCTCATTTCAAACTTTCCTTGCATAAGTTTGGAAAACTTTTTGCAAAGATTGTTGTCCGTTGAGCCGAATATTATGTCATCGACATAGATTTGCACCAGCAAAATCTTGCCTTTGACTTCCCTGAGAAACAATGTCTTATCTACTTTACCTATAGAGAACTTGTTCTCAAGAAGAAAACTAGATAAAGTCTCATACCAAGCTCGTGGAGCTTGTTTTAAACCATATAAAGCTTTATTAAGAAAATATACATGATTGGGATAAGTAGGATTGACAAAACCTGGGGGTTGAGCGACGTATACTTCCTCTTTCAGGTCTCCGTTCAAGAATGCTGATTTCACATCCATTTGATAGACTGTGAATCCTTTGTACAAAGCATATGCCAGGAACAATCTGATTGCCTCGAGCCTTGCCACTGGTGCGAAGGTCTGGTCGAAGTCAATCCCCTCCTCCTGTCTGTAACCTTGAGCCACCAGCCTTGCCTTGTTCTTTATGATGACACCATGTTCATCCAGTTTGTTTCTAAAGATCCACTTGGTGCCAATCACATTCTGCTTGTGTGGTCTGGGAACCAGCGTCCAAACGTTGCATCGTTCGAATTGATGTAGTTCATCTTGCATGGCCAAAATCCATGCCGCATCTTTGTTCGCCTCGTCGAACTTCTTTGGCTCAACCTGTGACAGGAAGCTAAGATGCAAAATTTCGTTAATAGTACCTCTTCGAGTTCTGACACCAACACGAGGATCTCCGATGATCTGATCTCTAGGATGATCCCTCACGTGTCGGAGCTCTAGAAGTCTGGCGTCTGGAGCTTCGACTACTTCTTGGGCTTCTCATCCTTCTAGGAGATTTGTTCCATTTTGATCTTCAACATTTCCAGATGACGTGGAGGTGGAAACTTTGACGTACTTAGGAGTGTCATCTTTAGCGGTCTCATCGAGACTCAGCTGTTCAAGTCGTGCACCTGCATCTTCAAGAATACCACTGGAAGAATTGCTATTAAGCAAACTTCCTTCATCAAATACAACATTAATTGATTCTTCAACCACTAGGGTTTTCTTATTGAAGACCCTATATGCCCGACTGTGGGAACTATAGCTCATGAATATGCCTTCGAAGCATTTTTCACCAAATTTAGTACGCGGGTACTTCCCATTATTCAGTACATAGCATCTGCAACCAAAGATCCTCAAGTAGGACATGGTTGGTTTTCTGCCTCTCAGTAGCTCATAAGGCGTCTTACGATGATGCTTGTTGATCAAAGCCCGGTTTTGTGCATGACAAGCTGTATTGACAGCCTCTGCCCAGAAGTATTCTGGGAGAGAAGCGTCTTTCAACATTGTCGTGCAGGCTTCAATGAGAGTTCTATTTCTCCTCTCCGCAACTCCATTTTGCTGAGGAGTGCGCGGGGAGGAAAACTCATGAAAGATACCTTGTTCTTCACAAAACTCTGTCATAGCACCAGATTCGAATTCTGTTCCATGGTCACTTCTGATTTTGACCACTGGGCAGTTAAATTCGTTCTGAACCTGCTTGACAAAACTAGTGAAGATGTCAAACATATCCGACTTGCGTTTTAAGAAGAACACCCATGTAAACCGAGAATGATCATCAACTATCACTAGCGTATAGGACTTGTCTCCCAAGCTATGAACTTGCATTGGACCAAACAAGTCCATATGTAGAAGGTAAAGACATCGGGAAGAGTCTTTGTCTGTAATGCTCTTAAAGGTAGCCCGAGTCTGTTTGCCCATCTGGCACGCAGGATAGGGGCTATCTTTGATGCACTTGATAACAGGAGCATCCCTTACTAAGTTTTTAGAAAATAGCATACTAATTGTTTTGAAATTAATATGTGCCAATCTCTTGTGTCATTGTTCATAAAGAGATGCACTGCCTGTTGCCACAAGGCATACGGGGGTAGATGAATCTAAACTGAGAAAATCTAAGCAGAAGATATTTCTGCTCCTAATGCCTGATAATACCGTCTCAGAAGAGGTACGTGAAATTATCAGACATTTATCCTTGCAGAACTTAACGTCATAACCTTTGTCACATAACTGACTTACACTGATCAGGTTATGGTTTAACCCTTCAACATAAGCCACGTCGGTGATAGAGATTATACTATTGGAAATCATACCGTAACCTCTAGTGACTCCTCGATCTGACCCTCCAAAGATGACTTTGGGTCCATTCTCGACTGGAGTGTAATCACGCAGCAGGCTTCTTGTCCCAGTCATGTGCCGGGAGCATCCACTGTCCAAGTAACAGATTGGAGTTTTGGTGGCCTTTGGACATTCCTGCAAAACAAAATTAATTTCCCTTAGGAACCCAATCGAACTTGGGTCCTAGATTCCTGGTTAGCATACTCCCCCTCGGTTGGTTAACCTTACGAGTGGTCGGCCTCGCAGTGCTAACATAGGGAGTCTCGTTATACCTCGGGTTAAACCAACAATCCACGGCAAAGTGACCGACTTTGCCACAACACCAACAGTCAAATCTGTTGTACCTCTTCCTAGGATCCTGCCTTACCCTGGGAATGGTGGGTACAGCCGGGGCCTTGGATCTGGAGGTGGAGGCCTCATAGTGATTGCAGTCACATGACTTCTTCACCTTCTGATTCGTCAGTATAACAGGCTTGACTCTTGGTGCCTGCTTTCCATTATGGCCGCTAGAGAATTGACCATAATTTCCCATGTGGATTTCCTCATAAGGTGCCTTGAGGGCACTCTCACCGAAGTTCCGGGGAAAGGTCCAACCATCATATCGGCTCTTTGGCTTTGCAACCGAGGGCCGGAAATGATGACCAAAGGTTGATTCAAAGTCATGTTGGTTGCAAGGAAAGCTAGGCTTTCTGAACGCAACAGGACTGAGCGGAGCCTTTCCCTTTTCAGCAGCAGAGGCCTTCTTGGCGGCCTTATTCTTCCTCTGGTTCCTGTTTCTCCTGGATGAGGAACCAGATACCCCTACATGCCCCAAGCCAGCTCCTTTGGCCTGAGTAGAGAAGGTATCAACTACTGGAAGAACTGTTTTTGGCATAGAGAAGCTCTTGACGATCTTCCTTTCTGCCGCAAGTTGTTCTTCCAACTTGTCGACTTCCTCCTGCTTAAGATCAAGGAGCTTAAGAGACTCTGAATGCTTTGAAGTCAGGTCAAGGTGCTCATGTCGGAGAGAGATCAAACTTGTGATTTCTTCCCTTAGGGAGACACTCTCTCCCTTAAGGAATTTCACTTCCTTTTTCTCAGCCTTCAATCTCTTACGGCACTCCTCGAAAGTGTTGAGCAAAAGCTCATACTTCTCGAGGAGCTCCGCTTCACGGGCCGAAAGGCTATCCTCAGGGTGATCATCCTAAGACTCAGGATCAGATTCAGAGTCGGAGAGAGGGGTGTGAGCTTTTACCTTCCCAGTAAATGGAGGGCATTCTCCTTCTGAGTCGGAGCGACCCACCAGCCCGAAGTAGGCTTCCTCATCATCACTGGAGTCTGAGGAATCAGACTCACTCAGTGTCTTTGGCCTTTTGGCGATGTAGCTCCGCTCTTTCTTCTTATCTCTGGAGGATTTGTGCTCCACTCCCTTCCCTTTTTCTCTCTTGCCTTGGTAGCAGTCGGCCACGACGTGTCCTGGCTTATTGCATCCAAAGCAAATGATGTCAGAGGAGCGATGTTTGTTCGGTTTAGAAGCATACCTGTCAGAAGAATAATTTTTCTTCTGATGCCTGGAGGAGGAGCCGTCTTTCTTTCTTTGATTCCTCATCTTGAGGAACTTTTTGAATTCTCGGGTGATGAGGGAGAAATCCTCCTCAGACAGCTCTGAGCTAGAGGAGCATGGCTCGGAGTCCTCCTCCTCATCCTTTTTCCTGGCACGGTATGAAACCGCACCCTTGCCTTTTTTGGAGTGAATGGCTTTTAGAGCCACAGTCTTTTCTTTGGCGGCAGCCTTCTCAGCTTCTTCTTCTGCTTTTCTGGTGTTCAGTTGAAGCTCATAGGACATCAGCTTCCCAAACAGAATTTGTGGGTCTGTTTCAGCCAGTCTGCCAAACTCTCGGATGGCGCAGATCTTTGTGTCTCATTCCTTAGTAAGGGACCTAAGGAATTTATCATTAAGTTCACCATCAGTGAACACTCTTCCATATCCTTTGAGGGCATTGACAATCTTGAGGAAGTTCTCGAAGGTGACTCCGATCTCTTCCTTAGGCACTTGTCTGAAGGCCTCATATTTCTGGTTCAGAAGGGATCTCCGATCATCCCTCACTTCATCAGTGCCCTCCATTAGGATAATCAGGCAGTGCCAGATCTCCTTTGCTGTCCTGCAATTGCAGAAGTTCTGCATCATTGAGTCATCGACCGCGCTGACCAGAATGTTCTGCGCCTTCTTGTCAAGTCCTACCAGCACCATCTCGTCCTTGTCCATTTCAGAAAGTTTCTTTGGCACTTTCTTGGTAGGATCTATGGTAGAGACCTTAGTGGGGACATAAGGTCCCTCCTCCACGATCATGAAGAGTCGAGGATCAACTGCTTCCATGTAGAACCTGATCCTTTCCTTCCAGATAGGAAAGTTGAGTCTGGTGCACACTGGGATCTTGCCTTTGAACTTGAGCCCGTCCATAGTAGATGTTTGCCTTCTTATTGACACTGGCGGCAGGATTCAACTCAAGGTGTTAACCTTTTTGATGAGTAACCTCCCTCTGATACCACTTGAAAGTCCACCTAGTGTAAACTACCTTCACCTATGGGGGGGGGGGAATAGGTGACGTGCAGCGTTTTTGCAGAATTAAAATTGTACCTGCACACGAAAATAAAACAGCACAGCAAACAGAGTACACAAGCAATTTATAGTGGTTTCCCGATTTGGGTACATCCACTTTCCCCCTTCGACCTATCTCCCAATAAGGGACGACTCGGTCTCTTCACCAACAGGATTGAAATCCAATCCTTGCACTATCGGAAGGAACCCTTCCACACGTAGGAGTCAACACTCCCACAACACGGGTTGCACCCAACCCTTACAACTAGGAACCAACGTTCCTTTACAACAAAAGTAAAACTAGAATGTACAAGAGATACAAACTACTTTCGGAGACAAAGGTGTCCCTCTTCGTTGATGACGTGTTCAAGAAGTCGCGAAGAGTCCACAACCCTAGATCTCACTTGGAGAGAATCTCCCCGGAACCGGCGGCGGCAAGATGGGCGGCGGCTTGGTTCACGGGATCGGCGGCGACAACGGTGTGCGGTTGCTGTACTTTGGAGATCCAAACTTCGTAGCAAATCTAGCTAGGTCTTCCAACGGTCACACTAGGATCGATCGTCTCGATCGATTCGGATGGGGATGGTTTTCCCGATCAACAAATCAAGAGACAAGGGATCTATGGTTAGACACGTGAGACGCTACGCTTGGCTAAGCTTCTGTCGCCGGGAGATCTGGAAGAATCTCGATCAACAGCGGCAACCAACTAGCACGATCGGCGACGGCGGCGGCGGAGCAGTTTCGCGATTTTAGGTCAAGATCGTCGCTCGGCTTCTTTCTGTGTATTTATCTGTTCAAAATACGCGTATATTTATACGGAGGAAATACTTCATTATAACCGTTATGGGTCCCACCTGAAGAAACTCTAACCTCGGTTCAAAACAGTGCCAGCGGCAGAATCCGGTCCAGCTGTTTCCAGAAAATTGCCCAAGTCAAAATCGGCGAGAATCGAAGGTGATTCTCGTCGAATCGGCGAGAATCAAAGGTGATTCTCGTCGATTCGGCGAGAATCAAATATGATTCTCGTCGATGTTGACTTGATTGCACGCTCTGATTTAGCCAGGTCGAGACGGCGAGAATCAACCAGTGATTCTCGACGATTCGGCGAGAATCACTAGTGATTCTCGTCGATTATTACTTAGCATCAGAGTAGCTCGCTGAGAAGTAGCAGGATCGAGTCGGCAAGAATCAGCCAATGATTCTCGACGATTCGGCGAGAATCGCGAGAATCACAAGTGATTCTCACCGAATCGGTGAGAATCACTTGGTGATTCTTGTCGATTTACACTTAGACGAATTTTCGTCTTTCCACCCATGAGGTGCTCTTTGACCCATCCTTGCTCCTTGTCTGCTCTTGCAAGATCACAGCCCTCTACTTGAAAGTAAGTGCACTCCAATAGAGAGAGTACACGTAGGCCAACACACTGATCTGCTCAACGAGGGATTACGTCGTGCAGACCCGTGTATATTGACCTACTGCACCCTGACATTGGTGTGCACTTAGCGTGGAATAACTGCAAGCACAACTTGAAATATTTTGTCAAATACATTGTCTATTTACCTTAGCTTGTTCAGGGGCTTTTTCAAATCAGGTACGTTGTGGATACAATGCCCAACACCCTCTCCCGCTACGCGATGGAGAGAGGGCACTCCGCCAGGGCATAGTATTGTGACCCGGTGTAATTTTATGCTTAGGAGGTCCACCGACCTCCAATTGGATGTTGTGTGTGTTTCCCTCGGTTCATTGCGAACCTCTGGGTCGATTGTGTCCGTCCTCGGCATAAATGTGCATTTAGTGATCCGATGTGCAAGTCTGGATTTAGGCATGCTGCGTGAAACCTAGCCGTGGCAATAAGCCTGGATCGGTGATGTTTGAGGTGTGCATTGCGATTAGCCCCAGGTGCGCGAATGAGAATGTCTCGTGCTATTTGTTGTAGAGTTTGCAAGAATTTGTCGGCTTCATTCGAGAGTGCCCCGTTCCTAGGAGGGCTTGTGTTAGGCCTGGTAGAACGATGTTCTTGTGGGCTTTCGTAGGACGGTTGAGTTCTCCGTCACGTTGTAGTCGTGTTCATAGACCACTTAGTCTATGTCACCTCACCAGTATGTTTAGAGCCTCTTTAGGCTACGTTGAGAAACTATCGTTGTTTTGGTCCGGAGGCATGTTTGTACCTCCCATCACGACGTTACAGGACCGGGAGTAGTGTTATACCGCACCCACCCACCCACCCCCCACCCACCCCCCACCCCCCCCCCCCCCCCCCCCCGTCGAACTTTTTGGACAGACTATTTATTCCCACTATCGCATTCGTTTGGACAGATGTGTATTGTTTTCCTCTCTATCGCGCTCTTTGGTATAGATATGGATCATTTTCCTCTCTATTGTGCTCTTTTGGACAAATATGGACATTGTTCCTCTCTGTCGCACTCTTTTAGATAAATGTGAAGCATGTCCCTCCTTTCATTATGGTTGAGTGTGAAAGGTGATAACATGCCTCTCATTGTGGGTACTCGAATTAGAACATTTCTAGAGTTTCGGTCGTACGACTTTGAATGTCAGCGACGTGTGCATGATCGTATGGCTACGGGGACCCCTTGTGTGTTCCTGTATTTTATGCGAGACTTGAGAAGGAGTGCACTAAAAGCATGCCATGAGAGCATGATCCATGTGGTCGTGCGTGCCACCATTTGTAATGTTTGTGCATATGTTGTTTCTGATTGACCTGTCAGTAGCTGCACCTTCCTTTTTATAATGGGGAAGAAATACCACCACCCCGGGAATGGGGTGGGGTCATTATACTGTTGTGGTCAGCTAAAGTTGACCGTTGTTTTTTTGTTTTTGTCTCGTCTTTGTGGATTGTTCAGGTACAAGTGTTGGCGAGCCGAGTGGAGAATAGCGGGCAAGAAGCTCTATGTTGTGCCTCCCTTGAAGGCCAGAGTTTTGTATAGCTTTATGCATTGATGGCTTGTGTGCCGATGTGTGTAATTCTTGTATCGTGTGAAAAGTTTATTTTGGAAAGCCTTGTAAAGCCTTGAAGCTAAGCACCTCGTGTTATGGCGTGTTTCATTCCTTGTAGATGTGGACATTTGAGCCCCTTTGTTTTGAGTTTTCCTTAGCTTCAGTTATGGGTTTTTAATCTGTATGGTTTGTATAGTTTCTTGTATTAATTAATAACATTTTAGATTTGTCGGTTGTGTACGTTGCAGGGCCCCGGCCGGACCCATTCTATATACTATTTGCAGGACAAGAATGTTATAGATATTGCTCTTGTCAAATGTGCATAATATGCCAATAGAATACTTTTATGCACAGACTAATGACCTTTGTTAAAATTTCAACAAACCCGCAGACGCCTCCTCGGATACCTTATTGAAAACTCAACAAATCGGAGGAGGACACGCCCACTTATAATGTTGAACGAATTCCCGGATCTTGGAGTTAGCAGGGATTATATCAACAAAGCAGTAACAACCAGCAACACATGCAGCACAAGCGTCTTTATTGATCAAGAGCAAACTTCTTTACAAGGCGAGACATACATGGCAATACATGCTTCACCAATACCCAAAACAGGAGAGCAGAGACAGTTACAAAGACAAGAAACAGAACAAGCCGTGTGGACTCAATCAACAAGTCGTTGGTCTACTGTCGTGGAGTCCGCTCAGTCCGCCAGGTCGCCAGACCGCAACCCAAGTCGCGCGACTCACCCCTTCCCAATGCTAGCTCTTCACCGTCGATCTGCAGGCCGCCTGACCGCGAGGTCGCCTAGCCGCCAGACCGCACACGCTGCGCCACCGAATGGAACAGTCCGCCTGAAGCAGGCGACTTCCTGAACCCCGAACCAAGTTGCCAAAGAGAAGACCGCTCGGTCGTTGTCCGCGACCTGTTGTTTACCGCCTGTTGCTTAACCGCAGAGTCCGCACTGTCCCTGACCGCAATCAGAGCCAAGTCCTGGCTTTCCAGCGCTATCCGCACAACCTGCACAGCACACCCGGGTCAACTCTTACAATCCGCGCGGACACCAAAGTCCAGACTGCAGCAACTTACGCGAGCTCAATACTGTTCACTTACTTCGGTTCCGTCTATCGAGATTAACTCCTGATGTGACATGGGTCCTATTTATAGGCACGATGATGAGTATGGTCACCGCCCTAACCGATAGGAACACCGCCACATCCCGCAGCAAGAACAAGTGTGTCCGCCAGCCCGCAGACACACACTCCAGTTCGCCGCTCCTGTGCAGATAGCCAGTCCGCCCCAGCTTCCCCAAGGTCGGACTCCAATATCCAGCCCGCCTTGCCGCCAAAGGCCAACCCAGGACCCCCACAGCCGGACTCCACAACAGCTATGTCCGCCAATCCGCGGACTCAGCACCAGCCCGCATAACCCGAGCCCGCAGCCTCTCCATCAAGGCACCTGCCGGACTCAGCGGACACCCGGCTTCCGTCCGCACATCCCGAGTCCATTGCCTCAATCTCCAAGGCACTGCCGGACTCAGCGGACACGCCAATCCAGTCTGCTTACACAGAAGACTCCAGTCTGCATTCCTGAATTCATAACCTCATCACAAGGCTAAACCGAACTCAGCGGACTCCAGCTCTAGTCCGCACGCTATTGCACAGGCAATCCTCCAGTCCGCATATCCCCAAGCTAGCAATCAAGGCAACAGCGCTTCTACTAGGCCTGGCGGACTGAGAAAGCAGCCCGCGCTCCACTGCGCGATCTCCCCGGACTGAGTCACCCTGGACTTGGTTCAGAACCCACCAAGTCCAGTCCACTGGCCACAAGGGCCAGTCCGCACTTACTGGCGGACACTGGATCTAGCCCGCCATACCGGGCGACCTCCAGCTTCTGTCCGCACTGACTGGCGGTCTCCGCGGCTTCCACTTGCTGCTTCACTAGAACAAGACCAAGGCAACTGCCAAACCGGTCTGTCGAGCTCCAGTTCATCAGTCCGCTTCATGCCGGACTCCGCGGATAAGGTTTCCATCCGCCCGGTTACTTCCTGGGATCCAACTGCCTGCTGAGTATTCGCCTGCCTGACAGACCGCTGCTGCTGTCCGCGTAGTCTGCGCGAACAGACCGCCCAGGCCGCCACAGAGCAAACCGCCTGCAACATCCCTGCTGACTTAGCAGTCCGCCAACCCTGTCCGCGTAGTCCGCGCGGATAGGTGGCCCAAGTCTTCCATTCACCCACTTTCACTTCACAATTTTCAACACTCCCCCTTGAAGTGAGAAGTGGTGAATAACTCCAGCAGTTCCCGTAACCTTGCACCTGGTCCCTCCGATAGCATCTACAAAGAAATGTCCAAGACATAGTCCTCGCCCCGCATATCATGGACCAAGAGGGAGCCCTCCAGCATCTCCCAAAGGGATCCATGCTTCCCTCTACCTTCCTGAGCTTCCACCTCCACTCATGCATCACAGGAGTATCACCGACTACCTTGGGCACAAAAGCCCAAGCCTTGGTCCCGCTGAGAGAAGTCACCTCTTTAGCCTTGGTGTCAACCACCTCCTTGATTCTAGTGGGGTCATCACATTCGGAAGAACCTTGCTCGACCTAAGGTCTAGCAAAGAAACATGGGACCAAGTCCGCCGTGTTCCCTTCGCTATATCGAGCTGGTGGCTTACTGATCCTCTTCGATCTCCGAAGAACCTGATCATGGCTAACCACCTCCGCTGCTCCTGAACCAGCTCCGTTCCCGGGCAAACCTGGAACAATGCTCCCCTTGCTTCCTGAACAAGACGCCTCCTTACTGGAACCAGAAGCACCTAGAGAAACGCTCCCCTTGCTACCTGAACCAGAAGACTCCCCTCTTGAACAAGAACTACCTGGAACATCGCTCCCCATGCTTCCTGAACTGGAAGCCTCCGCCTTCGAGCCAGAAGTTCCTGGAGCATCGCTCCCCCTTCTTCCCGACTCTGACGCCTTTGCCCCGGAGCTATAACAACCTGGAGCACCTGGTGACTCAGGCAACTCCACCCCCTTAGCAGCAGCCTCCTTCAGCCCATCATCTAACCTGCTCATCTCTAGCTCCACATGAGAGCTACCCCAATATGGCGTCAACTCATCGAAGACAATGTCACTCGACACTATGAGTTTATTCGTCGCAGGATCCATACACCTCCATCTTCTCCTTTGCTCATCATACCCAACAAAGACTAGCTTTATCTTGAGAGCACCCGGAGAGTGTATGTAGCAGGTAGATTCAAACACCCGAAGGTGCTTCACACTGGGCTTTACTCCGAACATCAGCTCATAAGGAGTCTTCACATAGATCGGACTAAGAGGCATCCGATTGATGACATGAGCAGCACCGGCCATCCCTTCTGCCCAAAGAGCCTTTGGAACGCCTTTACTCTGAAGCCAACACTTGCAGATCTCTGTTAACCAACGGATCATCTGAGCTGCAACACTACCTTGTTGTGAAGTATGTCCACAAGAAAGCTCCTTCCGGATCCCTTGCTTCCTGCAAAAGTGTGAGAACTCAGTTGAGCCAAACTCACCACTGACGCTTGTCCTCAACACCTTGATCCTCCGGCCAAGCTGGCCTTCCACAAGCTTCTTGAACTCCACAAACAAGTGCACCATGTTGGACTTCTTCTTCATGAAGTATACCCAAGTATACCTTGAATAGTCATCAACCAATATCAGCATGAACCTGCTGCCTCCAAGACTGGCTGTGACAGTCGGTCCCACCAGAGCACAATGGACAACTGTCAATGGTGCTTTACATCTGGATTGTGCTTTATCAACCATGAAGCGGTAAGCTTCACTTTGCTGACACCCCGCACACCCCCGACCATCTCCATAGGATGACAATCTAGGCAAGCCTCTTACGAGTCTTCTTTCCGCCATTGCTTTCAGCTTGTCCATCCCTACATGCCCCAGTCTTTCATGTCAGATAGCTGCACTATCATTGGTCTTCATCTGATCAGCTTCAGAACCTGTTGATAACTCAACAATGTTCTTCTCCTTCCTCCCTACTTGAGCGACGTTCGCCGAGAGCAAGACAACCTTGCACTCTTTCTGGAGATGACCATGCTGCTTGCATTTATAGCACCTTGGTCCCTCCTTCCTATTCCTATCACGCCTAGGATAACCACTCCTTTCTTCCTGATAAGAAGTAAAAGGACCATCTTCCGCAGCAAACTTCACCTCCTTCCTGAACAACCCATCAAGGGAAGTCCAAACCTCCGCAGCTGACCGACATCCACTGATGTGGTCCAAGAGCTCCGATGATATCACCTGCTTGAGAATAGACTCCGCTTTCACATTTGTCTCCTTCCAATCTCTCATCGCCTCAGCATTGCCAGCAGTAACCTCTTGTCTTCCTGCTCCGCATACAACCTCCCAAAGGTCCTCGCCAAGAAAAAAGCTCTTCATACAAGACTTCCACCTTTCAAAGTTCGTCTTTGTAAGAAGATCAATTCCCAGACAACTTGCATCTTCCACTGCCATGGTTCTACCACTGGTTTCCTCTTCAACCGAGCAACTACTTCCGTTGAACACTGCTTGACCACTCCAACCTGGCTCTGATACCATGTTAAAATTTCAAAAAACCCGCAGACGCCTCCTCGGATACCCTGTTGAAAACTCAACAAACCGGAGGAGGACACACCCACTTATAATGTTGACCGAATTCCCGGATCTTGGAGTTAGCAGGGATTATATCAACAAAGCAGTAACAACCAGCAACACATGCAGCACAAGCGTCTTTATTGATCAAGAGCAAACTTCTTTACAAGGCGAGACATACATGGCAAGACATGCTTCACCAATATCCAAAACAGGAGAGCAGAGACATTTACAAAGACAAGAAACAGAACAAGCCGTGCGGACTCAATCAACAAGCCGTCGGTCTACTGTCATGGAGTCCGCTCAGTCCGCCAGGTCGCCAGACCGCAACCCAAGCCGCGCGGACTCAGCCCTTCCCAATGCTAGCACTTCACCATCGATCTGCAGGCCGCCTGACCGCGAGGTCGCCTAGCCGCCAGACTGCACACGCTGCGCCACCGAATGGAACAGTCCGCCTGAAGCAGGCGACTTCCTGAACCCTGAACTAAGTTGCCAAAGAGAAGACCGCTCGGTCGCTGTCCACGACCTGCTGTTTACCGCCTGTTGCTTAACCGCAGAGTCCGTACTGTCCCTGACCGCAATCAGAGTCATGTCCTGGTTTTCCAGCGGTATCCGCACAACCTGCACAGCACACCCGGGTCAAATCTTACAATCCGCGTGGACACCAAAGTCCAGACCGCAGCAACTTACGCGAGCTCAATATTGTTCACTTACTTCGGTTCCGTCTATCGAGATTAACTCCTGATGTGATATGGGTCCTATTTATAGACACGATGACGAGTATGGTCACCGCTCTAACCGATAGGAACACCGCCACATCCCGCAGCAAGAACAAGTGTATCCGCCAGCCCGCAGACACAGACTCCAGTTCGCCGCTCCTGTGCAGATAGCCAGTCCGCCCCAGCTTCCCCAAGGCCGGACTCCAATATCCAGCCCGCCTTGCCGCCAAAGGCCAAGCCAGGACCCCCACAGCCGGACTCCACAACAGCTATGTCCGCCAATCCGCGGACTCAGCACCAGCCCGCATAACCCGAGCCCGCAGCCTCGCCATCAAGGCACCTGCCGGACTCAGCGGACACCCGGCTTCTGTCCGCACATCCCGAGTCCATTGCCTCAATCTCCAAGGCACTGCCGGACTCAGCGGACATGCCGATCCAGTCTGCTTACACAGCAGACTCCAGTCCGCATTCCTGAATTCATAACCTCATCACAAGGCTAAACCGAACTCAGCGGACTCCAGCTCCAGTCCGCACGCTCTTGCACAGGCAATCCTCCAGTCCGCATATCCCCAAGCTAGCAATCAAGGCAGCAACGCTTCTACTAGGCTTGGCGGACTGAGAAAACAGCCCGCGCTCCACTGCGCGATCTCCCCGTACTGAGCCACCCTGGACTTGGTTCAGAACCCACCAAGTCCAGTCCACTGGCCACAAGGGCCAGTCCGCACTTACTGGCGGACACTAGATCTAGCCCGCCATACCGGGCGACCTCCAGCTTCTGTCCGCACTGACCGGCGGTCTCCGCGGCTTCCACTTGCCGCTTCACTAGAACAAGACCAAGGCAACTGCCAAACCGGTCTGTCGAGCTCCAGTTCATCAGTCTGCTTCATGCCGGACTCCGCGGATAAGGTTTCCATATGCCCGGTTACTTCCTGGGATCCAACTGCCTACTGAGTATTCGCCTGCCTGACAGACCGCTGCTGCTGTCCGCGTAGTCTGCGCGAACAGACCGCCCAGGCCGCCACAGAGCAAACCGCCTGCAACATCCCTGCTGACTTAGCAGTCCGCCAACCATGTCCGCGTAGTCCGCGCGGATAGGTGGTCCAAGCCTTCCATTCACCCACTTTCACTTCACAATTTTCAACAACCTTGTGCTTGCATCTCCAGTGTAACCAAATAGGCTAATTGGCGCTACGTTTGAGGATGATTTCTTGTTTGTATATGCTAAACCTAATGTGGATAGTGAGATTATGATAGGATCGGTGTTACAAATCTCTTTTGTTACTTCGCTTATGTTTTTGGGTTACATATGGGCTTGCTGGAAATAAAATAGTAGAAGTCGCCCAAATGAGGCGTGAGTTTTGAGTAAGGCTCTGTTTGGGACAATTTGTGATGATGAATAAGCTGTTTATTGAAAATTGATGCATTGAAAGAGATTTTATAAAAACAATGATGAATAAGCAGTACACTGTTTGGATAGTTTGTTCATAAGTGCTTATCCAAAATTTTATTCATTCGTAAAAATTCGTTCATTTGGACACGTTTTTTTTTCCGTCCGAACGCGATTTTCATTCAGAGAATTTTTTTTGCATGGGTGCGAATTTTTCACATTGGCGTGATTTTTTCTTTCGGCCGCGATTTTTTCGTCTGAGCGCAAATATTTTGCTCGGGCACGGTTTTTTTTTTCCGGACGCGGTATTTTCACCTGCGCGCAGTTTTTTCGCACATGTGTTTTTTTCCCCGGGCGTGAATTTGTTGCCCGAGATCAAATTTGTCGTCGGGCGTAACTATTTCGCCCGGGCGCGGTTATTTCGCCCAGAAGCGTTTTTTTTCGCATGAGCGCGAATTTTTCGCCCGGGTGCGAATTTTTCACCCGGAAGCGAATTTTTCGCCCGGGAGCGAATTTTTCGCCCGAGCGCGAATTTTTCTCCCGGATGCGGATTTTCTCTCGGGCGCGAATTTTCGCCCGGACACGAATTTTCCGCCCGGGCGCGAATTTTCTCCCTGCTCGAATTTTTGCCCTGGCACGAATTTTTCGTCCGTGAGCGAATGTTTCGCCAGGGCACGAATTTTCTGCCCATGCGCGCCGCCCGAGCGCCAAATTTTTAGCCGGACGCGATCTTTTTGCCCAGACAATATATTTGCTCGCACGCGATATTTGGGCGTGAATATTTCGACCGGACGCAAATGTTTCGCACAGTCCCGAATTTTCCTCTGGGCGAAAATGTCTACCGGGCGCGAATTTTTCTCCTGGGAGTGAATTTTTTGCATGAGCGCGATTTTTTGCCCGGACGTGATATTTTTTCCTGGACGTGATATTTTTGCTCGCACTCGATATTTTTGCACTGAAGCGAAGCAAGGTATTCTGCAAAAAAAAATCGCGTCCGGCCGAAAAAAATGCTCGCGGGCGAAATATTCATGCTCAGGTGAAAAAGACGGGGCGAAAAAATCACTATCGAGCGAAAAAATCGCGTCATGGCGAAAAAACAGCTCCCGTTGCTTTAAAATCACGCCCAGGCGGAAAAAATGCTTCCGGGCGAAAAAATCACGTCCATTCGGAAAAAGTCTCGCCCCGACAAAAAATTCGCGCCCGGGCAAAAAATAGAGCCCGAGCGAAAAAATTCGCGACCGGGCAAAATATTCGCGTCCAGGCGAAAAAATCGCGCCCGGGCAAAAAAATGCGCCAGAACGAAAAACCTCGTCCGGGTGGAAAAAACGCATCAGGGCGAAAAAATCGCGTCGGGTCAGAAAATTCGCACACGGGCGGAAAATTCGCGCCCGGGTGGAAAATTCACGCACAGGCGAAAAAATCCCGCACAGGCGAAAAATACGCACTCGGGTAAAAAATATGAGCTTTGGCGAAAAAATCTCACCCATGCGAAAAAATCACGCCCGGACGAAAAAATCAACTTTGAGTTTTTTTAAGGGATAAGCGCTTATGAGAAGCCATAAGCTGGACCCTGATAGCTTATGAAAAATCAGCTTATCATCCATTTTAAAATAAGTGATTTTCTATAAGTTGCACAAACAAACAGCTGAAAAACTGCTTTTGCGTTTTAAGTAGAGATTATTCATCAGCATAAGCTGTCCCAAACAGAACCTAAAGCCCCTAGATAATGTGGTTAGCCCCAGTTAGGGAATTTTTTGATGAAAATTGTATTTGGAGTTTAGAGAACTTCAGGTTGAAATATGTTGTGCTAGTCTTGTATGAATGACTACAGATAACAGCTGATTCAAATGCTTGGAACTGTATGGATAAATATGAATGAACCAACCTTTTTAGCTAACATTAGATTCTTATGTTTTTTGGTAAATTTAGTTAAGTCAATGAAATTTGCATAGCAGACATGTTCCAATGCCATGCACTTGCATGTTCTATTTGTGAAACTGAGTATGGACTGTGGTAATTGATGCCCGATCATGGAAATAGAATTTGGGTTCTGGATTAGTATTATGGCATATTTTAGCCAATTTTGAACGCAATCCTTAGCATAATTGGTATTCGGGACATTCTTGTCACGGCGACAAGACAAACCAAGGCGAGCGCTGGGCGCCTTGACGCTTAGGCGACAAGGCGGACGCCTAGGCGACACTATGGCAAGCAAGTCCCAAGGCGCCAATTTTTTTTTAAAAAAAAGGGCAGTATATAGACTGCAGTTATTATAATAACCGCAGTCTATAGTCTGAAGGATATAGACTGCGGTTATTATAAAAACCGCAGTTTATAATATACATGATATAGACTGCGGTTTTATAATAACCGTAGTTTATAGTATACATGTTATAGACAGCGCTTTTATAATTACCCGTATTTATAGTTTATAGTATACATGATATAGACGAATATACACTGCGGTTATTATAATAACCGCAGTCTAAAGCTCCATTTTTTTTTGAGATAATGGTTATCAAGTATCAACACAGCTAGAGATTTTTTTTTTCATAGCAGACTAGCAATTAGCAGTAAGCAACTAAGAATAGCTTCTGATATATGGACAGTTAGCATTAAGCAACTAACTAAGCATAGCAGTTAGCAACTAAGAATAGCTTTTGATATATCATATATAGACAGGTAGCAGTTAGCAACTAACTAAGCATAGCTTCTGAATCTTCTGATATCATGAGTTCAAGATATCTTCATATCTCAATTCTCAACACATGGTATGACAAGAAGTAGGCAAGTAGAAATCACAAATGTTCCAACTTCAAATATCATGTATTCATGAATCATGATATTTCAAATCCTCAATTCTCAAACCTCAATACATTCATACCTATCTCAAATACCATGAAGCAGTAAGCATGTAACAGTAAGAAAAAATAATGGCAATCAATGGTCAATACAGACTTCAGAGAAAGCAATAACAAAAAAGGGAACACAAAAATATCATAGTTTTAAAATAACCGCAGTATATGCTCGATTTCATGGAATAGACTGCGATTGTTTCATACACCGCAGTCTATTTGAGAATATACTGCGGTTTATATATAAACCACAGTCTATTCTACACTGACCCCTAGAATAGACTGCGGTTTATATATAAACCGCAGTCTATTCTCTGGTTCAAGGAATAAACTGCTTTTTAAAATTACCGCAGTATATGCTCGGGTTCATGGAATAGACTGTGGTTTATATATAAACTGCAGTCTATTCCCATATTTTTATATAAAAAAAACCGCCAAACGCCTTGTTTACAATTGGGCTCCGTGACGCCTAGGCGACGCCATGACAAGAATGATTCGGGATACTTTGTAAATGTCTAGAACAGTATATAAATTTCTGATCGTTCTAGAATTTGTGCAATTCGGAGATCTGAAAACAGCCCACTTTTTATAACCGTCTATGTTTTCGATCAAGTGAAAAAAACTGCTATAATAATACGTTTGACTGATGTGTTGGAGATATGGTTTGTTCCTAGAAGATATAACCCTAAGATAATGAAATGGTCCTCATGAAACAACTTCACACATGATTTCTTGGGACATTTGATAAAAAGTCGGTTCAAGTTGACTTGTATGGAAGGAATCGTGATCCTTATGGTAAGTGTTTGCACTATTGTGACTTCATTGAATACTGAAATTGTACCGAGTTATGAGATGAACGAAATGCTTGATATATACTGATTATATGCTTCATAAAGGTCTGGTAGAAGGCAATATAAATGGTCGGATCATTGCCATAATTACACCTTGGCATTGGCTACAACCATGTTGAGGTCTTTAGGAAGATATTTGAGTGTGGGCAGGCCAATAAAATGAGTGTATTGCAACTTTGTTAAGGTTTATAAGAAGATAGTTAAGGATTACGAGAAGACATTCATCATGCTTTATAAGAAGACATGGCGTATGTAAGTGAATATGCATGAAATGTTTATACTCTTGCCTTTAGTTGTGATTACTTCTTTAGTAAGCTAAATGAGTTTGTTAAAATTTTATAACACTATCATTGCATATGTAATTAACATATTGGAATGCCAAATTTTTCATTGTTATTGTATGATTATGGTAGTAACTAATCATAGTTTGATTATAACTATAATAACTCAACTCATAATATCTAACTATTATCTGATTTGGTTCATTTAAACTCAAACTAAGTCAGAACTTCACAATTTTACATTCCTAAGATCGCCTACATATTTTCAAAGAGGTACCACACCGCAAAATCACTCGCATCCAAAGCTCACTTACTATGAAGTTCCTAAAAACGTCCAAGAAAGGTGTCGATAATATTTGAGGCTCCAAATTATTACTTAACCTCAATAATATTTTTATAATTTTAATATTAGATTAAGGCTCTGTTAGGTACAGCTTATGCTGATGAATAATCACTATTCAAAACGCAAACGCTGTTTTGCAGTTGTTTTTTTGTGCAGCTTATATAAAATCACTTATTTTAAAATTGATGATAAGCTGATTGTTCATAATCTATCTGGGACCAGCTTATGACTTCTCATAAGCGTTTATCCCTTAAGAAAACTCAAAACTAATTTTTTCGCTCGGGCGTGATTTTTTCGCCCGGGCGTGATTTTTTTGCTTTGGTGCAATTTTTTCGGCAGAGCGCAATTTTTTCGCTGGGGCGTGATTTTTTCGCCCGGGCGCAATTTTTCCGCCTGTGCGAGAATTTTATGTCCGGCCGCGAATTTTCTGCTCTGGCGCATTTTTTCAGTCCGGGCACGATTTTTTCGTCCGGGAGTGATTTCTTTGCTCGGGCGCGCCCGGGAGGAACATCGCGCCCGATCGGAACATTTGCGCCCGGGCAGAACATTCGCGTCCGGGCGAAAAAAATGCTTCCGTGCAAAAAATCACACCTAGGCAAAATAACCGCTCCCGAGCGAAAAACCGCGCCCGGACGAAAAATTTACGCCGGAGCGACAAATTCGATCCCGGGTGAGAAATTCGCTCCCGGGCAAAAAACCAGGTGAAAAAACCGCTTCCTGGAAAAAAACCGCGTCCGAGTGAAATATTTGCGCTAAGGAGAAAAAATCGTTGTCGGAAGAACAAATCGCGTCCGTGTGAAAAATTCACACTCAGGCAAAAAAATGTGTCTGAGTGAAAAAATCGCGTCTGAATAGAAAAAACGTGTCCAAATGAACGGACTTTTATGAATGAATGAAACTTTAGATAAACACTTATGTACAAACTATCCAAACAGTATATTGCTTATTCATCATTGTTTTTATAAAATCTTTATTCAGTCATCAATTTTCAAATAGCAGCTTATTTATCATCATAAGTTATCACAAACAGAACCTAAGTTCATTCATGCACAGTTATTCACGTAGAAGTCTATTATCAAAAGCCTAGCCTATGGTTTTGTCTGAGTTTCACTGCTCAAAAGACAATGCCCACCTTCGTTGAACCACCTTATCAGATTCAAGATAGTGCAAACCTACCAACTTTTACTAGGTACTTCCCCGAACCACGTATCGTATCATGAGAGGCCACACTGGGATACTATTTGGAATAATCAAGCCCATAATATATGTTATATTGTTTGCTTGGCCAACATGCTTATTTTCTTGAGGGGGCTATGAATATTTCTTGAGAAGTCATTCATCCCAAAACTACTCCCACTTAGATCTTAGTGAATTGTGTTGTTTCATAGCAACCTCTAATATTTATGGGCTTAAACGATTACTTAAGGACAATAAGTATTTCTTCAATTTCGGTGTGCAATTCAATTCATTCTAACATTTCATTTCACCTAAAAATTAACCATCCTAGAAGCTTGTTCAGACTTCTTTTTGTCCTAATTTCCCATACTGTGCATCTTTAGTATATTTAGGATGGTGCACGCCCACTAATTTTCTTTTGGTTTGCCCCTGAATCATCTTCCCTATTGTAGAAGATTTCACTTTGATACCATTTATAACAACCTGGATCATAATATTAGAGATACTGTCTATTTTGTTTTAGTCTAGCCCATACTAAGTTGAAGCTCTGGTTTATTATTTTTCAAAGGTGGTTTACGAGTGTTCCCCAAGAGATAATTCGCCCCAGAATTTCACCCAATCAAATCTATCTTAATTACAGTCTCTAACTAACTTCACCCCTTGCTCTTAAAAAACATTTCCAATATTTAGGGACCCAAATTATTACCTAAGCTTGGTAGCTTTTCCACTAATTTTGATGTCAAATTAACTCATCCATGCACCTTTCATCAAGAAGATTGTCATTCTAGATGTGAGAGTTGCTTTGTTCGAGCTCCATTACATCAAGATACTTCCGGCCATCATTGAGGTATGAGTTGTTTTGTTGTAGATGTTTGGAAGGATTTTTTCCTTCTTTTCGTTTTCTGAAAAACACCGTCATTCATAATATTTTGTATGCAACTCATCCAAATGAAGTTATTTTACATTTTTAAAAATTCACCCGTCCCTACAAAAAACACAATATTATGGAGGGAAAGGAAGAAAAAAACCCTCCCAAACGATGCATTTGTACCATTGAGCCTACTTTTTCTAGGAAGGGCCCTAGAAGGTAAACCTAAGATAATGGTGACTGAGTACCTATTTTCTTTCGGTTCTACATTTTTTATTGGATCTTTATTGTTAATTATTGTCCATCATTACTCTACTTTGGTTTTTAAACTTATCCATGCTTAAACGGCAATTACTGTATATAAGTGATAACCTACAGGCAAGAACGGTTATGAAGAAATCTTCCTCAGAAGACGATGCATACCCCACTTATGCAAACCTTTGCATTGTACAAGGAAGATATTGTTGGCCTAGTTCCTCGGCTCGATTCTTAGCAAGTGTCAGTGTGACGAAAATATCTTGTAATCATCATAACACAAATTGAGACATTTAGTCTCTATTTATCCCAGCATTTTGATCCAAAATGTTTGAACAAAAACACCATCACCATAAAATGTAAATTTGATATGGCAATGTTACGGCCGTCATCAAAAAAGAAAACTGATTTTGAACATAAAAGTGGTTGAAATTCGTTTGATGAGGCCGGCCGTTCACAAAAATCATCACATTCATGACCGTCACCGTCATGCCAAACCAAGCAGCATGACTGCAATAATAAACATTCATTATTGTATTATTAGGGATTCTTCTTAAATTAGCTCAGTGATTTGTGTGGATCCGATCATTTGACTCAATATTGTTGTTTTACATAGTTGTTTATCCTTTTTTGCATGTTTGCTTAACTATATATATTATGAAGTGGAGAATTGCCACGCCTCCGGCCAGATGGAGTTAGGATGGGGTGCCACTCGACGACAGAAAGAAGCTTTGTCCTCGTGGTTGAGGCTGAAGATATTGCTTGGCGGCAAAGAGAAGTTGGTTGTCAAGTTGGAGGAAGAGGCCGGAGTAACCAACAAAAGCAGTCTAATTGCAAGGATAATATTTTTAGAGTAACAAATTATTGGGAGTGTAAATGAGACCACTTGTAGCGCACACTGAAATTTAATGCCGACAGCTTAATCGGAAATAAGAGTTTATATAGTAAAGAAAAACATGAATAATGGTCATTCAATTATTAAACATCATCAAACTATCTCCATATAAATTTAGGCCAAAATCTCCATAAAGAAATTTCCAATTTTGACATCAAATTCAAGAAATATTTGAACATAAAGCCCACATAAATACGATGAATGGTAGGCACCTTTGCGGTGTCATGAGGCCGTTCAACCTTGTGATTCGTTCGTTAAGTGGCTTCCACCAATGTCACCTAGCCGCCAAAAGAAGACAGTTGCGGCCGCAGCCAGCCTTAGCGCCTCCTATTGATTAACGACAAGGTCTCTTTCTCCATCAAAAGGCCTCTGAACTCCATTAAATTGGAGATCTTTTAGGAGCCCATTCATCATATAAACTCAATGAAATCAAAATCTGACCAAGAAGAAATGAACACATGGATTGAAGATTACCAATGAAGATATTTGGAAGTCCTAAATTCATCCCTTTTTTTGTCAAGAACTAATTGACTACCATATAGCAATCCGACCTGCCATGCATGCTACCATACCTAAATAATCTATCAAAAGAGTGATTTACATCTCATTTGAGGGATCCAACTCTGAAAGCGAAAATGTTCGACTCAAAAGGTGAACATTTCTCTAGAAAAGTATTAGTCCGCACATAATGACCTCGTGCCCTAGCGAAATAATACTAAAAGCCCAGGGAGAGGCATCAGACACACATGTATGACACTAAAAGAACACAGACGCACCAGCCATCATACCAATGCTCTAACTTAATATGGAGATGCAAAAGATGTCTCTTGTGAGCCACACCACTGATGAAAGATGAAGATGCGACAATTATCACACGTGTGCCATTGATATAGGATTTACACACACCAATAATCATACCAATGCTCCATTGACAAAAGATGAAGACATGATATCAATCAGAAATGGGTTCAATAGAAAGAAGATGAAGGTGAGATGTCTATCACAAATGCACACCACTGTTAGAGACATGTCTTATACAACGACACCAAAAGTTAAATCGAGTTGGTATAAATTTACGTCAGACATTTGTTTAACCCAAGACCCAAAATCTATTAATAGATATTAATTCGGGTTTTGAACAGAAGTGGCGCCCATTGAGTTGTGAACGGAATGTATTACTTTGGTAGAAATGATGTAGTATTAGTGATCGCTCATTGTTTGTGAAATTATGAATGATTCACACTAGTTTAAGTGGCAGACCGTTGGAATCTATGGCCTACGAGCCAATCAATGGATTAGAATCATGACTCACGACCAATGTAATATAAACATATATGAAAAAATGATCAGGTTAGGTTTAACTTAAGTTAGACTTTAATTTAATTCAATATTTGAAATGTATTAATGGATAATACTTAGGCTCCGTTTGGGAGGAATTATTTTCACCGGTCAAGCGGTCACGACCGCATGAACCGAACCTTAATTAAGGTCAGGTTCATGCGGTCGTGACCGCTTGACCGGTGAAAATAAGTCCTCCCAAACGGAGCCTTAATTTTATAACTGAATGAGCGTTTTTTGTATCCAACTCTGCTCTTGTAGTATTTTTTGAACTCTCCCTCTCTCTCTCTCTCTCTCTCTCTCTCTCTCTCTAAAGACACAAAAGGTTACAATATGAGGAACTGCAAGGGGCTCCTCCATTCACAGGGAAATTTTTCTGTAGACTCAAAAAAAAACTAATTCTCTAAGAGTAAAACTGACAGAGTTTGTGTGGCCATTGGATATTCTTTGTAGAAAACTGACAGAAAACCAAAGGAGATTATAAAAGATATCTTTGTAGAGACAAAGTTAATACATCATTTCAGGCAATTGTGATCTTCTATCTTCCACAAGGCCATTGGATGGACTACATTTCAAGTGTTTGTGTGGATATTGATAAAGACATTATTTCTGCATTCGGTTTTCGATAAACTCCACCGAAATAAAACTGCATTTACTCTTTCATTGCAAGTATAATTTAGGTTTTTTTGATTAGTTTGTTTTACATGTATCTCATGGGGGTTTCTCGTATGTCCATTCTGCATTAGATGTCATTGTAACTCAGCATCTCCCGCTTGAAAACAATGTTTTATTTGGCACGGCGGTAGCAGTCATAAACGAGGGGGTTATGAACCACCGTTTGTGAACGCCCAACATCACCACCAACTGAACTTCATCCATATTTATGTTCAAAATTAGTCTTTTTTTCTTTGTGGCGGTTGTTAACCCAAAATCCTGCAACAATAGCCAGAGCCCGCAATCGGTCTCCAGAAGTGCATGTGGTTATTGCCCATGGAGCCGCAACGATCAAGTAGTAAGGATGGATAGTCACAGTTTGTCCGCACCCTCTTCTCCAACCTCAGTAGACGGACTGCTCGGTCGACCTCAGCAGCAGCCTAAGTCTCGAAGGGTTCGGGCGAATACTCAAAGTGTCCTCCACAGCTCTCCCCTCCAGCTCTTGTTGTTGGCGCTGTTACAGCCTGTTGTAACTGCACCTCCCCTCTCTCTTTCTCTTACCTTCCCGAACTCTCTTGTATCCTGGGCAACCTACATTTGTTGCGGTATTTAATACACCAACCCGTTTGGGTGGCCCTCTATCAGTACAAATAAAGGATCTAGGATGTCTAGAAGGTATAATGAACTTTGGTCAGAACTTCCCATTCAGTAGGAGCAGTTACAAGTTCGGAGTTGCCCTTTTGTTGCCTACTCTCATGTCTTTCAACTGTAATAGACTTGCAATAACACTTTTATAGAAATGGAGAAAGCCAACCTTGTATATATGTCCACTTGGTACAAATACAAAGAATGAGTACATATATATAGAAGAGAGAAAGAGGGAGAAAAGTCCTATACACAATGTGGGACTAAAGAGAGGAGAGAAAAACAATAAATGCTATACAAATGGGCCTAATTTAAGTGGGCTTTTCCAACACTCCCCCGCAAGCTGGAGCGTATAGGTCATATGCACCCAGCTTGGACAAACACTGGTAGAACAGGGTGCTTGATAAGGCCTTTGTGAGGATGTCGGCAACTTGATCAGTTCCTGGAACATGCTTCAATTCAAGTTTCTTCAATTGAACCTTCTCACGAACAAAGTGACAGTCAACCTCGATATGTTTTGTGCGCTCATGAAATACCAGATTCTTTGCGATGTGTATGGCGGCTTGACTATCACAAAATAGAACAGCAGAGGAGGGGAGTTTTACTCCCAGGTCAGTAAGGAGACTTTCAAGCCATGTGAGTTCTGAGACAACCGAGGCCATCGATCGGTATTCAGCTTCTGCAGAGGAACGGGCTACCACAGCCTGTTTCTTACTCTTCCATGTAATAAGATGACCACCAAAATAAGTACAGAACCCACTGGTTGACCTTCGATCGTCCAGAGAACCTGCATAGTCGGCATCAGAATAGGCAACCAATGCGGGAGCAGAGTCAGAGGTTTTGTAAACCAGCCCTTGACCCGGAGCTCCCTTAAGGTATCGAAGAATCCGTTCAACCGCTTGAAGATGAGAAGCCCGGGGGGCATGCATGAACCGACTGACAACCCCAACTGCAAATGATATATCCGGCCTCGTGACTGTTAGATAGATCAACTTTCCCACAAGGCGTCGATAGTATTCCGGGTTCGGAAGCAGCAAATCGTCATCCGAAGCATGAGCGCATAGTTTGTGATTTGCCTCCATCGGGGTACAAGCTGGCTTGCAACCAGACTGACCAGCATCTTTGAGAAGATCGAGACAGTACTTTCGTTGGGAGAGCACCAACCCGTCCGGCCGCCGGGCAATCTCGAGACCCAGGAAGTAGCGAAGTTTCCCCAGGTCTTTAGTTTGAAAAGCAGTGCTCAGATGTTGTTTGACATCTTGAATCCCCTTTGAGTCATCCCCAGTGAGAAGGATGTCATCAACATAGACCAACAGAAGGACGGTGCCAGTGGCCCGGTGTCGGGTAAAAAGGGAGAAATCTGCAGAACTCCGAGTGAATCTCATGTCCCGAACCACCTTGCTAAACTTGTCAAACCACGCCCGAGAGGACTGTTTGAGACCATAAATTGACTTTCTGAGAAGACATACCCGAGACTCCCCCGTGGTCTCAAACCCGGGCAGTTGGCGCATGTAGACGGTTTCCTGAAGGTCACAATTTAAAAAAAGCGTTCTTGATGTCGAGCTGATGAAGGGGCCAGTGGCGGTGCACCGCGACGGAGAGAAGAACGCGGACAGTGTTGAGCTTGGCCACCGGAGAGAAGGTTTCCTCATAATCGAGGCCCTCCTGTTGTGTGAAGCCCCGGGCCACAAGACGGGTCTTCAGTCGGGCAATAGTGCCATCCGGAGCATGCTTGATGACGAATACCCATTTACACCCAACAGGGTGCTGACCGGGAGGTAAGGGAACCAAGTCCCAGGTCTGGTTGGCCCAGAGGGCCGTCATTTCTTCGTCCATGGCAGCCCGCCAGCCAGGATGGTGAAGCGCCTCCTGCAAAGAGTTAGGGACCGAAACAGAGGATAATGAGGTGGCAAAGTGAAGAAGAGAGGGAGAGAGGCGATGGAGAGAGACGTAGTTCGTCATTGGATGAGCGGTAGAGACGGGAGCCGGAGCAGCAGGGAGCAGAGCACCAGAGGGCGAAGCCGACTGCAGAGGGGCTACGGGATGAGGAGAACGACGAGAGTAGACCCGGATAACCGGGGGTGGTGGACGGACAGGAGGTAGAGAAGGCAGAGTGGATGAGGAGTGAGGAGCAGGAATGACAGGACGAACGACGGGAGCGGGACTCAGAGCGTCATCGAGAGCAGGGAAGAAGGGAATATCTTCACGAAAAGTCACGTCAGCCGAGACAGTAACTTTGCGGGTAGCAGGCGAATAACAGACATAACCCTTCTGAGTGCGCGAGTACCCCACAAAGATATGCTTGGTGGCACGAGGGTCCAATTTGTCGGTGGAGGGACCAAGGTGGTGAACGTAGCAGGTACACCCAAACACCCGGGGAGGAACGGGAAAAGGCGGAGTTGTGGGAAAGAGGAGGCTGAAGGGAGTAGCATACTGGAGAACGGAAGACGGGAGTCGGTTGATGAGGAAGCAAGCCGTGGAGAGCGCGTAGTTCCAGTATGGTTTGGGAACCTGCATTTGAAGCATAAGGGAGCGAGCGACATCAAGAAGGTGACGATTCTTGCGCTCGGCGACCCCATTCTGTTGTGGAGTGTATGGACACGAGGTTTGGTGAAGAATGCCGAACTCAGAGCAGAGAGTGGCAAAGGAATGGCTGGTGTACTCCCGCGCATTGTCAGTACGAATACTGCGAATAGGCGCAGAGAACTGAGTGCGAGTCTCAAGTATGAAGGCCCGGAATACGCGGGGAAGTTCAGAGCGATCCCGAAGGAGATATAACCACGTCATGCGAGAGTAATCATCAATAAAAGTAACAAAATACCGATAGCCAGAAATACTAGTAAATTTATAGGGACCCCATATATCGGAGTGAACTAAAATAAAAGGAGCGGAGCTCCGAGTACAATGAGGAGGAAATGATGAACGGGGCTGTTTGCCCAAAATACATGTGTCGCAGCGAAAAACAGGGAGAGTAACATCAGGAAGAGCCTTCCGGAGGACTGGAAGAGGAGCATGTCCCAGACGGCGATGCCAATCCGAAGAGGAGATAGAGGCGAGGACAGTGGGAGAGTCGTCAAGAAGATAGAGCCCATTCTGCAGCCGTCCTCTACCAATGATAGTCCGCGTCTGCTGATCCTGTATGAGAAAAGAAGAAGAAGTAAATGTCACGGAATAATTAGAATCAGTAGTAAGGCGACCAACAGAGAGTAAATTGAAAGGAGAGCCCGGAACATGTAGAGCCGAGCGCAGGAGGAGAGAAGAGGTGAGAGAAATATCAGCACATCCCGAGACGGGAACCGATGCCCCATTAGCGACAGTAATGTACTTCGGGTGAGGTGAATACAAGTACTGAGGTGGCCTAACAGAGGTGATATGATGAGTGGCACCAGAATCAAGGATCCAGCGCGTGCCAGAGCATAGGCAGGCGATACCTTCATTGGAGATAGAGGCAGCAGAGGCAACCGAGGCAGGCGGACGGCTGAGCAAGCCATGAAGATGCTGGAGCTGAAGACGAACCTCGTCGAGATCAGTACGAGAGGAGGCAGAGTCGGTAGTAGCAGCAGAGGCCTGTGCACGAGGAGGTCGGCCATGTTTGCGATAGCAGGTGGCCTCAAGATGGCCATCTTTACCGCAGAACGAGCATTTAAGCCTAGACCGGCTACCGCGACCCCGGCCGCGAGAGTCAGAGCGGCCACCACGGGCAGAAGGGGGAAGAGACAATAAGGGAGCTGGTGCCTGTTGAACAAGGGCCGGAGAAGGAAGACCGGGAACATCCGGAGGCGGGGAGACTTTGAGAAGCATTGAGCACACATCGGAAAAGGATGGTGTAACGGTAGAGGAGAGGATGTGAGCCCGGACACTGTGAAGATGAGGAGGTACCCGGGCCATCATCATGGCGATACCCACAGCTTCCTTTTGGGTACGGTGAGCAGCGAGATCCAAAGTGGGAGGCTGATGGTGGATCCAAGCCTCAACCAGAGACCAGGCCTGAGCAACAAAGGACGTCAGGTCGGTTGCGCCACTGCTATCAAGGGCCTGGAGAGCAGTGATGATATCATATAGATGGTGGAGACTATCCTTGCCAGAGTAGAGGGTGTGGAGCTCGTCCCACATGCCTTTGACCGTCTCATGATACATGGTCAGACGATAAGATTCGCCATCAAGAGAGTTGAGAAGCCAAGTCTGCACACGCCCATCATTGCGTAACCATTCCTCAGTAGGGACACCAATAACGGTCTGAGTCAGGTGATGAAGAAATCCTTTTGACTGAAGAACACGGCGAACCGAGTGTGCCCATTCCACAAAGTTCTTCTTGCCAGTGAGCGAAATTGTAGTGATCCGAAGCTCGTCGCGGACTTCCTGGATAGAGGTCGGGCGTTCGGGAGGAGGAACAGCCGTCCCGACTGAGTCTGCAGATGTAGACATGGGGGCGACCTGGATGAGGTCGCGGCGAGCTGGAGGAGGCCGCGGCGAGCTGGAGGAGACCGCGGCGAGCTGGAGGCAGCAGCTAGAGGAAGCGGAAGACTGCGGTCTGGATGAGGTCGCAGCGAGCTCGAGGAGGTCGCGGCGAGCTGGAGGAGACCGCGGCGGACTGGCGAGCTGGCGGGCTGGAGGAGACCGTGGCGGACTGGCGAGCTGGCGGGCTGGATCAGATCGCGGCGGGCTGGAGCAGACCGCGGCTGACTGGAGCGAGCTGAGAAGAGAGGACAAGTCGGGGCTGACTTGTACAACCCCATATTCGCTGAGCCAGACAAGGAGGCACAATGGTCACAGGAGGGTTAGCCGAAGTGGTCCCGCCCTAAGGAGAATCTCGCCCACAGAAGGCGGAAACGCTCTCGCCGGATGCTATAAAAGAGAAACCGTAGGCCGAGAGCGCCAAGCGCGGACTGCGCGGAAGCGCTCTCGCCCAAACCAAGCCTCAGTCCCGAAGAGTTCTCGCTTGCGCTGGGCGAGAACGTGCGCGCCACGCCCTGGGCCGAAAGGTCTCGGCACCAGCTCTCGCCGAGTGGGGCCCAGGGTCTTTGGAAGAATGTCCTAATTGCCCTCAGGAGAAATTACACCAGTACCCTCAGAAAAACAGCGGGTTTTGGCTATTGGCAGATCAACTAGGGGCTTTTCAGTAATTTCAGGACAACCAAATGCTATAAATAGACCCATAAGGGCTCCTTAGAAAGCAAGTTATCATTGTCTCCCGAATTCCAGTGCTTTCTGAGGAGCTCCTAGCCCAGCTTTGGCTTTGGAGGGGAAGCTCTCAGAGATCTTCCGGGTGTGAGGTGGGACCTCCCTGCTGAGGCTTTTGGGTCAGTCTTAGGTCCTTAGAATCCAGTCAAGGGGTGAGACTTGAGAGAAGTAGGTTTTGGCTGCACCCCTTTTTCTTCGAACTTCAGTTGAGGTCATATTTGGCTTCAACAGTTCTGGTGCGGTGAGCGTGGAAGGCAGCCGATTCAAGAAAGCCTTAAGTTTTGTCCCATGGCAGGAGGTGAAGGTGAAGGGTCAGGTTCTGGAGGCTCCCCCACCCGGGGAGAGGAAGCGACGAAGAGGATGCTGGATGAGTTCAGGCGAGAGGTTCTGCAGACGATCAGCTTGGCCTTCTCGGCGAGAGGCGAGTGGGCCACCCCTCAGGTTCCTATAGAAGAGGTTCCGCTCTTGGGCGAGAACGCCCCAGGGCAGCGCCCAGGAAAGGAGGTCCCGGGCGAGGCTGGCGAGAGAGATATGGCGGCGCGGGAGCTATTCCCAGGCCAGAGCCAGCGCCCGGGCAAGGAGGCATTGACAGAGCCAGGCGAGAAGGAGGCGGCGGTGCGGGAACTCTTCCCAGGGCACGGTCTCGCGGATCGAGCGAGCCAGCCGAGGCCGCGAGACGTGCCTTCTCGCCAGGCAGGAGGCGAGAGCCCATTTAGCGAGCTCATCATCTCGGCTCCGGTACCGGAGGGGTTCCGGGAGCCCGACATGTCCTACTACTCAGGGAAGGATGACCTGGTGCAGCACGTACAGTGGTTTGAAGACGTTGTGTCAATAAGACAGGTGACAGATGCCTTCAAGTGCCGGCTGTTCGCCATCACGTTGAAAGAGAAGGCTCGGGACTGGTTCCACCAGTTGCCAGCAAGGTCAATCTATTGTTTTGAAGATCTGCGGAGAAGTTTCCTGTTAAGATTCTCAACCTCAATGAAGCGGAAGAAGGAAGCGGAGTGTCTGTTTGCGGTGAGGCAGAGGCCGGATGAGACGTTGGGTCACTATGTCGACCGGTTTCAGGAGGAGATCCTTCTGGTCCAGGAGGTTCCAGGGTACGCGCTGATGCTGGCCTTCACCCTGGGGCTGAGACCGGGATTTTTTAGCATGGAGTTGAAGAGGATGCCCCCCCTCTCCTTTGAGGAGCTCATGGAGAGGGCGGCAAAGGAAATTGATTTCGAGAGAGCAAACCCAGCATTCGCCAGGAAGTTGGCCAAGCTAGCAGAGGATGACGGGAAGGAACCAACAGCGGGAAGACAGAAGGAGTCGAGAGAGCAGAGGGAGCTGAGGGAAGAAAGGAGAAGGGAGGAGCCCCGAAGGTTTGGGCAGCAACAGGGTTGGGGGGCCCGGGAGCCAGTCAACCGGTTGGGTTGGAGGCCCCAGGAGGGTCGCCCCCAAGGCTCAGGAGAAGGCTATCGGGGGAGAGATAACCTGCGGGAGCCCCGGAGGTTCGATCGACCGGCATGGAGGCAGGAGCCGAGGGATCGTCCCCCACCACCGCAGGAGGCCATGGAAGTAGGAAGGGGGAGAGGAGCAGCCAGGGGAGCTCGAGGAGGAAGAAGAGGAAGGGGAGACGGGAGAAGGGGCGGGGAGGCGTTGCTCTTTTGTGACTTCCACCAGGAAGAGGGTCACGCAACGGCCACCTGCCCAGAGTTCTTAGAGCTGAGGGAGGCCAGAGGAGCAGGGAGGCAGGATCCACCGATGAGGATAGTGGAGGTGCAGCAGGGCGAAGCGGAAGACAGGTGCGAAGACCGGGTGGATGTAGGGACCCGGGGAGGAATCGGGGTGATTCATGGAGGAGTGGGGATTGAGGCAACCCGTAAGGGGAGCCTTCAAACCATGTACCGGAGAGGGGTGGCCTCAACCTCCCAGGTTCCTCCGCCAGAAGAAAAGATTACTTTCTCATCAGCGGACATGTCAGACTATGAAGACCCATTCTGCGACGCCCTGGTGATCCAGACGGCGGTGGAGAACTATACCGTTTCAAGGATACTGGTAGATAACGGGAGCTCGGTTAATGTCATCTTCAAGAAAGCTTTTGATGAGATGAGGGTTGAAGGGAAGAGGGTCTTGGCATCGGATGGACCTCTGTTCGGGTTCTCCGGGGAGAGGAAGGAGGTAGAAGGAGGAGTAGGGTTGCACGTAAGGTTGGGGGGCGTGTCGCGGAACTGCAGGTTCGTGATCGTGGACGCCCCGAGCAGCTATAATGCCATCTTTGGGCGTCCCCTCATCAGCGCCTTTCGCTGCGTCCCCTCCTCATTCCATCAGTGCCTCAAGTTCAACAACGGGGGGGTGCAGGTCAGGGTCAGAGGAGACCCGAAGGTGGCAAGGCAATGTTACGTTACAGCAGTCAACACCATTTTGTGGATGGCGGAGGCGGAAGAGTTGGAAATAGAGATGGCGGCCCTAGAGGAGGTTGTGGAGGAAGAGGAGATGGTCCTTGAGGAGGTAAGAAAGGAAGCTAGAGAGGAAGCCAGAAAGGAAGAGACAGAGAAGATGCGAGGGGATGTGCAGGTGGTACGGAGGAGCGATGGGCAGGAAAGCCCGGAAGGGGCAGTGGAAGTAGAAGAGCAGGCGGCGAGATAAGTCGAGGGAGAGGTCCCGGGAGGCGTAGGAGCCGAGCAGCAGCAGCAGAGGGGGGTAGAAGCGATGGAGATTGAGGAGGAAAAAGGAGAGCTGGAGCTGGAGGAAGAGGCAAGAACCGGTTGGGAGCAGTCGCGGCTGGAGCCGGCTGAAGAAGTGGTGGAGCTGGAGGTCTTCACCAGAGCGGGAAAGGTGCAAAGGGTGCGGATCAGCGGGGGGTTGAGTCTCGAGGCCCGGGAGCAGGTGCGAGCTTGCATTCAAAGCAACGTTGACGTCTTCGCTTGGAGCGCGGTGGACATGCCGGGCATCGACGCCGATGTAGCTTTCCACCGCCTGAACCTGGATCCCCGCGCCCGCCCCATCCGTCAGAAAATGAGGGCCATCGCTACAAAGCTGGAGGAGCCAATTCGCGAGGAGGTCAAGAAGCTCCTGGAGGCGGGCTTCATCTCAGAGATCCAGTATCCAGGCTGGATCTCCAATGTGGTAATGGTGAAGAAGGGATGTGGTAAATGGAGGATGTGTGTTGACTTTTCTTTGTTGAATAAATCATGTCCCAAGGATTGCTATCCCCTGCCTCGGATCGACGCGCTGGTTGATTCAGCCGTCGGTTTTTCTGTCATGAGTTTTTTAGATGCTTTTTCAGGTTATCACCAGATCCGGATGCACCCTCCTGATACCAAGGATGTTTCCTTCATCACGAGGGATGGATGCTTCAGTTACAAGATGATGCCCTTTGGGTTAAAGAACGCAGGGGCTACCTATCAGCGCATGATGGATCGGGTCTTCCGGGATCAGAGGGGGAGGAACTTGGAGGTCTACGTCGACGACCTAATGATCAAAAGCAAGAGCATAGTTTCACACCTGCAAGACCTCGAGGAAACGTTTGCCACCCTGAGAAGGTTTAAAATGAGGCTGAATCCCTTGAAGTGTGTCTTCGGGGCAAGCCGCGGGAAGTTCCTCGGGCATCTCCTGACTCCGGAAGGAGTGGAGCCCAACCCGGACAAAGTCAAAGCCATCCTGGATTTGGAGTCACCTCGCGACGTCAAGGAGGTCCAGCGCTTGACAGGCAAGCTGGCTGGGCTAAGCAGGTTCCTCTCCCGGGCAGGAGACAAATGTTCTTCATTCTTTAAAGTGCTGCGGGGGAATCAAAGGTTCGAATGGACGGCCGAGTGTGAAGAGGCCTTCCAAGGGCTGAAAATACAACTCTCTCAGGCTCCCCTCCTTCAGAGCCCAAAGGATGGGGAGGACCTGACCTTGTACCTCGGAGTAGGGGCGGAGGCGGTGAGCTCCGTCCTAGTAAGGGAAGAAGGAAAGAAGCAGCTTCTCATCTATTACGTCAGCCGGATATTGAAAAAAGCAGAGCTTCGCTACCCCATCCTGGAAAAGCTCGCTTATGCCTTGGTCATCTCGGCCAGAAAGCTCCGGCCGTACTTTCAAGCGCATTCGATTAGGGTGGTGACCGACCACCCTCTTCGCAAGGTCTTCGAAGGAGTGGAGCACTCGGGGAGGCTGGCTAAGTGGTCCATTGAGCTAAGCGAATTCGACATCTCCTTTGTACCAAGGCTCTCCATCAAGGCACAGGCGGTGGCGGACTTTCTAGCAGACTACGTTGTTGAGGTCAAGGGGGAAGAGCAGCAACCGCGAGAAGCATGGAAGTTAATGGTTGATGGGGCCTCAGGAAGGCACTCCCTAGGGGCAGGGGTGGTGTTGACAAGTCCCCAGGGGGTAACCATAGAGCAAGCAGTCATTTTACATTTCTCAGTGACCAACAATCAAGCAGAGTATGAGGCCGTTATTGCTGGCCTTCGCCTGGCAAAGGAGCTGGGAATTCAGGAGGTGGAAGTTGTCACTGATTCAAAGGTAGTGACATCGCAGATCCGGGGAGAGTTTGAAGCTCGGGAACCAACCCTCATCAGATACCTCTCCAAGGTAAGGGCGATCATCGGAGGATTCCGGTCTTTCTCAATTCAACATGTTCCAAGGGAAGAAAGTGTAGCTGCCGATCGACTGGCCAAGTTCGGACCTCAGGTAGGAGGGACCTTGACGGAGCTGTTCCGACCAGCTATCGAGGAAGGAGAGTTGATGCTTGTGGATCGGCAACCCTCGTGGGTAGATCCATTTGTGGCCTTCCTAACCACCGGTGAACTGCCTGAGGGGACCAAGGTGGGGAGAAGCTTCAAGCGCAAGGCGGCTCACTACCTGATGATGGAGGGAGGTCTGCATCGCAAAATGTTGTCAGGGCTTCTAGCCAGATGTGCAACCGAAGAAGAAATCCCGAAGATTTTAAAGGAAGTGCATTCGGGCGAGTGCGGCAGCCACTCGGGAGGAAGGACGCTGGAGGCCAGGGTGGTCAGACAGGCTACTTCTGGCCCACCCTAAGGAAGGATGTCATGGAGTTTGCAAGGAGGTGTCAAAAGTGTCAACTCTACGCCCCCCTCCAACTCTTGGCAGCTCAAAGACTACGGAGTATCACGGCACCATGGCCATTTGCCATCTGGGGAATGGACTTAGTTGGGCCCTTTCCACCGGCTAGTGGGCAGAGGAGGTTCCTCTTGGTCATGGTTGATTATTTCTCAAAGTGGCTAGAGGTCAAAGCCTTGGCCAAGGTCACCTCGCAGGTCATAAGGAATTTCATCTGGGGGGAAATCATTTGTAGGCATGGATTGCCCCAAGCGATAGTGACCGATAACGGCCCCCAGTTTGCCAGCGAGGAGTTCATCAGCTTCTGCGCTCAACTCGGGATAGATCTCCGGTTTGCCTCCGTCCATCACCCTCGGAGTAACGGCCAAGTGGAAGCAGCAAACAAAATCATTGTAAATCTACTAAAGAAGAAGGTGGAAAACTTGAAGGGAAATTGGGTGGAACAGCTCCCATCGGTCATGTGGGCACTACGAACGACTCCGAACACGGCCACCGGTGAGACCCCCTTCAAGCTCTCTCATGGGTGTGAAGCCGTCCTACCGGTGGAGTTTGAGGTCCGGTCCCCGCGAGTCACAGCCGCGGGCGAAGGTGACGAGACTTGGAGGGTCGAGAATGAAGAGGGGCAGCGCCTCTCGTTAGATATGGTGGAGGAACTGCGAGACGTGGCGGCTATCAGGCAAGAAGAAATCAAGCGACGGATGGCCAAGCATTTTGATAAGCATGTCAGGGTCAAACAGTTCGCAGAAGGGGATCTGGTGCTGAGAAAGGTCGACGCGGCGGGAAGATCGGCTCCTGTGGGTAAGCTCCACCCGAACTGGGAAGGTCCATACATTGTAAAGGAAGTCCTCGGAACAGGGGGATACTACCTCCAGGACGTGGAGGGAAGAGCCCTAAGCCACACTTGGAGTGGTGATGATCTAAAGCGCTTTTACCCCTGAAGGGGGAAGGATGTAATCATGTATCTCAAAAATGAACTTGTTATATTATACCGATTGATTCTCCTTTAACTAGTGTCGAATTTTTCATGGCATAACATAGTTGAATGTTTTGTGATACCCCGAGCTCGGCTCGGCCCCAGGTAGACCCGCTGCGCAGGCTCTCATCTAGCTGGCAGGTCCGAAGGCTCGCCTGTGGGGGATAGGTTTGGTTGGTTTGAGATCTTCATCGGCACCCCGAGCTCGGCTCGGCCCCAGGTAGACCCGCTGCGCAGGCTCTCATCTAGCTGGCAGGTCCGAAGGCTCGCCTGTGGGGGATAGGTTTGGTTGGTTTGAGATCTTCATCGGCACCCCGAGCTCGGCTCGGCCCCAGGTAGACCCGCTGCGCAGGCTCTCATCTAGCTGGCAGGTCCGAAGGCTCGCCTGTGGGGGATAGGTTTGGTTGGTTTGAGATCTTCATCGGCACCCCGAGCTCGGCTCGGCCCAGGTAGACCCGCTGCGCAGGCTCTCATCTAGCTGGCAGGTCCGAAGGCTCACCTGTGGGGGATAGGTTTGGTTGGTTTGAGATCTTCATCGGCACCCCGAGCTCGGCTCGGCCCCAGGTAGACCCGCTGCGCAGGCTCTCATCTAGCTGGCAGGTCCGAAGGCTCGCCTGTGGGGGATAGGTTTGGTTGGTTTGAGATCTTCATCGGCACCCCGAGCTCGGCTCGGCCCCAGGTAGACCCGCTGCGCAGGCTCTCATCTAGCTGGCAGGTCCGAAGGCTCGCCTGTGGGGAATAGGTTTGGTCTGGTTGGCTTGGTTAATGTAAGGCAGGAAGCACGTTGGGAATACCAAATGAAAAATGAAAAAGAAGAGATAGATCTCGGCAGAGATAGATCTCGGCATGGATAGGTCTCGGCAGAGATAGATCTCGGCAGAAGATTCCCCATTGAAGGGAACTCGAGGTGGGGAGGCTTTCGCCAAAAAGGTTCCTCTCAGTGTTCTCGAACAAATAGGCGAGATCGTCATACGATGGGCTAGTGGGGACTCGCGCAGTCTAGAGGGGACGGTCCCGTCCTAAGGATTCGAGAGTCACGCTTCCGGCTGGCCGGTTACCGCGGGTTCTTGCTGGTTCATCGCTACGGATTTCCTAAGAAGGCCAAGGGCCTTGGCGGAAGCCTACGCCGAAAGCATTCAACTACGACAATCACATCAAACACATTCGCAAATAACAAAAAATGTTCGCAAGAAAAAACATTTGCATTAATAATACAATGTGTGGGTACAAAATGATAGCGTCTCGCGCTTTACAGAGGTGAAGAACAGAAGCAAGAAGGGAACCCTCAACGGGACAAACTGTACCCCTCGGAAGTCTCGCTGGAGCTCCCGCTGGAGCTTCCGCCGGAACTCCCCCCGGAGGTCTCGCCACCCGCGGCGGGGGACTTTGAGACATCCGAGGGAGGGGTATCGGGGACACCCAGGGGCTTTGGAATGGGCTCGAAGAGCCATGGGACAAGTTGTGGAGCGGTAATGTCTTTGCCCCTCCCGTCCCAGCAGTTGATGTCGCGCAGCGTCTCCAGCGTCAACTTTACGGTGGCTTGCGCGTTCCCCTGGAGCAGCTTGTCGATGTCATAAGCCGAGTAATACTGGCTCTTCAATCTCTCGTCCAGCGGAGGGGCTGCACTCGCCTCGAGGCGCGCGATCTGCTCTCGCAGGAGAACGTTGTCATATCGGGCCTGAGACAGCTCCTCGCGAAGTGCGGCTTGAGCGGAATCCTGAACAGCGGAAGGTTAGCATAAGAGAAGGGTTAGGATTGCGAGAACAAGTGATTATGAAAGGTCTCGCTTACCCCTTCCGCTTGGCGCGAGGATAACAGTTGCTGGGTCTCGGCCAGCTCCTTGGCCAGAGAGGCCGCCTGGGCCACCGCATCGTCCCTGGCCTTGAACATGTCTTGGAAGTTGCGGTCTATCGTAATGCTCCGCCGGGCGCACATGTGCGCAAGCTCCAGCCCACGCATTAAAGCGCGAGTGGAGTCGTACGCCAACAGCCGGGTCGACATCCTGTCGTAGACGCTAGCGTCCTCCCGGTTGTAGAGGCCATAGCCTAAGGCGAAAGCTTCGTCGGTGACCTCGTCTCGCTCCGCCCAGCTCGGCAAAAGGGACGAGATCGTGACCTTGTTGGCGTCAGGGTCCCATTGCAGCAGTGGCTTGTTCTCCGCGTCCAGACACCTCACGCCGAGACCAAAGTTACGATGACCCCGCGGCACCTCGTCAGACAGGGGTTGGCCGGAGGTCCCGGCGGCGGCACCCTCGCTCTCGGCGGCGCCAGGGGTCCGAGGGTTCTCGGCAGGAGTCCCGGGGCCGCCCCTGGTGGACGCAATCCTGCTTACTGCCTCCAGGACTTCCTCGAAGGAGCGGCCGGCGGGGAGAGGTTGGACGGGAGGTACAACAACAGCCTTGCCCTTCTCGGTATCCGTGGTCTTGGGCCTCTTGATTGGCTGAGGTGCGGAAGTACCCGGCTTTCGCTTCACAACACCGCTTGAGGGGGGGAGGCCCGGCTCTTTTCGGCAGGCTTGCGCGGCGGCTTTCGCAAGAGCCAGCGGATCCTTAGGAGGCTGGCTCTCTCTGGCGCGAGCCTCGTCAAAAGGCTGGCGGAGAGGGATCTCGCGCTCTCCTGCGAAAACAATAGCGATAAATTCCAACTTTGGAAAAAGCAAGAAGGCAAATACGGGCGAGATCTTACCTTCTCCCGGAAGTACAGGATGAAGAGAATCGACGTCTCGCCGGAGGTAGAGGACGTCGAAATCCTTGGTCCCGAAGAACTCAAGGAGGGCGCTCTAGCGGGAGCCCAAGGACGAAGGCTTGTAGGCGGCATCCTCGTATTGGATGGGGGCGAGAGGTACGTTCCCGAAGTCGCCGGAAACGTAGATGAACCTCTCGCCCCAGTGATGGTGCTTGTTGGCGAGACCGATCGTTTTCAGCAGTTGCCCAGAGAAGAACACCACGCCTCCCTTCGCGCGGAAAGTAAATAGCTTGCGGAAAATCGGCAAGCTAAACTCAATCCTCTCCGACCGCATATAGCATATGAAGGCCATGAGGATCGCCACGGAGTTAGGGTTCAGCTGCGCGGGAACCACCCCGTAGTACCGGAGAGTCTGTCGCATCTCAGGCCACAGCGGAAGGCGGAAGCCCACCTCGAAGTGTTCGATAGGGATGGCGAGCTCCCCCTCTCCTGCAGTGTTGACTTTGTCATGACTGCCCGGGGGCCGCGCGACGAAGCCAGCGGGAACGTGCTGGGTCTTGATCAGATTGAACTCGTCCAGAGTGAGAGTACAGGAAGGGAAGAGATGCTTTTGGAAGGCTTCCGCGCAGTTGGATCGTCCTTCACCACCGCCCGGCATCGCAATAGGGTTTGAAGGCGAGATCTACGAGGAGAAGGCGAGAGCGAGAACGGGGCGAGAACGGAAGTGGAAGACAGAGACGGGCGAGAGCTTTGCGAAGACCGCGAGAACAACAACAAAGGGGAGAGAGACTGGAATCAGAGAAATGAATGTGGTAGGTGAGCCTCCTATTTATAGAAAATCGTGGTAATGATGGCTGTTTTCAGAAAGGCAGCGGGGGTACAGCCGTCGCGTCCTAGGTCAGCGGCGCTTCATTTTTCCCGCCCGAATCTGACAGCGACCGATTAACTAAGCAACTGGCGCGAACGTTGCGAAATGTCATACGGCCGGTAAAGTAGGCGGAAGCAAGGTGGCTCTCGCCACCCCAAAGAGCTGGGAAGATGACTCATACGCATACAAAAATATTAAAGACAGAGCTATTGCTCTCGCTGAGCGGGAACGCGATAAAATAATAAGCGAATAAAGTGCGGGAACATTAGTTACAACTCCAAGCGAATGAATAAGGGTACATTGGAGAATGGAAGGCCAGGGGAAGAGGAGGGGAGGTCTCGCGCTTCAGTACGGCTCCCAACGCCATTTGCCTCGGTCCCGCAGCTTGGTCCGGGGGGGCGCCTGCGGGTTGAAGTAGGATGACAGAACGCTGCATCCCAGGTCAACCCGGCGAGACAGATCCCGGATTCTCTCGATGCATCTCTCAGGTGAGGACCCGGCGGTAGCTCCCCCGGGCCGGTCCATCTCGCCTAGAAGGAAGTCTCGCTCCAGGGACTCCAGCCTCTTCTCCACTGACTGACGAAACTCTCTGGCCGCAAGGTCGCGGACCCGTTCTCGCCGGATGAGTTTCGACAGAATGGCGGCAACCTTCTTCCCTCGTCTTTTCGCGCTCCCGGCACCGGTCAGGATCTCCTCCATCTCGTCAGATGAAGGGAAGGGAGAGCTCTCGCCATCTTCTCCCTCTCTTTCTTCTTCTTCTTCTTCTTCTTCTTCTTCTTCCTCTACCTCAGCGTCAGGCCGCGAGTCCATGTCCCCTGTCGAAAGAATCCCCATTTTAGCGGAAGCTGAAGGATAGCAGCGATAAAATTGCCGTATACCTTCAGAGTGACGAGGCCCCCGGTCGACGGCAGGCGAGAAGGCCCAGCCCCCCCCCCCCCCCTCAGCTCCAAAGAGGAGGTGGATTGGCTTTCCTTTGCCGGGGGGTAAACTTTGCGGATGGTGATCCCGGCCTAATCGAGAGCGGGGGAGCGGGTCTCCTCAGCCGCTGGAGGGCTAGCGTCTAGCGGTGGCGCATGGATCTCGGCATTTTTTCCTCTCGCTGGTAGGGAGGAATCAACCGCATGGGCAGACTGATTCGCAGTTCTCGCCCCACCATCCCGGGTGGCGAGATCTGGAGGTGCGGAAACTGACGCTGCGAGGAATCAGGTCAGCATTTAAAAAATACCAGGCGAAGGCAAGAAGGGAACCTTTACCAGCGGTGTTCGGGTTTGGTGGAGGAGGCGCCTCGGGAACCTGTGGTTGATCATCGTGATGGCTAGAGGGTGGATCCAAACGTTCTCGCGGGGACGCGGCAGCATCAGGAACCGTCTCCTGCGAGAGGCATCAAGTTAAACAATTGAGCAACTGGTTAATTGGTATATCAAGCTTACCTTCCGCGGCGAGGTGCCGTCCGCGCAACTAGGGGTCGGGGTGGGCGGGCTCCTGTTCTCGCGGGATAGGTCCCGCTGAACCACCTTCGCCTTCTTCTTCTTCTTCTTAGGCAGAGAAGGCTCAGCAACTGACGACTGTCTCGCTAGCCATGGGGCGACCAGGGCACTGTTAGCCCTAGCTCGCGCCTGCGCCGCGTTAATGCGGTCCTGCAGATCCTGCGGAAGCGGTTTATCGGCACGCTTGGAAGGCATAGCGAGAGAGAGGGCGAGAGCTCAGGGGGAGAATGACGGCTCGAGGGAAGTGTTATGACCGTCTATCGGCACTCATATTTATAGGCGCCGTACGGCCCACCGAAAGATTCCCTGACGTTGACACGTGCTCAGCGAATATTTTGGGTTGAACATGTCTTTTCGAGCGCGGCGCTAGCTCAAAAAGAGCGGGGATTGTGTACAACCTCATATTCGCTGAGCCAGACAAGGAGGCACAATGGTCACAGGAGGGTTAGCCGAAGTGGTCCCGCCCTAAGGAGGATCTCGCCCACAGAAGGCGAAAACGCTCTCGCCGGATGCTATAAAAGAGAAACCGTAGGCCGAGAGCGCCAAGCGCGGACTGCGCGGAAGCGCTCTCGCCCAAACCAAGCCTCAGTCCCGAAGAGTTCTCGCTTGCGCTGGGCGAGAACGTGCGCGCCACGCCCTGGGCCGAAAGGTCTCGGCACCAGCTCTCGCCGAGTGGGGCCCAGGGTCTTTGGAAGAATGTCCTAATTGCCCTCAGGAGAAATTACACCAGTACCCTCAGAAAAACAGCGGGTTTTGGCTATTGGCAGATCAACTAGGGGCTTTTCAGTAATTTCAGGACAACCAAATGCTATAAATAGACTCATAAGGGCTCCTTAGAAAGCAAGCTATCATTGTCTCCCGAATTGCAGTGCTTTCTGAGGAGCTCCTAGCCCAGCTTTGGCTTTGGAGGGGAAGCTCTCAGAGATCTTCCGGGTGTGAGGTGGGACCTCCATGCTGAGGCTTTTGGGTCAGTCTTAGGTCCTTAGAATCCAGTCAAGGGGTGAGACTTGAGAGAAGTAGGATTTGGCTGCACCCCTTTTTCTTCGAACTTCAGTTGAGGTCATATTTGGCTTCAACATGACTGGCGAGCTGGCGGGCTGGAGGAGACCGCGGCGGACTGGCGAGCTGGCGGGCTGGATCAGAAGAAGACCGATGGATTGGCGAGCTGGCGGACTGGCGAGCGGCGGATGCTGCGCTTACGGCGGACGAAGGAGACCAAGCAGAGGAGGCGAATACTGAGTTCGCAGCGGACAGAAGAAGACCTATGGATTGAGGTCTCCGAGGTCGCGCCGGACAAAAAAGAGGCCGCAGCGGACAAGGGGAAGCAGTGGACCCCACAGGATGGCTATAAATAGGGGGCCAGAGGAGGAAGGAAGAGGAGGGAATAGAAGTGGATCCACGGGAGGAGAGGAAGCGGACCGGACAAGGGAGGCCGCAGGAGAGAAGCGACTAGAAGGTGCGGACACACACTCGCAGGCCGCAGAGACCGCAGGTCGCAGGGCGGACAGAAAAGGGAGTCCGCAGGAGTCCGGAACCTCCCTCTGATACCATGTAGAAATGGAGAAAGTCAACCTTGTATATATGTCCACTTGGTACAAATACAAAGAATGAGTACATATATATAGAAGAGAGAAAGAGGGAGAAAAGTCCTATACACAATGTGGGACTAAAGAGAGGAGAGAAAAACAATAAATGCTATACAAATGGGCCTAATTTAAGTGGGCTTTTCCAACAACTTTAAAGATATAAAATCGTCCGCAACAAGTGGTATTTGTCGTTGCGGATAAATCTGGTGTAGTTGTTTGCGATATACTTTTTCCTCGGGCCCCCTCTACTTTGTTTTGTTTGCCTCAGCTCTCTATGGCTGGTAGTCGATTGTCTGCAGTCCCTAGTCCCCCCCCCCTTCTGAAATGGTCCCTGGAAGTGTGTGAAGGTTGGTGAAAATTTTTACATCAACAGTTAGAACACGTAACTTTCAGATCTAGCAATTGGAGAAATTGCCACCATATAGCGGCAGAGTCCACTCGAGCCCCGGACCATCCCTCTTGAGCGGTGGCACCCAGAAATCTACACTCCCCCGCCCCGTCCCGAGGGAACACCCATGAAGAATTTGTGAGCACTAACCCAGGTGTTGAATCCCTAGTTTGGACTTGGGTTAGGTTCACTAATTAGGATAAGTTTTGACCCACATTGTATAGTCAGGGTCAAGTCCTTGAGTCCTAGAGTTTAGGCTAGTCATTAGGTTCAACCTTCATGGACCAGCCAGCAGAATACTTCAGGAGACTCAAAACATAGAAGAATTCAAGTTCAAAATTATCAGTTCGAAATTCTTCGAACTCAGCTCGACGATCGTCGATTGCAGATCGACGAACTCAGAGTTAATTCTCTGAGTTGAGCTCGACGATATTCGAGCTCAGATCGACGAATTCTGGAGTTCAGCTTCAACAGATTCTTTCCAGTTTATGTTCTCTGAACTCAACTCGACGAAGACAGATTCTCTGCTCGACGAACTGTGAACGCAGAATTGGCAAGACATTTCCAGAATGCAGTTCGGTGAGCTCAGGTCGACGAACAGGATTTCTCAGCTCGACGAACTTGGATCTCCGGTCGACGAAATCTGTTCAGAACTTGACGATTTCTGTCCAATGCCAGACTTAGAGCTTTTTCTTATTTCTGTCCTTATTCCATATTATTTAGAAGTGATTTCCTGAGTAATTAATGCACATTCTCTTGAATATAGCCGTTATTGGCAGCATTAATGGTCTTCGTCAGGGTTAATTACTTGCTTAATTTATTAGGACAGTTGGGGAAACTCATTAAAAACAATATTCTCCAGCCGTTTTCATTCTCCAGGCTATCAGCAATCAATGCTTGAAATTCAAAATTAAAAGGAGAATTCGACAGCAGAATATAAAAGAGATTTTTCTCTTTTCAGACTAGAAGTAATATACAGAAACTAATAGAGAAGAATCACAGAAACATACAGAAGAATATATGTTTCTTCTCTGTGCAGAAAACAACCTGTTTTCCCCTTGCTCTTACTGAAGACTGAAAAAGAACAACAAACAAATATCAAGAGTCTTCTTCAACTTCTACTCCAGGAACATTGAAGACTGAAAAAGAACAACAAACAAATATCAAGAGTCTTTTTCAACTTCTACTCCAGGAACATTCAAGAACAACAACTTTCAATCAGTCAAAAAGTTCCTGGACATCATTCCAAGACAAGGCTGAATTACACCTTGAGAAGGAGCTTTGACACTAGCAATCCACTAGTCTTCTCTATTAATTAGAGAAAGAGAAGACACCATCAACTCTCTCTTAACTTCATGTACAAAGGGTTTATTAACTCTCTTCAAAAGTTTATTCCTGGTTTTTGGGCACCTAATCAAAAGCTCAAACGGTTGTGAGATCTCCCTGGAAATAGATCTTGTGGTGGCAGTCACCTGATTAAAACCTGATAGTGGATTCCTACCAGGGTGGTAGAAGAGTGGATGTACCCAGGTTGGGGAACCACTATAAATTTCTTGTGTCGTCTGGTTGTCTATTTTCTTTCTGTTCTTGCTTTGCTGTGATAGATTAGTTTGCTGTGATAGATTGTTTTGTTGTGATAGTTTATCTTAGTTCATATTTTTTGTTACACTACTATAGTATCACCTATTTTATTACTCCGATATTTAAAAACAGCCAAAAGATTTAATTACTCTATTCACCCACCCCCCTCTAAAGTAAATCAGATTTATCCTCTTTCTTTCAATTGGTATCAGAGAGGTGTTCCTTCGGTTTTACAAGGTAACACTTGAACCAAAAGATCCTTGTTAGATCTGATTTTCTTTTTCCTAGTTTTTCTATTTATTTCATAGCATGGCACAGAACAAATATTATGCAAGCACCATACCTCCAGTTTGCATTTTGAATAAGTTCGCTATCTGGAAGACAAGAATCAGGTTTTATATGAACTTTATTGATGAAGACATATACAATGCTATTTTGACAGGTCCCCCTCAACCTACAGCTGCTACTACATCTACCAGTACACATGCTGTTCCACCACCTGAGTGGACAGATGCACAGAAAAAGGCAAAGATAGCAGATGCCAAGGTCATGAACATCTTAGCACAAACTATGTCAGATGACATATTTCAAAAGGTGGCTGATTGCAAATCTATCAAAGCTATCTGGGACTCTCTCAACCAGATGGTTGTTGGATCTGCTGATGAGAGAAAGGACAGGAGATCAACCCTCATCTCACAATATGAAAAACTTCAAGAAAGAAAAATCTGAGTCGGTGAGTGATATGTATAACAGACTAAGCTCAATCATCAATGAGCTGAAGACTCTGGATAAAGACATAACCCTCACAGAGGTAAATGACAAAATCCTCATGTGCTTCCCAAGCTCATGGGATTCCAGAATAGGGCCAATCAAGGAGTCAAGAAGTCTTAATGAGATTTCCACTGAATCTCTTCTTGGAAAGCTCAAATCTTATGAGCAGCTAATAAAGTCAAGAGAAGCTGCAGAACAGAAAACTCCTCCACCAGCAAGAAAAGAACAAAACATAGCTTTCAAAGCTTCAGAAGAATCAGAAGATCCTACAGCAAGTGAAGAACTCCCGAGTCTCTTGGCCAAGAAATTCTACAAGATGGCAAAGAAAGACTTCAGAAGAAAGTCATCCAGGCAAGATGGCAAACCAAGGTATGACAAGACACCCACTAAAGAAGTTGTTTGTTTTGCATGCAGAAAACCAGGACACTTCATATTAGAGTGTCCAGAAAACCAAAAGAATGAGAAAAGAGAAAAAAACTCTAGAAAACAGCACTACAGCAAGTCATCCTGCAGCAAGCATAAAAGAAAGGAGAAAGGTTTTGTGGCTGAGACCTGGAGTGACACAGATGAAGAATCCTCATCTTCCAGCTCTAGTGAAGATGAGGAGGTGGCAAAGGCAAGGGAAGTTTGATTTATGGCTATCAATGCCTCATGCAGCCCATCTGAAGCTGAGCAGTCAGACAATGAAGAAACATCTGAATCTGAGACAGATCAGGTACTATCCTCTTTTGATTACAATTCAGATAATTTTAAAACTGAATTCAAATCATTATGTATTGATTTAATTAACTCTAAAAAAGAAATTAAAACACTAAGAGAAAAATTGTCTGATCAAGAAAACCTTATTTCTAAAAACATTAAGTTAAAAGATGAATTAACCCTATCCAAAGAACAAATCATATCACTAAAATTTGAATTAGCTGAGGCAAGGGAACTTAAATAATCCCTAAATGGGAGAAGTATCAAGCTGATGGACATTACAAGCACAGTGAATGTCAGGCTAAATGGCAAGCTATGCTTAGGTGCTTCATCAAGCCAACCCCCATTAATTCAAAAAAAAACATCTAAATAACTCCTATAAAGTTTGTTTCAGAAAAAGAAAAGATAAACAATAATAATGTTAAACAACCAGAACTAAAACAAAAGAATAAGAATAAGAATAAGAAAAATCCTAATCATAACAATGTTCAACAGATTTCGTCGAACTCAGATCAACGAAATGTGTACAGTTCGTCGAACTCAAATCGACGAACTCTGAACGCAAACATTCATTATAATTATTCGTTGAACTACGATCGACGAAACCAGTATTGTTCGTCGACCCGAGATCGACGATTTTGGGGCCCAGAGAATGAATACTTTCATTCTCTGAGTGGAGTTCGACGAACTCATCCTCATTCGTCGACCTCAGATCGACGAACTTACTTGAATTCGTCGAACCCAGTTCATCTTAACAGAAACTTTAATTCTTTCAGAACTTATAATCAACCAAGATGTTCCATTAACCAATTTAATCAATGGATAATTCCACCAAGAAGATATCATCTCTTAGGTTATAAATGTCAACCGGAATTCTCTTATATTTCCAGTTTTAATTATGTAAAGAAAGGACCCAAGGTAACCTGGGTCAAGAATATCTAATCTGTTCTATTGTAGGTGAAAGACTATCCCACCACAGAGCAACAGTGGTATATGGATAGTGGCTGTTCAAAACACATGACTGAAAACAAGGACAATCTAATCAACTACAAGTCAAAGCTAGAACCCAAAGTAATATTTGGTGATTCCAATTGTGGTCAGACTGAAGGATATGGAAAGGTCAAAATTGGAGCAATCACCTTCAGGAATGTTACTTATGTAAGTGGATTGAAACACAACCTTATCTCCATAAGTCAATTATGTAATGAAAGGTTTCAAGTATCATTTAATAAAACTTCATGTATTATTACTTCAGTAGACAACCTAGTAGTGTTAAAAGGAACTAGAGTATGAAACATTTATGTAGTTAACATCAAGTCTGCCAAAACTGAAATTTCTCTATTTAATCAAACTAGCAACAATAATGAACTTTGGCATAAAAGATTAGGACATGTTAACTTGAAAAATATTGTTAAACTCTCTAGGGACAACCTTGTTAGAGGATTGCATTCTTGCCCCTACAAGAAGGAATGTCTTTGCAGTGTTTGTCAGTAGGCAAGCAAACTAAAAATAGTTTTAAATCTGTAAATAAAAGTGACTCAACTAGAATATTATACTTGATACATATGAACCTTTTTGGCTCTATTATTATACAAAACCTAGGAGGAAAATCTTATACTTTAGTGATTGTAGATGATTTCTCAAGATTCACTTGGGTATTTTTTCTGAGATCTAAGTCAGATAACTTCAAGATTCTTACAGATTTTCTCAAGAACATACAGATTGAGTACTCTACTCCAGTTGCATTGATCAGAAGTGATCATGGTACTGAGTTTGAGTCTCTTCTTATGCAAGAGTTCTGTGAGAAGGAAGGTATTAGGCACTGCTTCTCAGCTCCTAGAACTCCTCAACAAAATGGGATTGCTGAAAGGAAAATAGAACCGTAATTGAATCTGCAGGCACATTACTTGCAGATGCTCACTTGCTCCTACCCTTTTGGGCAGAGGCTGTGAGCACATCAAACTATGTACTGAACAGAAGTCTGATACACAATCTCAAGAATAAGACTCCTTATGAGCTACTTAAAGGGAAGAAACCTAACGTAAATTACTTTAAAATCTTTGGTTGCATTTGTTACATTCACAACAATAACAAGAAATACATTAGAAAGTTTGAAGTCAAGACTGAAATAGAAATTTTTCTTGGATATTACCAAGTAAGCAAGGCTTATAGGATTTATAATAAATCAACCAGGAAAATAGAAGAATCTATTCATATTTCTTTTGATGAAACTAACATGTTCTACAAGAAAAAGATTCCTTCTACCAGTGAGACTTTGCAGGAAACAAACCTGTGTGAGAAGTTGGATGCATTAACCCTCACCAATGAGGCTGTTAGCCATCCTTCTCCACATATTGCTGAAAATAGTGAAGATGAAGACACTGAAATCAGTGAAGAGCCAACAACAGCTATAATTGCACAAGAGGAATTAATTACCCAGCAGTTGTTCAACCAACTTCTACTGAATTTGTCACACTTAGAGATCATCATGTATCTTAAGTGATTGGAGACATTTCAGTTGGTGTGCAGACAAGGCATCAACTCCACCAGGACATGATGCATGTCTGCTTCATATCTCAAACTGAGCTCCAATCCATCAAAAATGTTGAGCAACATCCACACTGAATTATTGCAATGCAAGAGGCTCAACCAATTTGAGAGATGTAGAGTTTGAGATTTAGTTCCAAAACCAAAAGACTACCCAGTCATTGGAACTAAATGGGTATTCAGAAACCTTAGCTAGCTTTTTCTTAGATCATAAATTTTCTAGAGGCATAGTAGATATGACTTTATTTATTAAGCATCATCATGATAAAATATTGTTAGTACAAATATATGTAGATGACATCATATTTGGTTATACAGATTCTAAACTATGCAAAACGTTCTCCAATCTTATGCATTCCAAGTTTGAAATGAGTAGCATGGGTGAGCTCTCTTACTTTATTGGTCTCCAAGTGAAGTAATCACCTGATAGCATCTTTTTATCCCAATCCAAATATGTTAAGGAGCTCATAAAAAGGTTTGGGATGGCTGATGCTTCAGCAAAGAAAACACCTATGGCTACCAATGCTGTAATTGATTCTGATGAACATGGGAAACTTGTAGATCAGAAATTATATAAGGTCATTGTTGGATCTTTATTATATCTTACAGCAAGTAGACCAGACATTATGTTTGTTACATATTTTTATGCTAGGTTCCAGGTGAACCATAAAGAATCTCACCTTATTTTTCTAAAAAGAATTTTGAGATATATAAAGAGTTGCCCTAATTTAAGACTCTGATATCCAACTGAGTCAGAATTTGAGTTAACTGGATACTCTGATGCTGACTTTGTTGGATGTAGAGCAGAAAGAAAGAGCATATCAGGGACGTGTCAGTTCCTTGGTGATAGGCTAGTGTCATGATTTTGCAAGAAGCAAACATCTGTGTCTACTTCAACAGCAGAAGCTGAGTATATAACAGCTGGCAGTTGTTGTCATAGATGCTGTCGATTCAAAACCAACTCCTACATTATGGTATCAACTTAAATAATTCAACTCTAATTTGTGATAATACTAGTGCAATTTCTATTGCACAGAATCCAATGCATCATAGTAGGACTAAGCATATATATGTAAGACATCATTTTATTAGAGAGTGTGTAGACAAAAAGAAAATTAATCTCACATTTGTCTCTACTGATTTGCAAAAGGCAGATATCTTCACCAAACCTTTGGATGAGAAGAAACATATGTTCTTTATGAATCAGCTAGGTATGATCAATGGAAATGCATTAATTTAATTTTCTGTTTGTGGTCGAAGAATTTGCCACAGTTCATCGAACGGAGATCGACGAACTGAAAATAGTTCTTGAGATAATTCGTCGACCTGAGATCGACGAACTCTGTGTGAAGTTCTATTCGTCGAACGGAGCTCGACGATATTGCTTCAGAAAAATTTTCGCCAACCTGAGATCGACAAAAACTTTTTCCTTCTTCTGACTGAGATCGATGAACTCTTTTGTCAATAAAATATTTCGTCGAACCCAGATCGAAGAATTTTTATTTTTCGCAGGACGGAGTCTGCCGCTTCAGATTCTGAAAACCATATATCTAGGTTTTCTTTAAGCTACATCTCGCGCTTTCTGTTTCTCTTGCACTTGATCTTTCTGTTCCTCCGGCAAGCTCTTTGGCAGCGATGAAGTTTGACATGGGTTTCGACATCGATTTTGAATCATTCCAACATTTCGATCAAGTTTTTCTAGATACACTGAAACTGTTTGTGGACCAACAACTGAAAAACTTCATGACAAACAGAATCAAAATAGCAGCAACAGAGATAAGAGAATGGGTATTTACCTCCTCAACTCCAGATGCAGACACAATGACTGGACTATATCTAGTAACCAGATTTCTCTAACCCCCACCGTGTTAACTGAAATTTTCGGTTTGATGAATGGTGATGAAGATATAGAAATGGATAGTATTGAATATGATAACATGCTGATTAAAATGGGTCGTGCTGGAGAAAACCCTAATAAATTACTAAAGAAGAATTTGTCGTCTGAATACAAATTCCTTGCTGATGTTGTCGGGAAAGTTCTGTTGGGCAAACACACAGCTCACGACTATATCACCAGGCACCAGTTTCTAGTGATGAGTGCTCTGGTTGAGAAGAAATCAGTTAATTGGGGAAAACTACTGTTTGATTTGATAAAGAAGAAGAATAATAAGAAAGAAGTTTGTTTTGGAAGAGTTCTGGGCATTTTCCTAAAGGAAAAAGCTGCTGAATCTCTGGTCTCTCAGACCATATTCATCAATGCTTCCAAAAGGCTTACTTGTGTCTTGTTTGGAAGGTGGGAGAGGACTACCCCAAAACCATCTAAGGCTTCAACCTCTTCCAGAGGTTCTGAGGGAACAAGAGCTGCAATAGCTGATCCCCCACCCCCAGAAGTTGTCCCCTCCACCAGCATTCCATCCTCCCAGATACCTACACCTCCATCTCAACAACCATCCTCTTCTCCAACTCATACTCCCACACCAATTCAATCCCCTGCACATCAACCAACTCCACCAATTCCATCTCCTGAGCATCAACCCACACAAATTCAACATCTACCAACACCAGTTCCATCTCCAGAACATACTACACCACCTCTATCCCCCCTTCCTCCTCATCTGGATGACATTCCCCTCCATAACCTCTCATCGATTCCATTTTTTAATCTACTCTTATATCCCATAAATTCTCCATCTCCTCATGATGAGCCAATGCCAGATATCACCACTTTCCCTTCATCATCCATCATCCATGTATCAACTCAGATACCCTCTGAGTTTATGAAAATGGATTCCCCTTCACTTCCCTCTCTTCTAGAACTACTCACTCCCCTCATCTCAAATCTTATAGCAGAGGCCAGTAAACCTCTTGTTGACTCTATTGCATCCCTATCTCTCATCCTTTCTGCTGCCTCCATTGTCCCTTCTTCTGGGGGTCTGGCTTCAGGACCCTCTGAAACCAGGCAGGGGGAGATACCCAATGAAGAAGCTCCAGTTTCCTCTCCTCCAGCAGCAGCAGATACAGCAGTTTTGCAGACAGATGCAGATGTACATATGACTACAAAAGTTGAGACAGATGCTGATTTTGATTTTGATATGATCTGTACACTTGCAGCAGTAAAAACTGCAGAGATTATAATTGTTGGTGATTGTATTATCAATCCCACAGTTGATTTATTTCAGTTATTAAATTCTTTTGATACAGCTTATCTAAATTATCTTCCAGAAGTTTGCTCACAGCAATCCAAAGCTATTATAGCTTATCCTTCCTCAATAAGTCATGTAGTTGCTAAGCAACTTAAGGCAAGTTTTGCAGTAGCAGAGCCTCCAACAGTATCAACCCATAAGGTTATTTCTCCTCCCAAGGCTATCTCCCCTCATACCTATAAAATGGATGATAGTCCTCTACCCAATCTAGATGATATTATTCTTGTTGATATAGAAGAAGAGAATAAATTAGTTTCTGAAAGTGTTGCTGAACCAGAAGCTGCAGTACCTCAAGTACATCCTCAGGCTGAGAAACAGATATCCAAAGATATCCTGAAGGCAATTGATGATCTTTATGACAATCCTCTTGGATCATCTGATGATGACAATGATGATGAAGACTATGATGAGTCTGATGATTCAAAAGCAAAGAAGAAAATTGCTAAGAAAAGAAAAGCTCCTGCTAAGGCTATTTCAAAGCCCAATCCTAATGCAGACACTCCCTACTATATTTTGCAGAAGATTACAGCTTACCCAGGGATGCCTTCATGGATGTGGTTATCCAAGAATGAGCAGAAAGCCAAGAAAAAGAGCAGAAGGTAGTCTCCTCCTGCTCCTCAAAGGAATTGGAGAGGTCCTCCTCCTCCAGCTGCTGGTGCTTCAGGGAACATTTCTCAAAGATCTACCTCCTTCACTTAGACTTACCAAAGACAACAAGATATATCTTCAAGATCTCATTTTCAAGCAAGCAGTGAGCAAAGACATTCAAGAAGCAGCAGACAGCAACAGCAACATCAGAAGCCAGACAAGCAACAGATTGCATCTGAAATTAATAAATCTGAAAAAGATAATAGTCCAAAAAGGCCAGAATCTCCTCCAATCCCTTTTGTGGATCCTGAACAAGAAACAACTGCTAAAATGGCTAGATTTCAAGAGTTAGTTGGACTCTCACTCATTAACAAAGCTAAAAAGGAAAGCAAAGATCCCTCACAGTATACTACCATGTCTTCCTACAGGAGAGAAGAACTAAAAAGGTATGACAAAGCAAACAAGTTTTTCAATGTAGATGCTTATATGAATCTGCATTCAGAGGTTGTAGTACCAAGAGCAACTTCTCTCAACATCATTGGAGCAGCAGACATGACTATGTCAAAAAGAGAAGCTGTCAATCCCAACAGAGAAATCAAATTCAGACAGCCCTCTGAAAGTTCTGACAAAGCTCAGAAGGAAAAGACAAAGAAGAACAAATAATTATTTTATTTAGTTTTACTTTCTGAACTCTATTTGATTAATTTGTCACAAAGCTCATGTTATGTACATATCTGCTGGATGTTTCAATTTTCTGCAAGATATATTTATTTTGATTTGTGATTATTTTTTTTATTTATATTAGTGACCTCACCCAAATAGGGAGAGATTGTTGGATCCCTAGTTTGGATTTGGGCTAGGCTCACTAATTAAGATAAGTTTTGACCCACATTGTATAGCCAGGGTCAAGTCTTTGAGTCCTAGAGTTTAGGCTAGACATTAGGTTCAACCTTCATGGACCTGCCAGCAGAAGACTTCAGAAGACTCAAGACTTAGAAGAATTCAAGTTCAAAATTATCAGTTTGAAATTCTTTGATCTCAGCTCGATGATCGTCGATCGCAGATCGACGAACTCAGAGTTAATTCTCTGAGTTGAGCTCGACGATATTCGAGCTCAGGTCGACGAATTCTGGAGTTCAGCTTCAACAGATTCTTTCCAGTTTATGTTCTCTGAACTCAGCTCGACGAAGACAAATTCTCTGCTCGACGAACTGTGAACGCAGAATTGGCAAGACATTTCCAGAATGCAGTTCGCTGAGCTCAAGTCGACGAACAGGATTTCTCAGCTCGACGAAACTGGATCTCCGGTCGACGAAATCTGTTCAGAGCTCGACGATTTCTGTCCAATGCCAGACTTAGAGTTTTTCCTTATTTCTGTCCTAATTCCATATATTATTTAGCGGTGATTTTCTGAGTAATTAATGCACATATTCTCTTGAATATAGCCGTTATTGGCAGCATTAATTATGCTCTTCATCATGGTTAATTACTTGCTTAATTTATTGTGACAGTTAGGGAAACTCATTAAAGACAATATTCTCCAGCCGTTTTCATTCTTCAGGCTATCAGCAATCAATGCTTAGAATTCAAAATTAAAAGGAGAATTTGACACAGAATATAAAGGAGATTTTTCTCTTTTCAGACTAGAAGTAATATACATAAACTAATAAAGAAGAATCACATAAACATACAGAAGAATATCTGCTTCTTCTCTGTGCAGAAAACATCATGTTTTCCCCTTGCTCTTACTGAAGACTGAAGAAGAACAACAAACAAATATCAAGAGTCTTCTTCAACTTCTACTCCGGGAACATTCAAGGACAACAACTTTAAATCAGTCAAAAAGTTCCTGGACATCATTTCAAGACAAGGCTGAAGACCTACACCCTGAGCAAGGCTCCAAGTGATTTTAGAAGGAGCTTTGACACTAGCAATCCACTAGTCTTCTCTGTTGATTAGAGAAAGAGAAGACACCATCAATTCTCTCTTAACCTCCTGTACAAAGGGTTTATTAACTCCCTTCAAAAGTTTATTTCTGATTTTTGGGCACCTGATCAAAAGCTCAAAGGGTTGTGAGATCTCCCTGGAAATAGATCTTGTGGTGACAGTCACCTAATCAAGAACCTGATAGTGGATTCCTACCAGGGTGGTAGAAGAGTGGATGTACCCAGGTTGGGGAACCACTATAAATTTCTTGTGTCGTCCGGTTGCCTATTTTTTTTCTGCTCTTGCTTTGCTGTGATAGATTAGTTTGTTGTGATAGATTGCTTTGCTGTGATAGTTTAGATTAGTTTATATTTTCTGTTACACTACTATAGTATCACCTATTTTATTACTCTGATATTTAAAAACAAACAAAAGATTTAATTACTCTATTCACCCCCCCCCCTAGAATAAATCAGATCTATCCCCTTTCTTTCACCGGGGATAATCTTTGTGGATGAACCTGAGGAGGTCGTAGCTAATCCTGTTCAGATGAATGTAGCAGTGGACGGTACTCACCTAGAATCCACCCAAGATGTACAACAAGTTTCAGCCCCTGGAGGGGAAGAAGATAGAAATGTATCTATAAATTCCAAATTAAAGGAACAGGAGAAAGCATTATCAATCCAATGCCTACTCTACAACATTGGCATCTTCGCATGGTCAGCTGCCCACATACCTGGGGTGAAATTCGGACATTGCCTGTCGCCGCCTCAACATCATCAAAAGAAACGAGCGGAAACCATAACACTCATTGAGCCAATTCGGGAGGTCTCCAAACTCCGAGACCTGAGGAAAACTTCATTAAGTAAACTCAATACCCTTAGTGGGTCACTAACGTGGTAATGGTTTGCAAGACCAACAATAAGAGAAGAATGTGTGAATTTCACAAGACTCAACAAGGCGTGCCCAAAATATTATTACCCCCTGTCGCGAATAAATTCTCTGGTCGACTCCGCAGTAGGCTTTTTCGTCATGAACTTCCTTGACGCCTTCTCGAGATACCATTAGATGCTATTACATCCCATTTACATTCCTCGCACGTCGTTCATCACGAATGACAAATGTAATTGTTATCGTGTCATGACTTAGATTGAATACTGTTTGGCGTGACATACCAAAGGATGGACCATGCGTTAAAAAATCAGAAAGATCGTAACTTGGAAGTGTATGTTGATAACCTCCTTGTCAAGAGCTGTCAAATGGAAATCCCCATCCAAGACTTAGTGGAGACGTTCTCCACCCTTTGGAAGTATAATATGAGATTGAATCAGTAAAACGTGTCTTTGGAGAAAGCAAACAAAAGTTCATTGATCAGCTCCTGTCTCCACGAGGCCATGTGCCCCAACCTAAGATTCCAAAGGAGGTCCATCACTTAGCAAGAAGGATCACAAGTCTAAGCCGATTCATCTCTCGCTCCGGAGACAAGTCGCTCGAGTTGTTCAAAACTCTCCCTGGAGGAGCAATGTTCGAGTTGGAAGAAGAATGTAACAAGTCGCTCGAGGAGTTGAAGCGTCAGCAGACTACAAACCTTAGTTATTAATGGTGCAAGGCGCACCAACGCGCAAAGACGTCTCAGAGCCTAGCGTAAGGCTAAAGGCGCAGGCGAGCACCTGACAAATGCAAGGCGTAACCGTATCCATTTTAAATAATCATCAACAAACATTATTTCAGCTTTTAGATCAAATTCTTCGTCTAGTCTACTAATTAATCATTCATTACTATCGTTTATATATTTTAAAAAATAGAATCAATGTGATCACTTGCATCATATCTAAGTTTCAACGGACAATTACCAGTCACAGACACTAAATCAATAAAAAAATTATTGAGTTCTTAGATTATTTTTTTCTTAATTATTGGAAAAAAAATTAGAACAGAAATCTCACTCAAACACGTTTTTTATGTTCCAAAGGCACAAATAAGGCGAACGGAGGCGCAAACTTCTGAGCCTGATTGGAGTCGACACAGAAGCAATCAGCTCAGTACTGATTCAAGAAGAGAAAATGTAATTTCCAATCCATGACGCCAGCCACGTGTCGAAAAGCATCGAGACGCGCTATCCTATTCTTGAGAAATTAATCTTGGCCTTGGTAATATTGGCACGAATGCTTCGCCATTATTTCCAAGCTCATTCCTTACAAGTCATCAATAATCATCAGCAAAGAGCCCTTTTGGAAAAACCAGAGCAATCGAGGAAGTTAGATAAGTAGGCTATCTAACTCGGAGAGTTTGACATATCTTATGTCCTTTTCCTCGAGCCCCCGCTACTCTGTTTTGTTTGCCTCGGCCCTCTATGGCTAGAAGTCGATTGCATGCAGTCCCTGATTCCCCCAATTCTCAAAAGGTCCATGAAAGTGTGTGGAGGTTGGTGATAATTTTTACACCAATAGTTCGAATGAGCGGCCTTCAGATCTAGCAATTGGAGAAATTGCCACCATACAGCGGCAGATTCCACACGAGCCAGGGACCATCCCTCTTGAGCTATTGCACCCGAAAATCCCCCCCCCCCCCCCCGACCGGACACCCATGAAGAGGTTGTAATCACTAAACTAGGGATAATTTTTGTGGATGAACCTGAGGAGACCGTAGCAAGTCCTGTTCATATGAAAGTAGCAGTAGACGGTACTCACCTAGAAGCCTCCCAACATGAACAAGTTTCAGTCCCCGGAGTGGCGGAGATAGAAATGTATCTATAAATTCTAAATTGAAGGAACGGGAGAAAGCATTATTCATCCAATGCCTCCTCGACAACATCGGCATCTTCGCATGGTCAGCTACTGACATACCTGGGGTGAAATCCGTCCGCCGCCTCAATATCAGCAAAAAGAACGTGTGGTAACCACAACGCTCGTTGAGCCAATTCAGGAGGCCTCCAAACTCCCAAGGAAAACTACATTAAGGAAATTCAATACCATTAGTTGGTCCCTAACATGGTAATGGTTCGCAAGACCAAAACAAGTGAAGAATGTGTGTCGATTTCACAAAACTCAACAAGGCGTGCCCAAATGATTATTACCCCCTGCCGCGGATAAATTCTCAAGACGACTCTGCAGTAGGCTTTTCTGTCATGAGCTTCCTTGACGCCTTCTTTGGGTACCATTAGATGCGAATACATCCCCCTACATTCCTCACACGTCATTCATCACGAATGAAAATTGTTACTTCTATCGTGTCATGCCTTTTCGGCTTGAAGAACGTTGGCGTGCCATACTAAAGGATGGACCATGCGTTAAAAAATCAAAAAGATTGTAACTTGGAAGTGAATGTTGATAACCTCCTCGTCAAGAGCTGTCAAATAGAAAGCCACACCCAAGACTTAGTGGAGCCGTTATCCACCCTTTGGAAGTATAATATGAGATTGAATAGGATGTGTCTTCGTATAAAGTAAACAAAGTTCATCGGTCATCTCCTGACTCCACAGGGCCTTGTGCCCAATCCTGATAAAGTAAAAGTTGTCGGGGTCTTTTGGACATGCCCCATCCTAAGATCCCAAAGCAGGTCCATCACTTAACAAGAAAGCTCGCAGGTCTAAGCCGATTCATCTCTCACTTCGGAGATAAGTGTGCTTCGTTCTTCAAAACTCTCCGTGGTGGAGCTATGTTCGAGTGAACAGAAGAATGTAATAAGGCGTTCGAGGAGTTGAAGCATCAGCTGACTACAATCCCTCTTCTCTAACGCCCCCTCAATCAGAAGATCTTTTTTTATACCTCGAAGTCGACACAAAAGCAATCAGCTTAGTACTGATTCAAGAAGAAGAGAAAAAATAATTTCCAATCCATTATGTCAGCCACGTGTTGAAAAGCAACGAGACGCGCTATCTTATTCTTGAGAAATTAGCCATGGCCTTGGTAATAGTAGCACGAAGGTTTCTCCCTTATTTCCAAGCTCATTTCATTCCCCTACGAGACCTTTTGAAAAACAAATCATGCAATCGGGGAAGTTAGATAAGTGTGTTATCGAACTCGGAGAGTTTGACATATCTTATGTCCTGAGAATGAGATGGTGATCAAAGCTCAGGTTCATACAGACTTCATCATCGGCTTTTTAAGGGACAGAAATAGCAAGCGGAGATCCCTACCCCGTTGGGTTGGACCATGCTCGCAGACGATGCATCAGGTAAAAAATCCAAGGTTGTCGGAGTTCTCCTCATCAACACAATATTGTCAGGGTGGAACAGGCTGTCAAATTTCATTTCCCAACTACAAACAATCAAGCAAAGTATGAAGCGCTCTTAGCCGATTTAGGCTTCACGCAGGAGCTCGGTATAGAAGGCATCGACATAAAAACAGATTCCTTAGTAATGGAATCACAAATCAATGGAGTCTTCGAGACTAGGGAGCCCTTCCTAAAGAAGTATCCGATTTTGACAAAGCAACAATCGGTAGTATTCGTACCTGCAGCATCTATCACATGCCCGGGGAAGAAAACATCGAGGCCCACGAGTTAGCAAAGTACGGACTCCCTGCGGAGGGAACCCTCACAAAAATGTTCCACCTAGCAATCGAGGAGGTAGATGACATGGAAATCGATCATCGCCCTTCATGGGCAGATTCATTCTTGTCATGGCGTCGCCTAGGCTAGGTGTCGCCTATGCGAGGCCTACAAGTCCAGGAGCCCAATTCTAAACAAGGTGTTGGGCGGCTTATTTTTAAAAAAAAAATATGAGAATAGACAGCCGTTTATATATAAACCGCTGTCTATACTCGAATAGATAGCGGTTTATATATAAACCGTTGTCTATTATACTCTGAACCCTAGAATAGATAGCGGTTTATATATAAATCGTTGTCTATTCTATCCTGAACCCTATAATAGACAGCGGTTTATATACAAATCGTTGTGTATTCTATCATGAACCCTAAAATAGACAGCGGTTGTTGTAAAAATCGTTGTCTATTCTATTTATTTTAAACTGTGAGCCGTAAAATTTAGTTTTACCTCGGCTTTTTGGTTCTTACAGCCGCTGCACTGTGCGAAAAAACCCTAAAGGCAATTTTGTGAAAGTTTTTGCTCTCCTTTGCTTCGATTTGACAAATCTTTTTCAACATATCTCATTTAGGTATATTATTTCTTCATTTTCTCAGTTTTGAACTCTTTGTTATTGTATTTATTATTATTAGTAGTAGTATAAACATTGTATAGCACCAGTCATTGAATCTTCCAATCTCATGTTTTGATTATGCTAAATGCATATAAACAACACAATGCATTCTAAACTGATAATTTGAATGGAGATTAGAAGCCTTCATTTAATCACTTTTCTTCAACACTGAATCTATATATTTTCCTAATTGCTGCATTTTAATTTTTAAGTTTTAACTCTTATTGTACATGTCTAAATCACCTGACTTTATAGTATTATATTAGCATTTAGCACTAACATATATATTTAGATGTGTGATTGTGTGGTAATACCTCAACATTATTGTAGTTTTTTTTTATTTTATTTTGGATTTTCTAGGGTTTTCTTATTACAGGAAAGTAGATGATAAAGAATCTTCATCAAAGTCAACAAAAGACTTTACTAAAATGAATGAATTGAATAAGTTTATGCTAGAGGGGAAAAAACTTACTATTTCTGTGAGTGATGATGCCCGCATTATTCTCGAGCCTGAAATAAATAAACTGATGAGTTTTATAGGTTCTCTTGTGAGGTGTTATGTGTCAATTACATAGGCAGCATGAAATGATAAATAACTTAAAGATCAAATATGAGAAGAATTAAATGTACGTAATTTTGTTATTGGTGATTACATAACTGTGTTTTTTAATTAATTTTTAATTAATATTGTCTATTATTTTCATATTTATTTTGATAATATTGATGGTTTTCACAATGCATTAATGAAAAACACAGGTGAAAGTTGAAGGTCTTGTAAATACAAACTTTTTGTCACTTATGAAAAGGATGTTTATTTGGATCATTGATACAATGTACCTGTCAAGTATAACTTTATTACTCCCGAAGACTGGAGATTTTTGTCGATCATCGCACACTCCGGAATATATGGTTATGTGTTCTTATAAAATTCAATGTTTTATATCATTTATCAATTTTATAACTTATAAGCAATCTAAGTATTAACAAAAATTTAATTGTGTAGGAGAAAAGTAAGATTAATACAGAGAGAGCAAAAACACAAGACTTTTCATACTACTTCCAGAATGGGTTATTCTGGATTAAAAAAAATGGTATTAGTTCTTTACTTCTCTCTCGTATTTTTTATTTTAAAAATTAGTTTTCTCAATATTTTAAATAATAATTTATTTTATTTTATTATAAAGGTTGAATACGATGCAACTGCACCAATTTCACGTGCCGATTTATGGAAAGTCGATCATAAAAAAAAGACTGGTGAATACATTAATAAAGATGCAGTTGAATTGACATGTAAAATTATAAGTGTAAATGTATTTGTTGAAGCAGGGAAAATTCCTTACTCCAGAAATCGGATCAAGGCAGCCTAAGATTACCGGCTCAATGGATGGGCTAGGAGGCTAGCGGGCTAAAGCATGGAAGTCACTAAACAAATAGGACCTCAGGTGATGTGGCAGGAAGATCTCACCACGTACCTGAAAGCTTAAAAAAAGTAACCCCTCCACAACCAAAAATGGTCGAGCGGGGTACGAGAGAGACTAGCTAGTAACTAAATCGAGGCGACTAAAAGAATTAGTCGTTAAGTCGCGGTTTGGTGTCTGAGAAAAAGGAATTCACGGGCTCAGCTAGCGTCCAAGAAGAGCGTGTGAGATCTTGGAGAGATTTCGAAGTATCTCTCATCGTACCGCTGGGGTCCTATTTATAGGGAAATCCAAAGGGAGGGGGGTCTTATTTATAGCCCCACCCCTTGGCGACTTCTCTGGAGAAGCTCGTCCGGCCGGGCGAGTAGCCGACCTAGTCTCCTAGCTAGCGAGTATGCGAGGGGAGCTCATCATACTCGTCCAGACCTTTCGCTGGCTGGTGCGTTGACTCTGACCTCTGCCTTGACTTGTTGACTTTGACTTCTGATGACCTGGCTCTGGAGGGGTCCACCCTCGATGAATATGGGTTGTACACAATCCTCATTCTTTTCAAGCAACGTAGGAACTCGAAAAGAATCATCCAACACTTATTCGGCGAGTTGTTTGGCCTAGTATCTGGGCTACTCTCCCTTGATGGATACCTGCGAAACTCTTTAAATAGGGGGTTGGTCTTTGAGACACGCATTTTGAACTCGCACGTGATGTTGAAATCTGCCGAGAAAGCCAACCAAGAGAGCCTTGTCGCACTGTCGGGGTTCTTCGAGCCTTCGAGGCCTAAAAGGCTGCAAGAAGGCGAAGTCGTTGCGGACCTGCCTCCCGCCAAGAAGAAGAAGACGAAGAAGCTGAAAAAGACGCTCGCTTCTAAGGCCGACACCCGCTTCCAGCAGCTGAGAAGGTCGCCTCCACGGTCGACCATCCCAAGCATTCCACCAGCACCCAACAGCTCCTGCACGACCTCGGGCTGAGCGATGTTCCCGAGACATCCTCCCCGACTGCTCGCTGCTCTCCCCGCCGAACACTCCTGCTCTGGAACTCGTCGGATCTCAGTCACAGCTGCAGGCAGATCTCGATGCCTCACAAGGTCGCCCTCTTACCGAACTTTACCAAAGTCGTTGATTTTACTTCCCATGCTGAATCTTCCTTGTGTCTGCAGCTTCCCCGGCGACTACTCTAGGCGGGGTTCTAGATGTTGCTCCAGTGCGAGCAACTCCAATGATCGACATCGAAACTCGGCTTCCGCTCCGAACCGCGCACACCGTCCGGATCAACGTCGGCTCCAAGAAGGGGTCTGAAAAACAAGACTCTCCGACGAGGAAGGAGGATCCTCCGGCAACTAGGACCTCACAGCCCGGGACGGGCAAAATCCCTCCTCCTTCGGCCACTTCAAGCTACCGGCGGCGAGCATCCCACCGCCGTCACCACCACTTCTGGCCAAAATCGCGTTGCCGGCGGCGAGCACTCCTTTGTCGCCGCCACCTCCTTCGGCCAACATACAAAATCCAAAGAGCGCACCCACGCCGCCACCGCCTCCTTTGGACAGCTCGCAACGATTGGCGGCGAGCCAGACATTGCCATCGCCGCCTCCTCTGCCTTCGAGCGACGAACCGCGCCCCAAGCTCTGCCCGGGCACCTCGGTCCCTCGGATCCCGCCGGAGGGCTCGGCGCGAGATCCAGAAAGAAGGCACCCCACCAACTTCCCGTCGAGGAATTGGAGTCGCGACCTGGGAGGTCGCGGTCAGGGGCAGTCTGTTGAGTGCCCGGGCGGCCCGTCATCAGGCCGCGAGAATCAACTCGCCGCAGCCCTTCCCCTAGGCGATCTCGGTCTCCTCGGCAAGGTAGCTCGCACTACTGCTGAACTGGCTTGACTGCTGACGCTGATTGTTAACTGACTCGGCGACTTTTTCTCTGCTTTGACAAGTCATCCTGCTACTCCCGGAGCGGCCTTCATCGACGCCCTTGGGCTCTCCGGGAAGGAATACCGTCATGCCGCTGCTCGCGCCTACATCGAGTTGGAGGCCAAGTTCGACCAGCTCGCCATCTGCGAGCGTCATCGCCGAATCTCGGCACTGGAGGTGAGGATGGCGAAGATGGAAGAGCTGCGGGAAAGCGTGGCGGCCTACGAGGCCCGCTTCCACATGATCCAAGAGGTGGAGCGGCGCAAGGCGATGACCGACAATCGCGTCGAGCTCTTCGGCCAAGAGTTAGCCGGCATGCGCGCGAGCATGGGGTCCGTCGGGCGACTAGCGAGGATGGAGAAGCAGCTGCGGCGAGGCGATGACGCACTGGCGGTGGCTAGAGAGCACTTCCGTCGAGCTCGCGAGATGGGATGGGCGGGGCGACATCCACATCTTCCGGATCGGCCTCCTAGAACTTAGGAATTTTGTTTCATTTCATAATTTGTACTCGCCACTTGGCGACTATGTAAAGGACAATTTGATTTGTAATAAGCGAGTTTGAATCTCGCATTATTATTGTCGAACTTGTATTCGATTCTCTCTTTTTCATGTGCTTTTGCGATGACTCGATTTCTGTGCAGGTTCCGGCCAGCGAGCGAGATTCTGGATCGATTTATGCTGGATAGCATCCGTAGATAGGTTCGATATCTTGGTTAGGACGCGACTTAGGTGGACACTCGCGCGAGCCAGATATACACCCTCTGACCTCTGTCTATAAATAGAAGGGGTAGGTGAGACTTTAGTACGTCTTTGTGATCTCTGACTTATTGCTCGCGAGTAACTGCCCTTGCTCGCGCCTTTCTCTTTGTTCTCGCTAACGCGCCCTTCTCGCGCTTATTACTCGCGCAAGATGGTCGCTGATGATGTCAGCGCTCGTCGACAGGCTCATGCCATCAACTTTACGGACGTCGTCTTCAAGAAGTCTGTCGCGACCGAGCGAGATCTGCAGGATTTTTGCCAGAGACACCTCCCGGAGGGATTACTCGATCAAGCTCCGCGCCCTAAACGAGCGACTAAACACCTTCCTCGAACGTGAGTTAGTACTTGCCCCTCCGCCACTTCGAAGTCGGTCTGAGACTTCCGTTGTGGCCCGAATATCGCCAGATCCTGCGATATTTCGGCATCGTCCCCGCCCAGATCAACACAAATGGCATGGCAATGATCATGGGATTCCTCTGCTTCCTGCGGGAAGAGAGGATCGCGTTTGAACTTTCCGCCTTCCCGAAGGTCTTCGCCTTCGCCGCGACTGCCGAGGGAGTTATCTTCTTCAGCAGCCATGTCTGCACCCTGGTCGACATGGCGAACAAAGTCCGCCGGTGGAGCGAGTACCAACTCATCGTCGTTGGCGACTTTGAAGGCATGTCGCGAAGGCCGCACCAACCCGCTGAAGTCGCCTTCCTGCCACCGATCTTGGAAGGCGCACGCGAGAGGCTTTTCGAAGCGTTCCGCGGGTGGCAATGTCGTCTTCTGGCGCATCAATGTCAATGTGCTCGATGAAGTCCTCCCCCGCGAAAGTATGGATATGCGAGATTCTGCCGTACTCGCAATATCGCCTCTGCTTACTGTTGAATTCGTGCTAATTGTTCTCCAGTACCTGCAAAGGCTCGCAAGCTCCCGCAACAACCACTTCCTCCGGCGAGGGAAGTCGCATCCTCGCGACGAGAATCCTCGGACCCGCCGGTTGAGGTTGAGGAGATCCCGCCTCCAGCGAGCAGCAGGGGACAGTCGCGCACTGGCGACAAGGGCGGCCCACTGTAGAAGAAGCTCTCCAAGGGGAAGGAGAAGGCTAAGTCCCTGGATCACGCGAGCAAGCGGGCGAAGCTTTCCCGCGGGCTCTTCGACGAGGAGTCGTCGGCCGACGTCGGGGCTCCCTACTCCCACCCGAACTACAACCTCGGGCGGACTGGTAGGGATGCCTTCGGCTGCCCACTGGTCTCCTGGTCAGAGAGCGAGCATAAGGTGACATTGAGCACGAACCTACCTGTCTGGTCGGAAGACTGGGAGGATAAGGGGGAGGCCTTAGATGTCGCCCTCGCTCTGAATGGGCGAGTGGACGCTGAGTCCGTGGCCGACCTCCGCTCGGAGGTGCTCGCCCACTAGACATCCAGCTCGCTCCTGCGAACTGCCGAGCTAGGACACTACGGCGAGGAAGCTCCTGGAGATGGAGAAGGCACTGAAGATCGTCTCGCAGAAGGCGATCGATCTAGGGTTACAAAATGCCCAGCTGAAAGAATATGAGGTAGGTCGTCTCCTCGGCGCGACTTGGTAGCTTCTGCACTTGAAACTTATTTCTGACTTTGTTGGTTGATCCTCGCAGGCCGCCGAGATCGAGACGGCGAAGAAGTTCTCCGAGCTCGAGCAGGAGCATGCCAACACCAAGGCCGAGCTGGAGGCTTCACAAATCTGGGTCGCCGAATTGGAAACTCGCCCGATCGCCGTCGAAGATCGCCCCGGTCCCTCCGGTACTCGCCCGGTTGAGCAGCAACAAGAGGCGAGTCCACATGGGATGGGCAAGAGGATCCGCCTGCACGGGGATGAGATGCTGGCTATACGATGCGGGATAGCAGGAGCATCGGGGGGACCGTCCTGGCCAAACTCAGAATGGATGGCTTCCTTGGAGCAGAGGCCGACCAACTGACAGTCTTGGATCTCATCATGGGCCTGCTCGCCGAGGAGTCCAACTCGCCGGATCGCGTCCTATCCTCGGCTTCTAACTCCAGCGGCAGCGACAGCAGCAGCGGAGAGAGTGGCAGCAGCAACGACGAGGATGATTACGAGAACGCGGAGAATGTCATCATCGGGGACGACGAGTACAGGCCCGATACTGGCGACGACGAGTCGTAGTCGGTCGGCGACCTCCTGCGTCTAAACTTGTAGATAGATTTTTTGCAAACAGAAATTTGCAAATCTATGTAATGCTCGTCATGAAATATAAGGATTTTTTGTTATTTTTATATGTGTATGTTCGCTTGTCTGATAATGCTCGCTAGGCTCATAAGCGCAGGGAGGATGGGAGCTCATTATGCGCTTATTCGCACGTTGAAATTGCTCTTACTCGTGTAGTTGTCGCGCGTATCTATATAGTCGCTTCGCGTACTCGCGCGCTATTGCTCGCACGTGCACGATCGTAGTCGCATACTCGCACATTAAAACTCGCACTTCAAAGTGGAGGCTGACTCGTGAGGCAAGTAGTCGTCTTGCAGGAGAGGAGCTCGTGAAGAGACTCGGACTACGACAACTCCATGGCTCGAGTACTTGCACCTGCTGCTTAGGAGGTAGCCAAAAGAATTAGACGCACCAACATTTTTGAGGACAAGGGAAATTCGAAAGAGATGATGATTTTTCCTTTGTCGATTTGGGAGGTTGGCGTCTAGACCTGTTCCTGACAGTTCCTCCAGTCAAAGGAGAGATGCAATCGGGGGTAGCTAGGCCGACATGCAAGGGGCGAGCTGATCTCGGACGTCAATGCAGGGGATCGGTCTTACAAGGACGCTTAAGTCTTGATGCATCGTCCTATCACCTGCACTTGGTTTTTTGGGAGAAACAGTTCGAAAGCTCGTGTCCCCATCCAACCGTGGAGAATGTTTTCAGCTCTGCTACTTGGTTAGAAAAACCAAAGTACTGGTGAAGGGAAATGGTCCTCGGGGGGTCCTGTTGGACATGTTCGAGTCCACGATCCTTCAGCAAACTTGCTTTTGAATAAGGGGTCACTTGGCGAAGTCGATCCTTCATCGATTTTAGGAGGTTAGCATCCAGACATGTCCCTGATAGTTCATCCAGTCGGAGGAGAGATGCAATCGGGGGTAGCTAGGCCAACATGCAAGGGGGAGCTGATCTCGGTCGTCAATGCAGGGGCTCGGTCTTACAAGGACGTTTAAGTCTCGATGCATCGTCCTATCGTCCATCCTGGACTATTTAGGAGAAACAGGTCGAACGTTGGTTTCTTGAATCGGTCATGGAGTTGGAATTCACTGCTTCTAGCCATTTTGAGATGAACCGACATAAATAAGACAACTCGCAACCTTCCGTGGCTCCGGGGGTGAGGGAATGCATATATTGAAGCGAAATTACAAGAGTAGTTACAGGTTACCGTTATGGGTAAAACCTTTTCAGTTCATCTCCACTCCAAGTGCTCCCTAGTTGCTCTCCTTCCTGGTCTTGCAGACTGTAGCCCCCAGTGGCTAGGGCTTCCTGGACGATGTAAGGTCCTCTCCAGTTGGGATGTAGCTTGCCAACGGCAGCTCCCCTTCCTGCGGCATCCACCTTTTTCATGACCAGGTTTCCCGTGAGAAAATGTTTGAGGCGGACATTCTTGTCGAAGTGTTTTTCCATGCGTCTCTTGATTTCCTCCTGGCGGACGGAGGCTAAGTCGCGAAGCTCCTCGATGTAGTCAAGCGAGAGTCTCTGAGCGTCTTCATCTTCCAAGCATCATTCTTCGCTTCTTTCTCCTGTTGTTATCACTCTCGGGCTCCGAACCTCAAATTCCACCAGGATGAGTGCCTCAGACTCGTGGGATAACTTGAAGGGTGTCTCCCCCGTGGCCGAGTTTGGAGTTGTTTTCAGAGTCCATAGGACCGAGGGGAGTTGCTCTGCCCAATTGCCCTTCAGATTGGTAACCTTCTTCTTCAGAAGGTTGATGATCAACTTGTTGGCGGTTTACACCTGTCCATTGCTCCGAGGATGATGCACAGAGGCGAATCGAAGATCTGTCCCTAGCTGCTTGCAGAAGTCCTCCAGCTTCAAGCTGGCAAATTGCGAACCATTGTCGGTGATGATAGAGAGAAGGATTCTGAACCTACAAGCGATCTCTCCCCAGATAAAGTTCTTCACGATCTGAGAAGTGGTCTTGGCGACGGCCTTTGCCTCGATCCACTTGGATAAGTAGTTGATCATGACGTGATCTCATCCAATGGCGGCGGAACCAGAGAGGTCGAGGCGACGCTCTGAGAGGTAGAGGAGACACACTTCTGATAGATCTGATGGAGGCTCCCCTTGCAGGAAGCCCCGAGTCCAGCCCCGTCGTTGATAACTCCAACCTGCCCACCTCCTAGGCCGTGAATAGACACTCCGCGACCTCCCAAATCGACCCGGTCTTCGTTCCTCCTCCTTACTGGAACTTAGAATGCTACCGGGCCCGCCGGCGCTTCCTGCCTTGGCTGCTCCCTCTTCGTCGCTCCTGCTTCCAGCCACCTCCTCTCCTCCCAAAACTCTGGGCAGCCCATCGTCCCATGCCCCTCTACCCGATGCAAGTCGCAGTAGAGGGGAATCTCTGCCTCCTGGCGCCTGCCCTGATGCTACCTACGGTGGCACCTATTGCCCTGTCGGGCAAGGCCATCGCCTCTCCTCCAGCTCCTCTCTGGCCTCCATCCTGTCGATGACGGTTCCTCCTTTCTGTTTGCTGGAACCGCAGTGTGGCAGGATGCCTCCACTGGGGCTGATTCACCAGATACTGGAATCGCCTCTCTTCTCCTCTCCTCTCCTCTCCGGAGCCTCCACGGGTCTCCTCTCTTCCTGCCTCCGAGCCCTCTCCTGCCTCCTCTGCTCTTCCGCCCTACTGGGCTCCTCTCTCTTCCTCTGCTCCTCTCTCCTCCTTGGCTCTACCCTCCTCTCGACCTGCCTCTCCTGCAGCCTTCCAGCCTCACTTCTGAAGGTCCTCCACTCCCCCTTCCCAATGGCTAATCTCCATCCAGTCGCGCCAAGAAGTCCTTGTTCTTCTCCTCTCCCTGGACGAACGTATTTGCCATCTCCACCATCTCCTCAAAGAACCTCGGGGGTTTGGACCTCATCTCCATGCTGAAGAGACTCTGCTTCAGACCAAACCTCAGGGCCAGCATCAGAGTGAAGTTGTTCACCTCCTCTACCTCCAAGATCTCCTCCTGGAAACGGTCGATGTAGTGATCAAGACTCTCGTGCTGCCCTTGAGCGATCTTGAAGAGGGCAATTGTCTCCTTCCTCTTCTTGAATGTCGCGAACCTTGTCATAAGGCCCCGACGAAGATCCGTGAAGCATTAGACGAGTTTCATCCTCGCTGGTATCATCCTCATACTCGCTCCACTAGCGAGTATTTTGATACCTCGCTAGTAGCTCTGGATCTCGGAATCTGATCCCTTGGCTGCTCGTCGGGTAGTGTCGTAACTGCATCGGTCGCTCCTCCCTCTCCCAAGCTCGCTCCTTCCCAGGTCGCCTCGGCGGCGCTTCCTCGTCCGACGGTGTCATGCGACTGGGCGAGGTCGTCGTGACATCGGGGCGACGGGGGAGCCCAGAGAGAATGGTCCTCTCGATCCTCCTCGCAAACTCCTCGAACGCAGCTACTGTCACAAACTCGCCTCCTCGCACCGAGTTACCAACTCCCACCAAGTTGCCGACTAACTCGCCTTACTCGCTTGCACTCATCATCTCTCCTGCCAGCGGAGCTTTACTTCCTCGAATGTGATCCACGCTCACGGCACCAAGTGTTGAAGCTGGAAAAATTCCCCACTCCAGAAACTAGATCAAGGCATCATAAGGTTACCGACTCAACGGATGAGCTTGAGGGCTAGCGGGCTAAAGCACGGAAATCACCGAACAAACAGGACCCCGGGTGCTGCGACAGGAAGGTCTCACCACGTACCCGAAAGCTTAGAAGAAGCAACCCCTCCACAACCAAAAATGGTCGAGCGGGATACGAGGGAGACGAGCTGGTAATTAAGTCGGGGCGACTAAGAGAATTAGTCGCTAAGTCGCGGCCTGATCTCTGAGAAAGAAATTCACAGGCTCAGCTAACGTCCAAGAAGAAGAGCGTGCGAGATCTTAGCGAGATTTCGAAGTGTCTCTCCTCGTACCCATGGGGTCATATTTTTGTGGAAATCAAAAGGGAGGGTGTCTTATTTATAGCCCCACCCCTTGGCGAATAGGCGACTTCTCTAGAGAAGCTCACCCGGCGAGGCGAGTAGCTAGCCTAGTCGCCTACCTGTCGAGTATGTGAGGGAAGCTCGTCATACTTGCTCAGGCCTTCCGCTGCCTGGCGCGTTGACTCTAACCTCTGTCTTGACTTGTTGACTTTGACTTCTGATGACCTGGCTCTGGAGGGGTCCACCCTCGACGAATAAGGGTTATACGGTATCATTTCATCATTTGTAAATTATAAATAGTAATATTGCTTGTGAAGTATAATTTTTTACATGCAATTGTGCATTAATAATTTAATATTTATTGTTTTTTTCTTAGGATGGTTGTCAAATCAAGAGTCTTAGAGTGCTGAAACAGATGGAAGAGATGACATCATTGCATCAATTTTAGAAAAAGAAAATCCGGATAGAGTTAAAGCTGGTGACAAGTTTTCCACCATTAAAAGTTTTTTCAAGAATGATAGGCGGAGCGAGAGTAGATCAGTGGCTAGTATGGAAGATGTGGAAGCTATAGTCCAAGAAAAATTGAGTCAGCAACAAGAATTGTGGAGCCAATAACAACAAGCGCAACAAGCAGAGATAAGTAGTTGGAAAATCAAATTGAAGAAATTTTGTGAATGTTTAGTGCTGGCACTGAAACACTTATGTCTACAAGTGTTGCACTTGCACCAGTTGCACGTGAAACTTCTCTAGCATTTTCTCATATATTATTATGTTTAATTATTTATATTTTTATAAAATATCATGCTCTCTTTTTTTGGTTTGTTAGCCATAGGCTGAATTCAAGTCATATGAACCTGAGACATCATATGAGCGTTTACCTTCTCTGATATTATAATTAATATTTTTGACTTTTATGTAATCAATGAATTCAATATTGATGTCCAAAATACTAAATTTTTTTTTCACATAATACAAATGAATTCATTGTTATGTTACTCAGTTTCATAACTATGATGGAAAAAGAGAATAAAATAATATCTTTGGTATTAGATCCAACAATATTTGAGACTGCTGAATCAACAAGTACATACTTTGAAATTTCAGAGTTGTATGGTTTTGTAAATATGAAAAAAGTTAGATTTAACATCATATTAGCATGTATTTAGTGAGTACTGAGTATCAAATATTATAAAATTAAGATTTTTTATTAATATACAAATTGATTTTGAATTTACATATTTTTTGCAGGTACATAGATTCACAATTAAAAAAATTTACATACAATAAAAGTGTATATTTTCATAATCCCACGTCATTTTACTTTTGATAATAAGTATGTCAAAGAACATTCAAAATCACGAGCTGAATATCTAAAAATCAGGCTTAATTAACATCAATCAGATTCTTATTATTGTTGCTCTATCATAAATTTTAAGTATGAACTATTAATGATTATTGTTATTTTTTATTCTAATTAAGTTATTAAATATTTCATTTGTTTCACAGAGAACATTGCATGTTGGTTATTATTGATTACAATAAAAATACAGTTTATTGCTTTGATCCCTTAAATCTTAACATATGTGATGATATTAACAATGTAATTACAAAGTAAGTTTATTAAATAATTATTTTCTATTTGGAATTCAAATTTGGCTACAAACTAATTTTTTTATATTTTATAAAGTGCATTTAAGGGTTTGGCAAAGAATCGGCATACCAGTTTTCGCAAATCAAATGTTTTAATGTGGAAGTCGGTAAGCTATAACCTATATGAGTATATGTATTGTAATTTTTTAATATTTAAAAATTTGTAATTAAAATACTTACCAATTGTTTATTTTTTTAGTGCCCAAAACAAGCAGATAATATTCAATGTGAGTATTATATCATGTGTTATATGATTGACATAGTTGATGCTCTTATAAGTATGTCAATGACATTATTAGTAAGTTAAGTGCATGTAAATTGGTAAATGATAATAATTATGTTAAATTGATTTTAACAAATATTTTTTTATTACATATCTATGATGGAGTGACGCAACTTTCGCAGAAGAAAATTGATAATATTTAAAATAAAATTTGTGATTATATAATCATTAATTGTGTTACATGAACATTATTCATGATTGACAAATATATTTTTTATTTCAGATCTATTTATGTAACACATTGAGTAACTTGACTTAGGGTGCGTTTGGCTAAGCTGTTGCTGATGATAAGCTGCTGACGGAAAGCTGCTGACAGAAAAAGTGCTGTTTTTTAAAAACAGAGTTTTGTTAAAAAACTGTTTGGGCAAAATGGAGTTTGCAGAGCTTACCCATAAGCTGTTTTGCAAAAACTGTTTAGATAAAATGGAGTTTTGGCAGCTGTTTTTTTTTAATGAAATATAATATTGTTTTTTGAATTTTAAATACTTAAAAGCAGTTTAAAATTACTAATTCACGAAATACCAAATACAAATTTCATGTTTTCCAGACAACAAATATCAAAATTATGCTAGAACTCTCAAAGCTCTGATTCATCGGTTGCTTGTCAGTAGTGTCTTGTATCACCTACATGTGAGAAATTTTTTTTATTAGAACATCGTTTTAAATTATTGAAAATAGAAAATTTCAGTAATGAATATTACCTTATTGACTCATAGAGTTGTTGTGCAATTGAATCCCGCAATGTTATCATCTCGTCCATGCCACCCGCCGTGTCAATGCATGCCTCAGACTGTCTCTGTGTGTCTGCTCTAGCTCCCGTACCCATTGTCTCACCTTCTGTAAAATCCGGATCTATACGTGAAGGATGCCTCTGGATGAAATTATGCAAGATCATGGTCGCCAGAACAATCTGTGTCTGCTTCTTAAAACTATAGCTCGGCATGTCACGAAATATTGCTCATTTCTTCTTCCATACGCCAAATGTGTGTTCAATCACTTTCCTAAGGGAAGAGTGTGATTGATTGAAAATCTCCCGTAGTCCTTCAACTGGACGATTACCACGTGCAAAATTTGGAAGGTGGTATCGTGTATCTGGAAATGGTTTTATGTATCCCCGCTGTAGTGGATATCCAGCGTCTACCAAGTAAAATTTTCCTGAATCATAAAAAGTAAAGCTAAATGTATAATTATATGAAAACATAAAAGTAAGAAAATAAGTAAATATAAACCTCATTACCACTTGGGGGGTGCGGGAAGCGGTATTTCGGATCGCTTATTGCAAAGTTGAAAATTCGACTGTCATGTGCAGATCCCTCCCAACCGGCCATGGAGAAAGTAAAGCACATGTTGAAGTCGCAAACCATCATTATATTCTGTGTAGTTGTTCCATGACGTCCAATATAAGGTACTTTGTTTCTTATCGGTATGTTTGCATGAACATGTGTGGCATCTATTGCCCCAATGCAATATTTAAAAAACGGCATGTATCGCGTATCTTCAGCAATCTCTGGTGGAGTAGAAGCGAAGTATCCTTCTTCCGGAACTATAATAACCTCTGCTAGACGTACCAAAGCACGAATCCTGACGCTAAAATATCTGCTTGCAGTCTCGGTGGAATGTTGGAAACGCTCACTTGCTGTTCTGATACACTCGTTGTGAGACAACACATATAACGTAATGGCTAGGACCTCCCTGCTCGCAGTCCTTCGTGAACCTTGAAATCCATGGTTCTGTCTTAAGGTACGTAGTAAATCGAAAAAGATTTGTTGAGGTATTCTGAAGGCATTATGACATCGCACCGGATGCCCACCAAGCAATTCACCCAACCATTTATCCTCTGTTTGTCGTGACGTCATGCAAGGGGAGTTATTGTTAAAGAAATTGTTGTGCTGAATCATCACATACAACGTTGAATTAAGAGTTTGGTGATAAGCAGCAGCATGACGTCTCCTAATCATCTCATATTCTTCAGTCGAGTAATCTGTATCTGATTCCTCAGTTGACATTTTCTGTTTCACTTGTTGTTTTTTAAATGAAATTGGTAAAAATGGATACATAATAACAGGAACATTTGATATATCAGTATGAATAATACAGCGGGTGTATAAACAATAACAGTAGCGGGTGCATAAACAATAACAGTAGCGGGTGCATAAACAATAACAGTAGCGGGTGCATAAACAATAGCAGTAGCGGGTGCATAATACATAATAGCATGAATAATACATATCAGTAGCAAAAACAATAACAGTAGCAGATACATAACAGTAACAGATACATAGCAACAACAAACAGTTTCTACTCTCTCCGTCGCTCGTAGCGGGAGCGCATCCACCTGACCTTGTACTCCTCCTCAACAGCCATGAAGGTCTCCCTGTGGTTCTTATCTATCAGGAACATTGTCGCAAAATCGTAGAACTCATAATCTCCACGTATCTCAGGGTAGGTTCCAACTTTCGCTACAGCTTCGACAATAGTAAAAGGACACGACGACTTTGGAGGCTCCCGGAGAGACATACTAATGTCTTTAGTGGACTCCACCAAGTCACTTAGGAATGATGTAGATGCTTTGTGTTTTCCCTTCTTTCGACGCTTCCGAGATTCAGTTGGAGCACTATCTACATTCCCAGTGATGTCAACTGGATCATTTTCTTCCTCGGACATAGTACGCTCTGCTATCGACTCTCGGCCTGGGGATGCGGTATTTGGTGTACAAGCATGCACGCCTGTGGCAACAACCGAACTAAACATAGCGTTCAGTTTTTCTTCAAGCTCTAGGGCAATTCCTCTGTACCTAAACTTCTTTGCGGCAAGCACAATATGCAAAAAGCGTACAGTAAAGTTAATCATATGCACAAAATAAATAGAATAAAAACGTGCAAATTGAATTTTTTTTACCTTCAACCTCTTGTCCCACCATTCGTCTCTCGCATCGATTGTTTTCCTGGAGGCATTCCACCCAAGACCAGTCTCCCCCCTTTTAAGCTCCATCCACAATTTTCACTCGTTTTTTAGGTGATCCCCTTTGTTCTTCATCTGAATTCTATCATACCTCTTACCTATTCTCTCCTCAAACTTTAAAACCAGATTGTTCCACACCTCCTTATTGAAATGGGTCGTTGGCCGATTTCCAAGACAATTTCAGTGATGCACAAGTCACAAAATAGGAAGATATCGGTTTGATCCCAAACAGCTGATACCCCTCCATCCTTTGGTTTTCCCATCTAAATGATTTTGAAAATTATAAATAATAGAAACAAAAAAAAACACAACTACACACACACTCACATACATATATACAAACATACACACACACACAAAATATAATTACACATAAAATAAACATAACACAAAAATACACACACACACTTACACAAACACACTCAAAAATACATACAAACACACACATATACACAAATGCAAATACACACACATACATATATACAAACATACACACACACTATGTATACACACACACTAGCATACACACACACAAATGCATATAAACACACACACACACAAACATACACACTCAAAACCATACACACTCAGAAGAAGAAGAAGAAGAAGAGATTACCGAGCGACGAGCAGGGAGCGGGCGGGAGCAGCGAGCAGGGAGCGGGCGGGAGCAGCGAGCAGGGAGCGGGCGGGAGCAGAGGAGCGGGCGGGAGGAGAGGAGCGGGCGGGCGAGCGGGCGCGCGGCGAGCAGGGAGCGGGCGGGAGCAGCGGCGCGATTGGAAAGGGATCTAGGGCACGGGAGCAGCACGGGATCAGCCCGGGAGCAGCGGCGCGATTCGACTGGAGATAATAACCGCGGTGGAGGCGTAGTATAAAGTAGCGTGTTGGATCCCTAGTTGATTTGGGCTAGGTTCACTGACTTAGGATGTGACCCATCATGTATAGTCTGGGTCAAGTTTTTGTCTTAGAGTCTAGGACAGTCCTCTATCTCAACTTCAGATGGACCAGCCTTCTTCAAGACCATCAGGAACTCCATATCTATCAGTTTTTCAGACCAAGTGAAATGAGTTCGACGTTCGTCGAACTCAGCTCGACGAAGGAAGTTCTGCGCTCGACGATCTTGAGACAATTCGCAGTGCTGAGCTCGACGAACTATGTTCTTTGCTCGACGAACACTGGGATTCTTCTTCAAGCATTCTCAGGACTACTTCAGAATTTCTCTAAGTCCGGCTTCATGCTTCGGCCGACGAATTATATTTTGAGCTCGACGAACTTGGACCTCAAGTTCACAGCTTCTCAGGTCGACGAATGCTAATCTCTCTCGACGATTTTTTTACTCAGAGAATCTGTGTCGACACTTAGGGCTTGTGTCGACACCAGACGATTTGTGTCGACACCAGGATTTCAGTCGACACCAGCTTATGTCGACACCAGAGGATTTGTGTCGACAACAATTTGTGTCGACACAGCATTTCAGCAGATGCAGAGTATTTCGTCCAAGTCCAGAACTTTTCTCAGTTCAACGAATTTTATTCTCAGCTCGACGAATTTGGTTCTCTGCTCAACGAATAATGTTTGTCTGATATTGAAGGTTGTCTGTTCAACGAATGAAGACTGTCAGCTCGACGAACTCAGCTCAGCTCGACGAACTCAGCTTAGCTCGACGAACTCAGGCTCAGCTCGACGAACTCAAAACTCAGCTCGACGAATTATGTTCTTCGGTCGACGATTCCAGACTACGTCTTCTTCTGTTCCCGTCTCATTCCATGGCGCTGATTCCTGAACATTTAATGGCAGTTCTTCACAGAATACTACCGTTAGAATGAGCAGTTAATTCTGGATTATTACATACCATTTTCCCATGGAAACAGTTGGGGAAATAATTAATTGCTGCTTCCTTTCCAGGCCGTCTGTCATTACTGCTCTATGTTCAAAATTCGAATGTTTCTTATGACAGACAGAGATATACAGAAACAGTGAGTAATACAGAGACAACACACAACAACAAGAAAAGGATAGACAGTGAATCAGACAACACAAGAAAAAGAATTCATTCTTGGCCCAGAGAGAAACTGATCAAGAAGAAGAAGAACACTACATCAATATCAAGAGTCTTCTTCATATGCTTTTACTCAGGATAACTTCAAAAGACAATACATTCATATCAGTCACAAGAAGTTCCTGGAGACTTTCTCTGGACCTGGAATTCTAGGTCTTTGAAGATCTATCACCCTGAAGCAATGCTCCAGCATTCTTCCTGATCCATTCTACATATCAGGGGGAGCAAAGCTGCTAAACAACAATCCACAAGTCTTCTCATTTGACTTGAGAAAGAGAAGACCTCATCACCCTCTCACTCCACCTCTGTACAGGGTTTTAATTCCCTTCAAAATTATTCTGCTTGCAAGTCTCCCTCCAAAGACTTGAGGGTTTGGTTTTTGGGAACCTGATCAAAACTTCATTGGTGCCAGGACACCTGATCAACCCCTTCCTGCAGTGGATTCCGACCAGGGTGGTAGAAGAGTGGACTACCCAGATTTGGGGAACCACTATAAAATTCTTGTGTCGTCTGGTTGCTTTCTTTTCCTTTTTGTTTTCTGGCCTTGCTCTGTGAATGTGCTGTGATTAGATAATTGCTGCATCTTGGTTTATTGTATTTGCTTCCCTGCACACACACACCTAAAATACAACAGCAGTTGTAAAAGTTTTAAAAATCATCATATACTCTATTCACCCCCCCCCCCCCTCTAGAGTATATCAGATCTAGCTGCACTTTCAATTGGTATCAAAGCGAGGTTGGTTAATAACACCACATCTGATTGGTTGTACAGGCTAACACCTGAACCCCAAGATCCCCTAGTTAGATCTGTTTGTTTCTATTCTGTTATTGGAGTTATCCTTCTCACAGACATGGCCCAAAACAAGGATTATACAAGCATCAGACCTCCAGTGTGCAATCTTAATAAGTTTGTCATCTGTAAGGCAAGAATTAGATTATATATGAACTCCATTGATGAGAATATTTTTTCTGTCATTTCAACAGGTGTTCCTCCAGCTCCTGCAACTTTTGCCAGCACATCAACTAATCTGAGTGCAGTACCACCTCCAGACAATACTGAAGCCTATAAGAAAGCCAAGATGGCTGATGCAAAGGCTATGAATATTCTGGCCCAAACAATGTCAGATGACATATTTCAGAATGTGGCTGAGTGCACCTTAGCCAAGGCCATTTGGGACTCTCTCAATCAAATGGTAGCAGGCTCGGCTGATGAAAGAAAGGATAGGAGATCCAGTCTCACTTCTCTCTATGAGAATTTCAAAAAGGATGAGACAGAATCAGTGGCTGAGATATACAATAGATTAAGTTCAATCATCAGTGAACTCAAGACTCTTGACAAAGACATCACCTTAACTGAGGTGAATGACAAGATACTGATGTGTTTCCCAGTTCATGGGACTCCAGAATCTGGCTAATCAAAGAAGCCAGAAGCCTCAATGAGATCTCAACAGAATCTCTGCTAGGCAAGCTGAAGTCATATGAGCAGCTTGTCAAATCAAGAGAGGCAGCAGAACAGAAGGCAACTACCCCAGTTAGGAAGGAGCACAGCTTGGCCCTCAAAGCTTCTGAAGACCATGAAACATCTACATCCAATGAGGAGTTAATGAGTCTTTTTGTCAAAAGATTCTACAAAATGGCAAGAAAAGACTTTAGAAGAAAATCATTCAGGCAGGATGATAAGCCCAAATATGACAAGACACCAACTAAGGAGATTGTGTGTTTTGGATGCAGAAAGCCTGGGCACTATATTTCAGAATGCCCAGAGAATCAGAAAAAGTACAAGGGCAGGGACAAGGATTCCAGAAGAAAACAAAGCAGCAGACCCTCCTCCAACAAGTATAAAAGAAAAGACAAAGGATTTGTTGCTGAGTCCTGGAGTGACACAGAAGAGGAAACATCCTCCTCCAGCTCCAGTGAAGAAGAGGAAGAAGCCAGATCCAAGGAGGTGTGTCTAATGGCAATAGATGCCTCCAGAAGCAACTGTGGATCAGAAGAGGATTCTGAAGATGAAGGTGCCTCAGACTCAGAGGCTGATCAGGTGATTTCTAGTTTTGATTTCAATTCTGACTTATTTAAAGTAGAATTTAAAATTATGTGCATGGATCTAATAAACTCAGAGAAAGAAATAAAAACCTTGAGAACTAAACTAGAAAACCTTGAATCTGTCAACACAGAAAATAGAAAACTAACTGACCAATTGACACTAGCTAATGAACAGATAATCAAGTTAAAATCTGAATTATGTGAGGCAAAACAACTTGAGCAATCTCTCAATGGGAGAAGCCTCAAGCCGATGGATATCACAAGCACAGTAAATGCCAGATTAAATGGCAGGCTGGGCTTAGGTGCTTCATCAGGTTTACCCCCCATAATAAAGAAGAATATACTTTCTACTCCCATAAAGTTTATCACTGCTAAGGGTAAAGAGAAACTAACTGAAAAACCCAGGTCAGAAAACAAGTCAAATCCCCTAGACAATAGAAACAGAAAACAGAAGAAAGCTGTTAAAAACCAAATTCAGCAGAATTCGTCGAACTTAGATCGACGAAATCCTGCAAGATCGTCGAACCCCGATCGACGAACGCTGAACGCAAACTTCAGAAATAGTTATTCGTCCTACTGCGATCGACGAACTGTGTATGGTTCGTCGAGCAGAGGTCGACGAACGTGGGACGCAGAAAATGACCATGGTCATTCTCTGAGTGGAGGTCGACGATCTCATCCCCATTCGTCGAACTCTGGTCGACGAACTTACAATAATTCGTCGATCCCAGAACGACCAAATATAAATCATTTCTCCTATAGAAATTTTAAAGCAGCTAACAAGACATTTAATCCAGTAGCTGATTGGATAATCCCACCTAGGAGATATCACCCTCTAGGGTATAAGTCTCAATCTGCCTTATCAGTCATTTCTAGCTTTACTTTTCAGCCAAACCAAGGACCCAAGTTAACCTGGGTCAAGAACAATTGAGCTTTATTTCTTAATGCAGGTACAGGTGAAGAGCTGTCCAAGGCTAAGTCAGACCTGGTACCTGGACAGTGGCTGCTCCAAGCACATGACTGGCAGCAAAGCAAATCTCTCCAGCTATAAGTCCAAGCTAGGACCAAAGGTGATATTTGGAGACTCAAAGAGTGGTCAGTCAGAAGGGTATGGAAGAGTAAGCATTGGAGCAGTGACCTTCAAAAAGGTAACATATGTAAGAGGACTTAAACATAACCTTATATCCATAAGTCAATTATGTGATGAAGGTTATCAGGTACATTTCAACTCTACCTCTTGTTTTATTATAAATGATAAAAACCAAACTGTTTTAATTGGACTTAGACAAGGAAACATATATTTAGTAGATTTCATTTCTGCCACAACTGATATTTGTTTACTCAATATCACTAGTAACCAAAATGAGTTATGGCACAAAAGGCTAGGACATGTAAACCTTAAGAACATATCTAGGTTATCTAAAGACAACCTTGTTAGAGGTTTACCTTCTGGTCCCTACAAGAAGAAAAGCCTATGCAGGGCTTGTCAACTAGGCAAGCAAACTAAAACTAGTTTCAAATCCATTAATAAAAGTGATTCACCTAGGATATTGTATCTGCTTCATGTGGATCTTTTTGGACTCATTGCAGTACAAAGCCTAGGAGGGAAGTCTTACACCTTAGTCATTGTTGATGATTTCTCCAGATTCAGTTGGGTAGCCTTCCTGAGAGCTAAGTCAGATACATTCAAAGTTCTTACAGATTTTCTCAGGACCATACAGATTGAGTTCTCTACTCATGTTGCATTGATCAGAAGTGATCATGGCACAGAGTTTGAGTCTGTTCTTATGCATGAGTTCTGTGAGAAGGAAGGTATCAGGCAGTGCTTCTCAGCTCCTAGAACTCCCCAACAAAATGGGGTTGCTGAAAGGAAAAATAGGACACTTATTGAAGCTGCAGGTACATTGTTAGCAGATGTTTACATGTTTCTATCCTTTTGGGCAGAAGCTGTAAACACAGCTAACTATGTCCTGAACAGATGTCTTATACATAAACTAAAACATAAGACCCCCTGTGAATTAGTTAAAGAAAAGAAACCTACAATCACTTACTTTAAAGTTTTTGGTTGCATATGTTACATCCACACTAATAACAAAAGATACATTAGAAAATTTGAGGCTAAGGCTGAAGAAGAGATTTTTCTAGGATATTCCCAAGTAAGCAAGGCCTATAGGGTTTTCAACAAATCATCCCTTAAAATTGAAGAATCTGTCCATGTGTTTTTTGATGAAGCTAACATGTCTTATAAGGAGAAAGACATTTCTACCAATAGTCTTTTGCAGGTTTCACCTCTGTGTGAGTCTATGGATGGGCTAAACCTTACCCAAGAGGTTCCAACTCATCCCACTCCACAGGCTGCTGAAGATAGTGAAGAGGAAATCCAAGAGGAAGTAACTGAACTTCCATCAACAGCCAGTACCATTCCTCAAGAGGAATTATTTACAGAAGCTGTTGCTCAACCAACTCCACAAACTGATCTTGTCACACTTAGAGATCACTCCAGATCTCAAGTGATTGGAGACATTTCTGTTGGTGTACAGACAAGACATCAGCTCAATCAAGACTTGATGCATGCTTATTTTCTCTCTCAAATTGAACCTCTCACCATCCATGAAGCTGAGCAAGATCCCTACTGGATTTTTGCAATGCAAGAGGAACTAAATCAATTTGAGAGATGTAGAGTTTGGGATTTGGTTCCAAGACCCCATAACTACCCAGTTATTGGAATCAAATGGGTCTATAGGAACAAATTGGATGCACAAGGGAACATAGTAAGGAACAAGGCTAGACTGGTTGCCCAATGCTATAGACAAGAGGAAGGAATAAACTATGACCAAACTTTTGCCTCTGTTGCAAGGTTGGAGGCCATTAGAATATTCCTAGCCTATGCAGCATACAAAAAGTTCAAATTATTCCAGATGGATGTTAAGAGTGTCTTTCTGAATGGTGTACTTCAAGAATAGGTTTATGTAGAACAACCTCCAGGTTTTATCTCTCTAACTCAACCCTCTTATATTTACAAATTGCATAAAGCTCTGTATGCTTTAAAGCAAGCTCCAAGAGCTCGGTATGAGACCCTGACTAGCTTTCTTTTAGAACATAAATTTACAAGAGGAACCATAGATAAAACCTTTTTCACTAGACATCATAAGGACTAAATCTTATTGGTACAAATATATGTGGATGACATTATTTTTGGGTCTACTGATCCCAAATTGTGCAAGAGGTTTGCTGACCTCATGCATTCCAAATTTGAGATGAGTAGCATGGGTGAGCTTTCCTACTTCCTTGGTCTCCAAGTGAAGCAGCTCTCTGATGGTATCTTGCTCTCCCAATCTAAGTATGCTAAAGAGCTTATTAAAAAGTTTGGGATGGGTGATGCTTCAGGAATGAAAACACATATGGCTACCAATGCTGTGGTAGATTCTGATGCAGCAGGGAAACCTGTAGATCAGAAACATTATAGGTCAATTGTTGGATCCCTATTATACTTAACAGCTAGCAGGCCTGACATAATGTTTGTCACATGCCTTTGTGCTAGATTCCAAGTGAATCCTAAAGAATCACATCTTATTTTTCTAAAAAGGATTTTGAGATATATAAAGAGTTGTCCTAGTTTAGGACTCTGGTATCCTGCAGAGTCAGAATTTGAGTTAACTGGATACTCAGATGCTGACTATGCTGGATGTAGAGTGGACAGGAAAAGTACCTCTGGAACTTGCCAGTTCCTGGGTATGAGACTTGTCTCTTGGTTTTGCAAAAAGCAGACATCTGTGTCTACATCAACTGCTGAGGCAGAGTATATGGCTGCTGGCAGCTGCTGTTCACAGATGCTATGGATACAAAACCAACTCCTATATTATGGTATCAACTTAAATAATTCAACCTTATTTTGTGATAATACAAGTGCTATTGCTATAACTCAGAATCCAGTTCATCATTCTAGGACTAAACATATTGAAATAAGACATCATTTCATTAGAGATAATGTGGACAAAAAGAAAATTAACTTGATCCACATTCCTACTGATTTACAGAGAGCAGATATCTTCACCAAGCCTTTGGATGAGAAAACTCATCTGTTCTTTATAAATCAACTGGGAATGATTGATGGAGAAGAGTTAAATTAATTTCTGTCTGCATTCGACGAATTTTCCAGAGTTCGTCGAACGGAGTTCGACGAATTAGGGAAAGTTTGAGAGATTCTCGTCGAACGGAGATCGACGAATTCTCTGTGTGGAAACAATTTTCGTCGACCGGATATCGACGAACCTTGCTTCAGAAACCATTTCGTCGAACGGAGTTCGACGAACTGTTTTCATTTCTTCTAAATGAGTTCGACGAACTACTCACCTCTAACTTATTTCGTCGACCTCAGTTCGAAGATCTGTCTCTTTTCGTGGAACGGAGCTTGTCGATTCATATTCTGAAAATCTTATATCTAGGTTTTCTTCGACCTCCGTCCCGCGCTTTCACTTCCTTTGCTCTTGATCGTCGTTTTCTCTGTGATTTTCTTTGCAGGTCATCAATGGCGATTCCTCCAGGAGCACTTGCGGCGATGAAGTTTGATGCAGCATTCTTCATGGACTTTGAGTCCTTCCAACATTCCTCCTTCCTCTGCTTCTCTCCCCTTCACTATTCTTTCTCCACTTATGGACTCCTCCACCGTTCCCTCCATCATCTCTCTTCTGACTCCTCTTATTAAATCACTCATCACAGAGGCCATTACACCTCTGGTGAATTCCATTGCTTCTTTATCTGCCCAAATCACAGCCCTCTCTGCTGCCCCATCTTCATTCAGGGGCCTGGCTCCAGGTTCTCCTGAACCCAGGCAGGGGGAGATGCTCCATGATGAAGCTGGTGCAGCAGCTGCATAAGTGGATACAGTTGATACAGATACAGATACTGCAGATACAGTTTTTGACACTACAGATACAGTTGATACAGTGCTTGATAATGCAGTTACAGATACAGCAATTGATTTTATTCAATTCATGGACACTGACAGTAGCTTTGATGAGTCAGTAGATTCAATAACAACTGCTGGTGATTTCCTTATAAATCCCACAATTAATTTATCTGAGATACTTCATATCTTTGATCCTGTATATATGAAGCTTCCTTCAGTAGAGATTGCTAGGCCACATTTGGCTATTCCTTCAGTAGAGGTTGCTAAGCCATATTTGGCTATTGTCCAGTATACCTCTCCAGCCAGTCCAGCAGTTGCCAAGCAACTTTGTGACACCTTTGCTGCTCCTACTGCTGTTCCATCTCCTGTGCCTATTCCAGAAATCTGCCCTGTCCCAGATTTTGTCATGGATGATTCTCCCATGACTGATCTGGATGAGCTCATTCTGGCAGACATTGAAGAAGAGAACAAGGCAGCAGCTGCAAGCACTGTCTCTACTGCTGTTGAACCCTCACCCTCTGAACCTCCTATCCTTCCTCAAGAAAAACCTCTTACCATTCCTGATGCCACTCTGAGGAAGTTGAATGCTCTGTATGACAACCCTCAGAGTTCAGATTCTGATGATGATGATGAATCAGATGAGGAGGCTGCTAAAAAGAAAAATAAGTTGCTCTCTAAGAAAAGGAAGGCTCCTCCTCCTCCTGCTCCCAAGCCTAATCCCACTGCAGACACTCCATACTATATTCTGCACAATGTTGCTCCTTACAAAGGGATGCATGCATGGATGTGGCTATCAAAGAACCAGCAAAAAGAGAGGAAGAGGAGTAGGAGATACTCTCCTCCCCCAGTTCATAGATACAGAAAGGATCCTCCTCCTCCTCCTCCTCCAGCAGCAGGTGTCTCTGGCTCTGGCTCTCAGAGATCTGCTCCTATTCAAACTTATCAGAGACAAACAGGGAGATCCTCTGGTGGTAGTCAGCCAAGGCCACCATCTTCAGGCAGTCAACACCCTCAACAACAGCAGCAGCAGCACCAGGAATCTAAGGTACATGAAGCTGAAAGGCCCTATTCTCCTCCTGAAGATCCAGAAACAGCCAACACAGCCAGAATGGCAAGGTTCCAAGAGATCATTGGCTTATCTCTAATCAACAAAGCTAAAGCTGAAGGCAAGGACACAACAGGCTTAACTACTATGTCTCAGTACAGGAGAGATGAGCTAAAGAGATTTGGGAAAGCAAACAAGCTACTCAATGTTGATGAGTACATGCATCTTCACCCAGAAGCAGTTGTCCCCAGAGCTACTTCACTGAACATCATAGGGGCAGCTGACATGACTATGACCAAGGCTCAAGCTTCAGATCCCAATAGGGAAATCATTTTCAAGAAGCCAGGAGATAAAGCACCAGAAGTCAAGCCAAAACAGAAGAAGACAGAGAAGTAATTTTGTGTTTATTTCATTTCTGCTTCTATTTCAGACTGTTTCTTGCATTAAAACAAAGTCTGTATGTATGTATATATATCTGATGCATGTGTTGTAAATTCTCTGCCAGATATATTTCTTAATTTTGCTTTGCTTTTCTGTTTGCTCTTTGCTTGGAGTCTCTGTTAGTGACCTCACCCAAATAGGGGGAGATTGTTGGATCCCTAGTTGATTTGGGCTAGGTTCACTGACTTAGGATGTGACCCATCATGTATAGTCTGGGTCAAGTTTTTGTCTTAGAGTCTAGGACAGTCCTCTATCTCAACTTCAGATGGACCAGCCTTCTTCAAGACCATCAGGAACTCCAGATCTATCAGTTTTTCAGACCAAGTGAAATGAGTTCGACGTTCGTCGAACTCAGCTCGACGAAGGAAGTTCTGCGCTCGACGATCTTGAGACAATTCGCAGTGCTGAGCTCGACGAACTATGTTCTTTGCTCGACGAACACTGGGATTCTTCTTCAAGCATTCTCAGGACTACTTCAGAATTTCTCTAAGTCCGGCTTCATGCTTCGGCCGACGAATTATATTTTGAGCTCGACGAACTTGGACCTCAAGTTCACAGCTTCTCAGGTCGACGAATGCTAATCTCTCTCGACGATTTTTTTACTCAGAGAATCTGTGTCGACACTTAGGGCTTGTGTCGACACCAGACGATTTGTGTCGACACCAGGATTTCAGTCGACACCAGCTTATGTCGACACCAGAGGATTTGTGTCGACAACAATTTGTGTCGACACAGCATTTCAGCAGATGCAGAGTATTTCGTCCAAGTCCAGAACTTTTCTCAGTTCAACGAATTTTATTCTCAGCTCGACGAATTTGGTTCTCTGCTCAACGAATAATGTTTGTCTGATATTGAAGGTTGTCTGTTCAACGAATGAAGACTGTCAGCTCGACGAACTCAGCTCAGCTCGACGAACTCAGCTTAGCTCGACGAACTCAGGCTCAGCTCGACGAACTCAAAACTCAGCTCGACGAATTATGTTCTTCGGTCGACGATTCCAGACTACGTCTTCTTCTGTTCCCGTCTCATTCCATGGCGCTGATTCCTGAACATTTAATGGCAGTTCTTCACAGAATACTACCGTTAGAATGAGCAGTTAATTCTGGATTATTACATACCATTTTCCCATGGAAACAGTTGGGGAAATAATTAATTGCTGCTTCCTTTCCAGGCCGTCTGTCATTACTGCTCTATGTTCAAAATTCGAATGTTTCTTATGACAGACAGAGATATACAGAAACAGTGAGTAATACAGAGACAACACACAACAACAAGAAAAGGATAGACAGTGAATCAGACAACACAAGAAAAAGAATTCATTCTTGGCCCAGAGAGAAACTGATCAAGAAGAAGAAGAACACTACATCAATATCAAGAGTCTTCTTCATATGCTTTTACTCAGGATAACTTCAAAAGACAATACATTCATATCAGTCACAAGAAGTTCCTGGAGACTTTCTCTGGACCTGGAATTCTAGGTCTTTGAAGATCTATCACCCTGAAGCAATGCTCCAGCATTCTTCCTGATCCATTCTACATATCAGGGGGAGCAAAGCTGCTAAACAACAATCCACAAGTCTTCTCATTTGACTTGAGAAAGAGAAGACCTCATCACCCTCTCACTCCACCTCTGTACAGGGTTTTAATTCCCTTCAAAATTATTCTGCTTGCAAGTCTCCCTCCAAAGACTTGAGGGTTTGGTTTTTGGGAACCTGATCAAAACTTCATTGGTGCCAGGACACCTGATCAACCCCTTCCTGCAGTGGATTCCGACCAGGGTGGTAGAAGAGTGGACTACCCAGATTTGGGGAACCACTATAAAATTCTTGTGTCGTCTGGTTGCTTTCTTTTCCTTTTTGTTTTCTGGCCTTGCTCTGTGAATGTGCTGTGATTAGATAATTGCTGCATCTTGGTTTATTGTATTTGCTTCCCTGCACACACACACCTAAAATACAACAGCAGTTGTAAAAGTTTTAAAAATCATCATATACTCTATTCACCCCCCCCCCCTCTAGAGTATATCAGATCTAGCTGCACTTTCAATTGGTATCAAAGCGAGGTTGGTTAATAACACCACATCTGATTGGTTGTACAGGCTAACACCTGAACCCCAAGATCCCCTAGTTAGATCTGTTTGTTTCTATTCTGTTATTGGAGTTATCCTTCTCACAGACATGGCCCAAAACAAGGATTATACAAGCATCAGACCTCCAGTGTGCAATCTTAATAAGTTTGTCATCTGTAAGGCAAGAATTAGATTATATATGAACTCCATTGATGAGAATATTTTTTCTGTCATTTCAACAGGTGTTCCTCCAGCTCCTGCAACTTTTGCCAGCACATCAACTAATCTGAGTGCAGTACCACCTCCAGACAATACTGAAGCCTATAAGAAAGCCAAGATGGCTGATGCAAAGGCTATGAATATTCTGGCCCAAACAATGTCAGATGACATATTTCAGAATGTGGCTGAGTGCACCTTAGCCAAGGCCATTTGGGACTCTCTCAATCAAATGGTAGCAGGCTCGGCTGATGAAAGAAAGGATAGGAGATCCAGTCTCACTTCTCTCTATGAGAATTTCAAAAAGGATGAGACAGAATCAGTGGCTGAGATATACAATAGATTAAGTTCAATCATCAGTGAACTCAAGACTCTTGACAAAGACATCACCTTAACTGAGGTGAATGACAAGATACTGATGTGTTTCCCAGTTCATGGGACTCCAGAATCTGGCTAATCAAAGAAGCCAGAAGCCTCAATGAGATCTCAACAGAATCTCTGCTAGGCAAGCTGAAGTCATATGAGCAGCTTGTCAAATCAAGAGAGGCAGCAGAACAGAAGGCAACTACCCCAGTTAGGAAGGAGCACAGCTTGGCCCTCAAAGCTTCTGAAGACCATGAAACATCTACATCCAATGAGGAGTTAATGAGTCTTTTTGTCAAAAGATTCTACAAAATGGCAAGAAAAGACTTTAGAAGAAAATCATTCAGGCAGGATGATAAGCCCAAATATGACAAGACACCAACTAAGGAGATTGTGTGTTTTGGATGCAGAAAGCCTGGGCACTATATTTCAGAATGCCCAGAGAATCAGAAAAAGTACAAGGGCAGGGACAAGGATTCCAGAAGAAAACAAAGCAGCAGACCCTCCTCCAACAAGTATAAAAGAAAAGACAAAGGATTTGTTGCTGAGTCCTGGAGTGACACAGAAGAGGAAACATCCTCCTCCAGCTCCAGTGAAGAAGAGGAAGAAGCCAGATCCAAGGAGGTGTGTCTAATGGCAATAGATGCCTCCAGAAGCAACTGTGGATCAGAAGAGGATTCTGAAGATGAAGGTGCCTCAGACTCAGAGGCTGATCAGGTGATTTCTAGTTTTGATTTCAATTCTGACTTATTTAAAGTAGAATTTAAAATTATGTGCATGGATCTAATAAACTCAGAGAAAGAAATAAAAACCTTGAGAACTAAACTAGAAAACCTTGAATCTGTCAACACAGAAAATAGAAAACTAACTGACCAATTGACACTAGCTAATGAACAGATAATCAAGTTAAAATCTGAATTATGTGAGGCAAAACAACTTGAGCAATCTCTCAATGGGAGAAGCCTCAAGCCGATGGATATCACAAGCACAGTAAATGCCAGATTAAATGGCAGGCTGGGCTTAGGTGCTTCATCAGGTTTACCCCCCATAATAAAGAAGAATATACTTTCTACTCCCATAAAGTTTATCACTGCTAAGGGTAAAGAGAAACTAACTGAAAAACCCAGGTCAGAAAACAAGTCAAATCCCCTAGACAATAGAAACAGAAAACAGAAGAAAGCTGTTAAAAACCAAATTCAGCAGAATTCGTCGAACTTAGATCGACGAAATCCTGCAAGATCGTCGAACCCCGATCGACGAACGCTGAACGCAAACTTCAGAAATAGTTATTCGTCCTACTGCGATCGACGAACTGTGTATGGTTCGTCGAGCAGAGGTCGACGAACGTGGGACGCAGAAAATGACCATGGTCATTCTCTGAGTGGAGGTCGACGATCTCATCCCCATTCGTCGAACTCTGGTCGACGAACTTACAATAATTCGTCGATCCCAGAACGACCAAATATAAATCATTTCTCCTATAGAAATTTTAAAGCAGCTAACAAGACATTTAATCCAGTAGCTGATTGGATAATCCCACCTAGGAGATATCACCCTCTAGGGTATAAGTCTCAATCTGCCTTATCAGTCATTTCTAGCTTTACTTTTCAGCCAAACCAAGGACCCAAGTTAACCTGGGTCAAGAACAATTGAGCTTTATTTCTTAATGCAGGTACAGGTGAAGAGCTGTCCAAGGCTAAGTCAGACCTGGTACCTGGACAGTGGCTGCTCCAAGCACATGACTGGCAGCAAAGCAAATCTCTCCAGCTATAAGTCCAAGCTAGGACCAAAGGTGATATTTGGAGACTCAAAGAGTGGTCAGTCAGAAGGGTATGGAAGAGTAAGCATTGGAGCAGTGACCTTCAAAAAGGTAACATATGTAAGAGGACTTAAACATAACCTTATATCCATAAGTCAATTATGTGATGAAGGTTATCAGGTACATTTCAACTCTACCTCTTGTTTTATTATAAATGATAAAAACCAAACTGTTTTAATTGGACTTAGACAAGGAAACATATATTTAGTAGATTTCATTTCTGCCACAACTGATATTTGTTTACTCAATATCACTAGTAACCAAAATGAGTTATGGCACAAAAGGCTAGGACATGTAAACCTTAAGAACATATCTAGGTTATCTAAAGACAACCTTGTTAGAGGTTTACCTTCTGGTCCCTACAAGAAGAAAAGCCTATGCAGGGCTTGTCAACTAGGCAAGCAAACTAAAACTAGTTTCAAATCCATTAATAAAAGTGATTCACCTAGGATATTGTATCTGCTTCATGTGGATCTTTTTGGACTCATTGCAGTACAAAGCCTAGGAGGGAAGTCTTACACCTTAGTCATTGTTGATGATTTCTCCAGATTCAGTTGGGTAGCCTTCCTGAGAGCTAAGTCAGATACATTCAAAGTTCTTACAGATTTTCTCAGGACCATACAGATTGAGTTCTCTACTCATGTTGCATTGATCAGAAGTGATCATGGCACAGAGTTTGAGTCTGTTCTTATGCATGAGTTCTGTGAGAAGGAAGGTATCAGGCAGTGCTTCTCAGCTCCTAGAACTCCCCAACAAAATGGGGTTGCTGAAAGGAAAAATAGGACACTTATTGAAGCTGCAGGTACATTGTTAGCAGATGTTTACATGTTTCTATCCTTTTGGGCAGAAGCTGTAAACACAGCTAACTATGTCCTGAACAGATGTCTTATACATAAACTAAAACATAAGACCCCCTGTGAATTAGTTAAAGAAAAGAAACCTACAATCACTTACTTTAAAGTTTTTGGTTGCATATGTTACATCCACACTAATAACAAAAGATACATTAGAAAATTTGAGGCTAAGGCTGAAGAAGAGATTTTTCTAGGATATTCCCAAGTAAGCAAGGCCTATAGGGTTTTCAACAAATCATCCCTTAAAATTGAAGAATCTGTCCATGTGTTTTTTGATGAAGCTAACATGTCTTATAAGGAGAAAGACATTTCTACCAATAGTCTTTTGCAGGTTTCACCTCTGTGTGAGTCTATGGATGGGCTAAACCTTACCCAAGAGGTTCCAACTCATCCCACTCCACAGGCTGCTGAAGATAGTGAAGAGGAAATCCAAGAGGAAGTAACTGAACTTCCATCAACAGCCAGTACCATTCCTCAAGAGGAATTATTTACAGAAGCTGTTGCTCAACCAACTCCACAAACTGATCTTGTCACACTTAGAGATCACTCCAGATCTCAAGTGATTGGAGACATTTCTGTTGGTGTACAGACAAGACATCAGCTCAATCAAGACTTGATGCATGCTTATTTTCTCTCTCAAATTGAACCTCTCACCATCCATGAAGCTGAGCAAGATCCCTACTGGATTTTTGCAATGCAAGAGGAACTAAATCAATTTGAGAGATGTAGAGTTTGGGATTTGGTTCCAAGACCCCATAACTACCCAGTTATTGGAATCAAATGGGTCTATAGGAACAAATTGGATGCACAAGGGAACATAGTAAGGAACAAGGCTAGACTGGTTGCCCAATGCTATAGACAAGAGGAAGGAATAAACTATGACCAAACTTTTGCCTCTGTTGCAAGGTTGGAGGCCATTAGAATATTCCTAGCCTATGCAGCATACAAAAAGTTCAAATTATTCCAGATGGATGTTAAGAGTGTCTTTCTGAATGGTGTACTTCAAGAATAGGTTTATGTAGAACAACCTCCAGGTTTTATCTCTCTAACTCAACCCTCTTATATTTACAAATTGCATAAAGCTCTGTATGCTTTAAAGCAAGCTCCAAGAGCTCGGTATGAGACCCTGACTAGCTTTCTTTTAGAACATAAATTTACAAGAGGAACCATAGATAAAACCTTTTTCACTAGACATCATAAGGACTAAATCTTATTGGTACAAATATATGTGGATGACATTATTTTTGGGTCTACTGATCCCAAATTGTGCAAGAGGTTTGCTGACCTCATGCATTCCAAATTTGAGATGAGTAGCATGGGTGAGCTTTCCTATTTCCTTGGTCTCCAAGTGAAGCAGCTCTCTGATGGTATCTTGCTCTCCCAATCTAAGTATGCTAAAGAGCTTATTAAAAAGTTTGGGATGGGTGATGCTTCAGGAATGAAAACACATATGGCTACCAATGCTGTGGTAGATTCTGATGCAGCAGGGAAACCTGTAGATCAGAAACATTATAGGTCAATTGTTGGATCCCTATTATACTTAACAGCTAGCAGGCCTGACATAATGTTTGTCACATGCCTTTGTGCTAGATTCCAAGTGAATCCTAAAGAATCACATCTTATTTTTCTAAAAAGGATTTTGAGATATATAAAGAGTTGTCCTAGTTTAGGACTCTGGTATCCTGCAGAGTCAGAATTTGAGTTAACTGGATACTCAGATGCTGACTATGCTGGATGTAGAGTGGACAGGAAAAGTACCTCTGGAACTTGCCAGTTCCTGGGTATGAGACTTGTCTCTTGGTTTTGCAAAAAGCAGACATCTGTGTCTACATCAACTGCTGAGGCAGAGTATATGGCTGCTGGCAGCTGCTGTTCACAGATGCTATGGATACAAAACCAACTCCTATATTATGGTATCAACTTAAATAATTCAACCTTATTTTGTGATAATACAAGTGCTATTGCTATAACTCAGAATCCAGTTCATCATTCTAGGACTAAACATATTGAAATAAGACATCATTTCATTAGAGATAATGTGGACAAAAAGAAAATTAACTTGATCCACATTCCTACTGATTTACAGAGAGCAGATATCTTCACCAAGCCTTTGGATGAGAAAACTCATCTGTTCTTTATAAATCAACTGGGAATGATTGATGGAGAAGAGTTAAATTAATTTCTGTCTGCATTCGACGAATTTTCCAGAGTTCGTCGAACGGAGTTCGACGAATTAGGGAAAGTTTGAGAGATTCTCGTCGAACGGAGATCGACGAATTCTCTGTGTGGAAACAATTTTCGTCGACCGGATATCGACGAACCTTGCTTCAGAAACCATTTCGTCGAACGGAGTTCGACGAACTGTTTTCATTTCTTCTAAATGAGTTCGACGAACTACTCACCTCTAACTTATTTCGTCGACCTCAGTTCGAAGATCTGTCTCTTTTCGTGGAACGGAGCTTGTCGATTCATATTCTGAAAATCTTATATCTAGGTTTTCTTCGACCTCCGTCCCGCGCTTTCACTTCCTTTGCTCTTGATCGTCGTTTTCTCTGTGATTTTCTTTGCAGGTCATCAATGGCGATTCCTCCAGGAGCACTTGCGGCGATGAAGTTTGATGCAGCATTCTTCATGGACTTTGAGTCCTTCCAACATTCCTCCTTCCTCTGCTTCTCTCCCCTTCACTATTCTTTCTCCACTTATGGACTCCTCCACCGTTCCCTCCATCATCTCTCTTCTGACTCCTCTTATTAAATCACTCATCACAGAGGCCATTACACCTCTGGTGAATTCCATTGCTTCTTTATCTGCCCAAATCACAGCCCTCTCTGCTGCCCCATCTTCATTCAGGGGCCTGGCTCCAGGTTCTCCTGAACCCAGGCAGGGGGAGATGCTCCATGATGAAGCTGGTGCAGCAGCTGCATAAGTGGATACAGTTGATACAGATACAGATACTGCAGATACAGTTTTTGACACTACAGATACAGTTGATACAGTGCTTGATAATGCAGTTACAGATACAGCAATTGATTTTATTCAATTCATGGACACTGACAGTAGCTTTGATGAGTCAGTAGATTCAATAACAACTGCTGGTGATTTCCTTATAAATCCCACAATTAATTTATCTGAGATACTTCATATCTTTGATCCTGTATATATGAAGCTTCCTTCAGTAGAGATTGCTAGGCCACATTTGGCTATTCCTTCAGTAGAGGTTGCTAAGCCATATTTGGCTATTGTCCAGTATACCTCTCCAGCCAGTCCAGCAGTTGCCAAGCAACTTTGTGACACCTTTGCTGCTCCTACTGCTGTTCCATCTCCTGTGCCTATTCCAGAAATCTGCCCTGTCCCAGATTTTGTCATGGATGATTCTCCCATGACTGATCTGGATGAGCTCATTCTGGCAGACATTGAAGAAGAGAACAAGGCAGCAGCTGCAAGCACTGTCTCTACTGCTGTTGAACCCTCACCCTCTGAACCTCCTATCCTTCCTCAAGAAAAACCTCTTACCATTCCTGATGCCACTCTGAGGAAGTTGAATGCTCTGTATGACAACCCTCAGAGTTCAGATTCTGATGATGATGATGAATCAGATGAGGAGGCTGCTAAAAAGAAAAATAAGTTGCTCTCTAAGAAAAGGAAGGCTCCTCCTCCTCCTGCTCCCAAGCCTAATCCCACTGCAGACACTCCATACTATATTCTGCACAATGTTGCTCCTTACAAAGGGATGCATGCATGGATGTGGCTATCAAAGAACCAGCAAAAAGAGAGGAAGAGGAGTAGGAGATACTCTCCTCCCCCAGTTCATAGATACAGAAAGGATCCTCCTCCTCCTCCTCCTCCAGCAGCAGGTGTCTCTGGCTCTGGCTCTCAGAGATCTGCTCCTATTCAAACTTATCAGAGACAAACAGGGAGATCCTCTGGTGGTAGTCAGCCAAGGCCACCATCTTCAGGCAGTCAACACCCTCAACAACAGCAGCAGCAGCACCAGGAATCTAAGGTACATGAAGCTGAAAGGCCCTATTCTCCTCCTGAAGATCCAGAAACAGCCAACACAGCCAGAATGGCAAGGTTCCAAGAGATCATTGGCTTATCTCTAATCAACAAAGCTAAAGCTGAAGGCAAGGACACAACAGGCTTAACTACTATGTCTCAGTACAGGAGAGATGAGCTAAAGAGATTTGGGAAAGCAAACAAGCTACTCAATGTTGATGAGTACATGCATCTTCACCCAGAAGCAGTTGTCCCCAGAGCTACTTCACTGAACATCATAGGGGCAGCTGACATGACTATGACCAAGGCTCAAGCTTCAGATCCCAATAGGGAAATCATTTTCAAGAAGCCAGGAGATAAAGCACCAGAAGTCAAGCCAAAACAGAAGAAGACAGAGAAGTAATTTTGTGTTTATTTCATTTCTGCTTCTATTTCAGACTGTTTCTTGCATTAAAACAAAGTCTGTATGTATGTATATATATCTGATGCATGTGTTGTAAATTCTCTGCCAGATATATTTCTTAATTTTGCTTTGCTTTTCTGTTTGCTCTTTGCTTGGAGTCTCTGTTAGTGACCTCACCCAAATAGGGGGAGATTGTTGGATCCCTAGTTGATTTGGGCTAGGTTCACTGACTTAGGATGTGACCCATCATGTATAGTCTGGGTCAAGTTTTTGTCTTAGAGTCTAGGACAGTCCTCTATCTCAACTTCAGATGGACCAGCCTTCTTCAAGACCATCAGGAACTCCAGATCTATCAGTTTTTCAGACCAAGTGAAATGAGTTCGACGTTCGTCGAACTCAGCTCGACGAAGGAAGTTCTGCGCTCGACGATCTTGAGACAATTCGCAGTGCTGAGCTCGACGAACTATGTTCTTTGCTCGACGAACACTGGGATTCTTCTTCAAGCATTCTCAGGACTACTTCAGAATTTCTCTAAGACCAGCTTCATGCTTCGGTCGACGAATTATATTCTGAGCTCAACGACCTTGGAGCTCAAGTTCACAGCTTCTCAGGTCGACGAATGCTAATCTCTCTCGACGATTTTTTTACTCAGAGAATCTGTGTCGACACTTAGGGCTTGTGTCGACACCAGACGATTTGTGTCGACACCAGGATTTCAGTCGACACCAGCTTATGTCGACACCAGAGGATTTGTGTCGACACCAAGATCAATCTGTCGACAACAATTTGTGTCGACACAACATTTCAGCAGATGCAGAGTATTTCGTCCAAGTCCAGAACTTTTCTCAGTTCAACGAATTTTATTCTCAGCTCGACGAATTTGGTTCTCTGCTCAACGAATAATGTTTGTCTGATATTGAAGGTTGTCTGTTCAACGAATGAAGACTGTCAGCTCGACGAACTCAGCTCAGCTCGACGAACTCAGCTTAGCTCGACGAACTCAGGCTCAGCTCGACGAACTCAAAACTCAGCTCGACGAATTATGTTCTTCGGTCGACGATTCCAGACTACGTCTTCTTCTGTTCCCGTCTCATTCCATGGCGCTGATTCCTGAACATTTAATGGCAGTTCTTCACAGAATACTACCGTTAGAATGAGCAGTTAATTCTGGATTATTACATACCATTTTCTCATGGAAACAGTTGGGGAAATAATTAATTGCTGCTTCCTTTCCAGGCCGTCTGTCATTACTGCTCTATGTTCAAAATTCGAATGTTTCTTATGACAGACAGAGATATACAGAAACAGTGAGTAATACAGAGACAACACACAACAACAAGAAAAGGATAGACAGTGAATCAGACAACATAAGAAAAAGAATTCATTCTTGACCCAGAGAGAAACTGATCAAGAAGAAGAAGAACACTACATCAATATCAAGAGTCTTCTTCATATGCTTTTACTCAGGATAACTTCAAAAGACAATACATTCATATCAGTCACAAGAAGTTCCTGGAGACTTTCTCTGGACCTGGAATTCTAGGTCTTTGAAGACCTATCACCCTGAAGCAGTGCTCCAGCATTCTTCCTGATCCATTCTACATCTCAGGGGGAGCAAAGCTGCTAAACAACAATCCACAAGTCTTCTCATTTGACTTGAGAAAGAGAAGAGCTCATCACCCTCTCACTCCACCTCTGTACAGGGTTTTAATTCCCTTCAAAACTATTCTGGTTGCAAGTCTCCCTCCAAAAGACTTGAGGGTTTGGTTTTTGGGAACCTGATCAAAACCCCATTGGTGTCAGGACACCTAATCAACCTCTTCCTGCAGTGGATTCCGACCAGGGTGGTAGAAGAGTGGACTACCCAGGTTTGGGGAACCACTAAAAAATTCTTGTGTCGTCTGGTTGCTTTCTTTTCCTTTTTATTTTCTGGTCTTGCTCTGTGAATGTGCTGTGATTAGATAATTGCTGCATCTTGATTTATTGTATTTGCTTCTCTGCACACACACACCTAAAATACAACAGCAGTTGTAAAAGTTTTAAAAATCACCATATACTCTATTCACCCCCCCCCCCTCTAGAGTATATCAGATCTAGCTGCACTTTCACAGCGGATAATTTAAAACTCCGTTTTTGAGCTTTTGATTCCCAAACACAGCTTATGAGCAAAACTCTGTTTTTAGGCTGGCGCACCGGAGGCAATAAGCTTAGCCAAACACACCCTTACTTCATACTTGTGTAGAAGTGAAACAAATGAACATGGTCTTTAAATGGTCTTATAAATGAGTATGATCTTTAATTCTTTATTCTTTAAATGATCTTTAAATTATTCATTGCGTAGAATAATTGTAGACTACAGTTCATTTGATAGTTTTACACTTGTATACCTCATGTGATGATTTCTTCAACTTAAGAATAACTGGTTATTTGACTTGTTTCATTGGCACGACCTAACTCTACATTTTATAAGTCTTGTTTGTGAAACATGGAAGACTAAAACAACAGTCTTGCTCCATCCATTGATGGCAATGATCTTGATTGATCCATAAACAGATTCTAAAATAAAACAAAGTCAAAGGATTTGGAATGGAAGTATGAACATTGGCCCAACCTAAAAGATAAAAATACAGTAAAATGTAATTTGTGTGATATATTGATTAAACATAGTATCAAAAGATTGAAGCAACACTTATGTGACAGGTATGAAGATGTATCAAAGTGTTTTAAGACTACTTCTGAAATAGCAGCTGAGATGTACTTCGTTTTAAATGATAAAAAAGGACAATGTGCATTTGACTGCTGATGATGATAATGAGAGTGAACAAGAAAGAGAGTCAACAAGATCACATAATGTATTCCTGGCATTATCTACAGCTAAATCTTCATTTGTGTCAAGTTCTGGAACAAGTGTCAAAAAGAGAAAATTAATCAACTTGCCACAAAAAAGGCTCTATGGATGCTCGTGTGAGACATGCTCCTGAAGATGTAGTTGATGATAGACGTGTTAAAGGTGCTGCACAAACTACTATTAAGAGATGTTTTAGATCTACTGAAGAGAAAAAGAGAGTTGATAGTTATGTTGTTGATCTGGTTATAAAGGCTCTACTTATCATGATTTAAGAGTTTCTTTGTTATTGAATACAAAAGATAAAGTTAAGCAGATGAAGACAAAGTATCAAGCGTCCTGTAGGAGATATGGTTGCACTCTTATGTCAGATGGTTGGACAGACATGAGAGGAAAATATTTGATCAATTTCCTAGTCAACTTTCCAGAAGAAACCTATTTTATGGGTTCTGTAGATGCATTCGATCATATTCAAGATGCTACAATATTATCAGAGTTGCTTGATAGTACGATTAGAGAGATAGAAGCAGAGTGCGTTGTTCAGATAATTTTTTTGATTTCACTAATTTTTATATTTCAAGTTTAATAGTCTACAACTTTCGATATATACAAAGTTATGTTGTATGCAGGTGGTGACAGACTGCTTCCAATTACAAACCAGCGGGTAAAATTTTAATGGAGAAAAGACCCACATTATTTTGTACTACTTGTGCAGCTCATTGAATTGATCACATGCTAGAGGATATAGGAAAACTACAATAAAACAAAATGGTGATAAGAAAGGCAAGGATGATTACAAATTTCATCTACAGGCACACTTGTTTACTTAACGCATTAAGGGCTACTATAAGTGGTGATCTAGTGAGGCATTCGGTGACTAGATTTGCAACATCAGTCCTTACTTTACAAAATGTGCTTAAGCATGAGAAGTTAAAATTATTTTTTTTGTCGCGTTCGTGGAATGTCGCTAATTTAGCAAAAACTGAAGCCGGAAATTAAGTTGTTGAAACAATATTTTCACTGTTTTTTTGGATGGAGTAAGAGTTTACCTAAAAAGAGGAAAGCCACTGATTGTCATTTTGCGATTAGTATATGGAGATGAAAAATCATCTATGCCTAAAGTATATGTGGCAATGAAATAAGATAAACAAAAGATCAAAAAATATTTTATAATAAAGAAAGATTATTTAAAAAAACTATTGAAATTGTTGAAAATATGTGGACAAATCAAACGGAGCAAAAATTGTATAGAACGGTTTTGTTTATAAATTCAAGCAAATATTTCGAATGCGAGGAAAAACATAATGATGATGCTTCAAAATTTCAAGATGCTTTCAATGATGTTATTGCAAGACTAATGTCCGATCAAAAATTACAAGACAAGATTGCAGAGCAAGGTACTAACTCCAAAGCATCTCAAAATAGTTTTGGAAAGTATATGGATATTAGGCAATGACCCACCTTAAATTCAAGTAAGTATTGATTACGTTTTTATTTTTTCTCAAATTATTTATATATTAAATAATCTATATTTGTCTTAAATAAATAATGAATTGAATGGGTGCACATGGAGGGTCGAATGCTGACCTTACAAAGGTAGTATTGTGCATACTTGGCTCATGTTGTTGTTCTTCTAGTTGTGAGGCCAATTGGAGGATTTTTTTAGTTTGTAAATATACAAATATTTAATATAAAATTTAGAATTTTTTATATCTACTAATATGTTTATAATTATCTTGATTTAGATTCACAAAAAAAAAAGAAATAGATTGGAGCATCAAAAACTTAATGAACTTGTATACAATCAATATAATCGTCGTCTACAAGCATAATTCCAAAAAAGACGTGAAAAGGGAACAAATAACAACTCTTTAGTGCTTGATGAGCTAGATTAGAGTAGTGAGTGGATGATGAACAAACCAGAGGATGTTCTAGTTTTTGATGATGATAACCTCGCATGAGAAACTGTAGAGAGAGCTATTGGAACTAGTGCTAGAAATTTACGAAGTGGAGCTGAACCTAATTTTCAACTAATAGTTGAAGAGGGATGAAGATTTAGATCATTTTGGATTTGTCAATAATTATGATGATATTGATGATAACTATGGGCAAATGACGAGTACTTCAAAACAACCAATCGCATGCAATGCTAATGATGACTTACTAGATGATGATTCTATTTGATCTTTTATGATTATTTAAAGTTTATGTTAAAAATATTACTCATGTTAATATGTTATTTGTATGATAAAGACATTTTTGGATTTGATCATACCACTATACTATGATATTTTTGTGTTCACTTTCTGTTATTTCTTGCTCTGAAGTTTGTATTGAGTGACATTGTGTTTTGTACTGCTTACTACTTCATGTTATGAATGTATTGAGAATTGAGATATCATGAATTCATGATATCGGAACCTGTGTTTGCTACTTAATGGTATGAATGTCTTGAGATATGAAGATATCATGAATTCATGATATCAGAAGATTCAGAACATGAGTGTTTAGTTGCTTACTGTCTAATGATATAAATATATTGAGATTTGAGAATTTGAGATATCATGATATCAGAATCTGTGCTCACTGCTAACTGCTATGAAGTAACAATCTGTGTGTTTGTGTGTTAGTAAACAATCTACCAAATTAAAAAAAATGAAACTTTAGACAACGGTTATTATAATAACTGATGTCTAAAGTTCTGCTTGGCAAACTATAGACAGCAGTTATTATAATAACCGTTGTCTATAGCCCGTCTTCCAGACTTTAGACAGCGGATATTATAATAACCGTTGTCTTATAGTCTGCAAGGCAGGCTATAGACAACGGTTATTATAATAACCGCTGTCTATAGTCTCCAAGGTGGGCTATAAATAGCGGTTATTATAATAACCGTTGTCTATAGCCCACATTAGATTTTTTTATATTAAGTTGTCGTCTTGCGACTTGCTCGCCTTATTATCGTCTAGGCGCCCGCCTTGTCGCCTAAGCGTCCACACACCCGACGATCGTCTTGGTTCGCCTTGACGCTGTGATAAAAATGGGCAGATCTGTTTGTATATTACATCACAACTGGGAAAATTCACCCTTCAGTGACCGACAAGAGTTGGTTTCAGATCAAAGTTGTGCACTATTTTCACATTTTAGGGGTTCTTTATCGAAATTCATTCATGTCACCTCTGGCCAGATGTGTATCGGAGGAAAAAGTCCAAAAAATCTTGCAAGAAGTTCAATCACAAGAATGTGGGAGTCATTCTGGTGCAAGGACACTCAAGATAAGGATTTTCTGTCAGGATTACTTCGGGTCGACCATGTAACGAATGTGACAAGAAATTCGTCAAGTGTCAAGTTCGCGCATCTCCAACTCCAGCATGCCCAACAACAGTTATCCATTTCCACCCCGTGTCCATTCACAGTCTGGGGAATGGGTATGGTCGGTCCCTTCACTATGGCGAGCGGGTAACGACGTTTCAATCTTGTGATGATAGATTACCTCGGCAAGTGGATCAAAGACAAAGTATTAGTAAAAATCATGACCCAAGTCTTGGGGGGATGGGGGTGATCGTGTGTCAGCACAGAGTCCTCATGGTCATCGTCACTGATAATGGACCCTAATTTGGTAACACTGATTTATTAAGTTTTTGTGAAGAAGTCGGCATCAAACATGACTTCGCGTCAGTCCACCACTCACAGAGCAATGGTGGATCCTTAATCTATTGAAGAAGAAAGTGGAGAACACCCACGACAATTGAGCAGAGCAACTTCCCGCGGTGTTGTGGACGTTGAGAACTACCCCGTCCTTAGCCCCCTGATAAAAAACTTTTAAGGTGTCACGTGATTCTGAGGCTCTCATCCCAGAATAGTTTGACAATATGAGTCGAAGAGTCCTCTCCAAGCATGGTGGCGAGAGTTGGATGTGAGACAACGACGAGGAAGTGCAGTCTCAGCCATGTCAAGAAACTGAGGGACCAGTCCGTTGTTAGACAAAATGGAATCAAAAGAAGGATAGCATGTGAGAGTAAAGTAGTTCACCGTGGGAGATCTCGTCATGAAAAAGGTACATGCGGCAGAAAAAATGGCTTTAATAGGAACTCTAAACCCAAACTGGGCAGGTCGATTTATTGTCAAGGAAGTGCTCAAAAACGGCGCCTACCATTCACAATCCCACGATGTTGAGGAGATCTCCAACACCTGGAACAACGATGACTTAAAGAGATGCTACTCTTAGGTCATGATATATTGTTTATGTTCCTGCTCTTCAAATACTATCCTGAAATAATTAAACTATTTTGACGTTTGTGATGCTAACACCTTAGGTCACGATATCCTATTTATGTTCCTGCTCTTTAAATACTATCCTGAAATAATTAAACTATTTTGACATTTGTAATGCTAACACCTTTTTTGTGATGTAAGGTCTCTCAAATCTTCGCTAAGAGGTGAATAGCGAGCAGCTCTCACTTACTTGTTTCCCCCTTAATTCGAGATCTCCGGATCCCATCATGCGGAGGATTCTAAGTAAATATTAACTCCCTTCGGATAGTCACCGGAACTTTACTTGAACCCCCTTGCATTTCGATCTTCAGATTCAATCTCTCGGACAAGTCTTTAAGTCTCCCTCTCCGACCCTCTGTCATCACAGGCTCATCTCTATTTATCACTACCCTAATTCCACTACCATTTTCCTCGTTGGACAATCTCACGATTGGCATACATGGTAGGCCTTGCAGATCTGGGTGAATTTTACAACCTGCAACGCTTCAACAGGTGCGCTGATACAATTTTGGTGCCTTTCTGAGGAAAGTTTCGAGCATGGATGTCTTATGCCCCCTAAACGTTCGTTCGGAGGAGGGCTCTGTCTCCAGACACTCATAACCCCACTGGACAACCTTAACTGCAAAAAAGCTCCATGTGTGCCATATGCCCAACTGGTCCACCATAACCTCTGGCAATAAACTTTCTAGATCGAGTAGTGGATGTCGCGACCCCCTGGAACATCCTTTCAGAGGAGCGCTCTTTCTCCGAACACCCATAACCCTACTAGACGATTCTGGTAGAGGAAAAAGCTCCACCATCCCCTTTGTGACCAATTGGTCCTTATACATGGCCTCCGAAATCTGATTACTTCTGTCAAGATTGGCAATTTATTGATAAAATATATTTCATATGAAGGAATATCTGTATTTTGTTCTCTTGTATCTCGGGCAGCCTGCAGTTATTGCAGCATTTAATGCAACCACCCATTTGGGTGTCCCTCTATCAATATAAATAAAGGGCATGGGGTGCCCAGAAGGCACGCTGAAGTTTGGCCAGAACCTACCATGTAGTAGGTGTGGTTACAAGTACGGAGTCACCCTCTACTGCCTACTTCTCCGGTGTCTTTCGATTGTAATAGCTCTTTAAAGATATAAAATCGGATGTAACAATTGGTATTTGTCGTTGCAGGCAAATTTGGTGCAGTTGTTTGTGGTATCCTTTTGCACGGCCCTCTATACTCTCTTTTATTCTCCTCAACTCTCAGTGGCTAGTATCTGATTGCATGCAGTACCTAATACCCCTCTCTTCTCAAAAGGTCCCTAGCAATTTGTGGAGGTTGGTGACACTTTTTGCACTAACAACGGTCATAACCATTCTCATGTCAAACACATATTTTATGGCGGTGACGTTTTTGTGCAAACATACTAGAGAAAAAATGTGCAGCAAACGGACCCATAGTCAAATTTAGTACAACTGTTCGCCTAAAAACTTGACAAACTTCAACACAATTCCCGTCCAAAAGACTTGACCAGATTCAGCTAAACACATTTTAATAATCTTCATCAAGAACATATCCAAATTCAGTAAAACTCTCCATCTGATAATATGATTTGTATGGTTATGGGAACCTATAAGTCATTCAATGAACAAATTCACATTATAACCAGGATGTAGCATGTTACATTATTTGTAAAAGCGTCATGAAAAATTAGGACTAGTGCTAGAACAAGACAAATAATGAATTATATCTTTGTTTTCAAAATTTTCCACAAGAAATAACTGCTATTTAGCTACTCTCAGCTTAAGGCAACCCATTTAACAACATCAAACTAATAGGTGTAGCTGTACAACTGTACAAGTGATGAACATAAAGAAAATGATACAAAGCATGTAAAAGAAACACTTCAAATGTTAGATCAACAGTCCAAGATTTTGAATTAGAAAAAACCTTGATAAGAAAATTGAAGCTGCGGTAGGAAACAACCAAGAGAACTTTTGGCAATTTTAAACAATACAAAATGAATGTTAGTATATGATAATTACCAAATTACACTCATCTAGCCCAAGATACAGCTTCAACCTCATCTCTGGCAGACTTGTACAGTTCAAGCCTCTTTGCCAATTGGATTCTCCGCTCCATCAGCGCAGGATCCTCATCCAACAGTTGTAAAAGCTGCTTGCTCTGCAGTAGTACAAAGATAATTTTATATTGCTTATATTGGAAAAAAAAAAGTAAAAAAGAAAATATACGAGTAATTTCAACCCATTTTGATATATATCGCTTTATAGCAACTAGAAATATTTAAGAAATGCAAAATGCATTAGAATAAAGGAATAAACGTATATTTCAATAACCAACTCGCCGAAATTTCAGGACAAGTTTTTCGGCTTTTTTAACCAAGCCAATTTATTTGTATATTGACAATAAACGACATTTAATGTGTACATATCACAAGACTATACGGGTAACAACAAAAGCAAAAAAATCATATTTTAATTGAGTTCTACTTTTGCCCAAAGATAGAATGATAAGCCATAATTTCATCACTGGAAGAGTTGTGAATCCTCCAGCATTTTATGCATCATTGTAGTGGAGAAGTTGAAGACTCTCAGTTATCCAATACACTTTAAGAGGTTGAAAGTGTATGGGAAGGTTGGACATTTATCTTTTGCACTATAATAACCCCTACAACTGTACTAACGTCAACTTAAGGCTCCTTTTGGCTCCGTGTTTTTTGTGCAGTGGGACGCCCTCCGACTACCGCTCAGTTTAAGGCAGGCACAATGGCCGCCGCTCAAGGTGCAAACCAATGGGGTACAGTTGTTTCACGCTTTTTCCCTACCGCAGGGTCCCAAATTTGTGTGATAGCAGAAAGGATGGTGGAGCATCTTGTACAAAACTTGAGCCAAATAGACCCTAAGCACGAATTTGATCGAAAAACTGATGCGGGGACAGGAGTCCACCTGCCCCGCCACCTTGGCATCAGCACCAAGGGGCCCACCTGGAGTCAGCACCAGGCAGCTTTATCAGGCCCGCGGGCCATACACCCCAACCCATCTCCAGTCCCACCACAGGAAATCCGAAAGGTTGTTGAGGCCACGGCTAGATCCCCCGACCTCCTTGATAAAGAGCTCTTCGGCGAGCTTCTATCACCAACTGATCCGCGGATCAGTTGGTCATAGAAGCTCGCCGAAGAGCTCTTTATAAAGGAGGTCGGGGGATCTAGCCCCGGCCTCAACAACCTTTCGGATTTCCTGTGGTGGGACCGGAGATGGGTTGGGGTGTATGGCCCGCGGGCCTGATAAAGCTGTCTGGTGCTGACTCCAGGTGGACCCCTTGGTGCACTTTTATGATGCGGGGACAGGAGTCCACCTGCCCCGCCACCTTGGCATCAGCACCAAGGGGCCGACCTGGAGTCAGCACCAAGGGGCCGACCTGGAGTCAGCACCAGGCAGCTTTATCAGGCCCGCGGGCCATACACCCCAACCCATCTCCGGTCCCACCACAGGAAATCCGAAAGGTTGTTGAGGCCGGGGCTAGATCCCCCGACCTTCTTGATAAAGAGCTCTTCGGCGAGCTTCTATCACCAACTGATCCGGTGCTGACTCCAGGTGGGCCACTTGGTGCTGATGCCAAGGTGGCGGGGCAGGTGGACTCTTGTCCCCGCATCAAAAACTCTCTTTAAACAAAGGAAATTAAGAAGATTAGAGAAGATAGAGTACCTCTTTCCTCCCAACTTGGGTGTAGAAAGTGTTGAGCAAAGATCGCTTGGCTTCTCGGACTTGGCAATGAACTGCAGCTTTGGGAATGGAGAGTCTAAGTGTTTCTGAAATCATCACTATGTACGCAGAAACATTGGTAGCAATTCTCCTGAAATGCCCGTCCGAGTATCGATCCATAGAAGCAGCAGGATTGGTTCCCTTAATTGTGGAGGCAGCAGGATTGGATCCCTTCACAGGGGAGGCAGCAACATGCCCTCCACCCATTTCCACTTCCTGTGGGAGATTTCTAAAGAACTCAACAGTTAGATAGGCTGACTCCATGTCCACCATTCGCAGTACTGTTTTCTTGCCTTCTTCTCGAAATCTTTCCAGTGATTGATAGGAAGCAGCTGCTAGTTCGGATTGGAGAGTCGGAAATCTTTTCAGTTCCTGATGGTCGGGAACATCATAATAGTTAGATGTCAAGAATAGAAGATAAATTGTAGAGAGGCGGGTCCCTGAGAGCTACTTATCATATAATGGCTTTCTTAAAAGTCCATTAAGTTGTTCCCAAGTTAATTTAAGTTCAGTCAGGTGTGAAAAGCATTCTAATTTCTACAAATTATTAATCTTCGTTTACAGAAGAAGACTCAAAAAAACTGAGCAAGGGTTTGAGAAAATTGTATTAGAACATCAAACAACTTCCGGGTGATATTCAACCAAGAAAACTTTATATGCAAAAAAGGAACGTATTGTATCTCAGACGCAAGCTTGTCCATCTTTTTCTCGCTGCCTTCTCTTCCTTATGCCTCTCGTTAACATTTTTTCTCACCTCTCGACTACCTCCTGCATGTTTGAGGCCATGGATTCCTTAAGTTTCCTGACAACGAAAGATTGAAAGACAAAGGGGGAGAGTGGAGGAGAAATAGAAATAGAATGGGCAGAAGATGGCTCGATGGCATGGGAAGGTTATGTGACTTTTCAGCAAAGAGAATTTGAGAAGACGATAAGATATTTTACATACTGTATTCTTTAGCAATTATTTTCTTAAAGGATCTGAAGCGGCTTTCAAATCTCAGAGATCCAAATGAAGGATTTTTAAAGCGTGGTCTAAAAATGTGAAACACTTTTATACCTAGGGGATCAGCGTGTAATTATCCTAAATCTATATAGGCAGGGTGGATAAGTTCAATAACAGTTTGAAGAAGAATCAATAGGATGGATTGTAAACTGTAAAGGTTACAAAGTGAAGGATGATGAAAGGTAACATCACTTAAGATTATGTAAAAAAAGAAAAGAAATTGAATAAAATAGATCTAACATTGAATGTATTACTTGACATAGATAAACCAAAAAAATGAAAAATCATAAGACTACACAAAGTAGTTGAGATAGTACTAATGCTGATGATAATGAAAGAATGGACACTAGTGCAAGTCTACTCAACTCTTACCTCAGTCTCACCTACAGATTTCCTCACCAGCTCCTTCAAAACCAAATGAACCTTGAAGAAAAGTAATCACAGAAGTTAAGTAATTTGCTCATTATAGCCGCACAGAACAATTAATAGATCATGATTAAGAAAGTATAGGGCAAATCAGATGGCTCACAGCATCCACAGAAGCTTCCGCTGGACCTCTGAAGTAATTAAGAGCTCCTTCAATAAGTCGACGATACCCTTGCTCGGGAGCAATCAGATGGGGCTGATACCCATCTGCTTCTGAGACCACTTTCCTCACATTCTGTAGAGAAAGATGCCTATCAAATGGAAGCTTCTTCAAAGCAGCAGGAAGCTGGATGTCAAAAACTCCATAAATTCTATCACCACCTGGCCGCCTGCATATAATTAGATGCAATATTTAGAAACGAAATACAAGAAAGTCACATCGAAAGAGTACATATTTTCAAATTGAATAACATTACACTATTTTGTCATCAACTGGCGCAAATGGATTTATTAGAAAAATTCAATCAATGAACTGGATGGGCATGGCCATTATAACACCTTGAACTCTCTCGAGATTAAGATATATTAACTATCTTAGCCTAACAGACCATAGGGTTTAGTCCTCTTGGTTAGCTTCTCAAGAGGTGACCCAACCTAGGGGTGATCCAGTATGAGCTCCGTGTCTCAAGAACATAGTTTTACTACACTTAATCTGCAATACAATCAATAGATGAGGTACCCACATTCCAGAGTTTTAAGAGCAATGAGGGTGGAATAACCCGTTATTTGTAGTGGATATATAGAAAGATGACTATAGATTGAGAGGTGGAAAGAGAGAGGTTGTTGAGATGTTTTTACAACATGTCATATTTAATCATTAACTTTTAAATGAGTATAATAGTGATAGCTATTTTTTCATGTTTTTATGAGAGTTGTGTTATGGTCAAACCCGTAAGGCATTGAGATCTCATCACCAGTGGTTGCGGAAATGGAGATACAAGAGAGCCGAGCACAACCTACGTAGAATGTGAGGAAGAAGGGAAACCAAAACATTTCCCTAATCCTAACCCTAGAAAGAGGAGAGAAAGTGAACTAAGAAAAAAGTAAGACATACTTTCATAATTTATTGGATATCTTCACTCATGACCCAAGGGGTCCTTATATCGAATTACAAAATGATATAAGTGTAATAAGTCTGAACATTTATATTTATATAAAATACTAAAAATATAAAGATACAAACAACTTCTAATAACTCATAACATAACGACTTAAAAACATACATTAAATATTTAAGGCAAACTAGTGTGGGCCCATAACATTCCACCAACCTTCAAATAGAGTTTGTCCTCCAGCTCAAACGAGGTGTAGGAGGTTTGATTATCCGATTCTTTAATTTCCCGTCAGAACAACTCCATGTAGCGCATCGCTATAGTGGACGCCGCAATGAGTGCCAAAACGCCATCGTACTCAAACATGTCACGAAGGACGATGTTGTTGTCATAGGTCTGTAGCTTGTGTGGCGATGTCATCGAAGAAGAGAGCATCGTGATCATGAAGTGAGGGCGGGGTCCCTTGTACAAGGCCACCTAAGAAGGGTTGTTGTAAGGCTTGTTGGAGAAGAAGCGTATGACCATCTAGAAGACGAATAATTGAGAGTGTTGGATGGAGGAGATTGTAGGGTTCCGCAACAGCACGAATTGTTGCAGCACCATCGCTGGGCTTGGTGGCAATGGTGGTGGTGTGACAAATGGGGAAAAGAACAACCGAAGGTAATAGTGGGGCGACGAGAACTGTGGAGATTGGTGGGGCTACATCGGGTTCTAGTCAGATGATGATTGCTCTGACGCAATCAGGTCCCCCAAGTGTTTAGGCGTTGTGAGCGTGTCAATGCTGACAGTGAGTCGCGAAATCGCAACTTGGCGCGATGCGAATATCTTCAATACCTGTTGGAACATCAAACGGAGGACAATGTTCTTGTAGGAGCTCATCTCCAAGTCGAAGTAATTAATTAAGTAATTAATCCAATTAAGAATCAATTAATTAAATCAAATAATTTCTTGTAGGGCTTGTTGAAGGTTCAAGGCTTAATGAAGGGCGTAGACCAGCATCTTGATCTATTGAAGAGACATGTGAGCTCTCTATTGTCGACGAAAGAAGTCAGGTGATGTATGGTGAGGTGTGAGATTGGCTCTCTTTGATCAGCGAAGTAGCGGCAGTGTACTTGGACACTTGAATTAAAGGGGATGACGATGCGCGAAACTCACTAAAGAGTAATGTAATTGGTTGCAGACGATCAAGACGAAGGAACCAGCATGGCTTGGTGTTGTTTGCAGGGTTGCTGCACTGTCGTCTGGAGCTCGATGTAATGACTAGTATCAGAAGGAGAGAAGGTGTTGGATCAGTGCTGGAAAGTGTCTAAATTTCCTCTCAGCGGATGTTGTGACGCAGGATAGTCTGATGTGAAACGTGACGGTGCCGACTTGCTAATGCAAAGCTGAGTCAACATACAACATGAGTGTGATCAAACTAGAACTAAATAAAATATGCATGCATTTTATTTATTCTGAAAATAAAACTTTAGCAAGTACAATTACATAATTTGGCAGATCTACACAAAGTGAATATAGATTTTCAAGCGCTCGCACAACGTCAAAACTTTCTCCGCACGGAAGAATTTAAACCACAATTTGCACGAATAATTTATATATGACTTTTAAGAAATCGAACAAAAGCACGAACAATTTTCAATTTCCGAACAAACATAAAATCTTCTCTAATATTTAATATTGAAAAATAGAACAACAAATTAAATTGATACTCACGTGCCAATAAAGATCAGGCGGCGAATAAGTAATGTGGATAGCTGTTGTGAGAGAACTCGGTTGCGGGTAATGAGGTTTCTAGTGATGGATGCAGGAAATTAAGTGGTTTGTAACTGTGGCTTGCTTGTAGGAGGCTAGAGTGGGTTGTTAACTGGGGAACAGTGAACGGAACTGTGATTTGCAGTGAATATTCGCCTCCATTGCATGCACCTGCTGGAGGTGATTCAATCGAAAGGAGGAAGAGAGGGATGGCTTGTTGTGGAGGTGTGAGGTGGAAGACAACTTGATCGGAAAGAGGAAGAAAATGTGTATGAGAGGGGGCGTGAAAACTCTGGAAGATTGTTGTGGGAACAGGGGCAAAATTTGCTGTGTAGACTTAGCGGGAGGAAGAAACACCGTGACGGTGCAGCCTGCTGGAAGGATGACGGGCCTGAAGAAAATCGGCGGGAAAGGGCCGGAAGGTTAGGCGCTACTTTTGTCCGACCAGAAAAGGGCGGTAGCGGCGGGCATGGGTGTGTTGGTGGGTTAAGTGATGCCCGAAAAAGGACGTGGAGTTGAACAGATGTATGCTTGGAAGGGGTGATGACCAGGGAAATTAAAAAAAAACATAGAATGAAGATAACGGCTGAGGCGTGGGTGATTATCTCCTTTGGATGAAGATCAGTGTAGAGAATGTGGGATGTGAGGGGGAGTTTCATGGGAACAATATTTATGGTAACTGAAAACAAGAAACGGGAAAAGTGAATAGGGAAGTCAAGGAGTCGCACCTTGGGCTCGCGGAGTCGCACATTGGGCTCGCGGCGTCGCACCACGAATGATTGCAAGAATTTTGGATTCTCTCAACAAAACTCAGCAATGAAATGAAAACCTGGACATCCTCCCATATTTATAACGAGAGGAGGCGGTTGGGCACCTGACGTGAATGGCTACAATCGTCTGTTATGCCCGATGTCCACAATAATATAAATACAACTCCAAAAATTATTAAAAAAAACATTTCAAATGAAAACGGACGCTCCAGACGCGCTTGCGGTCTCGGATCAGCGATCCGATCAACGAATCAACGGAAAATAAGCAAAAGCGGGCCCCGCAACGTGCTTGCCTGATCTCCTCCGATCACAAACGTACGGTCGATCCCCACCATGTTGTTAGCTCATTAGTTATGGAGAAAGTAGTGGTCAGTCGTGGATGGATGGACTAGAAGGAACAAACCAAGGACTTTTGAACAGTTCTGAGGGTAGAGCTCTTTTGTTCAATCCAGTTATGGCATGCGATAGAGGTCGTTGATGGTTCGGTCGAGTTAACGAGCACGTGAGGTTGTGAGTTGTTGCGGATGCTTCAGTCCAGTGAAGATGGCTCGTTCCTTCGTCATGGCATTTTGTGACTGGACTGACTAAGGAGAACTAATTGGAGCGTCAACTTGATAGTAAGATAAGCTTTCTTTCAGTAAGGTTGGTGTCAAAGAAGAACTGCAGTGGCTAGAGTAGGGAACAAACAAAGCTTGGCACGTGATTAGGAAGGTTCGTGCAAACTCTGGTACCAAGTTGTTACGGGCAAACCCGTAAGCGTCAAGATATCATCAGAGGTGGGTGGTTTATTCGGCTCCTTGATTTCGCGCAAATCTCTATACCTTCTATGATCTTGAGAAGAAGCTCAAAGTGAAGGACTGAGATATTATGACCCACAATAGTCGTTATATGTTGATTTTATAAATGCATTATTAGGCGTCGCAATTTAGAGTTATTAAGAATGCCAGGTCTTCCATTTCATATAGGTCTTTTTAGAAATTTATCGGAGTCATGTAATTCTATATATTGACTCATAAGGTCATGCATGAGCAATATCAAAAGAAAATATGAAAGTCTATTTCTTCTCTTTAGTTCTTTATTCAACCCCAATCTAGGGATAGGGTTGAGCAAGGCTTCAATTTTTCCTCGTATTCTTCATAGGTTGAGCTCGGCTCTCTTTTTTTTTCTCCTCCACCACTACTTCAATCATGGCTTTGGCGGTGGGTTAACTGGAAGTTGTGAAGCTGCTAATTTCTTGTTTTGGTCCCAGGAGCTAGCTTCTTTACGAGGTTTCAGCTTGTTACAATGGCTGACTTCTCCTTACTGTTGGAGTTTTCTTTAAGCTGAAATTTTATATTTTTACTCTAATTTCCGGGTTTTGATATATGAATGATGTGCCTATTTCCCTCTCCAAAACACAACTAGTAATCTAGGATTATGGGAGCTTAAAATTAAAGGTTTATGTAACTCTACGAGATTTTCTCCAAAGTCTTATTGAGATGACATCTAGAGATGGGATGGGAATAATTCCTAGAAATGGTAAAGGGAAACAATTCAGTGACTTCCTATTTACTCAACTGGAGCTCTATTTTCCATATATTTTCTTACTTATAGATTATGGAAAAAATATGAAAAATGGGTTATGTTTTCAACAATAACAACAACAAAACCCATATAGTCCTCAATCATTGAGAGTATGGGCGGGGGAAGATTGGAAACAGACCTAACCTTTGGCACTATGAACAAAGTGGCTTCCCTCAGAGGAGAAAGACCTAAACTTTGACAATAAATGCACAAAGTGGTGTTGTGGGCTTGCTTCGTTGAGGATTGTTGGAGTCGGAGATACAAGGGGCAAGCCCTAGAATGGTGGAGGAGATGAGAGAGCAAGAAACCCTAGAGGGTGGAGGAAGGAGAGAAGAGCTTAGAGAGAGAGGGAGAGGAATTTTTAGAGAGATAATAAGAGCTTCATTTCTTCATTGCTTGCCCTCAACTACAAGACAAGGCCCATATATATAGGACCCCGGGGGTAAAACCCGTAATTACATACAACACTTAAAATATTAAAATACTAGAATATTACGACGATTCTAATAACGACGACTCTAACTAAATACATCACGACTCGATACATATATATGAAGATAACTGATGGAGGACTGTAACACTCCACCCGTCCTTGAGATTGAGCTTGTCCTCAAGCTCGAACTGCAGTGGGATGATCAGCTCATCGGGCTCCTTGATATCGCGCCAAAATAGCGCCTTGTAGCGTGTCGCGGGGGAATTGACAGCAAGGGGTAGCAGTGGCGCCGTCGAAAAGACGATCAACTGAAGCAATGGGGCCGGCGGAGCGACTGGAGGGAAAAATGGCAAGATGGTCAAGGGAACATCGGCCGACTAAAGGAAGGGGTCCGACGGGACTGGCGATGCAGCGAAGAACAATGACAGAAAGTTGACCAACAAGGCCTCTTTAGTCGACGGCAGGAACGGGTCCGGCGTGGACGGCGGTGCGGTGTGAGGTAGCAACGGCAATGCGGTCGAAGTCGCCGGCAACAGAAGCTGTGATGTGACTGGAGGGAGTAGAGCAGAAACTAGCGGAGCAGATGCCGGCAGAGCAACGACTGGTGGCGAAAGTGGCGGGGATGACGTGTGCGCTGAAGGGGAAATAATTTCAAAGTATCTCGATCGCTCTAATTGATCAAGCTTGGCATCGAAGCGAGCCATGGAGTCCTGAAATGATACCGACCATTTCAACAGCATTGAGTGGAGGACGACCATATCAGCTGTACTAATCTGATTGTCCATGTGGCAATAATAGGACTAAAAAACTAATAAATTAATCTTCAAGCCACAATCGGCACAGGGCTCAAAAAAAATAAGTCTGGATGGGGCTCGATACAGCAGCGTGGGCCCAAAGGAGCGAGACTAGGCATCTTGATGCCTCAGAAGGAGCGTGCGAGTTAGGCGTCATCGACGAGGCCTGCGGCGCAAACCCTTGCTTGGATGGGATCGCCAGGTGGCTGCGATGGAGAGTTGTGACGCGGAAAGAGCGACCTTGCAGTGAGGTTTCAGCGGTAGCGGAAATAAGTGAGAGATCTGCTGTTGCGGAGAGGGCCGAGTCGATGCTTGAGATGTGGCGGCCTGGCTGGGAGGAGATTGCAGATATAGGACCCGGAAGCAAGCTCAGCGCAGAGCAGCGCTGGGGTCGCAGCGGCAATCAGATCCGTCCGGGGTGGGATGGGAGCAGAGCATACGATGGTAGGCGGTGCGGTGTAGCGGAAGATTCGAGTCGAGGAAGGAAGGGCTCTGATACCAAGTTGTTGTGGGCTTGCTTCGTTGAGGATTGTTGGAGTTGGAGATACAAGGGGCGAGCCCTAGAATGGTTCAGGAAATGAGAGAGGAAGAAACCCTAGAGGGTGGAGGACGGAGAGAATAGCTTAGAGAGAGAGGGAGGAATTTTTACAGAGATAAAGAGAACTTCATTTCTTCATTGCTTGCCCTCAACTACAAGACAAGGCCCATATATATAGGACCCCGGGGGTAAAACCCGTAATTACATACGACACTTAAAATATTAAAATACTAGAATATTACGACGAGTCTAATAATGACGAGTCTAATAACGACGACTCTAACTAAATACATCACGACTCGATACATATATATGAAGATAACTGACGGAGGACTGTAACAATCCACCCGTCCTTGAGATTGAGCTTGTCCTCAAGCTCGAACTGCAGTCGGATGATCGGCTCATCGGGCTCCTTGATCTCGCGCCCTAATAGCGCCTTGTAGTGTGTCGCGGGAGAATTGACAATAATTTTCAATAGAAATGACGCCGTCGAAAAGACGATCAACTGAAGCAATGGGGTCGGCGGAGCGACTGGAGGCAAAAATGGCAAGATGGACGAGGGAACAGCGACCGACTGAAGGAAGGGGTCTGGTGGGACTGGCGATGAAGCGACGAACCTCCCTCTAATACCAAGTTATTGTGGGCTTGCTTCGTTGAGGATTGTCGGAGTCGGAGATACAAGGTGCAAGCCCTAGAATGGTCGAGGAGATGAGAGAGGAAGAAACCCTAGAGGGTGGAGGAAGGAGAGAAGAGTTTAGAGAGAGAGGGAGAGGAATTTTTAGAGAGATAAAGAGAACTTCATTTATTCATTGCTTGCCCTCAACTACAAGACAAGGCCGATATATATAGGACCCCGGGGGTAAAACCCATAATTACATACGACACTTAAAATATTAAAATACTAGAATATTACGACGAGTCTAATAACGATGACTCTAACTAAATACATCACGACTCGATACATATATATGAAAATAACTGACGGAGGACTGTAACAGGTTGCTCACAGATACCACTGAAATAGTGGCTCCCTATACCGTCACGTTTGGGTATGTTTTAAATAGAAAATATGCATAAGATTTGGGTACTAAAAAAATCATGCATTTGCTAGATTTTTGCTTGTATTGTTGGCTGTAGATGGTCTGGTATTTTACTTCTTTGTTTCCGGCGGCATGCTGCCTTGGAAATTCTGTTCAGGCATTTAGTTCATGGTTGTTTGGGCTGTTTTTCTGTTTTATGGTTTTAACCCTTACTGCTTTGGATGAAATTTAAATTTTGGCTTATATTTTGATTTTTTGTTACAGTGAAATTTGTTCTGGTGCTACCTGTAAACTGTTCTGTTGACTTTGAATTTCAGGACAGCTTTTACGTGAATTTTTTAATGTCCCTTGCTTTGGGCCATGAACTGCTTGCTCTTTTTGGGAACTAAATTTATGGAAATGTTATCGAGCTTTGATGTTGCTTTATATCTTCTTTTTTGTCCATGATTTACCTTGATTGAAATGGAGCTTTATTTATTTATCATGTCCGAAAAGTTTTATGAGGCCTTACCAATGTTGTTAAGATCTCGATTTTAATCGTAAGATCGGACGATCATCGGACGATCTTACGAGTTTTACAGGGAAAACGAGTCACGAGCTATGCTGGATCGGGCTCCCTGCAGAAACGTCAGGGCGTTTAAGATTGTAGGATCGTGCGATCCTACGATCATATTCGATCCCAGCGTTTTAATCCCGCGCATTATTTCTTCCCAATCCGCATTCTAGGTCATCCCCGATCTCGTCGCTTCCGCAGCAGGCAATACCGCAGCAGGTCATCCCCGATCCCTTCTTCTTCTTCTTAATGAAAATTATTTTGCATTGCTGCTATGAATTGAAGTTACCCAGATACCTAGATTTCTGCTGAAAAATATTGTTGTTGTATGAAAATCATTGCCTTTCTTCTTCTTTGCTGTTGTATGAAAATTATTTTGTTGTGATTTGAAGTTTTTTCCAGATTTCTCTTGAATATTATTGTTGTTGTATAAAATTTCTGTTGAAAATTATTGTTGTATGAAAAAATGAAAATTATTGTTATTTTCAGATTTCCTTTATGAAAATTATTGTTTAGAAATTGTTATTTTCAGATTTCCTTTATGAAAATTATTGTTTAGAAATTGTTATTGTTATTGTTTAGGGATTTATGAAAACTATTGTCATTTAGAGAACATTAAATTATATTTGTGAGATATACATGTATATATTTATTATATTTTGTTTGTCGGCTGAAAAATGTAATTGATATCACTTAGATAAATGAAAATGTAATTGATATCACTTAGCCAATGTGTTTATTTCTACTATTTTTTTCAAATTGTTTTAAATTGTTAATAACTTAACACTACTAATTGTTTTAGAAATGGCTTCAAGTGGTGGTTCGAATAGTGCATCTGGGAGCAACAATGTTGATGCTCGTATTGGATCTAGAACGCAAAAGACTGTTGCAGGATCTAGAAGTGATGTTGGATGGAAGTATGGCTTTTCAGTAGAGGGAGATGTTAGGAAAATAAAATGCAAATTTTCTGAGAAAGTGGTGACCGGAGGGATCTATCGGTTAAAACATCATTTGGCGGGAACACAAAAAGATGTTGGAGCTTGTAGAGCCGTGCCAGAAGATGTGAAAAAAGAATTATGGGATATTCTAGTTGGTTTGCAAGATCGACTATTGAAGAAAACAATCGCCCCAGCGGAAGAAGAGTCAAGTGGAAGTGCGAAGAGGAAAATAGATGATAAAAGTTTTGCTAGTTTTTTCAAGAAAAGTGAAAAAACACAATCAACAATTAACAACATTTTTAAAAAGGGGGTGCGAGAGGAAGCTTGTAATGATATTTCATCATTCATCTACAACAACGCAATACCATTTAATGTGGTAAAGAGTGATGAATTCCACAAAATGTGTGAGTCCATTTCAAGACATGGATTGGGTTTCAAACCACCATTTTATCATGAAATTAGGGTCAAATATTTGAAGCAACAGTATGATTTGACAATGGAGACTCTTGCTGAACATAGAGTTCATTGGAAGAAGTTGGGAGACACAATAATGATCGATGGGTGGACGGACGGATAAGAGAAGAACACTAATAAATTTCTTAGTAAACAGCTCTATGGGAACAGTTTTCCTCAAATCTATTGATGCTTCTCATATGACTAAAGCAGCAGAGAAGATCTTTAAGATGATTGATGACATTGTTGAGGAGGTTGGTGAAGATCATCAAATCTATTGATGATATCTCTTCAGATGATGATTGGATTGTTGAAGATGAAGATGAAGACAATCTGAATGATTTTGGGGAAACTTATGAAGTAGATGCTCCAAATTTAGCGGAGTTGGATACTCCTGATTTTATTGAAGAACTTGTAGCAACCATAGGAGAGGAAGAAGAGCAAGTGATGGTTGAAGGAGAGAAAGATGCTTTTGGGGAAAATTTGAATTTTGACTTGAGTGATTTTATTTAAAGTTGAATTGACCACTTTTGAGTTTGTCTTTTTGGAATATTATATTTTGATGTGATGGTATGGTATGCAACTATGCATTAATTACAATGTATTTTATATTAATATTTGTCGAAGGTTGATTGTTACATATTTCTCATGCTTTTGTTTTACATTTTTCTGATGGTTTTGTTTAATAAAAATAATTCTTCCAATGTGTATAATTTTTTTAATTTTTATTATAATACGATCTTGCGATCCGTGTGGATCTTACATTTTACGATCTTAGGGATGCCTCCCGATCCTAAGTAAGATCTCGATCTTCACAACCTTGAGCCTTACTGTTTCCTTTTATAAAAAGAGTTTACCGTGATCCTTGTTAAATTCTTATCTTGGTTGCCCAGTTTTGAGTTTTCAGATTATCGGTAGCCTTCAAAATTTAAAGAATAATGAAATTAAAAGAAAGATAAGGGAAATGAAAACTCGGAGAGAAGTCTTAATAAAGTCATCCCTATGTTCAATGTATTTTATTTATGAACTTACATTTATTTTACTCTATGAATACAGTGAGAAGACTTCAAATGATTAAATCACTCTAGTCACTATGCATAATTCAGTATCATTCTTAATTTACATTTATTTTACTCTATGCATGTTTTATGTCTAAGAGTAAAAATTGTTTGTCTAAATTTTGGATCACACCTTAGCAACTTTTGTACTACTTGTGTGGAACATGATGTAAATTACAACATATATATATATTATTGCAGGTTTTCGCTGCCTATATGATGTTCTCTTCGTACTCCACTGACCGCATTTATTTAATCTCCGGTGTGTTGTGAAATTAATAAAAAAAAGTCTCTATCTCTGATGAATTGGTGAAAAGAATTTAAAATGTGTCAATCTAGTGAGTCCATACACAATGAAAGAAAACTTCCGCATAAAACATCCGCACAACTAAATGATAGCACATGGAAAGTGTACACTACATGGCGACCACCAAAATTGGAGCACACCATCAAAAGATTCCCAGTGCACATGTCTTAAAATAAGAAAAGAGAAATATTTGAAATAATACTGATAAAAACTAAAGTCACTCATTGTCACCATCCCGGTCTTCAACAACCTAGCTACCATCACCCGCTCAGTTGTCGCCTGCAGCATCATCAAAGTAGGGTGGCACATCGAGGGTAGCCCAATCCATCATTCGGGAGGTACATTCGAGGGTAGCTCCATCATGTAATGCTTAGGTAACCACCAATTGCAGCTTCATCTCTTTCCATTGGATCTCTAGGAGGTGTAATAGGTCACCTAAGCAGATTCTAGCTAAATACGTAGGAGAAAAGAGCCTATGGACCATATCACATTTACATTAAGAAGTCAAGATCATCATACTTCAAGACAAGAGCACTTCATAAAATTTATCGGACAATAAAAGCAACATCGGTTAGAGATGAGGTAGCAGTCTAGTGATAGAAATTTAAAGGTACACCATGGATAAGTTCATTCTATTGAAGAAATGTGAAGAAAGCCGATTGATAAAAGCCCATGTTTAGGCCCATCTTCTCTCTTTAGTCCCACATTGTAAAATAGGATTTCTTATTTTCTCTATTCTCATATATAAGTGTATAAAGCCTTGTATTATGTGTGTGAAAAAGTGGTAATACAATTTCTTCACGTTTTTCATGTCTCTCTGGTGCTCTTTCTACATGGTATCAAGGCCAGCGGTCCTACCATGTTGTTTCTCGTTTCTACAGTTAGCCCTTTTCTAACCTCTCGTCCTCTTTCTCTCTGCTCTTTGTTTCTTGCGGCCTCTAACCGGAGTTCTCTACTCGCTCGGTTTTTTTCTACCCGACCTCTTCCGTGGTTCCACTTATCCCCCCCCCCCCCGGGTCTTTATAGCTTCACCTGTGGGGCCCCTTTGTTCTAGTCGCGGCGGTTTCATTCTCTTAACTACGTGCTCTGCTGCTCACTACTTGTGGCAGCTCGCTCCTAGCCGCCTCATCAGACCGCTTCTCCAGGCCTCCTGTTCTCGGAGGTCTCGTCTTGTTGCTCTTCCGGACCGCCTCCTCTATTCGTGCGGACTGCTACGATCTTCTCTTAGTCGCGGGTGCAGTTCGCTTAGTCTCCTTGCTGCGCGGGTTGATTTCTTCTCGGCATTAATCGCGGGTTTATTTTGTCGTTGCTTCCTTGTTGTGCGGTCTTGCGGTTTGACGGCTCTCTCCCGCGGTTTCACAACTGTGAAGTTGTGCTTTGTCTCTTTGTCGTTGGGCTTGTAGGCCTCCTCTGGTAGCTACTCTCTTGGATCGACTGTTCGTCGGCACGTTTTTGGCCACTTGTTATCGCAAGCATGGCATGCCTCCTCAATTCCATGTCTCCACTGCTTTCGAGCCTGCCTCCACGACCCGTGATGATATCACTGCTCTACGTACCCAGCTCTACCATCTCCACGGGGTGGCTGCTTGCTCCTCTGGTTCTGTTGCTTCGATATCCAACGAAGGTATCTTCTGTCTCTCCCACAACTCCCATTGGATTGTGGATTCCGGTGCTACCCACCATATTACTATACAGTAACCATCTCACTACTTGACCACTGCTTACCCTGAGTTTATCACCGTGGCCAATGGTGATACCACACCGATCTCGGGCACTGCTGATTTCCCTCTGACTTAAAATCTTACTCTCTCCTTGGTTCTACATGTTTCGGGCTCGCCTTTCAATTTGCTTTTTGTTAGCCGTCATACTAAAGATCTCAATTGCTGCATCACTTTTTCACCCACTGCCTTCACTGTGCAGGATTGGCGAACGCAGAGTATCAATGGTAAAGGGTGGCTATCTAATGGGCTATATCTTTTGGATGTTCTTGCTTCTGCTCACTCCTTTATTACGTCTGTTGATTGGCATCGTCGTATTGGGCATGCTCCCCTTCTGATTCTCAAGAAGGCTCTTTCTGATGTGTTTCTTCAAGAGTTTACTTGTGAATCGTGTATCTTTAGAAAGTAGCACCGTGTATCATTTTTATTTCGTTGTACTCTGAGTGACAGTCCTTTTGCTTTAATCAATTCTAATGTTTGGGGACCATATAAGGTTTCCAGTGTTTATAATTATCGCTATTTTGTTACATTTATTGATAACTACTTGTGCATGACTTGTTTATATTTACTTTGTGATCGTACGGAAATTGTTTCTACTTTTCGTGTTTTCATTACTGAGACTCCTGCTTAGTTTTCCACAAATATTAAAATTATTCGTACAGATAATGCGCGTGAACACACAAGTCATACGTTCTCTACTTTGTGTACTGAGTTTGGAATCATTCATCAAACATCATGCTCGTATACTCCTCAACAGAATGGTGTGGCCGAGCAAAAAAATCATCTTCTTGACGTCGCTCGCTCTCTCATGTTTCAGATGCAGGTCCCCCTTCTCTACTGGAACTTTGGGGTCTCTATTGTCTGTCATCTCATCAATCGAATGCCCTCCTCCATCCTTAACTTTATTACACTGTTTAATCTTCTGTTTCCTTCGAAACAGTCATTTGCCCTCGTGCCTCGTGTCATTGGATGTACATGTTATGTCTACAATCTTGGTTCCCCTATTGAAAAATTGGCTCTTCGGGGACAAAATGTAAGTTTGTTGGCTACTTCCGCTCTCAGAAAGGCTATGTTTGCAACCCTCCCGACACCCGCAAATTGGTCGTTTCGGCGGATGTCGCCTTTATCGAGGACATGACTTTCCACACTTCTCCTCCAGAACTTCCTCTACCCTCCTCCTTACCCCGTCCTACAGTTCCTGCCACCTCTCCTCTACCGTCGCTTCTTCCCCTACCATCTCTGTTATCACCACCACCTCCTAAACCATCTCTTTTGCGTGTTTACACTCATCGTCGCGCATTATTTGCACGAAGAATTTTAATAATTGTGGAAAACTGAGTACGTGTTTGGAATTATTCATCAAACAGCATGCGCGTATACTCAACAGAATGTTGCGGGTGAGTCAAAAAATCGTCATCTACTTGACGTCGCTCGCTCTCTCATGCTTCAGATGCAGGTCCCCCTTCTCTACCAGAACTTTGTGGTCTCTACTGTATGTCATCTCGTCAATCGAATGCCCTACTCCATCCTCAACTTCGCTACACCATTTAGTCTTCTGTTTCCTTCGAAACAGCCATTTGTCCTCGTGCCTCGTGTCATTGGATGAACCTGTTATGTCCACAATCTTGGTTGCCCTATTAACAAATTGGCTCCCCGGGCGACAAAATGTATGTTTATTGGCTACTTCCGCACTCAGAAAGATTATGTTTGCTACTCTCACGACACCCGCAAATTGGTCGTTTCGGTGGATGTCGCCTTTATCGAGGACATGACTTTCCACACCTCTCCTCCAGAACCTCCTCTATCCACTTCCTTATCCAGTCCTATAGTTCTTGTTACCTCTCCTTTATTGCCGCTTCTTCCCCTACCATCTCTGTTATCACCACCGCCTCCTAAAACACCTCTTTTTCATGTCTGCAGTCGTCGTCCTCCCAAAATCGGTGCCCATCAGCAGGTGCACTCTACCGATGATCTCGTGCGATCAGCTACTCCGGCCTCCTGCACGGCTCATCCTTTGGCGAACTGTCTCCTTTCATCGCCTCTCTCCGCCTCTTCTCAAATTTGCATTGTCTCTTTCCTCCATTTCGATACATAACTCTTTGCAGGAGGTCCTTCAACATCATGGGTGGTGTGTTGCGATGGATTTGAAAATGACGGCCATCTGGGCTAACCTAACTTGGGATCTTGTTTCACTTCCTCCTGGCCAGACTTGTGTCGGCTGCAAGTGGGTTTATATTATGAAGCATGCACCGAACGGTACTGTTGACTGCCTCAAAGCTCGGCTCGTTGCTCGTGGCTTTACTCAGCAACAGGACGTCGACTACGATGAAACTTTCGCCTGTTGCCAAGATGAATATTGTTTGGGTCTTGATCTCTCTGGTTGTTCATCATAAATGGCCCCTCTATCAGTTGGATGTCAAGAATGCTTTTCTCAATGACGATCTTCAAGAAACTGTCTACATGCATAGCCTCTCGGTATTGAGACCACATGGGAGTCACGTGCTTGTCACCTTAAGAATTCTATTTATGGTCTCAAACAATCTCCTCGAGCATGGTATGAAAAATTTAGCAAAATTATTCAGGATGTTGGATTTACTTGAAGCTCGGCTGACTTATCTCTTTTTACTCGACATCAACAAACAGACAATGTCATTATCTTGGTTTACGTCGACGATATCCTAATCACAGGAAATAACCAAGCGGGAATACAAATGATTAACACTTAAACTTTGCTTTTCAAACAAAAGACCTGAGCAATCTTAGGTATTTCCTTGGTCTCAAGGTAGCATGACGTCATGATGGTCTCATCCTCTCTCAGCGGAAATCCTGTCTTGATCTCCTTCAAGATACTGGCTACTCAGTGTGCAAGTCTGCTAACACTCCTATGGACGTCAACCACAAACTCTGTACTCAGGGCTCTGATTCAGATATGTCACTTTCAAACCCTGAGTATTATTGTCGACTTGTTGGGAAATTGATTTACCTTGTTGTGACAAGTCTTGATATCTCCTTAATTGTTGACGTGGTCAGTCGCTTTATGCATGCTCCAAGGACTTTCCATTTTCAGGACGTTGAATGAATCCTTAGATACTTGAGGACAATACCAGGACAAGGGCTCGTATACAAACCAGCTCTGTCTTCCTCCCTATCTCTGATTGCTTACTTGGATGTTGATTATGTTGGTTTGTTGGATGATCGACGCTCAACAACCGGTTTTTGCATCTTACTATGGAGGACATCTAATTACTTGGCATAGCAAGAAGCAATTTGTTGTTGCACGTTTGTCTGCTGAGGCAGAATATCGGGCAATGGTTGTTATATCAGAACTCACCTGGCTTGAGTCTCCTTTGGGATTTAGGGGTCAAACTTCTCTCACCTGCAACTTTATTATGTGATAGTCAAGCAACTATACATATTGTCAAGAATCTGGTATTCCATGAGCGAACCAAACATATCGAGATTGACTGTCACTTTATTCGGGAGAAGGTTCAGTCAAAGAAAGTAGAGCTACATCATATTTCATCTACCAGACAAGTTGTTGATATTCTCACAAAAACCCTACCAAGATCATTATATTATCAGTTCAAGTCCAAGATTGGTGCCTACGATTTGGATGCTCCAGCTTGCGGGGGAGTGTTGAAGAAATGTGAAGAAAGCTCATTTATAAAGGCACATGTTTAGGCTCATCTTCTCTCTTTAGTCCCACATTGTAAAATAGGATTTCCCATTCTCTCTATTCTCCTATATAAGTGTATAAAGCCTTGTATTATGTGTGTGAAAAAGTGGTAATAAAATTTATTCAAGTCTTTCCTGTCTCTCTGATGCTCTTTCTACACATTCGTAGGATGCTGGTTTCCCTCCAATGCTCTATGGCCCTTTTTGTCCATAGAGCATTGGAGCGAACCCTTTAGGAAGATTGAAAAGGCATCCAAAATCCCATGTTTGATTTTCATTGGATTCACTAAAATGTGAGACAATATAGAACCTTACGCGACAAACTGTCATATTACTATAGAACTTTTAAATCAAATCAGAAATAAATGGATTCCCAATTTGTCGTAGGATCTCAATATTTAAGCCCAAAAAACTTGTAAACAAGAGAAAGAAGTTCATTATCATTAAGTCAAAGGAACCGAGCAACACCGATAGAAGCTCGGTTGATTATTTCATAAGAATCATTCTCAGGATAGGAGATCTAGAGGAACCCTCCTTTATAACTAAAAAAAACATTCCTAGGAGGTAAGATCTTAGGTCTAGAGTGAAAATGAGCTTCGAATGAAAGCAAAATTGGGCCTTTTGGATGAAATAGGATAACTCTGAGATCCATTTAATAGACATAATGAAAAACTTCGAACAAACTAATAAAATAATTGATTAAAAACTAAGTACAGAAAAAATACTAAAAGCTAACTTTGAATTCATATGAAGAACAAACCTTTGAAATAACACCCACCCACCCTCACACACAACATCGGTCCACTCACGACCTTAAGGAAGCATCAGAATTGTGTAATGGGGTTGCTCTGAGTGTTTTGATGTTGATATAAATTATAGTTTTGATACAATATCACCCGATCTATAATTTCCGATACAACTGGGGAAATTATGATTTTAAAAAACGGTAAAATCAAAAGAAAATGAGATATTTATTTATCATCGCATGTTTTGCATTCAATCATTATTTAAAAAATATGAGTATAACATAAAAATCAAACTTTTCTATTCTTCTTTTTCCAACACTTATCTTCTTCGTTTATTTTCTTTATCCAGTTTTTATCTGGTTGTAGAGAACAATGGGCAAACCTTGTATATACTTCTTCAAGTGTAAAATACAAGAGAGAGTACAAATATATAGCTGAAGAGAAGGAGAAAGAATCCTATACAATAGGTGTGGGACTAAAGGAGAAAGAAGAAATGGCCTATAAATGGGCCTTAACATCATTTTTCTCTATATCATCTAACACTCCCCCGCAAGCTGGAGCGTACAAGTCGTAGGCACCAAACTTGGACAAGAACTGGTAATACAACTTGCGAGGTAATGCCTTGGTAAGGACACAGCAACTTGCTCAGACGCAGGAACATGTTCAAGCTTTAGCTCCTTTGATTGAACCTTTTCTCGAACGAAGTGACAATCAACCTCAATATGTTTAGTCCGCTCATGAAACATAGGATTCTTTGCAATGTGTATTGCAGCTTGACTGTCACAAAACAACGTTGAAGGTGAGGACAATTTAACTCCCAAATCCATTAGAAGACTTTCAAGCTAGGTTAGTTTGGATGTAACAGCCGTCATCGCACAGTACTCCGCCTCAGCAGACGAGCGAGCAACCACCGTCTGCTTCTTACTCTGCCATGTGATAAGATTTCCACCAAAGTATGTACAGAAATCATTAGTAGAACGTCGACAATCCAACGAGACCGCATAATCCGCATCCGAGTATGCAATAAGAGAAAGGGAGGAAGATGGCTTGTACACAAGTCCTTGCCCAGGGGAAGTCTTCAGATACCTGAGAATGCGTTCCACTGCCTGAAGGTGAGAAACCCGTGGGGTGCGCATAAACCGGCTGACCACACCAACCACAAATGATATATCTAGTCTTGTAACTGTTAGGCGTATCAGTTTTCCCACAAGACAATAGTAATCTAGATTCGGAAATAGAGAACCAGACTCAGATCCCTAAGCACACATGTGGTTGACTTCCATCGGGGTTTGCGCAGGTTTGCAACCCGGGAGGCCAGCATCTTGCAGAAGGTCAATGCAATACTTACGCTGGGATAAGGCAAGGCCATCAGGTCGTCGTGCTACCTCTACTCCAAGAAAATATTGACGATTTCCCAGATCTTTGCTTTGAAAGATAGAGTTTAAATGTTTCTTAACATGTTGTATCACAGCGGAGTCATCACTAATGATCAGAATATCGTCCACATAAACCAAGTATTACAGTCCCAATTGATTGGTGACGAGTGAAGAGAGAGGAATCTGCCGAGCTTTGTTTGAAGCCAACCTCACGAACGGCCTTGCTGAATTTTCCAAACCACGCCCGTGGAGACTGTTTGAGACCATAAATAGATTTGCGAAGTAAACATACACGAGACTCCCCCGTGGTCTCAAACCCGGGCTGTTGATGCATGGACACTGTTTCAAGAACATCACCATTCAAGAAAGCATTTTTGACATCCAGCTGATGGAGGGGTCACTGGCGATGAACAACTAAGGAGAGCCGGACTCGAACAGAATTTAATTTTGCAACTGGGGAGAACGTTTTCTCATAATCAAGGTGGTATTGTTGGGTAAAACCCTGTGTCATAAGCTGAGCCTTTAAGCGATCAACTGTCTCATCTGCGGCATGTTTGATAGTAAAGATCCACTTGCAGCTAACACAACTGTGACCAGGAGGAATAGACACAAGATCCCAAATGTGATTACCCCAGAGCGGTTATTTCTTCATCCATGATGGCACGCCACCTCGGATGCTGGAGAGCTTCCTACACAAAGTTAGGTATAGAGATAGAGGACATAGAGAGCAAAGGTAAGAAGAGACGGAGAGAGCCGATGTAGAGAGACATAATTGGCCAAAGGATGTGTTGTCGAGGGGGATGTCGGATCAACAGGCTGCGAGATCACACCTGTAGAGGGAAGCTGTTGCAGGCTATCTGAGCGTGTAGGACGACGAGCGTGCACTTGAATGATAGGAGGTTTGGAGGGCATTGGTTGTGTGGGAATCGGAAGCAGGGGAGGAGTAGGGAGAAGTGGTGGAAATGGAGACGTTACGGGTACGGTGGGTTGAGGTAGCAGAGGAGGAAGAAGGGGATCAGAAGGACTTGTGTGATATGGTTGGTCTTCATGAAAGGAGACATCAGCAGATACAACAACCTTACCAGTGGTAGGATAAAATCAGGCATACCCCTTCTGATTGCGGGAGTACCCAACAAACATAGCTTTGGTAGCACGAGGGGCTAGCTTGTCAGTGGAAGGACCAAGGTGGCGGACATAACAGGTACATCCAAACACACGAGGCGTGAGAGAGAAGAGAGTCGTGGATGGGTAAAGGAGAGTAATGGGTGCTTCAAAGTTGAGGACGGATGAAGGCATGCGATTGACGAGATGACAAGCTGTAGAAACTGCAAAGTTCCAATAAAGAGGAGGAACCTGCATTTGTATCATGAGAGATCTAGTCACATCAAGGAGATGGCGATTCTTCTGTTCCGCTATGTCATTCTGTTGAGGGGTATAGGCACACGAAGTCTGATGTAGAATACCGAACTCAGCGCACAGATTGGAGAAGGTGCGACCAGTATACTCTCGAGCATTGTCTGTACGAAGTGTTTTTACACAGGTAGAAAACTGAGTGCGAGTGTCCGTAAGAAACGTACGGAATGCAGTTGTGAGATCGGTACGATCACGAAGTAAATACAACAAGGTAACTCGCGAGTAATCATCTATAAATGTAAAAAATATTGATACCCAAAAACACTAGGGACCTTATAGGGCCTCCATATATCAGAATGAACTAAGGATAAAGGAGCATCGCTCTGAATACATGAAGAAGGAAAAGATACACGGTGTTATTTGTCGAAAATACAAGATTCACAAAAAACTCTTGAAGAGAAACAATAGGAAGAGCTTTCTTGAGAATTGTAAGAGAAGCATGTCCAAGACGACGATGTCAATCAGTGGTGGAGACAGTGGTGAGAGCAGCGGGAGAAACATCAAGAAGATACAGCCCGTTAGACAGTCATCCTATACCAAGTATATTCTGCGTTAGTCGATCCTGCAAAACAAATGAAGAGCGTGAGAAAATAACACGGCAATCAAGATCTTGTGTAAGACGGCTAACAGAAAGTAGATTAAAAGGAGAGCCCGGAACATGAAGAACCGAGGATAAGGAGAGGGAAGGAGTAAGAGGCAGATAAGCAGTGTCAGAAACTGGGATCGTGTCACCATTAGCCACAGTGATGTGCTTGGGGTAAGCAGTATCTAAATATTTAGGCGGTCGCTGCGGATAGAGATGATGTATAGCACCCGAGTCCACAATTCAGTAAGAGTTGTGTGAGAGGCAAGATATACCTTCATTGGAGATCGAGGTCACTGAACCAGAGGAGCGACAAACCACTCCTTGAAGCTGATGGAGTTGAGCACGTAACGCAGCAATATCATCACTAATGGCGGAGGGAGGTGTGAGAGCGACTGTTACAGTAAGGTGAGGGGGCAAGTCATGTTTGCGGTAGCAGGTGGCCTCCAGATGGTCATCCGTGCCGCAGTAAGAGCACTTAAAGAGAGTTCGACCACCACGACCGCGTCCTCGAGACAGGAGACCACCACGAGCCGGTGGACCACGAGTAGATGGAATGAGAGTGGTCACGAGCTACTGAAGGAGAGCGGGAGAAGGAGGAGCATCCGAAGGAGTAACTTTTAGGAGCATCGAGCACACATCCGAGAGGGACGGAGTAACAGCGGATGATAGAACATGAGCGCGGACACTATGAAGATGTGAGGGAACACGGGCCATCATCATAGCAATCCTCACTGCCTCCTTCTGCTGTCGTTGAGTTACCAAGTCCGTGGTGGGAGCCGATGTCTCCCGTAACTCTAGCGTCGAGAGACTGAAGATCAGCAAGAATGTCAAACAAGTGCAGAATATTGTCCTTCCAATAGTAGAAAGAATGAAGATCGGTTCACATAGCGTGAGCGATCTCATGATACATGGCCATACGATAGGGCTCGGTGTCCAGAGAATTAAGAAGCCGAGATTGAACCCATCCGTTGTCACGGATCCACTCATCAGTGGGTTCAGTGGGAGGAGGCCTGGTGAGATGATGAAGGAGAGCTTTAGTTTGTAGCACACGCTGAACGGAGTGTCCCCATTAAACAAAATTTTGTTTGTCACGAAGAGAAATAGTGGTAATGCGTAGCTCATCCCGAAGCTCAAGAGGAGCAGCACAAGGATAGCCTGGAAGAGGAAGAATCAGCAGGAGTGGTGGAATCTGAAGCCATATTACTGGGTTGTAGCTAGGCACAGTAACTGGGAGGTTAGAAGGCACGCAGTTAGCCGAACAGAACCAGCGGCTACTATTGAAGTAGGGCTGAGAGCAACGAGTAGAAGTAGTCGCGGAGAGAAGAAGGCAGCGACTAGAAGAGGTCGCCGGAGGCAGCGACTAGAAGAGGTCGCGCGGTAAGCAGCGACTTCTGAGCGAAGTCTAGTCACAGCGGAGAGAAGAAGTCAATAAACCGTGACGGTCAGATCATGGCCACCAAACCGGCAAGAACAGACCGCGCGGTTAAACAGACCGCAGTTAGCAGCAAGGCGGCAGAGCGGCAAAGTGAGGACGAGGCCAGCGGGAAGAAGAGATTGGCGTACAGGAAGAAGACCGAGCGATCAGAAGCAGACCGCAACAAGAGCAAAGGCTGGGCGGTTAGCAGCAGACCGCACCGATTAGAAGCAGACCGCAACAAGAGCAAAGGCCGGGCGGTTAGCAGCAGACCGCACCTTGAAAAAAATAGGAGGCCGCAGCGGACAAAGACAAGTCGCAGTTGTAAGACAAATAAGCCAGACGGTTAGATCTAACCGTGGGAAGAAGGAAGGCCGCAGCGGATAGAGAGTAGCATGATGCGGTTAGAAGAAAACCGTACGGGAGTGGGGTCCACGAGCCAGGGAGAGGAAGGCTATAAAAGGGCGTAGAAGAGGAGAGGAGGTGGATCCACGGGAGAGAAGGAGGCGGTTAGAGAAGCCGCAAAACCGAGCGGTAAGCAGAAAGACCAAGCCGTCCGGTTAAACAAAAAGACCGAGCGGTTAAAGAAGTAGAGTACTGTGCGGTTAGACGCAGGACGGACAACCTCGCTCTGATACCATGTAGAGAACAATGGGCAAACCTTGTATATACTTCTTCAAGTGTAAAATACAAGAGAGAGTACAAATATATAGGAGAATAGAAGGAGAAAGAATCATATACAATAGATGTGGGACTAAAGGAGAATGAAAAATGGGCCTATAAATGGGCCTTTACATCATTTTCCCTATATCATCTAACAGTTGTTGAAAAATACACAAAAATGTTCTCAATTTTATCTCATAAAAAACTCATAATCAAAAAAAATATTCTTTTATGTTAATTATGTTCATTAGAATTCTAATTCATTGTTGATAATTTGTTTGTGATGTCTATGCCGTTATCTAGCTCTCGACTATCTGCAATTATGATTATTAATGAATACATATGTATTTTGGAGTATGAATACAAACTATATTATTGTATGTTCTTATGCACGCTTGCATTCGCTTGCATACGTTATGTTTCTTATAAAAAATATGTAAATTTTGAATACCATTGTCTATACTTGATCGTCTTCTTTCTTGCAGTAGGGCTGAGCATATTATTTGAAACTCGAAAGTTGCTCGAAAATCGGTCGAATATTGAGCCAAATCGGAATCGGTTAAAATTGATTGTACTCAATTTGAGTCGATTCAATTTAACTCAAATCTGATTTCGATTCAATTTCGAGTCAGCCCTGAATCGCTCGAAACATGATTCGAATCAGCTCGAATTAATTAAAATATTATGTATTTATTAATATATTTTTATTTTAAATTAAAAAACAATTAAATTTAAACTTAAATTAAAAGAATGAAGACTTTAAATGTTTCATTTGCTAAATTTAGAGGTTGCCAAATTTAATTTTGAACACTCTAGGAATAAAGAGAAAAATTGCTCAATTTTGAGCTGGCTCAATTCAATTTTGAGCCGACTCGGAATCGAGCTATTTCAAGTCGAGCTGTCGATTTTGATTTCGAGCCGAGTTCGAGTCGAAAATTTTGATTTCAAGCCGTGTCCAAATCACTCGAACTCGACTCAATATCAGGCCTATCTTACACACACATTGTGTCGAATCTTGACTTCACTCCCTCATAAGTCTAAAAGGTACATTGAGGTGTAAGCACCATGGTTGAAGAGTTTCACTCTCATGACTCATAAAGCATTGTGGAGAAATGCCCAGAAATCTTGGAAAATAACTTGAAATTTTATTAATACTTTATTCAACCATAAATACAAGTATGTGTACACTTATATAGGAAGAGAAAGGGTGAGAAGAGTCCCCACTCAAGATGTGGGACTAAAACATAAAGAGGAGAATGGCCTAATATGGGCCTTTACATGATTTCCTTCTAACAAGCATAAATGGAACATTCACTTTGTCTAACAGAAAACTATCCTTCCATAAATTCAAATTTATATATGGCATCTCCCCAAGTAATATTTCATCCCCCGATACGTTTGTGAGGCATTGTAGGGTGAGAGAAGCCTTAGAAGATGTAATTCTGTGTACGATGAGTAAAATTTATATAGAAATCTGTGCACACCTTTAGCTCCTTTATTCCTGTTTTAACTCTATTTATTTTATAGTCATGTGATATTACACACATTATTCTAAATCTGATACAAGGACGCCATAGGAGCTAATGGGATGGAAATTCATGCAATGTGGAAGTTTTGGAGAAGATCAAATCTTCTGAACATGGTGCACAATTGTGCACTTCATTGAGCAAGATAGTGTGCCCCCGTGTATTCTTATAGCATTCTGACCATTTATGCATGTGTTTTTCATTTGTCGTTCACGATCAAGAGTCTTCATGAGCACTGTCGTGCTCCATATTGTTCCGACCCCTTGAGACTTGGCAGAGTTTTTATGAAGTGCATAATCGCACTTCATTGTGCATGATTGTGCGTGAATAAATCGTCCACCCGACCAAATGCAAAAGGTCTGTCTTTGGTCATGCGGATCTTTAGCACATGACCGTGCGACTGACACATGAGTGGTGTGAACTTAACAATGAACAGGTGCATGTTCGTGTGCCTTGTTGCGCACGATCGTGCGCCCTACCCCGACACTCAGCAGCCTTATTTCTCTTTCCTTTTTTGTGTCCCACCAAGTATTTTGATTTTCATGCATGATCGGGAGCACAACCGTGCACCCGACCATGCGTGACCAGTTTCTCAGGTATATTTGAGAGAAATCGTAGCTCATTTTTTAGGTGATCCTGGATTTAATCCCAAAAGCTGATTACTCTGGTTGTTGGGTTCTGAGGAGAGGATTCCAAGAGCTCCAAGGAGGCTAGGAGATTGAAGGAAGAGCCACGAGACAAGCGCATGCGGAGAGAAGACGTGCTAATTAAGAGCTGTTGTGACAACCCCTCCTCTACCCCGGACAAGCATAAAGACCAAAGGAAAAATTGAGAATCCACGACCCTTTTCTGAACATGTGAGGAATCTCTGTTGGGAAAAACCCTTTGGGTATGTTGGACGCGCAAAAAATGGCTTTTTGGAATTGCTTTTGAGAAAAAGTAAAATCAATTCCTGTCTTTGGCTGGATAGAATTGCTGAGGAATTGGCTTTCACACCAAAGACATTGGTTTTAGAATTGTCCTAAGAAACCAATATCTGAATTCTTACCTCCCCACCCTGTTTTGTGTTGAATTTCTCCAACCCATCTTTCCTCTCCCACGAAAGACCGACGTGATTTTCTCCTGCCCGCTCCTCTCACAAGATCGATATCATTTTCCTCTCACAAGATCAACGCGATTTCCCTACATCTGGTCCTCTTGCCAAATCGTGCTAGAATTCATCTCGCCAAATCGATACGTTCCAGATCAGTTCGTTCTTCCATATCGGTTCCTCTCGCTCACCAAATCGGCCTCCTCTTTCGGTATTTTTCTTCCTCTTCCTCTTCTTCCGCTTCTTGCTCTTCTTCTTCTTCCTCTCCAACAGTTTTAGAGACTTCTTATCAACATTCTTCTAGACCCAACTTCATTGTTGCGGGTGACGGTGTTCGTCCTCACAAAGTGGACAACTAAGAAAGTCTAGTACTAATTAATTTCATGATATATTATATTCCATAAAGAATGAAAATTTAGTTGCGGAAAAAATCAGATTTAGGCTTCGTTTTTTTCGCGTCTTCGCCGGGCGTTTAGAGCAAACACCGTCGGACGGCGGGTAAACAAACGGGACGCCGGCGGCGTTTGCTCCGTTTGCACCCGCCGCAAGAAGAAAAAGCCCATCAAACGCCGCTTTTCCAACCCCTCCTCCCCCCCTCCGGTTCCAACTCTCCATTTCGACCCGCCGGGAGCAAATGCCACCGTCGTACCAAATGAAGCCTTAGAAGAATACTTGGCCGAATCCACTGAAGTTTCCTAGGTGGATTTAAATATCTTGGAATGGTGGATAATTTCATCTTCAAACAACAAATTCTTAGAGTAAGTTCACCTTCATGGCGCACTAGAATGTTATAGTGCAAGTGCTTAACACAACACTATTTGTTGTGTTCATGTTCTTAATGTTGCCTTCATGTTCTTAATGTTGTCTTCCAAGATCCTTGGTTTGCGAAATGAGCTTTGTTTGTTGTGTTAAAAGTGAGCTTTATTTGTTGTGTTCAAAATGAGCTTTATTTGTTGTGTTCAAAATGAGCTTTATTTGTTGTGTTCAAAATGAGCTTTATTTGTTGTGTTCAAAATGAGCATGGGTAGGCTTCATATGAGCACTATTATAACAAACATTTGGCAGAGTCAAAGATGTATTCATATGTATCTATTTCTCTTGATTTCAAATTGAGTTTGAACATTATTATAAAAAAATTATCTCACATTTCAATTATCATTCTAATCAAATATATCTAAGTAGAACGAGCGCAATTATCAATAAATAAAATAAATTTATCCAATAACAAAATTCCCGAAATCCAATTCATGAGCGGAGAACAGCTTTTATGTCTCAATCCTAATTTTGTTGACTGAATTTCATCCTGCAGGCAACGGTAGAATTAAAGTTCTGCATAATACCAATTCCTGCGGATATTGGTTTTCTCCAGAAAGTCAATTCCAAATAGTCAATTTTGCGTATCGAACAAACCATTTTTGATTTGATATTACAGATTAATTAAGTGATTTATGAAATTACATAAGTATGTATAGTAAGGCAATATGACTTTATTGTATGAGGTGTAAACAGATCCAGCTATCAAAAACTCGGAAAGTACTAAGAAGAAAAATCGACAAAGTTAAACTTTTGTGCAGCGAGAAGTATTTGTTGGATCTAGTGGACAACTTTAGAGGGTGAATAAGGTTTGCAGAGAAGTTTTTTCAAATTAAAAATAATTCAGAGGCACAAAGTAATTTATCTGGAGCTATCGCCGGGTGATATCGACATAGGCCTTGTTCCTTGTTTCTGAAGATCGTATTGCAGTAGGTACACATATGAGATCAAACTTTAAACAATAAACACATAATTTCAGATCAAACAAACAAGCGTGATTTTATTGAAACTCTAAATAGTGTTTACAAAGTTTAGACTAGATCTCCATGACGCCGGATGTCAAAGACGCTGAATCGAAAACTCTTGTAGTTTCTATATTGATCCTCCTCTAGAACCGGTTGGCGCTCTCACTTCTTCCCAAGAAAATCAACGAGCCAACTAGATCTCTCAGATCTAGACGTCCTCCCAGGACGATTTCCACAGATTCATCCCAGAAATCAGACGACCACCCAGGCCGATTTCCCACGAACTACTCCCAGAAATTTGACGTCCACACCGAATGATTTCTCCGCACAGAATACAGTAAACAATAAAACAAAGAAAGAAATAGATCAAAGAAAAATTTTCTCCCTCAAAAATATATCTCTGGAGGCGGTGAATCATCGGTGCTTTTGATTCTCGTGGCTTAGGCAAGCGATTGTCTTCAGAATCTCCTTCTAGCGTTCCTTCTCCAAAGATCTCCTTTGTTCGTGCAAGAGGGAAAGAGTTCTCCTCCTTGGATGGTGGCTCTCAACAACAGGGACGACAAGACGCCGCTTTTGGACGTTCTATGGTTCAAGCACCGCCATCAAGAAAAAGAAATCTCTTTTATAACATTTTAACCGCTATCGCCGGCGATAATGAGCTATCGCTGGCAATATCCTAATTTAGCACAGCCGCCGCCAGTTTCCTGCGCCAAAAAGGAAAGGTAGCAGCCCTTCCTAATTCACTACTGTTATCGCCAGCAATAGCTGATATCGTCAGGCGATAGTGGGTTTCTTTTTATGGCTTCACGTGCGTTCCAGCAGTCCACGGATTGCTGATGTGTCCTACTTCAGGCTATCACCCGACGATAGTAGATGTCGTTGGTGCTAGCAGTCAGGACAATGTAGTCGACAAGATGACGTAGTTGATACGCTAACGCCCGGCGATATCGTTATCGCCAGCGATAGCCCATAACTTCGCCGTTGCTTGACGACTTCACACCAGTAAACTTGCACGCTATACCCAAAGAATGTATGATCAAAGACAGCTTAGGATTTGATATTATCAAACCTGAGAGATGCAGAACGCATGTTTCAACAAACTCCCAATTCTGATAAAAGCAAATCTTGTTCATGAGATATAAATCAAACAAAACAGGAAGTAACTTGGTATAGTGTGAACAACTACAGTCAATACAAAATGAATATGTTTATATGTCAGAATATCACTAGGAATTTTCTTGAAGACGCTATTTAGTTTGATCGTGCCCGCGTGATACGACTCCCCTTACAAGTGTACTCACCTTATCTATGTGTATGATAACCGCATAACTCCCCCCACATGTGATCTTCCCTAGATATCTCTCATAGGACTAGTTCATGAATAGTCTAATCTCCCCCTTTGATATTATCGAAAAGGCTAGGCATGATCAAACTAATTTAACGGAGAGATGCAATTAAATCAGCATGTAACACAAAACAATGCACGCTATAAAGAGACACATGAAAAATTATAGGGGTGACCAAAATGAGTTAGATAATGTACTTTGTGCAGGTCAAATGTACAGAAGGATTTCCTCCCCTTTTACAAAAAAGTTAGGCAACAACTTTTTTGTTTTGTTTTGTACATAAACTCACTCAAATTTGGACAAAAACATAAGAAACCAAGTACACTAAATTTGTCGTACAATGTTAGATGATTTATAGAGTTAATACAGTGGAACATTGTAAACATCATGAATTGCAATCGTCTACTAGTACAATCGTGTGATAGACATGAAGTGTAGTTTAAGTTCAATTCTTATGCATGGAGGTGTTAGATAGAACAATAACAGGTATACGTGTAACATCAAAGGAAAAAAACAACAAGTAAAAATAATCATTAATATATACTATATCTCAATAAATCAATATGTTAACACAAGAGTGATGAAATGAAAAATCATATCACGTTTTCTATCTATGCAATACCAAGATTAAAACAAAGGGGACTAACTCAATTGTCTGGTTTTTCACAAGATCGAAACGATTCAATATATCAAGGTGTTCATCCACAATGTTCATAGAAGCTTATCAAGAGAAATGGGTAGCGTTTGGGGGGTATCCTTGACACAGATTCTGATAGGATATACATAATTTTGTTTCTTTTTTTGTTTTGTCTATCAATTTTATAACATTTTTTTTATTTGTACCCAAGATCCCTCAATCAATCAAAATCTACAAACATAGATAGATACACTTTAACTTGTATATAAAGACCTTATTAAACCTTACTAAGATAATTTTGGTCCAACGTTCTAAGCTCTATATATGAAAATGAACAACGTAATATTGATTTTTCAAGTCATTCCTAGCATATTAGACACAACATCACGAGTTATAACATGTAAATTCAGAAATTTCTACATGAGTGCAATTTCTAGAGATGTGTGATAAGTGAGATGTCATTATTCTACCTAAATTTTCACACATACCAAGAGCCATATTAAACATATATTATCTTATTTAATCGCACTCAGTAGCTAAATATCAATAAATTAGACACATTATGACAAAAACTTACAACGTAAACAACGATTAACAATCCTAAATCAAACATTGGACGTAATTTTTATGCTTTCAATTCCAGTTATGCATGTCCCAAAAGTAATGATCGTATCATTTTTGCTGGAGTTTCTATTTTGAAATTTTGTTTAAAACGAAATAAAAAAACATGAAGAATAAACAAAAACATATTTTACTCATTTTGGGGTTTTATATTTTTTTATTTTAGATGTTTGTTTACTAGACATAAATAAACAAAAAGAGTAAATTAAAAACATAGTTTTGTGATTTGGGGGTTTTATATTTTAAAAAAAACAAATTGAGAAGCAAAAATAACCCCAAAACAGAAAAATAAAGAAGAAAAAATCGAGGTTTTTCAAAAAAACACACTATCTTCGGCGATAGTGCTTATCACCAGGCGATAGCAAACAGAGACTCGAGTTTTTGAAAATTAAGGCCAATTTTCGCAATTTATGATTTTTTCGGAAAATGTTTTGTCGGTGTAAGCCCTATTTAATGCAGCGAAAAACATAAAGAACAACCGAAAAAGTTGTGGATTTATTCATTTAACCTAAAGATTCTAAGAAGAGTCTAGAGAAGCCTGCGTCAGGAAGAAGTTATGTAAAGATGTCCGCAAGTTGTTTGTCTGTGTCAATGAAATTTACTCACATTTTCCTTCTTAATGTGATCTCGAATGAAATGATGTACGTCTATGTGTTTCGAGCGAGAGTGGTCACCAGATTATTCGTTAAGTTTATTGCACTCTTGTTGTCGCACCTAAGTTCAACGTTCTTGAATGAAAAACCAAAGTCATCTGACATTTGTGACATTCACAGTGCATGTGCGCAACAACTCCCTAAGGTAATATATTCGGCCTCGTCCGTGGAGAGGGCAACAGAATTCTGTTTTCTACTCGACCATGAAACTAGTATAGGCCCTAGAAGTGACAAGTGTCATTTGTGCTTTTACGATCGAGGGAGCATCCGGCATAATCTGAATCGGAATACCCATGGAGCGTAAAGGTATCGGTGTGAGGATACCAAAGACCTAGATTTGGTGTGTCTACGAGATACCTAAAGATGTGTTTAATGTATTTGAAATGAGATTCCTTAGAATTTGTTTGATACCTAGCGTAGAGACACACCACAAACAAGATGTCTGGTCTAGATGTGTTAAGATACAGTAGTGATCCAATCATATCTCGATATTGATCCACTGAAATGTCACTATCATCTTTTCCTAATTTGAGTGATGCGCTCATAAGAGTTTTAGTGTTGTTCAAATTCTCAAAATCAAACCATTTAAGCATATCTTTTATATATTTTGATTGATAAATAAATATCATCGACTCGTTGAGAAATTTAAAAACCTAAGAAATATAACAATTCTCCTACTAAACTCATTTCAAATTCACTTTACATCACTCTGAAATTTCATTACATAATTTTTTGTTAATGACACCAAAGATTATATCATCGATTTATATTTGTCAGATCATTAAATCTGAATCACTATTTTTACAAACAACATAGCAACCGCACTACCAATCCTAAAATCATGTTTGATAAGAAAAGTCGTTAGCTTACCATACCAGGCACGAAGTACTTTCTTTAATCCATACAATGCTTTTATGATCTTACAGACATGATTTGGATGATTACTATTTTTAAAACTAGGTGGTTGCTCTACGTACACCTCTTCTTTAATATAACCCTTTAGAAACGCATGAATGACGTCCATTTGATACAAATCTTTGAGGCAAGAAAACAACTGTTGATTTGTATTCGATCTGAGAGGGTCCTGCAGGGACCAACAAAGAAATTAAGCGCTCGTCGAGTGGGCCCCTATACATTCGTACAGCGGATTGGTACGACCGCATATGAGATCGACATCCCTCGTGGTAATGACATCAGCCGAGTATTCAACGTAGAGGATCTGACTCCTTACTACGAAGAGCGCGTGTATGTGGACCATTTCTCCACACCTCTACCTAAGCCCTCACTTCCTACAGCCCCCCTACCTGAGACTTCACCTCCTATTGCCCTTAACAATCTCTCAGTATTTCCACCCGCGGAGTCACTCCATGAGGATTGCGCCGACACAACAGTCAAACAGAGATACATTACAGCTAGAGCCATCTACTTCTACAAACGACATACTTCAAATCATCAATCACGACTTCTACACCGCAGTAGGCGAGATATTGTGTGTTATCATTTTTGTTGGAGCGTTCGGCCTCTACACGATGCTACTTGGTATTCTTCAGAGGAGCTCGAGAGACTCTCCCTCTGGCTACACAGCGAGTACGACCATCATCACTCACCGGAGATTAGTACTGTCAAGCCGGGGGAGTTGATGGCGTGCAATGCCCGACACAGGTGTATTCCCGCAGGAGGCCATGATATGCTACCCAGTCGGACCATCCGAGTCCGTGGCTGCAACCGGATGGTCGATCTAAGTCGATTTCATGTAATACTTTTTTTAGTTTGAGTTGTATTTGACGTCTGATCGTCCCAAACAGTTTGAGCCGTCTAATTCGGATGGTTTTGTGTATTTTATGAATATGATGTTGTAGTTATGTGTTTAGGGATATATATATGCAGGCGGTTCATGTGAGTGGGGCATCGAAAGTTTTGCAAGTGGCAGGAACCGCACGTCCCTCTCCGCCTTCCGGGGTGACGCCGGGAAGAGCCCTCCTGGTACGATTCCAGGACAAGCCCTGTCCTTCCATCGTCTGCTTCCCAGCCTGCCATCTCCGCTAGCCGCTAAAGCCCCCCTTCTCTGCCTATTGCATCCAGTCCTTCAACCCTACCACGGCCATTTTCCAGACCTACAGCATCGTTGTATTCCTTCCTCCTCCGTCCAACCCAGACCACAATTTTACCTATTTCAATATCTCGTAGTCAGCATTTCCCCACCACCAAATCTACAATTTCCCCCACCTCCTGTAGTTGCTAATCACCACGTCAGTGTTGAAATATTTGATTTCCCTACCCAGAATTCCTGCTTGCGCCTTTTGTCCTCTGTCAGCCACATACCCCTCTATTTCATGATTTTTTCCACTACCGCCAATCATAAATCCCCCCCCCCCCACTGTGACCCCTACAGACACTCTATACCACTAACAGCCACCTCTAAGCCCATCCAAAACCACCACCAGTCCCGATCCACACTTCTGACACCTTCCCCCGATTGCAGCGACTTTGGATGCACGCCCACAACCATCTTTTTCGCCTCCTACACATGTGATTTGTGGTCTGTTGTCTTATTTTCTGCTATTGTTTATTTTGACACTCAAACTATAGTGGATTTTTTTCTTCGCTTGCTACTAGCACTTTCGTTGTGCAATTTGCAGGACTCGTTTTGTGCTTGCTAAATAGTATTTGTGCCACTATCGTTTGAAGGATTGATGGTTGTTTTCTCTTAATTAATATTTGTGACGGCACGTGCCTCTGTTATTTTTCTTATAAAATTGATTACTGTTGCAAATTTTGAGCGGTCCGCTTTTGCACTAGCATTCCACTTCACTGCATATAGGATGCATCTAGAGCGTCCATCCCGAGTCGTCCCTACCCTGCTCATCAGTAGGAGTGGTTTAAACATCTTTTGGATCTTTCGTTTCTCATTTGACAGAAGAGTTCTCTGGAGGACCCTCCATCTAAGAACATGGTTGAAACTCGTCTCTGGATTTTATCTTGTCTGTTTTTATCGACTAAATCAAGTTATTTTTGAGTGTTCTATTTTTCGCAATCGCCATGAAGGTTCTCTCATCTCTCCAACCGTATCATTTGTGAGCAATGTTACTCTGCTTCTCTCCGGAACTAGCAATTTCTTTGTCAATAAAAATTTAGTATAAACTATACATGGTTGGCTCAAGATAATCACATTAATTTTTGTTGGTGAAAGGTATCAAAAGGATGAAAGTTGAATTGTCAAGCTTCAACTCCAAAACTACACTATTATAGATGATGAGGTTTATAACCTTGGAATCTATTAAAGACAATGAACCATATGCAGAACGAATCAACAGGTCATGAATATGTGAAGCCCTAATCCTAAATGCAATACCAACAATCACAAACAAATGCAATGGATCCAAGACCAGCCCTAAAATGAAAGTGCAAGAGCAAGCACGCATGCAACACGCAATCCAATGAACTGAAAAACTCACAACATAAGCCAAAACCTGATGCAAATGCAATGCAACAATACTCAAGCAATTAATTCGGACGAGTAATTAAATAAATAACGGAGCTTTAAAACTCTCTAAGATAACCATATATGATTATAATTGATTCTAACCAGGAGACAAGTGATAATTTCATATAATTAAGAGTACTAAAACAATGAGATTCAGGATAATACAATGTAAGTCCACTCAAAGAAACTGAGCAAATAAACAAAGTCAAATATTACGAGCAATAAATAGGAGTAACAGTATAATGTAAAGAAAAATAAAACTAAAATGCAAATGCATAGAGTAATCAAGTCCATCAATGGAAGGAGATCTGATGGCCATAGAAAGGTGTGGTGGATGTCATAGAGGCACAAGGAGACTATGGAATTACTGTTTGGAGTTGTGGTAGGCTTGTGAAGGGGTTGGGATGGCGTGGAATAGGGGAGAAGGTTTGGCTGTAGATGAGGTAGTTGTGGAGGGTGCGGGGAGGGGGCATGGTGATATAGCAAGGCTAAGGGGAATCCGACAGCAGCTGTAGAGGGTGTGAGAAGGTTTTGGGAGCAGTTGTGGGGGGCAAGAAGAAGGCTAGGTCAGGTGAATAGTGGATTTGGAGGTTCAATAGGATAGGGATGTGGAATCCGACAACTAGAGGTGTGGTGGGAAAGGGATCTGGCGATTGGGAGGGCCAGGGGAGGTTGTAGAATGGAAGGATGTGGTTGATGTCGGACTTGGAGAGGAATCTCATGTATGGAGAAGGGAGATCCAGCATATGGGGGTGGTGGAGACCAGCCCCGATCTGAACGCCGCAAAAGTATCCGGCGCCGCACTCGACCGGACCTATATTGGCCATGAGTCTTGGATTATTTTTATTTGTCATTTACAATTTTTGCAACGTATGTATTTGTATTTATTTTATTTGAGTTGTGACATATAAATATATGTATATAACTTATATAAATATATATATATATACACGAGTGACAGGCACGGGCCTCCGGCCCTCGTGCCCCGCGCGACAGTACCCAGTCGCGGCGGCGGGCTTCGCCCGCGCCCGGCGGGCTTCGCACCTATGTAATATGATATAGTATATATTTATATAATATATTATAAATATATATTATATATATTTATATAATATAAATATATATATAAATATATATGTTAGTCTTAAAATAAAAAGGATGTAATCAGAAGAGTGAAGCAAAAAAATAAATTAAAAAAGATGTACTTAGTCTTTATATCATATATATTTATAGCGAAATTCAAAAGAGTGAAGCAAAAAAAAAATGCTTTTTGGATGTAATCTGTCCGGGAGAGAATGTGATTGGCGGAGAAAGTAATGAGAGCAACTGACAGCTGACATGGTGTAATGAGAGCAGTTGACATGATGTTTTTTGGACGTTGTGCCTCATAATTGCCTGCTATCAGCTTTATTTTGGAGGTGACTTTAGGGTGCAATTACATAAGTAACCTTTATTTTTAAATATATTTGAATATTTCTTGAATTTATGTTAGTCTTAAAGTAAAAAAATTGAGAGTATATTAGGCTTTATGAATGTTGCACCAAAGAGAAGTTTTCTTTTATATAATAGTATAGATATGTAAGTGACTTCATTAAAGCCCATGAAAAAGAGGCCCAGCCGGCCCATAAAGAAGAGGAGGGTGCAGCTTCCCGTATGAGTAGTTAAAAGCCACCAGTGTTTGACTGGCTACTGCACTCCTATTCAGCCTTATTTATTTCCTGGAGAAAGAATAAAGAGATATCAAATTATAATCAGTTGACCGGGTCAACTTGTCTTCACCAGCCAAGCACGCAAACATTTCCGCCATTGTTGGCCTCATGCCATGCGGAAATCAAGCTCAGCTCTCCCCTCGACGACGCCTGGATTCCAACTGCACGCCACGACTCCTCCCTTCGGTGGTTACAGCAACCAACTCCGACAGTTTCAGCATGTCGCAGGATCTTACTCTTCCGGCAACCGCCAGTTCCAGATCGCTTGGAGGTTAGGTCGTTTGTGTTTCGAAACCCTATAAAAGGGGATATGTTTTGTATTTTCTTCTGGGTGGATGAAGAAATCGTGAATGTAAAGTTGAGATTATGCTTGTCCTGCAGTCGGTGAGGGCTCTGGATTGTGTGAAAACTGTAGTGGTAAAGTGTTTGATGATTTTTTTGAATATGAAATTAGGAATGTTCTGTTGTTTGAGAGTTGTAGGAATTCAGTTTTGATGAAAGTGTGCTTTCAATTGAGAAGATAAACAGTAATTTTCCTGTTCACTTGTGTTAATTCCGGTTGGAGAGAAAAGTTTGTTGATTAAAATTGGTGTTGTTGATATTGATGAACAGTAACATCAAAATTACTGTGCCTCTATTCTCAATCGTTGAGTCTCGTTACAGTGGATGAATAGGTAATGAGTGCTAGGTTAGTTGCCCTGTTTGGCTCCCGTGAACAGTAACGAAGTTAGATTAATTTAGAGTTAGTAATTAGATATTTCATGGATCCTCCGTGAGTGATAGAGATGTCGTGGATCCACCGCAAGTGTTCGAGATTTCGTGAAACCACTTTGAGTGCGAAGAACGAGTGAATTTTAGGTTGTTAGTTTGTGGCTTCTTACATTGTTGAGTGATTCCGTGGAACCACCTCCTGTGAGGGAGTGATTTAATTCCTTGGTGCCCGTGTGCGATAGCGGCCGACCTCAGAGCGGAGATCGAAGGTGACGAGGAGTTCCTCGCGTGATCGCCATCGACTTCGAATACGGAAGACGTCACTTCCGTGGGTAATTGTTTCTTTCTCTTTTCCTTTGTGTGTGTCTCTGTAATTTCTCGTAGGATAATAGACTCACTGCTGAGTTTTCGCCCGAATTTTGTCAGCAAACGCTACGCCGAAAACTCTAAACGGAAACGTATTTGGAGTTCACGATTTCCGTTTTGCTACGACCAGGGGAACGGAACGAAACTTGCAAATTTCTGTCCCCAAATTTAAATCGAACCTTATTTAAGAAAATTCATTTTGAAATAAAGAAGTAATTTTGTGTTTTTCATAAGAATTCCAAGTTGCGAAATTTCTTAAAGTGTTGTGTCCGCTCTAAAATTTGCAAAATTAATTTAATCATCGCATGCATTTAGAGTTTCCTATAAAAAGTCGACAGACGTGCAAACCCTACGCGTCGTCCTGCATCATGGTGGAGACCAGCCCCGGTCTGAACGCCGCAAAAGTATCCGGCGTCGCACCCGACCGAACCTATATTGGCCCGGAGTCTTGCATTATTTGTATTTGTCATTTACAATTTTTGCAAAGTATGTATTTGTATTTATTTTATTTGTGTTGTGACATATAAATATATATATATATATATAACTTATATAAATATATATATATAAGTGTCTTCATTAAAGCCCATGAAAAAGAGGCCCAGCCGGCCCATGAAGAAGAGGAGGGTGCAGCTTCCCGTATGAGTTGTTAAAAGCCACCAGTGTTTGACTGGGTACTGCACTCCTATTCAGCCTTATTTATTTCCTGGAGAAAGAATAAAGAGATCAAATTATAATCAGTTGACCGGGTCAACTTGTCTTCACCAGCCAAGCACGCAAACATTTCCGCCATTGTGGGCCTCATGCCATGCGGAAATCAAGCTCAGCTCTCCCCTCGACGACGCCTGGATTCCAACCGCATGCCACGACTCCTCCCTTCGGTGGTTACAGCAACCGACTCCGGCAGTTTCAGCATGTCGCAGGATGTTACTCTTCCGGCAACCGCCAGTTCCAGATCGCTTGGAGGTTAGGTCGTCTGTGTTTTGAAACCCTATAAAAGGGGATATGTTTTGTATTTTCTTCTGGGTGGATGATGAAATCGTGAATGTAAAGTTGAGATTATGCTTGTCCTGTAGTCGGTGAGGGCTCTGGATTGTGTGAAAACTGTAGTGGTAAAGTGTTTGATGATTTTTTTTTATATGAAATTAGGAATGTCCTGCTGTTTGAGAGTTGTAGGAATTTAGTTTTGATGAAAGTGTGCTTTCAATTGAGAAGATAAACGGTAATTTTCCTGTTCACTTGTGTTAATTCCGGTTGGAGAGAAAAGTTTGCTGATTAAAATTGGTGTTGTTGATATTGATGAACTACATCAAAATTACTGTGCCTCTATTCTCAATCGTTGAGTCTCGTTACAGTGGATGAATAGGTAATGAGTGTTAGGTTAGTTGCCCTGTTTGGCTCCCGTGAACAGTAACGAAGTTAGATTAATTTAGAGTTAGTAATTAGAGATTTCGTGGATCCTCCGTGAGTGATAGAGATGTTGTGGATCCACCGCGAGTGTTTGAGATTTTGTGAAACCACTTCGAGTGCGAAGAACGAGTGAATTTTAGGTTGTTAGTTTGTGGCTTCTTACATTGTTAAGTGATTCCGTGGAATCACCTTGTGTGAGGGAGTGATTTAATTCTTTGGTGCCCGTGTGCGATAGCGGCCGACCTCGGAGCGGAGATCGAAGGTGACGAGGAGTTCCTCGTGTGATCGTCACCGACTTCGAATGCGGAAGACGTCTCTTCCGTGGGTAATTGTTTATTTTTCTTTTCCTTTGTGTGTGCCTCTGTAATTTCTCGTAGGATAATAAACTCACTGCTGAGTTTTCGCCCGAATTTTGTCAGCAAATGCTACGTCGAAAACTCTAAACGGAAACGTATTTGGAGTTCACGATTTCCATTTTGCTACGACCAGGGGAACGGAACGAAAGTTGCAAATTTCCGTCCCCGGATTTAAATTGAACCTTATTTAAGAAACTTCATTTTGAAATGAAGAAATAATTTTGTGTTTTTCATAAAAATTCCAAGTTGCGAAATTTCTTAAAGTGCTGCGCCCGCTCTAAAATTTGCAAAATTAATTTAATCATCGCATGCATTTAGGGCTTCCTATAAAAAGTCGACAGACGCGCAAACCCTACGAGTCGTTGTAATAATAAGAATGGCCTAAAGGAGGATGGCCGGAGTTGGGAGAGAGGACGAACGGACGGGGGGGAGATGGCCGAAGTTGGGAGAGATGAGGGGGGGTCGGGACAAAGCAGAAAAACAGAGCAACTTTATTAATTCCTTCCTTAATCCTCATTACAAACACTAACCCTTATTTATAATACTAATGGGGCAAGTAAATGACATTAAACCCCTTGTTACTTGACCACGTGGTCTCTTGTTGTTACATTGCATACGCCTTTTGAAAACGACGTCCTCGTCGTTTGCTCTTCTAAAAAAAATCTTCAATCGACCCTTAACTTGAGCTGTGCTTAGTTGATGAAGAGAACTTGATTTGTCGGCGCTAAGAACCAACTTCAAGGTTTGTTGCGCCAATAATTCCTCCAGGGTCGAACACAAAAACTGTGATAGTTGTGTCATGACGCTTTCGAACAAACTGTTTTTTGAATGTTGTGGTGTTAGAAAGCAACATAAAATCATATTTGTCAAGCTGCGATCGTGCTGTAGGTAGCGAAATGTGCTTGGCCGGAAGCATGATTTCATAATAGAGGTAAGGAACTTGAATGGTGGAAATGTTGTCGATGCTAGGATTGAACTCCTCCAGAATTGTGTTGTTAAGTATCATTGATGATGCCAAATCGATGTGTATTAAAAGTTGTTCTTCAAGAATCTTGCTTTCTTGGATAGTTTTTTGGTCTTCCTCAAAATCTGTACTATCCAATTGTGACAACATTTTATTGATGATTGGCGAGATCTGCTCTTGAACTGGTTGTTCTTGCTCTGATTGAGATCTCTCTTGAACTGGTTGTTCTTGCTCCGATTGTTTTGTCACCAATGACGAGTCTGAGTTAAACTTTATGAAGATTGCATCCATTCGTTCTTAGGAATCCACTATGGTTTGTAGCATTTGATCGAATCGTCGGTTCATGTCGTCACGATGGCGTTGTAATTTATCATCAATGCGAGCAAACATAGCTTTGAGGTCGTCCATCATCTCGAAAAGATGAGATAAGTGACGGGAGGTGACGGTATCAAGATAATTGCTGAGTCGTTGTCAGCTTCGTGTTGTTGGCAACGGTGAGGTCCAAAGTTGAAGATTGCAGCGTTCTTGATGGCATGAACTCCTGATTCCCGTAAGTGTTGTTGAATGTCACTGGAGCTGACGGTTGTTCTGCCAAGGTTTTTTTTTCCTTTTGAAAACCCACAGTTCTCTCGTTTTCGAGTTGTTGATTTTTTTCTCTGTTTTTGCAGAGTTGCGGAAGTGATGGCGCTGCTGCAGGGGCGGAGGTGGTGCAGCGGCTTTGTCGGCGCAGCGGCTTTGTCGGCGCAGCGGCGGAGGCGGCGCAGCGGCGGTGGCGGCGCAGCGGCGGTGGCGGCGCAGCGGCGGTGGCGGCGCAGCGGCGGTGGCGGCGCAGCGGCGGTGGCGGCGCAGCGGCGGTGGCGGCGCAGCGGCGGTGGCGGCGCAGCGGCGGTGGCGGCGCAGCGGCGGTGGCGGCGCAGCGGCGGTGGCGGCGCAGCGGCGGTGGCGGCGCAGCGGCGGTGGCGGCGCAGCGGCGGTGGCGGCGCAGCGGCGGTGGCGGCGCAGCGGCGGTGGCGGCGCAGCGGCGGTGGCGGCGCAGCGGCGGTGGCGGCGCAGCGGCGGTGGCGGCGCAGCGGCAGTGGCGGCGCAGCGGCGGTGGCAGATGATGAACGGATGTGAATCGTCGTCGAAACGACGACGTTAGGAGACAAACGAACGGAGGTGGTGGACAATGAAAAGCATGCGGCTGTTCTTGGGTTACTTGCGGTGGCTGATCTTGCATAAAACAGGGGGGGTTCTGTTTCAAATCTCCGGCAATCAGTGGTGTTGGATGAGGAAGAAGAGACTGGTTGATAGAGGATGAAGAGGCCTGCGGTGGTGGAAGATGAAGAGCAGGCGTGGATCTTGGGTAAAGATTGGTCGGATTTGGATGAGTAGTCGTTCTTGATAACAGTTCGCTGGAGTTTGGCGGAGGGTTGAGAGTGATGACGAGAGCACCAATGTAATAATAAGAATGGCCTAAAGGAGGATGGCCGGAGTTGGGAGAGAGGACGAACGGCCGGGGGGGAGATGGCCGAAGTTGGGAGAGATGAGGGGGGGTCGGGACAAAGCAGAAAAACAGAGCAACTTTATTAATTCCTTCCTTAATCCTCATTACAAACACTAACCCTTATTTATAATACTAATGGGGCAAGTAAATGACATTAAACCCCTTGTTACTTGACCACGTGGTCTCTTGTTGTTACAGTCGTCCTGCATCAAATTGGTATCAGAGGCAGGTTCCAAAAATTTTCTAAGTTTTGGGATCCGCCCTGTGTAGAATAGGAACTCGCATAGCTTTTTAAAAAAATTTCAAAAAAAGGATTTTTTTAAGAATAATAATACATTGCATTTGACGTTTGTTCGCATGTATCTGCGTAGAGATAGGATGCATCGTGTTGAACGCGGTGAATCGAGCCATGGGAACGAAGGGGAAGAACCATCCCAATGGTTTTTACCTTCCGCCCACCAAATGACGGTATTAACTGAGAGTACCTGTCAGATGCGTGAATGGTTAGAAAGTCATAGAGGTAGGGTGAGTAGTTTAGAAATACCCCCTCAAACGTCAATGACGCATCAAATTCGAGATGTGCATTTTGTCCGTACACATTACGATGTCCCACCACATTATGTAGAAAGATCTACATTTATGAGAAATTCATTATATGAGGATCACGATTACACTTACACTCACTCCTATAGATATCCGTCACGGAGATTTTTACGATACTTCGATAATTATACTCGATCACCGTATACCACTTCTAGAGATCGTGTTGACCCACCAACACGTTCTCATTATGTTATGGACGATCAGTACGATGACTATCATCGTTATTATCCTCGTACCCGAATGGATCCTAGCGGCTCTTAGACATCATATTATGAGGATAGAGTTCAGTATGACGTTCGATATCGATACTACACGTCTCCTTTATATGAGAAACCCGAGACTGCATATGTGAGACCACTACCACACGTTCGTAGGACTCACGATTATCCACGAGCACGACATATTTATGATATGGACGATCGTCACGACTACACTCACGAATCCTATAGAGGTCACTATCGTCAAGAGTACATCACACCGAGTGATCCCCCGAGTGTTCTGATGATGAACATGATGATAGATGTTAAGGGTCAGCAAGAGCATGTCATTACCCACACCAGAGAGATATCACCCACTCTGTCTGATATCCTGGTACAGGATGTGTAGAGTCAACCCCCATGTGAGTCGGCTCCACTTAGTGAACTCGTCATTGATTCGATCTCTACTAGCTCTATTTTGAGTGTAGATTCATTGCACACTTCACCTAGTGGTGCACCGAGTCACATCACCACACCCGAGGGCGCATCGAGCCACATCACCACACCTGATTACGCACCAAGTGACATTAAGATCGGGAGTCGAGAGCTTAGTAGTGATCTCGAGGTAGTCACTCCTACCCTATCTGGGAGTATGACCCCTTCTGATGGTTCATTTCTGGAGGACCATCACTCTACTGATGGGTCATTTGACGACCCTCCTATGGAACCTCCAGATGAGCCACCTCGTCCTTATGTGGATGAGTTTTATCTGGATAGTACTCTTGCAAATTTTAAGACATGAATACCTGCTCCATTGTCTCACTTGACGTCGATAGTGCTTGGGTATAACCATCTAGTGACTCGCACTCTAGATGAGTTATGGGACGTAACACCTGTTGATCATCGTCTTCACGATTCATATGTCCCACCTAGTGAGCCTCCTGATGCTTCACTCTTCCTTAGCACATTTATTACGGCTGTCACATTTCGTGCACTTTTATCTGAAAGCGCTCCATCTGTTTTTGGAGCTTACATTTGCACGCGTCGCATTTACGATGAATTTTATTATACCCCTCCTGGTGAACCCCCAGATGAACCACATATGGGTTCGTCGCACGTTTGGGATGTATCTATCCTTAGTATCACCATCGAGTTTGAGGGTGCACTCGTGGATTCGTTGATACTTGTCACTCGCACTTGCAGAGACAGTTCACACACTATGTTGGCACATCTGAACATTGATGTCTCTGATTTGCACTTGAGTGTTCACCTCCCCCGCGATGAATTCTTTCACGATCCACCCTCCGAGCCTCCTGATCATGTGCCTCTTTCAGGTGTTGCTTTTAGTATCTGAAACCATTGGTTTGTGGAGTTAGTCATATTAGTAGTTCATTTATTGCATTTGCATGATATGCATAAAAATATTTTGAGCGAAAAGTGCGTAGTATTTATGATTTTTATGCAACTCAATTTTAAAAAAATATAAAAGAGCTACTAGTTTTAAAATGAATGACTTGGTTATGGTTTGGCTAAATCCGGAAACGGTTATCTTCGGGTACCATAAAGAAGTTAGCTGACTGTAGAACTGGACTCTTTCGAGTGGTAAATCGGATTGAGCAAAGTGCGTTTGAACTTAAGATGTTTTCCGTTTGGGGAGCAAATCCTGTTTTTTTTACGTAGCCAATCTGACTTAATTCTACGATTACTCGCATGAGTTTTTAGATTTTCCATTGTTTTCTCCTCCGTTTGTTTCTTCTGGGTTGGTGAGTGAGAGTGAGGAGCCACATTCAGGACATACCACCATTCATTTTGCTACTGACACTTCCATCATAGTTCCTTCTATTTTCACCGTCAGTTTCAGATTGAGCATGGACACCAGGCGATTATTCTATTCCAGTTCCCGAGCACATATTGGTCAGTGACCACTACTGATGGTGGTTTTCAGAGATATTTGGTTCGTTAGCATGGTAGACCAGAGATCGCGACCAGCTGGGTCTTGGCCGAGGAGTTACAACGCATGAATGCTGATATTCTACAACACTACCGCTCGGAGCACTCACCAGAGATGAGTGGTTTCGAGAGGGGGAGAGTTGGTGGAGACCAGCCCCGATCTGAACGCCGCAAAAGTATCTGGCGCCGCACCCGCCCAGACCTATATTAGCCCTGAGTCTTGCATTATTTTTATTTGTCATTTACAATTTTTGCAAAGTATGCATTTGTATTTATTTTATTTGTGTTGTGACATATAAATATATATACATATATAACTTATATAAATATATATATATATATATGTAAGCGTCTTCATTAAAGCCCATGAAAAAGAGGCCCAGCCGGCCCATGAAGAAGAGGAGGGAGCAGCTTCTCGTATGAGTTGTTAAAAGCCACCAGTGTTTGATTGGGTACTGCACTCCTATTCAGCCTTATTTATTTCTTGGAGAAAGAATAAAGAGATATCAAATTATAATCAGTTGACCGGGTCAACTTGTCTCACTAGCCAAGCACGCAAACATTTCCGCCATTGTTGGTCTCATGCCATGCGGAAATCAAGCTCAGCTCTCCCCATGACGACGCCTGGATTCCAACCGCATGCCACGACTCCTCCCTTCGGTGGTTACAGCAACCGACTCCGGCAGTTTCAGCATGTCGCATGATGTTACTCTTTCGGCAACCGCCAGTTCCAGATCGCTTGGAGATTAGGTCGTCTGTGTTTCGAAACCCTATAAAAGGGGATATGTTTTGTATTTTATTCTGGGTGGATGATGAAATCGTGAATGTAAAGTTGAGATTATGCTTGTCATGTAGTCGGTGAGGGCTCTGGATTGTGTGAAAACTGTAGTGGTAAAGTGTTTAATGATTTTTTTTAATATGAAATTAGGAATGTCCTGCTGTTTGAGAGTTGTAGGAATTTAGTTTTGATGAAAGTGTGCTTCCAATTGAGAAGATAAACAGTAATTTTCCTGTTCACTTGTGTTAATTCCGGTTGGAGAGAAAAGTTTGCTGATTAAAATTGGTGTTGTTGATATCGATGAACAGTAACATCAAAATTACTGTGCCTCTATTCTCAATCGTTGAGTCTCGTTACAGTGGATGAATAGGTGATGAGTGTTAGGTTAGTTGCCCTGTTTGGCTCTCGTGAAAAGTAACGAAGTTAGATTAATTTAGAGTTAGTAATTAGAGATTTCGTGGATCCTCCGTGAATGATAGAGATGTCGTGGATCCACCGCGAGTGTTTGAGATTTCGTGAAACCACTTCGAGTGCGAAAAACGAGTGAATTTTAGGTTGTTAGTTTGTGGCTTCTTACATTGTTGAGTGATTTCGTGGAACCACCTCGTGTGAGGGAGTGATTTAATTCATTGGTGCCCGTGTGCGATAGCGGCCGACCTCAAAGCGGAGATCGAAGGTGACGACGAGTTCCTCGCGTGATTGTCGTCGACTTCGGATACGGAAAGACGTCTCTTTCCATGGGTAACTTGATCCTATCTTTTCCTTTGTAAGTGTCTATATTTTCTCTTATGATAACTAGACTCATTGCTGGCTTTTCGCCCGAGTTTCGTCAGCAAACGCTACGTCGAAAACTCCAAATGGAAACGCAGTTGGAGTTCACGATTTCCGTTTTGCTACGACAAGGGGAACGGATCGAAAGTTGCATACTTCCTTCCCCGGATTTAAACTGAACCATTTTTAAGAAATATTAATTTTAAAACAAAATAGCGATTTGTGTCGTATTAAAAAAATTAGTTGCCTTTTTTTAGTTCGTGCAAATTTCGCTCAAACGTTGCAAATTTAATTTGAATTATCGCATGCATTTAGGGTTTCCTAGAACAGCCGACAGACGCGTAAACCCTACGCGCCGTCCTGCATCAGGGGGGCTTAGGCAAGGTCAGTAAAGGGTGGGGAAGGTAGTTGTTGGTGGGGTTGAGGACGTTGTAAGCTCAGAAGGGAGGAGGTAGATGGTGTCAGGGTGATGGGAAGATGCCGAAGTGGCAGTGGGCTGGGAACGAGACGTCGGAGACAATGTAACCGACGGGCGGGCGCGTCAGCACCCCTAGAGGCGAGAACTGCGATGTCGCACCAAAAGAGAAGATTGAGTGGTTATCCTGAAAAAATCTAAAATCTCCATACCTCATAACCCTAGCCAGATGAGATATAGAGGGAGATTTAGGTTAAGTGATCCAATGGTCTTAAACGCACGATCGGATAACGTATATCTCAAAATACAAGTCCAAAAAAAAATACATACAAATGTCAAAAATCGTGACGAACGCGGTGGTTGTCTTCGTTCGCCCATCTGGTATTTCCAAAAATTGTCAACCCAGTCGACTAATCCAATGTTGCACAAATGATCCCCATTAAACTCTCTTGTAATTACCCGTGCAAGTTTTAAAATTTATTATTTAAGATAACCTTATGTTGGAGTATGACATGTAAATCATGCAACATATGTAAATGAACGATGACCGACACAACAGACTAACTAAGCTCATACTTTATATAGCTTTAAAAATTGTAGAGGGTGTGAGGAGGGGTAGGGTGGAAGAACAAGGCTAAGGGGAGTCTGACGGCAGTGGTAGGTGGTGCGGGGAGGTTGTAGGAGCAGTTGAGGAGGGACTGAAAGGGGGATAATGGAAAGGAATAGTGTGAGTGGGTAACTGGATGAGCTAGGGATGTCGAATCTGACAGTTGGAGAGGAGATGTGAAGGGAATCCACCGACGAGGAGGTCTTAGGGGGAGGTTGTAGAATGGAAGGATACGGCAGTTGGGGCTCTGGAGAGGATTCCGGTGTCTGGGGAAGGGAAATCTGTTCTCTGGATGCTCAGTCAAGGTCGGTGAAGGCGGGGGAGGTAGCTGTTGGTGGGGGTGGGGATGCTAGAAACTCACGACGTTGCACGAAGAGCGAAGAACGAGCGGTTCTCCTGAAAAAAAAACCTAAGCTGTTAATATATCATCGCCTAGGACAGATATGATATAAAGGGGAAAATTTAGGTTAACTCATCGAACAGCCCTAAATTCATGGTCGGATAACTTAACATAAGTCACGAAATACAAGTTTAAAAAATAAAAGTAAAAATAAAATACATAAAAATATGAAAAATAGCGGCGAACATGATGTCAATCCCCAATTGCCCTTCTGATGATCGAAAAATTGTCAACCCAGTCGACTCTCCAATATCCCGTGAATAATATCCCGTGAATGATCTCCATCACTTTTCAAGACTATATGATAGATTTGTCAAGTTGAATATCCAACTAGAATGAGTCTTAAGTAAATGTTTGGTCGTTTTTCTTTATGTGGACATTGTCTTTCACTATTGCTGCTGAAAATTATAGTATTCTTGTATCTGTTCTGACAGAATATCTGTATAATCACCAGCATTTTTTTCATATATAAGAAGATTGGTTTTCCCACTCCGTTCACTTAAGAAGATATAAAGCATGTGAAAACAAAAGAAGGGAAAGCAAATGGCCTGAGAAAAAAAAACAATTCATCCTAAAAGAGAGAGGAGCAGTTTCCCATACCCTCCATCCAGGTGCTCTTTGAATATCTTGTCAAATGCACGACAAAGTTCCAATATTGTGTATAGTTGAGCCTGAAATAGCAGAACTATCAATTAACCAAGGTGGTTATTTATATCATGAAATATTGATGTTCGATACACAAAAGAAAGAATATTAAGCATTCCATATGTTTACAAAAAAACTCACCCCGGCATCAACAGCAATAGGTCTTCCCAGATGGTTCATTTCAGATTCAAGTTCTTCGACAGTTTTATTTATCAAAGATGTTATGCTCGGAATTCGAGCTCGGATTACAGACTCTAAATGCTAAACATTGATGTGTTATAACATGTTTTATAAAAAAAAAATTATTACGGGTGTAAGAATTGAACATTTTGTAATGACCAAACCTTTGAAAGAAGTTTAGCAAGATATTCAGAACCCATTTTTCCTGCTAAATGAGAATAGTCAGGACTCGTTTCAAAATACTCTCTTTCCTTTTGTCTTGCAACTATCATGTCAACATTCTTGTTTATATCTGACTGCGAACGATTGACAATTCCAACCCAAGGATGTTGCAGCTTGTAAGATCTTCCTTCTAGGACCTGAAAGAAACTTCCATGTATTAGAAACTTCATGTGACACTGAAGGGACTAAAGATGTGGTATCAAAAGATGCTTATAGTCTCAAATAATGCCTAAATCACCAAAAGTAATTCTTTTTATTCAATCTTCAAATACAAATGAAAGTGTAACTTACATCCACTGCATTTGTTCCTTTATCCATCAGATCTAGCTTTGTCAAAACTCCAAACGTCCTCTCACCTAACCATTGGTAAATGACAATAATTAAGCAGATGAATAAACTTTAATCGGGAAAATATTGTTGCCTACCATACACAACCATTACATTTGTTTTTTATCAAAATTGGCTGAGCGTGAAAAATATTCGTCATTGATAGAATGTTTTGAATAATAGAATGGCATCATACCAGAAGGATCCACCTCCCTAGCAAGTTTAATGGCATCAGATGTTGCAATATCTTGATTTGCAGGGGATATTGCTAATATAATGCTGTTGGGCTGCAAAGAACAAAACCCACTTAAAGCCATTACCAAAAATTGTAAACAGAAAAATCCCCATGCTCCTTATGTAAGGGTCATTTATTATCAATATAAGTGTTATAAAGAAACATGCCGCTATATCACTGTCATTATGCTCACATATGAGCCACGCATTTCCACAGAAAAACATTCCCAAATAACCTTTATAAGGTAAATATGCAATTATTTTCTTGATCATAAAATGTTAAGATGCAATATGCTGTTAACAGAAAATGTCACTTCTACCATTGCCATCAAGTTCTAAAGACTCATTCTGAAAGCTAAGTACCTTTTCAACATACAATCGGACCATGTTCTCTATATCTTGAACAATACTTTCAGACTGTCCCTCTGTAGGGGAAAAAATTGCATCAGTTAACAATGATGACATGCAAGAACACCAACGTTAACAATGATGATAGTCCTCATAAGTACAAGAAGTTGAAATGGTATACCTACAGCAACCTTTGTCAGACCAGGTAGATCAATCAGCGTTAGATTGACAACTGCCATGCCCAACCAAATAAGAAATTAGTGTGAAAATAAGCCCAAAGAAACATGTGAGAAAAAGAAACAGATTGCCTGAAACATAAGAAGACGGAATCCAACAGGTTAAACTTCTGGCTGGCAGAGAAACTTTTTTTTACAATAAATACCCAAAACAATTTAGAAGATATCCATGCAACAGCCATACATATCGCGTTCTTGTTTAGCCTGGGTATAAGGCTTTATTCATTCATTCATCCTTTCACACAATAATCTGAGATTATTTGGTGATATTAACCAAATTAAGCTGGAACTGACAGAAAGATGTTAGAATGTTACAAATAATGTTACGTTATTTTCAGAGTACTTATTTAGTCCTTCAAGCCCTCCCGTGTTTAATTCGGAGTCTATAGGCTAGACCTATACGCTCTTCTGCAAGAATTCTGTCCAAAACAATTCATTGGTTTGTTAACAGAGGGAAATGGTAGTATCGGTTGTTAACCTCAACCAAAAGTAAAAAAGAAAACTACGAGTATTTCAAATAAGCATAGAATAAGGACTACACAAACTTTGCTCTGTTGAGATGACCTTCAAAGCATCATAAAACTTTAATGACAATACAGCTGTTATCTGTTCAAATAACAGCAGACTACATGGGCATGCGTATGATGTCATTTGACTTATAATTTAAAAGTAATTAAGAAGCATTAAAAACTATCAAATATATTAAATATATACATATATGCATGTCGATCCAGTGGAGCCTTGGCGCACCGGTTGAGGCGTTACCATGTGACATTGAGGCCACGGGTTCGATCCCTGGAAACAGACTATTGCAAAAAAGCCGTGTAAAGTTTGCCTAAATTTTCCCCTTGTGGTGGGACCCTTCCCAAACCCTCATTGCATGGGTATTCTTTGTGCACAAGGCTACCCTTTTTTCTTTTCTTTTTTATGCATTTCAATTCAAAATTCTAAGAGAGAATATGTTGTATGGTTTCAGATTTGAACAGCTAATCTATGTTGGTACACTACTCTGATGCTAGCTACATATCACACCAATTAATGTCCAAAAAGTATTTAAATATGAATGGAATATAATTATGTAAGAGAAAATATATACATATATACACACAAAAATGAGAGACGGTATGCAGATGTCATGTCTACAATTGTAATTGCACTCCACTGAGGTAGAATGGGCGAATTCATACTTGTTCCAAGAAATAAAGAAAATGCATGTGTATTTAGGCCCAAAAGTCATTTCTTCTCTAGCTCCTCATTTAGTCCCACATCTTAAGTTTGTATTTAGCTCTCTCTCTCTTTCTATAAAAGTAGACTCATTGTACAATATATGGAAAAAATGATTCTATGAAAACAATAAAACACTGACTCATTTTATTCTCAATTTTTACATGGTATCAAATCCATAAGATGCTACAATTTTTTTTCAGTTGAGCACTTACTCCGCCCGGACACCACTTTGTTCGCTCGCACGGTCTCGCGACTTCCCTGTTCGTGGGTATTGGCCTCCCTCTTAGAGATTGCACCTCTGCTCCCGCCTCTGCATGTCGTAACTAACCCCCCACCCCCCATTGCTGCTTTTATAGCCTTCACCCGCTACCAACTGGGACACAACATCCCCACCTGTCTGCGCGGACACTATTCTCTCCATCTCTACTGGCGCAGTCTCCCTTCTCTCTGACTTGGGGTCTCCTCACACACTGCTCGCGCGGATCCTATTCTCTTTGCCACTGCCCACGCGGTTTCGCACGACCTCGCCCCTGCTCCCGTGTTCTTGCCTTAGCGCTCGAGCGGTTAGCTTTGCGTCTGCTTGCGCAATCTCACAATTTCTCGCGCGAACTCTCCTACCTCGCGCTTGACGTCTTCTCGCGCACCCAGTGCGTCTTCAAACACCATATCTGCACTGCTCCTGCTCACACAATATGCGCCTTCTCGTGCACCCTACGTTTGCTCGCGTACTCTACGTCTGCTCGTGCACCCTGCGAGTCTGCAGGCTCCCTTTCTGCGCTGCCATGCGACCTATGGGATCGTGTTCTATGATTGATGTTCTTCAGCAATTGCCCTTGTTGCTCGCAATGACCACCTTTGTTCTTTCGTGCTTGCAGATTCACGGAAAGAGATTGATAGGACTGCAACTTGCTTACCACATGGAGTCTTCTGCACTCCGAGCTCGTTGCTCTCGATTCGTTACCAAGCTCATATGTTACTGAGCGCCTCTCCTGTCGAGCTCGTGTCGAGCACCTGTGTCGAGCTCCTCTTCTGCCGAGCTCCCTCCTGTCAAGCCCCTGCTCGCTGAGCTAGATGCAGTCGCCCAGTCCCGTACTTCTTAACCTGCTCCTCTGTGGTCGGTTCCTACTGTCAACCAGTCATGAGAACACTTGTTGTTCGTTTTAACATGCACAGCAGTCTATCTTCTGTTGCAGCTCGCACACCCTCCAATGTTTTTTGCAGTCGTCGATGTTTTGACCGCCTTGTTCTCGCGCTGAAATTGACATACTGCAGGACGAACTCCGACACTTGCGGGAGCTTATCGACATTTCACTTGCAACTCTCGGCAGATTTCTCCCTTTTTATTCGACTACGTTCATCTAGCACAATGATTCTTCCAGTCTACATTGATGACATCATTGTTAATGGTGATGATCTTCCCCGCACACCGAAATCAAGTAACATCTTACCTCTCATTTTCAAACTAAGGATTTTGAACGACTCCGCTACTTCCTGAAAATTGAGGTAGCCCGAGGACCTGATGGTCTTGGCTTATCTCAGCGAAAGTATTTTCTTGATCTAGTTCATAATGCAGGCTACTCTGGATGTAAGCATGTAGATAGACCTATGGATGCAAATCCTCAGCTCCGCGCTCATGGCTCAGAAACTGATCAACATCTCCCTAATCCGGAGTATTATTGTGGCCATATTGGCAAGCTAATCTATCTTAGTATCACATGACCTGACATTTTCTTGGCGGTCGGTGTGTTCTGTCGCCTCATGCATACCCCTTGGGCCTCTGATTTTCAGGACGTTTAGTGTATTATCTGATACTTGAAGAATGCTCTAGGACAATTTCTCTACTTCTCTGTCTCTCATTGCATATTGTGATGCTAATTACGATGAGTCTCTAAACGATCGTCGATCCACGAGCGGCTACTGCACATATTTTGACGGGAACTTGGTTATTTGGTGAAACAAGAAGTAGATTGTTGTTGCTCGGTCTTCAGCTGAAGCGGAGTATCGCTCCATGGCTGCTGCCGTCTCAAAAATTACATGTCTATAAAGTCTCCTCACTGTTTTAGGTGTGAAACTTCCATCGTCAGCTATTCTCTTTTGCAATAATCAATATATTGTTCACATCGACGAGAACCATGTGTTTCATGAGCGTACAAAACTTAGCATGTGCGGGTTGCCGATCAAATCTCCGATATTCTCACCAAGGACTTGTTTCGTCCACTATATCAGCAATTCCTCTCCAAGTATGGCGCCTACGAATTGTATGCTCTAACTTGCACGGGAGTGTTACAAAAAAATAAATAATAAGCTCATGTATTTAAGGCCATAGGCCTCTCTTCTCTAGCTCCACCTTTAGTTCCACATCTTGGGTTTGTATTTAGCTCTTTCTCCCTCTTTCTATAAAAGGAGACCCATTTAACAATACAACAACACTCAAGCCTTTATCTCACTATAGTGGGGTCGGCTATATGGATCCTTTGACGTCATTATGTCCTATCTTTTGTCATAATCTCACTAATGCCTAAGTACATCATGCCTTTCCTTATAGTTTAATTCCAAGTCTTTATTGATCTACCCCTCCCTCGTTTAACATGCCTAGTGACTAGACTCTCACAACAGATAACAGGTGCCTCTAGTGGTCTTTTGTACGTGTCCAAACCATCTTAATTGAGCTTCTCGCATCTTCTCTGCAATTGGTGTTACACCTGTCTTATCCCTGATACATTCATTCCAAATTTTATCCAGTCTCGTGTGTCCACACATCCACCTAAGCATTCTCATCTCCACAACTCCATTTTTTGCTCATGTACACTATTCACTGCCCAACACTTCGAACCATACACCCATTTAACAATAAACAACAACACTCAAGCCTTTATCCCACTATAGTGGGGACGGCAAGACCCATTTAACAATGCATGAAAAAATGATTTTATGAGAATAATAAAATATTGGCCCATTTTATTCTCAATTTGCACAGTACTCATATATTTATCCATAAGAATCAATGTGAATTCATAGAAAAATGATTTAAACATGCGTACGGTTGAATGGATGATGCATAAATCCATACTTTCAAGCATATATGAATAGTCATATTGTAGAATATTGCATAGTACCTTATCAAAACTTCTACAGTTATAGTTCATGCTACTCAATGTACTAGTATATCCATATCTTATGCTTTCTTAAGTCCTGTACAACTCTCATTATTGCGAAATCAACGATGATAAGATTGGCACAACAATTGCCCATAATTTCTAACGAAATAAAGCAGAAACATGACTTATGAATAGCCAAAAAAACTAAGGAATCATACAATATTTACTAATGTACAAAACAAACAGAAGTGAACACTGAGATGCCATATAAATAGCAGCAAACTGCTAAAGTGCCATATAAAATAATAATGCCGCAATTGATAATAATGAGTGTCTACAGCAGCATCTACAAAAAACACTGTAACAAATCTCAAACAAATGAAAAATCATTTACCATTTGCTGAGTAAATACTGAGATGGATGGGAACAGGAGAAATTGTTTAGTTTCCCAGTTATTCTATCAGTTTCATCTGCAATTTCCTTGCGCACTAGACCTACAAAATGTACAACATAATTAGAAGGATACAGTGATGAATATTATTTATTAAAATAGCATTTCCTAATAAGTAATAACTAAACATAATATCTAACTTCGACTCCCATTAATGCAAGTTCTCATTGAAAATATGTATTAAATTTATCCTTTGTAAAGCATAACAGCGAGGCGCCCAATCAACTATGGAGGATTCATTTGTTGTGATAGAAAAGCATGTATTAAATTTCATACTATTCAGAGTGATTTATGGGGCCCTGGTCCTGTTGCTTTGATCTCTGGTTATCATTGGTTTGTTATTTTCATTGATTGTTTTTCTCGTACCGCGTGGGTTTATGTGATGTATAGTAAAAATGAAGTGTTCTCTCTTTTCCAAATTATAGAATGATTTCGACTCAATTTGGTGTCACCATTAAAGTTCTTTGCAGTGATAATGGGCGTGAATATATGGATACCAAATTTGAAAACTATTTGAGTTCTCATGGCATCGTTCATCAAACCACTTGTGTAGATTCTCCTACACAAAATGTTGTTGTTGAACGAAAAAATCGGCATCTTCTTTAAGTGACAAGATTTTTGTTATTTATAATGTCTATTCCAAAACACTATTGGGGTGATGCCCTTCTCACTGCGTCTTACCTCATCAATCGTATGTCATCTCGTCATTTGGACAAGTGTACTCTTCATACCCTTGGCATACCTCCTACTACCCTTGTACCCTGTGTGTTTTGGGTGTTTATGTTTTTTTGTTCATATTCATAACATTACTCGAACAAAATTTGAACCTCGTGCCCTTCGTTGTGTTCATTGGTTATTCCCCTACACAGAAAGGGTACAAATGATATCATCCTCCAAGAAGGAAAACTTTTTCTCCATGGATGTTACGTTTCATGAAAGTACCTTATATTATGAGTCCACATTTTAGGGGGAGTCTTCAAACTTAGAAATGGGTGCTCCTACTCTTCCACTTTCTATTCCTCCTCCATACATTACCACTCAGGGGGAGAGTGAGGATATTCCCAAAGAAAAAAGTTGCAGGTGTACACTTGGAGAAGCAAAAGATCAAACACTCAATCCATCCCATAAAACCAAAGCTGCCACCAGATTTGTCTACAGCATCACTGGAGTTACCTATTGCCCTCTGAAAAGGCATACACTCATTCACACTCAACATCTGTTATCTAACTATATGTCATATGTCTTTTTATCCTCTTCCCGTAGAGCCTTTGTCGCTTCTCTTTCTTCTGTATTTGTTCCCGGTACAGGACACGAAGCACTTGATTTCCCAAAATGGACAAAAGCGATGGAGGAAAATGCGGGCTCTAGAAAAAAAACCACACATGGGAACTAGTGGATCTCCCTCCTGGCAAGAGAAAAGTTGGTTGTCGATGGATTTTTACAGTAAAGCAGAAATCTGAAGGTATTGTGGAGAGATTCAGGTCACGATTAGTAGCAAGAGGCTACACCCAAACTCATATTATTGACTACCAAGAAACTTTTGCTCCCATGGAAAAAATGAATACAATAGCGGTCTTATTATCCTGTGTCGCATGTAAAGGGTGGGACCTTCAACAACAGCTAGATTTAAAAATGTTTTCCTTCACGGCGAATTGGAAGAGGAAGTCTATATGTCGATGTCTCTCGGTCTTGTCCCTATCAGCTCTAAAGGGAAAGTGTGTAAATTGAAGAAAGCTCTATATGGGTCAAAACAATCTCTGAGATCTTGCACAAAATCATGATCTCATTGGGGTATACCCAAAGCCACGTTCATCACACTTTATTTATCAGACGAAAAGAGATGAAGATGGCAATCCCGATTGTATATGTTCATGATATGGTTATTACATGTGATGACATGGATGAGATATGTGCCTTGAAACTAAAACTTGCTAGTTAATTTGAAGTGAAAGACATGGGTAAATTGATATATTTTTTAGGGATTGAGGTTGTCAGATCAAAATATGATATTCATATTTCTCAGCGAAAGTATGTCATTGATTTGTTAAAACAGACAGGAATGAGTGGTTGCAAGTATGTTGATACTCCTATTGAACTACTGAAGTGAACCACAAACTTGGACGTGATGATGGAGAGTTAGTGGAAGATATTTCTGGGTCATCAGAAGTTGGTGGTGGTAAACTGATCTATTTATCTCATATTTGTCCTGACCTCTCATATGCAGCAGGAGTGGTAAGTCAATATAAGCATTTCCCTAAAGCCCGACATCTTGATGTTGTGCACAGAATTTTAAGGTATTTGAAGACTCGCCTGATAGGGTAATTCTATTCTCCCCAATTGATCACTTAAAAATTGAAATATATACTGATACTGACTGGGCAGGATCAGCTGATGATAGGATATCTACTACAGGATATTGTTCTTTTGTGGGGCTAATCTGGTGACTTGGAAATGCAAGAAACAACATGTTGTGGCTCGCTCTAGTGCAAAGGCTGAGTTTAGAGTAATGGCTCATGATATAATGTGAGGAAATGTGGCTTCCTTCCCTCTTGAATGGTATTGGTTTATTGAAAATCGAACCTTTCAATTTGTATTGTGACAATAATGTTGCAATCAACATTGCTCAAAACCCTGTCAAGCATGACCGCACCAAGCACGTTGAAGTTGACCGACACTTCATTAAAAAAATACTGTGAAAGAGATTACATGTACCACTTTTTGTTCACTCGGAGGGACAAATTGTTGATTTTCTCACCAAGACATTAAGTGAAAAACATGTGCATCGATTATTAGCAAGTTAGCCATGAAGAACATTACATGCCCAACTTGAGGGGGAGTGTTAACTAATATTTGTATTACCCTATATATAGGGGTTTCTCTTTTCAAATAATAACAACTCTCTTTGCTACTCTGTTTGATATATTATATATATGTGTGTGTGTGTGTGTGTGTGTGGCAAGTGATTGTATCAGAAACACACACATAACCTTTTGTATGTGGTGGACTATCTAGGAAGTAATATTTCGTGGTCGGTGTGGATGAGATTGAATGTCCAGTGACTAAGAAGTATCTGCACAAATTGTAAGGCTGAGTGTGAGCGCCTTCTCCAGCATGTTCTCCAAGTGCACAAGAAATGATGGAAATTAACATTAGAGTGAATTTTCGAGAGTTAAACTGGGTAACTATTCCAAACAGATATCCAAGTCTTCACATAGAAGATGCTCGATGAACTGCAAGTATTTGACTTTCTATCCATGCTCAAATTTCAATCTGTCAATGATCATATTCGAGTTCACTCAGAGGACACTCAGAAAACAATGTTTTGTACGCAAGATGATAATTACAAGTTTTTTATCATGTCTTTTGTGAAGACTAACGCTCCCGCCCGCCACCTTCAAAACCATCATAAATGACACCTTCTTACAAACCCTCTATCAGTATGTCCCTTGTGCATTTTGGATACAATTTGGTTTATAGCCAATCTAGGTAGGACCATATGGAGGAGCTTTGCTCCACTCATCATAAAGTACAACAACATTGCTAATATGCAAATCCCAAGAAATCCACCTTTGGTTGAGAGGTAATCAGCTATCTGGGGCACATTATTTCTTGGCACACATTCCCAAGAAAAGTACCTTTGGTTGGAGTGTCCATGGAGACCGAAGAGGTCTCCGTCGTCCACTTTTGCCCCACCCCATAGTAGGTCCAGACAATCAAAGGATATCTGGTGCTCATCGGATACTATCACAAATTCATTTCCCACAATGGCAAAATAGCGCAGTCAATGACTTCCATCTTGAAGAACTCAGCTTCAGCACCATTCCATTAGACATCGACCGTCGACGATGCTTTCAAGCTCCACAGCAAGCCCTATTCTTCGCACATATACTAGGCATGCTCGATTACTCATTATTTGTGTATTGGTGCAACGCCTCGAACCATGACATCGTCATAACGCTCATGCAGAACAGCCGCCCCACTTCCTTCCTTTAGTCGTGTCTTCTCAAATATCGTCAGTCCACATTCCCCATATGAAAATGAATTGATTTCTCTTGTCCTCGTCATCTAACTTTCGGTCATATTTTTTGCGTCACAATTTTACCGTTTACATCGATTACCATATTCTACAGTATCTACTCAGTTAAAAATTTGTGAGTACAAGGTGGGAAAATCCAATCAAGAGGCAGAGGCTCTATCCCAACAATATGATCCCATGGTACTTTTAAATTCTCTGGGAAGAAGTCGAAAACATTCAACGAGAGGTCGCAATCAACCTTTACAAGGCGGGAGTGCGACCCCACATCCCAACCAACCTTTTTCTTGCTTGTAGGGGTTTTCCATCAGCAAGAACATCTGGTACTTGCGGCGTCTTTATCCTACATCTACAGACTATTGACAAAATTCCATTGGAACCTACGGCGGGACATGTTGATTCCTTCAGCACTTATAGATGCCTCCTTCTAGAATCATAGAATGCTTTGTGGCGTGCGTAATTTGTGGCATCATGCCTCACTAGACAGCATAACAAGTATGAAATGACACTTCTTGTGGGCTTATAGCATACCATGTCGATACCAGATCACATCTGGGAGGATATTTTCATGAATCTTTAAAAAGTTTCTTAAGTCCACAGGGTAGGACTGCATCTTCATCACATTGGATTGCCTCCCAAAATACGTTCATTTCATTTCCATTCATGTCACCCATTCACAACAAATATAGTTGCAGTTGCATTCGTACATAAGGTGATACATCTACATGGGTTTCCGACTCGATCATTAGCGATCGAGACCCTATATTCATGAGTAGTTTTTTGTTTGAAATTATTCAAGCTACATGGCACCACCTTGTGGTTGACCATTGCTTACCATTCGCAAACGGATGGCCAAATAGAAGTACTTAAGCGGGGGTTAAAGATATACTTATGATACTTTGCATCAGAGCAAACACGGAAGTGGGAGGCTTGGCTTGACATGGCGAATACCCATATAATACCTCTTTCCACACAGTAACGAATATTACCCCCATTAAAGATTGCAGATGTTGGATGTCGGGGACACATCAATTTAGATTTTTCTTGTCGATTTCAATATGTCGAGGGATATGTCATATATCGGATTTCAATATTTAATTATTTACACATCATTATATATGAATATAAGCATCTTTCTAATTTATATGTATTAATATATTAACAATTTAATACATTAATAACTCATACGACACTAATAAAACACTCGACTTAATGCATTAATAACTCATTACAATAATAATAGATCCATATCATCTCCTCCGCCCTTGAAATCAAGCTTGCCCTTGAGATCGAACTCCACGTGGCGATTGGAACATATGGCTTCTTGATTTCGCGCCAAGATAGCTCCTGGTATCTGGTCGCGGCGGCTGGAGCATCAGCGAGAAGTTGCGGCGCTGACGACAACATTGGCGGTGGAAGGACTGGGTCCGGCAGGGTTGGCAAATTGGTGGCGAACAGCAGTGATAAGACGGTCGTAGGGGCCAGGTCCGGCGGCAGGAATGGATCCGACGGAGTGGCAGAGAACAGCAGTAGGGAAAGGGTGCCAGAGGAATGACATCTGGCAGAAGCAACGGGTCTGTTGGGATTAGTGCAGCGGGGGTCGGCGGCGCAAGGGCTGATAGAAAAGGTGGCGATGTGGATGAAGGCGAATCCTGCAAGTGGAAGCCTATAGGAGGTGGTGGCGAGAGGATAACTATCATGGAGAGTGGTGGTGCGGCTAGCACCGTATGGACTGGTGGTGGCGAGAGGACAACTATCATGGAGAGTGGTGGTGCGGCTAGCACAGTATGGACTGGTGGTGGCGGTTGGAGCAGCAGCGGCACGGGCTGCGACAGAAAGGCAGTGGTCGGATTCTTATTTGGCAGAAATATCTTGGCCTATATATGACAAGTGGAGAGGCGCATCAGAGATTTTATGTGATCGTAAAGTACCTTTAAAACATAAAGGCAAGTTTTATCGTGTTGCAATTAGACCAGCGATGCTCTATGGTTTTGAGTGTTGGGCATTGAAATGTGTACATGAGCAAAAAATGGGAGTTGCGGAGATGAGAATGCTTAGGCGGATGTGAGGAAACAGACACAAGAATGGAAAAAATTAAGATGAATATATCAGGGATAAAGACAGGAGGGGCACCGATGGCAGAGAAGATGTGAGAAGCTCGACTAAGATGGTTTGTACAGGTACAAAGGAGACCATTGGAGGCGCCTAACGGGGGAGAGGTACACCAATAAATACTTCTAATATGTTGGAACATGCGTTCTACATCACCCGGGTTTGATAATAGCAAACCCCATGATGTATTTGAACAATCATGGTTTGGGTATAGCGTGCAGATTTACAGGTGTGAAGTCGTGAAAAAACTCAAAGCTTTGTGAGTTACAGTCGGATGCTAGCAATAACATCGGGCGCTAGCTCAGTTCATGACGACCAGACTTGCTCGAATCTAACGCAAATATTGTCGTGACATGTCCTCATGTCGTCGTGACAGACCTCATGTCGTCGTGAAGACAGCACCATTCGTCGAGAAGAATGGACTACCGCCAAGAGCTAAGTCTAACGTCGGGCACTAGCCACACCCGTTAGAAGGAAGGCTCGTCGATATGGATCATCGGGAAGCATATTGATCATCGGGAAATGTATTGTCGCGTGATGGAAACATGATGCGTCGAGAAGATTGAGCTACCATTGGCGCTAGCGCACGGTGTTTTCAAGGATCGTCGTGACAAGTTGCATTGGCTGAATGTATTGTGGCGACATGGCTCATCGACTACCGCCAAGCGCTACCTCTACCACACCGTGATATCGGAATTGTCCAGGTCAGCAATCCGAGTGCTTCAAAAGAATAAAACTGGCGGGAACCCAAAGTGGCAACAACAACTTGCAAGGAAAAGCATGCTATATAGAAAACGACAAAGGAATACTCTGCTACTTTTTTCGTCATGGAGCATGAAAGTTGGACAAGACACACACTCTGTACTACTGCCCCGCGGTACCTGCCCTCTGGTGGTAGCGTAATTAATGCTCATATAAAAACGTCTTACTTTATTTATCTTGAGTAGGGTAAGAAGCAGAACAGATATTGAAGAACTTCTAAGGCTTCGGCGACGTCGCTGCTGCAAAGGAATACCAACTCAAGGGGAAGAAAGAAAACTTGCTTCTTCTTAGTCTTGAACGAAGATCTCCAAAGAACGCATTCAAGAACAACGACTAGAGGACAATCGTTGTGCCCTATCGAGACGAGAATCACAAGCACTGATCTCTCACTGTTCCTCGGAGAACCATAATCAAGGGAGCATTAGTTTTCAATCACGTACTTCTATTTGTATGTTATCTTTTTCCTCATTGTTTGTGTGATGGGAAAATCGACCTGACCTGGTGGTCGTCGGAATCCGGAGAGAATTCCATGAGAAATCGTCTGGGGAGGACGTCTAGCTCGGGGAGAGATCTAGTGGGCTCGAAGCCTTTGAGAAGAAGGAGAGAGTCGGCTCGAAACCTTCGGGGCGAAAGGGAGAGATCCACCGTCATCAGGGGGAGGGTCGGTATAGAAACCACAAGACAATTCAAATCATCGTTTTCGATCTCCGGCGTTATGGAGATCTTGTTTTGTAATAGTGAACATTTTTAATACAATCAATGAAATCATGTTTTCTCATTCTGATTTGCAATTAAATCTTTTCACTGCCACATCTCTAAAGTACAAATTGGGTGTGTGCTAGAACAATGCTTTGTAGTTAAAGAATACTGTTTCAGCGGATACTGTCAGCGGTAGTTCTACCGCTCAGCACTAGCATCCAAAAAGCGTATTACTTCTGCAGAAAGTTTTAAATCTCGAAAGCTTTAAGACAATCTTATTCACCCTCCCCCCTCCCCCTAAGGTGGTCACCAGATCCAACATGATGTACTTAGGCATTAGTGAGATTATGACTAAAGTTAGGGCACAATGGAGACAAATGATCATATATAGGCGACTCCACAATAGTGGGATAAAGGCCTGAGTGTTGTTATTATATATTAGCATACTAACACCATATGTTGAAATCACTTATATGTATTATATATATATGCTTAAAATCGATTAAACTTATTGATTTATTCTATTAATATATATTATTATTACAATCATTTTGTGAAATTATTTCATATTATATTTTCATAAGTAATATTAAAACATTCTACACATTTATTTATTATTACTTTGTAATGCTTTTAACATAAATCTATTAAGCTTCAAAAGAAATAATCAATCAAGCATATTTAACTTTTAAATATTTTTTATTGCTATCAAATTTAGTATTATCAAAATTAAATTTTTTATACTATTAAATATATTTTACAACGTATTTATTAATATTTGCTAATATCTTTTATTTTGATACACTTCGGAATTTAAGCAGGACAATACATAACTCATTGTTTGTTTATGTATTATGTTTTTTACTTTTTTTAGAACATATTATGCTTAGTAGGCATAAAATATTTTTTTTATAAGATATGAAATCCTATATTTTCCCCACTATAGTGGGATAAAAGCTTGAGTGTTGTGTTGTATGAAAATCCTATATTTTAAAATATCTCTAATATGTCTTCGACAATCGACACACGGCATGTAAAAACTTAATCTGGCACGTCCAAAATTTACAACCTTGGTTGACTATTTTAAAGGAAAACAATCAAGATTAGGAAGAAGGGGCAACACGTAGCCTAGACCTATTAGAGATTATTCATACGCATATTAGTGGATTTTATTCATTGACGCTCTGCAAAAGCACTTACTCCAATTAGTTTCAATGATAACTTCTGCTATTATGAATATATATTTTGTATTAAGGAAAGTTTGAATATGTTGACAAGTTCAAGATTTGTAATACTGAAGTCGAGAAGTAATTAGGGAAGGTCATTAAAGTCATTAATTTTAAAATAAGAGGTATTTTGACGAGTATTTTGAAAAACATGATGCCTGATAACGAGAAAAGTAATAAAATATTTGAAAGTTTTGGGCAAATACTTGAGACATCCTCTAAGATATAGTCCTGAAGATAACAGTATGATCGAAAAGCATAATCATGCCCTTAATTGAGAGTAACATCTACATATGTGCTTAATATTGACGTGTTATTTATTTTTAGTATTTTTGTTGCCTCTTGTCTTATCTCTATTATATATATATATATATATATAGATATATATATATATATATATGTATATATATATATATATATGTATATATGTATGCATCTATGTATATATATGCAATACAATTCCTCTTAGTGGATGAATAATAATTTTTCCTTTTGCTCTCGCTTAATTTGGTATCACAGGAAAACGACCCCCGGCCACTTCGCCCCAACCCCGACCCCCGCTTCGTTCGCCTGCTGTCGTGATTTCTTCTTGCATCGCGCCGTCTCCGCGCGATATGAGGGCCTCACAGATCCAACTGTTGCCGCCATCCGCCCGCTGCTGCCGCCGTCCCGCCTGCCGCCATCCTCCGCCTTCTCTCGTCGTTTCTCCTCTGCTGCAGTCGGCTTCTTCTGGGCCGCCGTTCTCCTCCTTTGTTGCTCCGCCGTTATCTTTTGTTGCCGCCGATCCTCTGCTGCAGCCGTTCTTCTCTGTTGCAGCCGACTTCCTCTTTCTTTTTTTCTTTCTTTTTCCTTCGATTGTTTCTTCCACCGCCGATTTGGTTGGTGTTTATCGCCCCTTCCCTCACTTCTTTTCTTCTCAATGACATAGATCTGGTGATCTACGGTCTTCCTTCCTTTTTTTGGGATGGGTTTTTCCTCTTCTGTTTAAGGGTTTCTCTTCTTCCCATCCCATGGATTCCTCCCTCTTTGGTTCGAATGATGGATTTGTTCGGCACATTACTATCGCCCTTCTCAATGAAAAAAAACTTTATCGCTTGGTCCAACTCCGTGTGAGTCCCCTTGTCGGACATGACAAGCTTGATTGGCTTGAACCTAACGGTGTTCCCAAGCATTCCGACGAAAAACTATCCATCAATGGCGCACGGAAAATTTCAAGATTCTCGGGTGGCTTCAGTGCTCCATGGAGCCACGCATTTACGAGCATTCATGCGATTCGATTCAGTGTCGTCTCTTTGGCTGCCTTGACGCGTACCTACGGTCACACACGCATTGATACGCAGATTTATTCTGTCTTCCAGAGATTTCTACTGCTCGTCAGGGGGACCGTTCTGTGCACGAGTACTTTACCTTTCTCTCAGGGAGATTCCAGGATCTTTCTGACTTTGAGTCGCTCAGTGTTTTTCCACATCCAGAGGATCTTCTTGTTGTCAAGCGGCGGCAGGAGAAGCGGGAGACCTATCAGTTCCTGGTGGGCTTGAGGCCCGAGTTTGAGCAGATTAGGGTTCAAATTGTGAGCATGAACCCTCTTCCTGATATCTTGGATACTTATTCCATGGTGGAGGAGTATGAGCGACGTGCCCGCCTGACTGTTATTTTGCCCGTTCCAGCTTCTGTTCCTATTCCAGGCCAAATGGCCCTGGCTTCAGGTCGTCCTTCTTCTGCGCGCGCGGGAGTACTTCTACCTCTAAGGGTCGCGGGAGTGGCCGCGGCAGCCCATTTGCCTCTGTTCAGTGTCAGCACTGCCTCCGGACTGGACATGAGAAGGCCCGATGTTGGCTGCTCTTTCCTCACCTATGCCAGCAGTCCCCCACCACGCGTTGCTCCGCCGCTACATCTTCCGACTATGGGGGTCAGCCTGATTCCAGTGCCTCTTTTGGGGCTCCTTCCGCCGACAGGAGTCAGCTTATGGCTCAAGTGCAGCAGCTCCAGTCTCAGCTTCAGCTGCACTCTCCATTTCAGACTCCGCACCAGCCTCTTCCTGCTCAGTCGTTACCTGCCTCCTCGTCGTTCTCGTCGACTTCAACACCTGCGTCAGGTCAAAGCCTTTCACACTCAAAGGTTCACCTGCGTCAGGTACCCCAAAGGCCTTTCATTTCACTCAAGAGGTGTCCTCTTCTCCCTGGGTGATTGACTCTAGAGCAACTAATCACATGACTGGTGAGACATGCTTGTTCTCTTCTCTTGAGTCTCCGAGCGTCCATCGGCAGGTTCGCCTTGTCGATGGCTCTGTGACCACCCCCATCCTTCACCGGGGCACAGTTCCTCTCACTTCTTCCTTCTCCTTGGGTTCAGTTCTTCATGTTCCAAAACTTGCTTTAAATCTTCTTTTTGTTAGTCAATTGAGTCGTTTGTTGCACTGCTCGATGACATTTTTTCCTTCTGAGTATGTTTTCAGGACCTGACCACGAGGAGGACTTTTGGCTACAGCCGTGAGCGCGACGGGCTATACTAGCTGGATCTTCCACCTCTTTTGCCCTATCTCTCACCCTCATCCATCGATGTTGCTACTACTTCACCTGCTCTTTGGCATGCTAGACTGGGGCATGTAGTCCTCAGATCGTGTCATCGCTTTTTCCAAGTGTCTCGTTTGAGAACTCTTTTCAATGTGATGTGTGTCAGCTTAGTAAACATACACGCACTACATATCTTGATTCTGTTTCTCGTAGTTATGCACCGTTTGATATCAGTTCATTAAGATGTTTGGGGACCTGCCCCGGTTGTTTCTTATGATGGTTCTTGGTATTTTGTTACTTTTATAGATGATTTTACTCGTTGCTGTTGGGTCTATCTTATGCGTGCCAAATCTGATGTCTTTGATTTATATACCCAGTTTACTAATATAGTTACGACTCAGTTTTCCTCTCGTATTCGGGTCCTTCGCTCCGATAATGGGGGGGGGAGTATACGTCTTTCTCTTTCATTGCTTTCTTTGCTACCCAAGGAACCCTTCATCAGGTCTTTTGTCCCTATACACCAGAATAGAACGGCGTGGCGGAACGCAAGAATCGTCATCTCTTGAATGTGACCCGGTCTCTTCTACGTGGGTCTCATGTCCCCAAGTCGTTTTGGAGTGCCGCCCTTCTTACAGGGACCTTCTTGGTCACCGCCCTCTGTTTCCTGTCCCTCTTTGGGTGTTTGGGTGTGTGTGTTTTGTCCAGGACCGTCGTCTGACTCAGACAAAGCTTGATGACAAAGCTATTTGGTGCTTATTTTGGGGGTATTCCTCCTCTTCCAAGGGATATAGGTGTTTTGAACCCTCTTATCGCAGGACTTTTCACTCCTCGGATGTTACGTTCTTTGAGGATGTCCCCTTCTATGGTATCTCTTCTGTTCCTGTTGCTCCTTCTGCTCCGCCACAGCAGGCTCCAGTTGCCCTTGCTCCGCTGCACGACTCTCTTCCGTTGCAAACCTACACTCGTGGCCCACGCGGGCCCTCCCATGTCAACCCCATCCTTCGGGATCCACTGGTTACGCCCAGCTCGCAGGACCTTGTTCCACATCCTCTGGCAGGTGATATTCTTCCCTCCTCTGACTTACCCATTGCACTTCGCAAGGGTAAGCGTTCTTGTGTTACTGACCATCATGTGGCAAGTTATGTGTCCTACCAGCGTCTTTCTCAGGGTTACCGGGCTTTCCTGACTGCTACCGACCAGATCAGAGTTCCGAGTTCGAATGACTGAGGCATTCCAGCACCCTGAGTGGGTGGCGGCCATGGAGGATGAGATGTCCGCACTACTGAAGGCGGGCACCTGGAATTTGGTCCCTCTTCCTGCAGGTTGGAAAACTGTTAGATGTCGTTGGGTTTATACTGCCAAGTATAATGCTGATGGTTCTCTTGACCGCTACAAGGCCCGTCTTGTCGCGAAGGGCTTCACTCAGACTCCTGGGGATTACGGCTTGACTTTGCCCCGTGGCCAAGTTATCTACTGTCCGTCTGCTTGTCTCTCTCGCTGTCTGCCATGGGTGGCCTCTTCATCAGATGGACGTGAGAGAAATGTCTTTCTCAATGGCAACTTTGCTGAGGAAGTTTATATGGATCCTCCCCCCGGTTACAAGCTTCAGGAGGAGTATTTGGGCCGTGTTTGCCTTTTACAGAAGTATGGGCTGAAGCAGTCTCCTGCGTGGTTTAAGTGTTTTGGTCCTGTTGTGCTTCAGAGTGGGTTCACCAGATGCATGTCAACCACGCATGCTTTGTTCGGTCTGTTGTGGATGGAAGTAGGGTCATTATTCTTGTCTATGTGGATGATATCATTCTTACCGGTGACGATAGCTCGAGGATACTTCAGATCAAGGGGGTTCTTCAGAAGGCCTTTGAAGTGAAAGATTTGGGACATTGAAGTACTTTCACGGGATTGAGGCTACCAGATCTCAGTAGGGGATTTCTTTGTCTCAGGCGCAAGTATACACTTGACCTCTTAAGTGATATTGGCTTCTTAGGTCCTCTCCTGTGTCAACACACATGGATCTGAACCACCGTCTTCATGTCGAGTCTGGCGAATCCTCTCCCTGAACCGGGCAGATATCAGCGTCATGTTGGCAGACTTATCTACTTGACCAACACTCTTGACATTAGCTTTGTTGTGAGTGTGGTCAGTCAGTTCATGCATGCTCCCCGGACTTTTCACCTAAATGCAGCATTTTGGATCCACCACTACTTGAAGGGTTCTCCTGGCTTGGGGCTCTTCTACCGTTCATCTCGGCCCTTGATCTCACTTGTTACACGGATTCTGACTATGCTGGTTCCCTTACTGATCGACGTTCTACCTCGGGGATGTGCACTTTCTATGGTGGCAATCTTATTTCCTGGAAGAGCAAGAAGCAAATGTTGTCTCCCGCTCATCTGTTGAGGCTGAATACCGGGCTATGGCCCACGGCGATACTGAACTCCTTTGGCTGCGTACCCTCTTGACTGAGCTTGGCTCTCCTCCCTCTGGTTCTTCGACTCTTGTGTGCAACAACCAGTCCGCTCTCATGCTTGCCTCTGACTCAATTCTGCACGAGCGAACTAAGCACATTGAGGTTGATATTCACTTTCTCAGGGAGCACATCCATTCAGGTACACTTGAAGCGTCATATGTTCCCTCCGCAGAGCAGATTGTTGATGCCTTCACCAAGGCGGTTGGGCATTCAGACTTCTCTCTACATGTGGCAAGCTGGGTTTGCTTGACCTTTTCGCGCCAGCTTGAACGGGAGTATTGACGTGTTATTTATTTTTAGTATTTTTGTACTCTCTTGTTCTCTCTCTCTCTCTCTCTCTCTCCTCTCTCTCTCTCTCTCTCCTCTCTCTCTCTCTCTCTTCTCTGTCTCTCTCTATCTATATCATATATATATATATAGATATAATATATATATATATACCCTTAGTAGGATGAAAAATAGTTGGTTCCATTGCTCTCACTTAATTCTTAGCACCCATTTATGGTTGTGGATTGGCTGACCTACATAGATCAATTTTGTGTTTGGAATTGCCCTACAAAAGATCGTTAGTATATAACCCTTCAAAATATAAGATTATCGTAAGCCTTCAGAAAATAGCTGAGAAACTATTAATTACACTTTGCCAATGTAGGAAAAATCAAGTATTGTCTGAACCTATGACAAACCATGTGGATGAATTGGAACCAGCTATATAACTAATTTTCATTAAAGTTGCACGGCAGAATATTATGTAACAAACACCTTTTAGAAGATCCAATAGGGAGAGGAGACCTACATTTTCATAAGGGTAGGAAGTTCATTTAGGTGAGAGAAATTTTAATGTTAGTCATGTGTTTGATACAGTGACATTTTCTAGAGGTATTTCTGGTCTTTAATCTGATCTGCGGTGGGATCTGATGAACAATGAAATGGAGTCTATAAGGCATAATAAAGTTTGGGAATTAGTTAAGTTACATAAAGGTTGTGAACTCATCAATTCTAAATGAGCATTTAAACCAAGGACTCTAAGAGTAAAGTCGAGTGGTTTAAAATCAGACTAATTGTCGAGGGATTCACTCAGAGAGAACGAATTGATTACAATGAAACCTTCTCTTATGTTTTCCCTGAAGACTCGTTTAGAGTAATTATGGTGGTTGTAGCTCATTATGATTTTGAGCTTACATCAGATAGATATTAAGACTACATTCTTAAATCATGACTTGAGTGAGGAAGTTTATATGACACAATCTGAAGATTTTAACTTTGATAACGTTGTGTGCGAACTTAACAAAAATCATTATGATTTAAAGCAAGCTCCAAGACAAAGGTATCTAAAATTTGATGAGGTTGTTACTTCTATTTTTCTTTCTTTGAAAATAAAGTAAATCGTCGTATATTAAGATCAAATTCATACTTCTACTTTTATATGTAAATGATATTTTGCTTGTGTAGTGATTTAGGACTGCTTTATGGATCTAAGGATCCATTTAGGATGGTGGTGGTACAAACAGTTTAATTACCAACGTCGTCACTGATTTGGAATCATTTGGTTTCCAGACGGTGGGAAAGTACTTGTGTCCAAAAAGTATTTTCAAGCCTTTTTGAAAGTTGTGAACTCTTTCACGTTCAAAAAATTTAAAAGGAGCTTCGAGTTTTCATGCTTCTCTTCCTATACATCAATATTTCACTTATCCTCCAACTGTTTTTCCTACCACTGTTTTCTCTAAAAACTCCAATCTCACCATTGGTTGCTCACCACTGCTTCTCCTACATTCACAGTCATCCCAAACAGAGCATAAGTAGTTATTAGTACAAAAGCATTGATATAAAAGATCTTGAAAAGTATCATTTGCTTCGGGCTTTGAGATCAAGGATAGATCACGACATATACCATGACTCTCTCAGATGATTTATATAGATTTTGTACTTGAAAGATTTATAATGCTCGACTATAAGGCTGGTAATATGTCAGTGTTTGAAGTTGTAACACGTGATCTGGCTTCACTAAGAATGTTCGGATCTATATGGTAATGAGCTACTTCACTGAAACAACCTGAGAAAGAGAAGGGAAACTCATGAGAGAGAGGGAGAGATTTCCATTAATGAAGTAAAGAGGCTATATATCGGAGTTTAGGGAACTTCAGTCGATTATTGATGAACTTCTCTTGTTAAAATGGAAAAGCAATTATAGTAACTGGGGGAGGCTGCACGACAAGAAGCTGTGGAAGAGCTCCACATTCCCATGGTCAGCCTGCTAGCAGCTTGAAGAGGTCTTGCAAAAGAACGTTGCCAAGAACTCCATTTCTTCAATGGTTCTGAGACCCTTCGGGATGTTAAAAGAGATATTTTGAGGGCTTGTGCAAGACTCTCAGGCCGCACGGGACCCTATATGCACACATCTGCATAGTTCAATCTTAATGATCATTTACATAACCTCGAGCACTCGTTGAATCGAGGGTGTGCATAATCATAGTTTTTTTAGGCTTTGAGAGGCCCAGGAAAATATCTCTCACTCCTAGTACCCAAGTTATGTTGGTCCTAGCTTATAAATAGACTCATATGTTCGTGTTCTTTGTTCTTAACTCGTTGTCATTTTTAGGTTGTTAGATATTTCCTAGGAGAGTTGTGGCATGGCTTCTGACCTTCCCTCTGAACCCCATAGGCGTCGTCAAGCGCAAATTTGGCTAGCATTCACATCTCCAAAAGCCGACCATGTCTGCTTAAACACTCATCTGAGGCGCAAAGGGTCACTGGAGCCTAGGCGCACCGAGGCGCAAAGGACCCCTGGAGCCTAGGCGCAGGCGCGCGCATGAGGCACGTGAAGCGCAAAATGGGGGAAAATAAAATTGAGCGAATTGGGCGCCCAATTCGCTGAAATTGAGCGAATTGAGCGCCCAATTCGCTGAATTCTGAAATTCGCCCATTCGCTGAATTCTGAAATTCAGCGAATTAGGCGCCCAATTCGGCGACAAATTTGGCGTCCAATTCGCCCAATTTCGGCGAATTGGGCGCCCAATTCGCCGAAATTGGGCGGAAATTGGGCGCCCAACTTCGGCGAATTGGGCCCCAACTTCGGCGAATTGGGCTCCCAACTTCGGCGAATTGGGCGCCCAATTCGCCGAAATTGGGCCGAAATTGGGCGCCCAACTTCGGCGAATTGGGCGCCCAACTTCGGCGAATTGGGCGCCCAACTTCGGCGAATTGGGCGCCCAACTTCGGCGAATTGGGCGCCCAACTTCGCCGAATTGGGCGCCCAACTTCGCCGAATTGGGCGCCCAACTTCGCCGAATTGGGCGCCCAACTTCGCCGAATTGGGCGCCCAACTTCGCCGAATTGGGCGCCCAACTTCGCCGAATTGGGCGCCCAACTTCGCCGAATTGGGCGCCCAACTTCGCCGAATTGGGCGCCCAACTTCGCCGAATTGGGCGCCCAACTTCGCCGAATTGGGCGCCCAACTTCGCCGAATTGGGCGCCCAACTTCGCCGAATTGGGCGCCCAACTTCGCCGAATTGGGCGCCCAACTTCGCCGAATTGGGCGCCCAACTTCGCCGAATTGGGCGCCCAACTTCGCCGAATTGGGCGCCCAACTTCGCCGAATTGGGCGCCCAACTTCGCCGAATTGGGCGCCCAACTTCGCCGAATTGGGCGCCCAACTTCGCCGAATTGGGCGCCCAACTTCGCCGCGCCCAACTAGGGTGCCTCGGGTGTGTCTGAGATCATGTTTTTACTCATCTCAAAAACGTTTTTGAAAAAAAAATCATAAAAGTTCCAGGCGCGCCTTTGGAGCGTCTGGGAGCCTATAAGGCGCGCCTGGGGCACATCGCCCTCCTTAGCCGTGCTGAGGCGCGGCGGGATGCGGCCGACGCCACAGGCGCGCCATGCCAACATAGATATATATATATATATACATTGTACATTGTTTAGTTAAGAAGTGAGCTAATCCTAGTGAAAGTGAGTTAATCATATTGGAAAAGAAAACGAAGAAATATAAAGATGTTGCACTTTCCATCATCAAGAGGTGTTGAATTCATCTGAAAAAAAAACTAATGCTTCTCTAAAGAATGGTTCTGACTATGTGGCATGAAAGTGAATCAAACAACTATCCTTTTTTTGCATTTAATTTAAATTTGTACTTAATTTCTATCATGTATCAATTGGGTTTGCATCAATTTGATGTGTTCAATCATTTGTCTAATTTTGCATCGAGTGGGAATTAATTAATTTGTAATTATGATCTTTTTTTTGTACTACAAACGATTTTTGTTAGCTTAGATCATCACACACTCATTCAGCACTCAGCCAACTATTCGACCTTGATATTGGTGATCCCCACGCTCTATATATTTTATCATAAATAATTTTCATGCTACATAATCGAAATATCCAATTCAAGGCAGTGGACAGAACAAACTCTCTTCTGATCAAGTTTACAAAATTATAAGCAATATAGAGCAGTAAACTAGGGCAGGTATAAAGTAAAAATAGTGAACGGACTGAAATCAGAGAATCTTCTATTGGGCATGTGAAGAAACTCGGCATAATCAGGTTTCCCATCATCCGTCTTGTGCAGCTGGAGCACCAAAGGTCGTCGTGTCACAATTCCTACACACAATCAATCTTAAGCTATTAATCATGCTATAAACATACCCAAATCAAAACATAAAGAACAAATAAAAGAGAGCATCGATTCAATGTATTTCCATTGATCTAACCAGATCCACGAGGGAGAAAATCGCGCCCCACGATGCTCTCCAGGACCGACGACTTTCCGGAGCTCTGATCCAACAGCGCCAAAATCCAAATTAGCCAACCATTACAGCACAAAAATGTCGTAAAATAGATTGAGAGAGAGATGATCAACGAAAGAAAACATGGGTGGGGGGGTGGGGGGGGACCTGCCCACCGACGACGGCTACAGAGGGTAATGCCTCCCAGAGAGTCGGCAGAGCCCCCTCAGCGCCGCCGTGGTCTCCCAGGACCGTACAAGCCCTCTGGATCCGGTTCACCATGCCGATCAAGCTCTCCATTGCTGCTGTCATCTCCGAGACGCGGAGCCCTAGGAGTCGATTCCGTGGAAGACAACCAAGAGGAAGAGAGCATAGAGGGGAGAGAAAACCGTTTAACTTAGCTCGATGTCGGACAAACTTGAGAGGGGCATTTTAGTCTTTGGGCTAATATCGACTTTGAGTATTGGAGTTAAAGAGATTTTAGTTCGGTTTGAATTTTGTAATCAAAATTTTTAAAATTTTGAGCAATTTTACTTTTAATTTCTAGCTATCTCAAAATAAAATTTTATAAATCTCTCAAAGTTGTTGCGAGCTAACTCGTTGCTAAGGTCGTACCGGAATCAATTGGATCGCTTTATCTTGCGGGGCGATCGAGCGCGCACACAGTCAGAGAAAATGAAAGATCGACTCAAGATGTTGTGACGTGTAAAAACCCCTCAATTGGGTAAAAACAACCACGTGACCGGATCTGTGCCGGTCAAAATTCACTAGCTGCTTGCGGTTACAGTGCATTTGGAGAATCGAGGAGACATGCCGCTCTCGTTACAACTTGAGGTGAGAGAAGAGAACTACAGCTACCCGCGGGCAACAGGCTACGTCGCGGGAGCATTTTGGGTACTAGAATTAGAGTGGCGGCACGGGTGCTCTGTAGCTTGGATTGCGGGTCCGCCGCGCACCTACTTGTAAAGATCGTCTTCTTCCTCCTCTTCTTGCTCTGGGACTTGGCCGTTTTCCGGCTGGTGGTGTGTGGTGGCTCGCGGTGGCTCGAGGTGGCTGGAGGATGATCTGAGGGAGGAGTCCGGCAGAGCTCCCACCTGAGAAAGAAGATGACCGGGAGCCAAAAGATGATGAATGAGGAGGCCCTGGGGCTCCTTTTATAGCCTCCGGGATAGGATCATGGCGGGCCCCACCACCAAGGTAGTGGGCTAGTGGGTGGTTACCCACTAGATCGGACGGCGAGGAAAGCACGCCATGATCGGACGGTGGGCAGGTCGTCCATGGTGGTGGGGCGGCCGGGCGGTGGAGGCGGCGGGGCGGTGGAGGCGGCCGGCCGGCAGCCCGGCGGCGGCCTGGCGGCTTGGCCGCGACCGCCGGCGGCAAGGCCGGCCTGGCCGCACGCCCAGCCAGCGGCCAGGCCGCCGCCGGCCTTGCGGCATGGTCGCGACCTGTAGCGGCAAGGCCGTCGGCGTCCTGGCCGCAGGCCGGGCACGCGGCCGGCCAGGCCGGGCGCGCGGCCGGCCAGGCCGGCGGCGGCCGTCAGCCAGTCTGGCGGCGGCGGCGGTTTCCCCTTAAAGGGGGCAGTTTTGGAGAGAGAGAGAGAGATAGAGTGGGCCCCACCCCCCATGTTCTCCTCATCATGAGCGGTGAGATTGACTAGTCAACCCATGATCTCCCTTTTTGGGGGGAGATCATGGGGGAACCTTCCTTATAAATAATGGTGTAACCCATCAATTGCCCCCCAAATTCTTCTTGCCGGAGAGCGTTGCAAGCGAGGGAAGAAGGATTTCATGCTGCCCCCCCCCCCTTCTCACTATCATGACAACCTCCGGCGGGAAGGTGGAGACGGTGAAGGGCAGTGTTTCGAAGGTACTCGGAGCGATCTTGTCGCAAGAGGGTCAGCCGGCGAAAACGTCGAACTTGGTCATGCGCGGCCTAGCGCGCGGACTGGGCGACCTGGCCGGCAGGCCGCTCGCCCAAGCCGCGCGGGCGGGCGGCCGCGCGTGGCCGCCTGTGCTGCAGACCGTGCGCGCGGCAGGCCGCGCTCGGCCGCGGATGGCCCCGCGCGGACGTGGCAGCCGGGCGCGGCAGGCTGCGCGCTCATGTCGCGCTCGTGGTAGGCCGTGCGCGCCCAGGCTGGGTGCGCCCAGGTCGCACGTGCCCTAGGCTGCGCGCGCGGCAGGACGGTCGCGCGCGCCCAGGCCTTGCGTAAGCGGCAGGCCGCGCGCGGCCTGGGCGTGCGCGCCGAGGCCTAGTGCGTACCGAGACTCGTGCACGCGAGAATGTGTGGGCGTCTTTTTTCCTTTGATTGGGCGCGTGGTGCATGCTTGTTTTGCATGTAGTTTGTGCAAACCTGACCCATTTTATCTTTGCACTGTGCAGGTCTTGAAATGCTCTTCTGGTCCGATGCGCTTGTGCTCCTCTTTAACCGAAGACGGTGTGGAGATTTGGAGGAAGAAATATGGGCTTCCTGCTAGTTTAGAGGTAAGGATCCCACGTGCCGAGGAGCAAGTCCAGAATCCTCCTCGTGGCTGGATGACGATTTGCGAGGTTCCTCCGAGGTCCGGCTTCCGCCTCCCGCCGTGCAAGGTGGTGATCGAGATCTTGAAGTTCTGTGGGGTGCCAATTTCACAGTTTGTCTCAGTTGGAATTGTCTGAATCATGGGTTTAGCTGCATTCTTTCGTGAGCATGGAGGACGGCTTTCCCTAGACCAGTTTCGAAATTGGTGCGACGTTCGCTTCGATGGTGGCGAGCGGGTGGAGGTTTGCAACAACATGTGCCAGCTTGTGTTGAGTCCGTTGTAAGTTTGACTTGTGGCGTTACTTTTTATGGGTTGTAGTCGCAGCTTAGTTTGCGTAAGGCTGGCTCATGGACTGGTTTGCGCGGGTTGTAGTCGGGGCTTTGCTGTGAGAGGGGCAGGCCCCTACAGGGAGTTTGCGCGAGTCAGGCTCATGGCTTAGTTGGTTATGGATCAATTGAAGAGAATGTAAATACTCAATCCGGGTATGACAAGGAACGCCCTGCTCGGAGGTAGATGTGGTGAAGAGCATGTTGTCGGGAGGCAGTTGTTGTGGGGAGTGCGCTGCCCTGAGGCAGTTGCTATAGGGAGCGCGCTGCCCGGAGGCAGGTTCTGTGGGGAGCGCGCTGCCTGGAGACAGTTGTTGTGCGGAGCGCGCTGCCCTGAGGCAGTTGTAGTGGGGAGCGCGCTGCCCGGAGGCAGTTGCTGTGGGGAGCGTGCTACCCTGAGGCAGTTGTTGTGCTCTTGCCCGGAGGCAGTTGTTGGGTGGAGCGCGCAGCACGGAGGCAGTTGCGGTGAGCAGTGCGCTGCCCGGAGACAGCTGTCGTGAGGAGCACGCTGCCCGGAGGCAGATGCTGTGAGGAGCACGCTGCCCGGAGGCAGTTGGTGTGAGGAGCGCGCTGCACGGAGGCAGTTGCTGTGAGGAGCGCGCTGCACGGAGGCAGTTGCTGTGAGGAGCGCGCTGCACGGAGGCAGTTGTGAGGAGCGCGCTCCACGGAGGCAGTTGCTGTGTGGAGCGCGCTGCACGGAGGCAGTTGTTGTGTGGAGCGCGCTGTACGGAGGCAGTTGCTGTAAGAAGCGCGCTACCCGAAGGCAGTTGCTGCAAGAAGCGCACCGCCCGAAGGCAGTTGCTGTAAGGAGCGCGCAGCCTGAAGGCAGTTGTTGTGAGGAGCGCGCTGCCCGAAGGCAGTTACTGCAAGAAACGCACTGCCCGAAGGCAGTTGCTGTGAGGAGCGCGCTGCCCGAAGGCAGTTGGTGCAAGAAACGCACTGCCCGAAGGCAATTGGTGTCAGGAGCGCGCTGCCTGAAGCAGTTGCTGCAAGAAACGCACTGCCAGAAGGCAGTTGCTGTACGGAGCGCGCTGCCCGAAGGCAGTTGCTGTAAGGAGCGCGCTGCCCGAAGGCAGTTGCTGTGAGAAGCGCGCTGCCCGAAGGCAGTTGTTGTCTGGAGCGCGCTACCCGAAGGCAGTTGTTGTATGGAGCGCGCTGCCCGGAGGCAGTTGCTGTGAGTGCAATAGGACGCCTTTGCACTTGGATGAAGTGAGTATGTCTTTCAAATTGCGCAGATGATGCTCGTTGTACCACCCCGTATTCGCAGGTTTTGAGTTTTAAGCTTTTGGAGCGATTTGAACCTTTGGTGGCCAATTTTAGCCTAGCCCTTGGAATATACTAGTAGGGGAGGAAAAATCTACCTCCCGCAGTGGCCCTTTTTTGGGGGAGGGCGGGTGCGACAAGTTGGCTGGCACCCGCCCCGACCTGATAAGTGCGAGGTGGGAGCAGCGAGACCGGCCGGGGGCCGGGGTCTCGCCCCTAACCCCTCCTACTCCGCGGCCTGGCGGGGCGAGACCGGCCGGGGGCCGGGGTCTCGCCCCTGCCCCCTCCTGCTCTGCGACCTGGCGGGGGGAGACCGGTCGGGGGCCGGGGTCTCTCCCCTGCCCCCTCCTGCTCCGCGGCCTGGCGGGGTGAGACCGGCCGGGGGTCGGGGTCTCGCCCATGCCCCCTCCTGCTCCGCGGCCTGGCGGGGCGAGACCGGCCCGGGGTCGGGGTCTCGCCCCTGCCCCCTCCTGCTCCGCGGCCTGGCGGGGCGAGACCGGACGGGGGCCGGGGTCTGGCCCCTGCCCCCACCTGCTCCGCGGCCTGGCGGGGCGAGACCGGCCGGGGGCCGGGGTCTCCCCCCTGCCCCCTCCTGCTCCGCGGCCTGGCGGGGTGAGACCGGCCGGGGGACGGGGTCTCGCCCCTGCCCCCTCCTGCTCCTCAGCCTTGCGGGGCGAGACCGGCCGGAGGCCGGGGTCTCGCCCCTGCCCCCTCCTGCTCCGCGGCCTAGCGGGGCAAGACCGGCCGGGAGGCCGGGGTCTCGCTCCTGCCCCCCCCCCCCCCCCACTGCTCCGCGGCCTGGCGGGGCAAGACCGGCCGGAGGCCGGGGTCTCTCCCCTGCCCTCCCCCCCTACTCTGCAGCCTGGCGGGGAGAGACCGGCCAGGGGCCGGGGTCTCGCTCCTGCCCCCTCCTGCTCCGCGGCCTGGCGGGGCGAGACCGGCCGGGGTCTCGCCCCTGCCCCCACCTGCTCCGCGGCCTGGCGGGGCGAGACCGGCCAGGGGTCGGGGTCTCGCCCCTGCCCCCTCCTACTCCGCGTCCTGGCGGGGCAAGACCGGCCGGGGGCCGGGGTCTCGCCGCTGCCCCCTCCTGCTCCTCGTCCTGGCGGGGCGAGACCGGTCGGAGGCCGGGGTCTCTCCCCTGCCCCCTCCTACTCCGCGGCCTGGCATGGCGAGACCGGCCGGGAGGCCGGGGTTTCGCCCCCCCCCCCCCCCCTGCTCCGCGGCCTGGCGTGGCGAGACCGGCCGGGAGGCCGGGGTCTCGCCCCCCCCCCCCCCCCCGGCTCCGCGGCCTGGCGGGGCGAGACCGGTCGGAGGCCGGGTTCTCTCCCCTGCCCCCTACTCCGCGGCCTGGTGGCCTGGAGGGGCGAGGCCGGGGTCTCGCCCGTGCCCCCTGCCCCCTAGTTCTTTGGGGGTCACCTGCTCGTCTCGGGTTCCCGGGGAGATGGTGGGAATGGCTCCTCCCGCACTTGGACCTCTTTTGACCATGTTGTTACCATTTTACCCTCGGGGGGGGGGATTACCTCTTTACACCCAGGTGTGGCTGTTTTCTATTGGCCCGAGGCATATTTGGCGTAGGGGTATTGTTGACATTTTGGTCTATGGGGTTGGAAAAACTATAAATAGACCATTGAGGGTGCCTTGGAGGGCATTGCAGTCAGAGCCACAAAAATCCCTTTGCTCTCTTCCTCAATGGCACCTATCTCAAACATTGGATAGCGAGGGGGAGACTTCAAAGGTCTTCCGGGTGTGAGGTGGGACCTCCGCGCTAGAGCCGAAGGTCTGTTTCTAGTTTTTTGGTCCTTTGGTCCGTGGCGTTCTCCTGAGTGTAGTAGGTGCGAGGTCACCCCTTTCTAGGGACCCCGAACTCCGCAGAGGTCTTTTTTGGCTTCAACACTCGCCTGCTATAGGCCTAAAATAAGAAAGCTTTTAAAGTTATTAGAGTTACAGTCGTAAGACTGTTCTTTTGGAAATTTGCACGAAGAATTCGTAAGAAAGTAAAACTGATGAATGCTACGGTAGGCAGAGCCTTGCTGATAGGAATGAAGCCCTCTCTTGGGTTGGTCGACTTTGGGGTTGCCCCCCAGCCCGTTCTAGCAAGCGGTTGGTCGATTTCCTGCCAGCGGATTTGGTGCTTAGCCCTGTAAGAATCTCCTCAGGTGGTCTTTCTTGATGAGATGCTCGATCTCCTCCTTAAGTTTTGAGCAGTCTTCTATGTCGTGCCCTCGTTCATGGTGGAACTTACAGTACTTTGTTTGGTCCCCTGTATTTTTAACGAGGGGTCTGGGCTTGCGGAGCGCCTCACTGCCTTGGATTGCGTAAAGCACGTTTGTTCTGGAGGTATTGAGGGGCGCGTAATCCTATGATGGTTGATCTCTCTATAGGTCACATCGGCGTTGCCCGTTCCGACGTTCTTCTCGGAATCTTCCTTCTTGGTATTGAGGAGCCGGTTCCTTCTCCCTCTTGCGCTTCTGGTTCCCGTCGAACTGTTGACGATGAGCTTCAATAGCCCCATCGGCTGCAATCTGCGCCTCTATACGGTGTACGAGATCAGGGTAGCTAGGGACAGTTTCCCTCATTAATGCAAAATAGAAACTGCCATGACGGTTACCCCCAAGGAACACCCCTCTTAACAACTCCAGGTCGACACCTGGGATTTGATGGGCTTCTGCAGAAAACCTGCGGAAGAAGTCCTACAAAGACACCCCTTCATTCTGACGGATACCTGATAAGTGGGAAAGGTCGCAGACGATCCCCCGATTCCCTATAAACTGATCTGTGAACTGTCTTGCTAGCTCTGTGAAGTTGGGAATGGTGCCCACCCTCAAAGAGTGAAACCATGTGCGAGCCTGCCGCTTGAGAGTGGTAGGAACACTTGGAAGAGTAACTAATCAGACGTGTTGTAGATCCTCATAATGGTAGTGAAGTGGTTGACATGCTCTGACGGGTCGTCTGTTCCATTGAACGTCTCGATGTTCGGCAGCTTAAAACCATGAGGAATTGGATGAGCCATGATTTGTGGTGCGAGGGGAGAGCCTTGGCAGTGTGGTCGGCGAATATGAATGTCCCGTTGGCCGGCTTGCCAGTATTCTTCTGCGATAACTTCTCGAATCTCTTCCCGGGTAAACCTCTCGAGTGGGGGAAGTCGGGACTCGTCTCCCCAGTTGTGGCGGTGTTGCCCAGTTTCAGTTCCTCCACGAGCCTGGTGAGTGGAGTCTGTGGTGTCAGAGTATTCCTCGGGTGCCTCTTATCTTGGAGCTTCTTGCGCCCTGCCATGACTTAGCGATGGCGGGTTATCTGGTGCTAGAGGAGGATCAGGAGGTGCTCCAAGAGTCCTGGGCAGAACAAGCATCTCGAGGGTGGTGGCAGGAGCGGAAGCGGCCTCTGCGCTCAATGACACGTCCACCAGAGAGTGGGAGCGTGCTGGTTCAGTATTTCTTTCTGGGACGGATCCTTCAGCTATTCAGGCGCTTCTTTTTGCCATTGAAGCGGAGCTTGGATGTTGCAAAGACGGAGGTCTTGACTTCTGAATGATGTTGGGAATCAATATTCCCCCAGATGGCGCCAAACTGTTGTGGGCTAACTCGATGCCCCAGTCGGACCGGATTCAATTAGACCGCCTTAGCTTGTGGGGCGGTCGAGTGCGCACACAGTCAGAGAAAAGGAAAGATCGACTCAAGATGTGGTGACGTGGAAAACCCCCTCAATTGAGTAAAAAACCACTTGACCGGATCTGTGCCATTCAAAATCCACTAGATGCTTGCGGTTACAGTGCGTTTGGAGAATCGGGGCGACATGCCGCTCCCGTTACAACTTGAGGTAAGAGAAGAGGACTACAGCTCCCCGCGGGCAACAGGCTGCGTCGCGGGAGCGTTTTGGGTACTAGAATTCGAGTGGCGGCATTGATACTCTGTAGCTTGGATTGCGGGTCCGTCGCGCGCCTACTTGCAAGGATCGTCTTCTTCCTCCTCTGCTCGCTCTGGGACTTGGGCGTTTTCCGGCTGGTGGTGCGTGGTAGTTTGCGGTGGCTCGAGGTGGCTGGAGGATGATCTGAGGGAGGAGTCCGGCAGAGCTCTAACATAAGGAAGAAGATGACAGTGAGCCAAAAGATGATGAATGAGGAGGCCCTGGGGCTCCTTTTATAACCTTCGGGAGAGGATCATGGCGGGCCCCACCACCAAGGTAGTGGGCTAGTGGGTGGTTACCCACCAGATCGGACGGCGAGGAAAAACCACCATGATCGGATGGTGGGCAGGTCGTTCATGGTGGTGGGGCGATCGGGCGGTGGATGCGGCCGGTCGGCGGCGGCCTGGCCGGCGGCCTAGCCGGCGGCCTGGCGGCATGACTGCGGCCTGCGGCGGCAAGGCCGGCCTGGCCGCGATACCGGCCAGCGGCGAGGCCGCTGGCGGCCAGGCCGCTTGCGGCAAGGCCGACATGGTCGCGAGCCCGGCCGCTGGCGGCCTGGCGGCGTGGCCGCGGCCTGTAGCGGCAAGGCCGGCCTGGCAGCCTACGGCAGCAAGCTTGGCAGCGGCAGGCCAGGCCGGCGACGGCCGTCGGCTAGTCCGGCGGCGGCGGCGGTTTCCCCCTAAAGGGGCGGTTTTGGAGAGAGAGAGAGAGAATGGGCCCCACTCCTCATGTTCTCCTCATCATGGGAGGTGGGGTTGACTAGTCAACCCCATGATCTCCCATTTTGGAGGGAGATCATGGGGGAACCTTCCTTATAAATAATGGTGTAACCCATCAAAAGTAAAACACTAAAAGACTTTATTCTTTTTAATAACGTTTAAATTTTATTGTTTCTAGTTGTACAACCCGTATTCGTCGAGAGTGGGTCCTACCACAACCAGGTCAGCAGAATTCAATGTCAACAAGTCAAGGCAGGAGTCAAAGTCAGTACTCAAGATCGTGGAAGGCCTGAGCGAGTATAGGCGAGCTCCCCTTGCATACTCGCCAGGTAGGCGACTAGGCGAGATACTCGCCCAGCCCGTGCGAGTTCCTCTGGAAGTCACCTAGTCGCCAGGGGTGGGGTATAAATATGACCTCCCCTCCCCTTGCATTTGCCAATAAATAGGACCCCAGGGGTACGAGGTGAAGCACTTGAAATCCTTGGCAGGATACTCGCACGCTTCAGTTTCGGGATATTAGCTAAATCTTTGGATTTCTTTTCCTTGGAGAGCAAGTCGCGACCTTGCGACCTCGCCAGCTAGCTTCTCTCGTACCCAGTTCGGCCATCCTTGGTTGAGAAGGGGCTGCTCCTTTCGAGCATCCGGGTACGTGGTGGGACCTTCCTACAACAACATATGGGGTCCTGTTTGACCTGATTCTTCGTTCTGGTCATCTTTGTTTTCTAATCTAGCTTCTGAGCCAGTAACCTTAGGCGGCTTTGGTCTGAATTCTGAGGTTGGGATTTTTCCTAGCTTCAACACTTGGTGCCGTGAGAGTGGATCGCAGCCAAGGAGGAAAGTTTGGAAGTTGAGTGAGATGGACATTGGTGGCGAGCAAGGAGAGTTGGTCGGCAACTCGGCAGTAGGAGGAGACGCCGCGTGAGGTGGTGAGTTTGTAACAGTGGCCGCATTCGAAGAGTTAGCGAGGAAGATCGAGCAAACCATTCTCGTCGGTTTCGCTCAGCGACCAGAGGTCACGGCGACTTCTCCCTGTCGCCTGGCGTTGCTAGAAGAGGAAGCACCGCCAAGGCGCGCTGGAAAGGAGCCCGCTTGGGCGAGGGAAGAGCGATCGATGTAGTCGCGGCATTACCCGACGAGTAGCCAGGGGGTCCATTTTCGGGATCCAATATCGTCGACGAGGTGCAGGGATACTCGGCATTATGACGAGTACGACGTCTCCAGCGAGGATGAAACTCGTCACTGCCAGGGAGGTAGGAGCCCCTCCTGTGACGAGATCCTTGCTGCTCCAGTTCCAGAAGGGTTTCGGGAACCCATTCTCACTTACTACTCCGGCCGAGACGGCCCGGTCAGACACCTCCAGTGGTTTGAAGACGTCGTATCCATCCGCAACATGTCCGACGCCTTCAAGTGTAGGTTCTTCTCCATCACCTTGAAGGGGAATGCCAGGGATTGGTTCCATCAGCTACCTGCGGGGTCCGTGTACTACTTCTCAGATCTGCGTCGGGGCCTTATGGCGAGGTTCGCGACATCGAAGAAGAGGAATAAGAAAGTGACAGACCTCTTCAAAATCGTCCAAGGGCAGCATGAGAGTTTGGGTCATTACATCGACCGCTTTCAGGAGGATATTTTGGAGGTGGAAGAGGTGGACAGTTTTACCTTGATGGTGGCCCTAAAGTTTGGGTTGAAGCAAGGTTTGTTAAGTCTGGATATGGGGTCCAATCCCCCAAGATCTTTTGAAGAAATGATAGAGAATGCGAACACCTTCGTTCGAGGGGAGGAGAAGAATAAGGACTTCCTAGCAAGGCTGGATGGGGAGATTACGATAAAAAGGAGGGGAGCAGGACCTTCGGGGTCGAAGTAAATGAGGACGCCAGAGAGGCGAGAGGAGAATGTTGAGATTATATTAGCCAGCAGGACACATGTGTGTGAGACCGCATGTTTGAGCTTTCCCCATCGCGTTCCAGGTCTGGGTGTTGACCCCGGTGGGCCCCCTTGTGTGGCAGAATATCCCCGCGGTCCTGTGGTTGGGGTTAGTCCCACATTGCCTGCAGCAGGCGATCCTTTGTGTTCATGTACCCCCGTCCCCCCTTACCATCACCTCGGGGTTTTGGGAAGATGTGTGGTGACGGGTGGTTTCCACATGGTTCCTCGGGGTTTCCACATGTTAGAAAGTAGAGAAAAAAGAGAGAACAAGCGAATAAACTTTTGAATAATTGAAATTTTATTATTCAAAAAAGGTATCTATTACAAAGGTATGCCCTCCTTTATATAGAATGGAGGAGAGATGAGAGAATACAAATAAGTGATGTGGGACTATAATTTACAGGACTAAGCGGTCTATACAAAACAACCCGCACAAGCCGCGCGGTTAGACAACAGAGCTAACCGCACGGCTACCACCAGAGAGGAAGAGAGACTGCCAGGGTAGACCGCCAGACCGCCCGGTCTCCAAGCCGGCTGAGACAAACCGCCAGACCGCGCGGTCTTCAACCCGTCAAGACAAACCGCCAGACTGCCCGGTCACCAACTTCAACACTCCCCCTCAAGCTGGAGCATATATATCGATCATGCCCAGCTTGTCGCAGATGTGGAAAAAGGAAGCGGACACCGGCTTGGTAAAGACATCTGCAAACTCGTTGTCGGAAGTGACAAAAGGAGTGCAAATCTGGTTCTTCAATTTTCTTCCCGAATAAAATGACAGTCGACTTCTATGTATTTTGTTCTCTCATGAAAGACCGGATTTTTGGAGATGTGTATCGCGGCCTTATTGTCACAGAACATAGGAAGAGGATAGTTGTAAACCTCTCCTAAGTCAAGCATGAGAGCCCGCAACCACTTCAACTCACATGTAGTCGACGCCATGCTGCGATATTCTGCCTCTGCACTAGACCTGGAAACGACAGACTGTTTCTTGCTCTTCCAACTCACAAGATTGCCTCCAACAAATGTGCAGAAACCTGAAGTCGATTTGCGGTCCCCTTTGTCATCTGCATAGCTTGAATCAGAGTACGCTTCAACCCTAAGGTGACCATTTTTCTGAAATAGGAGTCCTTTCCCTGGAGCAGCTTTAATATACTCTAATATCCTCAGAGCAGATTGTAGATGACACTCTCTCGGAGCTTGCATGAACTGGCTCACCTTGCCAACAGCATAAGAGATGTCGGGTCTGGTTACCGTGAGATATATGAGCTTGCCCACCAGATGCCAGTATCTCGTAGGATCGGAGAGAAGAGGTGAGTCATCTGTCCAAGTTTTGTCTTCTCCAACAGCCATAGGACATCGTGTAGGTTTAGCACCAGTCAGTCCTGCCTCCTTTAAAAGATCAAGAGCGTACTTCCGTTGTGAAAGGACCATGGAGTTGTGCTTTCTAGAGATTTCAATCCCCAGAAAGTATTTCGGGGAGCCCATATCCTTTGTGACTAGATGTTGACGAAGGTGTTTCTTGGTCATCAATACCCCATCCTGGTCATCGCCAGTAAGAAGAATGTCATCAACATAAACCGCAAGAACAACAAGACCAGAGGCGGTTTTCCGAACAAACAAGGAGTGATCTGCAGAGCTTCTTGTAAAACCAATGGCCGCAACAATGCCACTGAACTTGTCAAACCAGGCACGAGGACTCTGCTTGAGGCCATAGATAGCCTTCTTTAGCCGGCATACCCGTGTCTCCCCCTGAGCAACATACCCAGGAGGTTGCTCCATGTAAACATCCTCCTGCAGATCACCATAGAGGAAGGCATTCTTAACATCTAGCTGCGAGATGGGCCAATCCCGTTGACAGCCACAGAGAGAAGAACCCGAATAGTGCTGAGACGAGCCACGGGAGAGAAAGTGTCAAAGTAATCAATCCCATAAGTTTGGGTAAAACCCTTGGCAACCAGGCGAGCCTTATAACGATCCACACTGCCATCCGGGAGGAACTTCACCACGAAGACCCAGCGACAACCAACAACATCTGTGCCGAAAGGAGGAGGAACAAGGGTCCAGGTACCCCGTTCAGTGAGAGTAGCAATCTCCTCATCCATGACAGCTTTCCAATGAGGAATAGTAAGGGCCTCCTGGTAGGAACGGGGGGTGGCAGTGGCCGAGATAGCCAGTGCAAAAGCTCGGCGAGCAGGGGTAAGACGATCATAGGAAACAACTGCAGCAAGCGGGTGTTGGGTACAGGCCCGAATCCCTTTGCGAAGAGCAATTGGGAGATCCAGATCAGCAGGTGCCTCAGTATCCGGAGTATCCGTGGTGGAGAGAGCTGGCCTGAGAGTAGAGAGAGATGACAACGGAGTGGAGGGAGAAAGCGGAGTAGAGGGTGGAGAGGATGAGGATGGGGAAGACGGTGGAGTGGGTAGAGAGGGCGGAACAGCAGTGGGAGCAGAGGGAATGGATGAGTGGGGAGGAGAAGTAGGATCAGGAGGAGTAGAAGAGGAAGCGGGAGAGAAGTAAGAGGCATTGTCAAAGAAGGTGACATCCGCAGAGACAAATTGCTTGCGGGTAACAGGGTCAAAGCAGCAATATCCTTTCTGAGTGGGAGAGTAGCCCAGAAAGACACATTTGGTGGCACGTGGTGAGAGTTTATCACGGGTGGCAGCGGGAGAGTGCACAAAAGCGGTGCACCCAAAGATGTGCAGAGGGAGAGGAAAGGGATCCCTGTCCGGATAAAGAATGGAGAAGGGGGTAGCACCGTGGAGAACTGTGGAGGGAAGGCGATTGATGAGATAGCAGGAGAGGAGGACAGCATAGCCCCAATAGGAGCGAGGAACATGCATTTGAGTCAACATAGTACGAGCGACATCAAGGAGGTGACGGTTTTTGCGTTCCGCCACCTCATTTTGTTAGGAGGTGTAGACACAACTGGTTTGACGGATAACACCATGGTGAGTACAGAAGGAGGAGAAGTCGTGGCTAAGATACTCCTTAGCATTGTCAGAACGAAGGAGTTTAATAGTCGCACCAAACTGAGTCTTAACCATAGAATAAAAGGAAGTCCAAACAGAGAACAGCTCGGAGCGATCTTTGAGAAGATATACCCACGTACAGCGAGAGAAATCATCAATGAAGGTGACAAAATAGGAACTACCCCGACCGATGGTGAGGGTAGGAGCGGGACCCCATATGTCAGAATGAATGAGGTCGAATGGACGGGAAGAGCCCCGACTCTGCGTTGGTGGGAAGGAGGAGCGGTGATGTTTGCCAAGTTGACATGCATCACAGTTTAGAGGAGGATGATGAGGAGGGAGATGCGGCAGTAGTTGGCGGAGAATGCGGGGAGGAGCATATCCAAGGCGAAGATGCCATTGGAGAAGATCTGTAGAGGAGGAGGAGAAGGCCGATAGAGCAGAAACGTTGTCGAGGAAGTAGAGGCCACCACTCTCAGTCCCGGTAGCAATCGTCCGTTGGGAGTCCGGATCCTGAAAAACACAAGAGCTAGGGGTGAAGATGACAGAACACCGTAGTTGCTTGCATAAAGAAGTAACCGATAATAAATTGTACGGAAACTTGGGCACATAGAGGGTATCAGCCAGGCAGAGAGATGGAGTGACTTGAACCATGCCCGTCCCATGGACCGGGGAGGGAGATCTATCAGCAACAATGACCGGAGGCAACTGAGCATGTGTGTCAAGAAGGGAGAAACATTGAGGATTGCCCGTCATATGATTGGTGGCACCAGAGTCGATGAGCCATCTTCCACGAGTAACAACATGAGCACTACCAGAAGAGGTGACCACGGAGGCAGACAGGCTGGAGGAGGGGAAAGCCATGGAGGCAAGAGAGGAGCAAGCCGCGACGATAAGAACAAGCCGCGAGAAGAGAAAAGAGCACCAAGCGGGGCGAACAGAAAACAGGTCGGGCGGCTAGGAAGGCCGCTACCAAGAAGCAGAGCAAAGCAGAGGGAAAGAAGTCGCACGGCTTGAAAAAGTCGGGCGAACAGAGGAGAACAGGTCGCACGGCAAAATATGAGGCCGACGCGACTAGCAAGCAGGAGCGGGTAGAAGGGAACCACAAGGAGAGCGCGAACAGAAGCGGCTAGCAAGAGGTCAAAGGCACAGCGGGGAAGAGGTCACGCGGACTGAAAAGGCCGAGCGAACAGAAGAGAGGAGAAGAGCAGGTAACCGCGACCAAGATGCGGGTGAGAAAGGAACAACCCGCACGGTCAGGCAGATTACAGCAGCAAACCGCGAGTATAGGGACAAGCGGATATGGGAAAGCAGAAGCGGACAGGGAGAAGAAGTCCGCAGCGGGTAGAGACAAGCCGCAAAGACGAAGAAGTCGAAGATGCAAGAAAGAGCAAGCAGTGCGGCGACAAGGAAACAGGTCGCTGCGACGAATAGCAGTAGGAGAAGAGAACCAAGAAGAAGCAAGCCGCGCGAACAGGGCAGCGGTCAGAAACAGGCCGCGCGGATAGAAACAAGCCGCGCGGACAGAAGAGAAGGCAAGCCGTAAAGAAGTCGCAGAACGCGGAAAACAAGCCGCTAGAAGCAGGGAGCGCACAGAATCAGGAGGAAATGACCGTACCCTCTAATACCATGTTAGAAAGTAGAGAAAAAAGAGAGAACAAGCGAATAAACTTTTGAATAATTGAAATTTTATTATTCAAAAAAGGTATCTATTACAAAGGTATGCCCTCCTTTATATAGAATGGAGGAGAGATGAGAGAATACAAATAAGTGATGTGGGACTATAATTTACAGGACTAAGCGGTCTATACAAAACAACCCGCACAAGCCGCGCGGTTAGACAACAGAGCTAACCGCACGGCTACCACTAGAGAGGAAGAGAGACTGCCAGGGTAGACCGCCAGACCGCCCGGTCTCCAAGCCGGCTGAGACAAACCGCCAGACCGCGCGGTCTTCAACCCGTCAAGACAAACCGCCAGACCGCCCGGTCACCAACTTCAACAGAGAAGAAGAAGGAAGAGACAAGGAGAGAAGAGAGAAGGAAGAGAGAGGAACCCAGGAGGGTTGAAGAAAGGAGGCAGGAGACGCCTCGAAGACAGGAAGAGAGAAGGTCGGCGGAAGCTCGGGAAGGAGGAAGGGAGGAAAGGCGATTTCAGTATCCAGAGAATCTCCCCCAATGGAGACCAGCGAGGCAGTAGTATCAAGAAGAAAGGAGGAATGAGAATCGGCAAGAGGGAGGCCGAGGAGGAGGAAGAAGGGAGACAATGACCATCGCTCGTCAAGACAACAAGCGACGCCGGAGGGAGCAGCGAGCGATGCGCCAGGAGGCAGAGATTCCCCTTTACTGCGATATTCATCGGGTAGAGGGGCATGGGACGTTGGCTTGCCCCGAGTTTTGGGAAGCAAGGAGGAGGCTGGAAGCGGGAGTGGTAGAAAGAGAGCAATAGAGGCAGGAGGCCCCGATGGGGCAGGTGGCATTCCAAGCTCCAGCTAGGAGGAGGAATGAGGACCGAGTCGACCTGGGAGGTCGAGGGGAAGTGATACATGGCCCAGGAGGTGGGCATGTAGGCATGATCAATGGAGGGGCCGGGCTTGGAGCTTCCCGCAAGGGGAGTCTTCACCAGATATATCGAAAAAATGTCGCTTCGACGTCGCAGACCCCGCCGCCATTAGAGGAGGTCACCTTCTTGGAGGAAGACATGATGGGGAATGAAAACCCCTTCCATGATGCCTTGGTCATTAAAGCCGCCATCGAGGACTTCACCGTCGATCGAATCCTCGCAGACAACGGTAGCACGGTGAACATCATCTTCAAAAGAACCTTCGTCGGGCTTCAGGTGGAAGCGTCCCGAGTCCAAGCTGTAGATGGACCGCTCTTTGGCTTCTCAGGAGAGAAGAAAGAGGTGGAGGGAGCAGTGGAGCTACTGGTTACGCTCGGTGGGACGTCGATCTGATGCCGCTTCATCATCGTCGACGCGCCGAGCGGTTACAACGCCATCTTCGGGCGGCCTCTTATCAACTACTTCAGGTCCGTTCCGTCGTCGTACCACCAGTGTCTGAAGTACTGTCGTGGAGATGTGCATATCAGGATCATGGGAGATCCCAAGGCTTCCAGGGAGTGCTACTTGAATGTCGTCAGCACCATCAACTAGATGGGTGATGCAGAGAAGCTGGAGGAGTTGCTGGAGAAGGATAAAAGGCTGCATACTGCTGAGGAGGTGGAGGAGATAGAGGTGATCTCTCGATGGGGAGAGTCGGGACTGCTGAAGGTGGGAGGATCCTTGCCTCTTGGGGGGAAGATAGAGATGGCTGCTTGCCTGCAGGACAATGTTGATGTCTTTACATGGAGCGTCGCCGAGATGCCAGGGGTGGACGCCGATGTTGCTTGTCATCGACTCAACCTGGATCCCGCGGTGGCCCCGGTTCTATAAAAGCAGAGGAAGAGCGTCGTCATGCTGGCCGAGCCGATCAGTGAAGAGGTGGAGAAGCTGCTGGAGGCAGGTTTTGTCTCGGAGATCTAGTATCCAGGCTGGGTCTCCAACGTTGTAATGGTGAAGAAGTCTGGAGGGGACTGACGTTTATGTATCGATTTTTCAATGTTGAATAAAGCTTGCCCGAAGGATTGCTACCCCTTGCCTCAAATTGACGCGCTGGTTGATTCCCCCGTTGGGTTTCCTGTGATGAGTTTTCTTGATGCCTTTTCAGGGTATCACCAGATCCGGATGCATCCCCCTGACTGCCGGGACGTCTCTTTCATAACCAGCGACGACTGCTATAGCTACAAGATGATGCCCTTCGGGCTCAAGAATGCAGGCGCGACTTACCAGAGGATGATGGATCAAATCTTCAAGGGGCAGAAGGGGAGGAACTTGGAGGTTTATGTGGATGACCTCCTCGTCAAGAGCAAAGGCGTCGCAGAGCACATAACAGATCTGGTGGAGACCTTTGCTACCCTGAGGAAGTACAAGATGCGACTCAACCCGACCAAGTGCATCTTCGGTGCAGGAAGGGGTAAATTTCTAGGTCACCTCCTCACTCGCAGTGGGGTGGAACCTAATCCAGACAAGGTGAAGGTCATTCTGGAGATGGCAACGCCAAGGGATCCTAAGGAAGTTCAAAGGCTGACTGGAAGGCTGGCAGGCCTCAGCCGTTTTTTGTCCAAGGTAGGGGAGAAGTGCTCTCCGTTTTTCAAGACCCTTCGGGGGAATCAGAAGTTCGAATGGATGGCGGAGTGCGAGGAGGCTTTCGGAAAGCTCAAGCAACAGCTAACCCAAGCTCCTCTCATCTAGGGCCCGCGGGGTAATGAGGATCTCTTTCTCTATCTAGGAGTCGGGGCGGAAGCAGTTAGTTCAGTGCTGGTTCGGGAGAAAGGCAAGAGGCAGCTTCCTATCTACTATGTTAGTAGAGTGTTGCGGCAGGAGGAGACGAGGTACCCTATTTTGGAGAAGCGGGTGTTCGCTTTGGTGGTTTCGGCTCGAAGACTCCGTCCGTATTTTCAAGCTCACTCCATCAGGGACGTCTCCGATCATCCTCTACGGAGCATCCTGGATGGGGTAGAGCACTCTGGCAGGCTGGCAAAGTGGGCAGTGGAGCTTAGCGAGTTCGATATTTCTTACTCTCCAAGGATAGAGATCAAGGCGCAGGCGGTGGCGGATTTCCTTGCAGACTTCTTGGCCGAGGTGGAAGGAGAGGAAGGTTCTTCTAGCACGGTGTCCTGGAAGATGTTTATAGATGGGGCTTCGGGCATATATTCTGTGGGAGCCGGAGTCGTGCTCGTAAGCCCTCAGGGAACTAGGATCGAGCAAGCGGTTGAGATCCTCTTCCCAGTTACCAACAATCAGGCGGAGTACGAAGCCATGGTGGCTGGCTTGTGTCTCGCCAAGGAGTTAGGAATTCGAGATATAAGGGCCTTCACCGACTTGATGGTAGTTACGTCCCAGATCAGAGGCGAGTTCGAGGTGAATGATCCGATTTTGCAGCGATACTTGATCAAGGTGAAAGGTCTGATTGGGGGATTTCAATCTTTCTTCGTCGAGCACATACCCCGAGAGGAGAATTCAGAAGCCGACTATCTTGCCAAATACGGTCCCCGGGCTGGGGGGATCGTGACTGAACTTTTCCGACCATCCATCAAGGAAGGGGAGATGATGGAGATCGAGCAGAGAGTGTCTTGGAAGGATCCGTTTATTTCTTTCCTAACAACGAGTCAGATTCCTGCCAGTGAGGGAGACTAGA